>CAWUFW010008912.1:0-600000 GCA_963921515.1 Calotriton arnoldi | reverse complement strand
CTAACTCAGATCATAAGCTGGTTAAGATTCATAGATGATTTGTTTATTATATGGAATGGAACTCAACAAAGTGCTATGGACTTTATAGATCAGTTGAATTTGAATGATGTCAATCTTAAATTTACATATTCCATCAGTAAAACAGAAATTACATTTTTAGATGTGCAAATCAAAATAGTGAACAACTGCCTTACGACCACTTTATTTAGGAAACCTACGGCAGGCAACACGTTATTACATGCATCTAGTGCACATCCTATTCACCTTATTAACAGCATCCCATAAGGTGAAATGCTACGGATAAGACGCATATGTAGCAATGAGGATGATGCAGACATTATACAAGCACAATGTCGCAACCGCTTCTTAGCAAGGGGATATAAAACCAAGGTAATTGAAGCGGCTATAATAAAATCTAAGCAAAAGGCGAGGTCAGACCTGCTAAAGTATAACAATAAGTCTGAAGATAAAAGTAAAACTATGGAACCGATCAGACTTATATTAGGTTTCTCAAAACAGGAAAAACAACTTCGAAATATCATTAGACGGAATTGGCCAATTGTGCGTGATGATCCGATCATAGGCAAATTATTACCTATTAATCCTTCCATTACTTTTAGAAAAACTACCAGTATGGGAAATGCATTGGTAAGAAGCAGCCCAGAAGATCAGGGAAGAACCACATGGTTATCAGCAAGGAAAGGATTTTTTAGATACACTACATGTAAAGCATGCCAGCAGGGTGTCAATACTAGTACTTATCGCACTGCATTCGATGATAAAATACGCAATATTACCCAACACCTTACATGTAAGACTGAATTTTCAGTATATGTGTTGGAATGTAGTTGTAAATTAAAATATATAGGTAGCACTAAGCTGGCAGTGCACAAAAGAATTTTGCAGCACATGAGGGCCATCACAAACAATGATGCTAGTTACCCGGTCGCTAGACATTTTAAGGAGTTTCACGACAGTGACCTCCAACATCTTAAATACTATGCTATAGAGTCGGTTCCGCCCCATAAGAGAGGTGGCGATCGGGAAGGCAAATTAAGACGCCTAGAAACAAGATACATTTTAGAATTCGACTCTAAGCACCCAGGAGGTCTGAATAATACAGAAGATTTGCACACCTATTTATGAATGTGAGACCCTATAATAATTACACAAATATTACACAAAACTTATAATGTTTCATACATAATATTAATGTGATTTTAGGAGGTTTTATCATCATCATCATTTTTTATGGGTATTTATATGATTTTATTATTGTATGGATTCCTATGATATTTAGATGTAACTTTCCCATTGTGTTTTAGGATGATAGCACTTGCACTTTATAAATTCTGCTGAGTCAACAATATGTAAAAGATCTGTGCCACAATTAGACATCTATAGGTTTGGCAATTGTATATAGGTTCTGGTTAGAGGTAATACCTCTCATCATTTGCATTTATGAGATCTGATTTTGCACATATTTATATTTATTTATATTTATCTACAGTATTTTATGAATATATTTATTGTGAATATATATGAATTTTATGAATTTTTTGAAAAAAAAAATATATATTTTTTTTGTATATCGTATTTTATGTATTTTAACAGTAGGAGGTTGAATCAGTATCGTAATTTAAATATAGATGTTTAAAAATCTCACACACCCTATAAAATCAGGTTTTTACAGCTGCTTGATCCCACCTACTGATATTGATTGCATTGATTTCCCCTGGCCTCATTGAATCTGCATCCGTAAGCATATGTCATTAAGACAATACCCATAGCCCATTATTAATGGGAATATATGGATGTGCTTAAAGATTTAATTGATTAGATCAATTTATGTATTTATACATTTATAATGAATATTATATTGTCGTCCCAGAAAATATCATAACAGGTTGTACGGCAATATATAGTATATAGCACATCCTTTCTTTCTTATTTTTATTTTATTTATGCACTTCATTCATAGGGTTTCACTACACTTATCTACTACACATATGCACTTTAGAAACTTTTTGCGGACATTAGATAGATAGACTCCGCCTGTTTGGCAGTAAAGCATTCAAGCATATATTAGGCGGACCAATTTGCCTTTGTAGAGTTGAGGCAACTTTACATACTTCAGCATTTCAGGGATCTGTATGCAGAAAATGTTAAACAGGGAGGTTTATTGTAAATATATACATATAAGAATTTTAAAATATATACAGATTATTGTAAATATATATACACGAGAATTTTACTTATTTATAATGTATAATTCCAGAGTATAATGTATATAGTATGTTGTCTATGTCCTTTTATGCAAATTGAGCACTAGCACTTTAAATTAGTTACTCACAGTTTGAGCCGTGTCATGTGATCAAGGCCGAGGTACGGCCGAAACGCGTCATGGCGGACTAGCTTGGTGGCAATAAAGAATATCTTGCACTGATTTGGGACTACGCTCGTTTTTTCTTTGAGGAGACTTCAAGCGAGAATCAGCAATATATATATATATATATATATACAGTGCTTGAATTGGAAAAACTTTAGTCCGGAACCCATAAATCAGAGGCACTTTTGGGTATAAGCACTGGGGTTCTGACCCCTAAAATCAGACACTTTTAGACTTGTAACCAGACATCGTTGGCTCTACACCTGCACATTGCCAGAAGAACTGCTGTGCTGCCAGAAGGGACTGCCACTTTGCTAACCACTCTGCTGTGTTGGCCTGCTGCTTGTTGAGCTGCAGGAGGGGCTGCCACTTGGCTACCTGCCTTGTCATGCTGGCCTGCTGCCTGCTACCTCTGCCTTGTGACTAACTTCCAATGTTCTCTAAGGGCTTGTTGGCTTGGCCCCTGTTCATTGAAGTCTCAGGCTCATCAAAGACTTCAGTACCGCCATGAGTCCAGTGGCTGAGCTCTGAGTAGAAGTGGAGCATGCTGTGTCACTCGCTTACTGTATTCCTTGACTCGCGCCCTGCTTGGGTGAGGAATAGGTTGCTTTTATTTTGGCCAAAATCAGCACTCCAGCCAGTCCGACTCATGCTGCAACTTCCAGCCGCTGTGCATGCCGATTTCAACCCCCGCTGCAGTGCCTTCCAGCGCAGCCTCATCATGACGCGTTGCCTTGGTGACGAGGGGCATGGCCGGAGGCACAAGGATCGTCGACCCTCTACGCACAAGGTGCTTCCTACTCTGACCGCCACTGTTGCGAAAACCACAGCGACTGCCTCAACCAAGCAAGGTCAGTCCTGCATGGCTGCCTGTCCCCTGCGACTCCAGCCAGCCAGGTACTGTAAATGGGAGTCGGGCCCCCGAGGTCCCAGACACCGACCCAGGCCCTCATGGACTCCGCCGGTCCCCAGGGACTCGTTCAAAACCATATCACGAGTGCAGCGTTGACCACAATTTTTCCCGCAATGGTAAGGAAAAGTACACATCAGTCACCCCTTGATCGTAAGTGCTGCTAGCACAATATTGACCAGAATGATCGGACCAGTTTCATATAACTTGAAAAGTACATATCAGATTTTCTTCGTTTTGGTCTTGATTTACAGATAATAAAAAAGCTATTTTTCATAAACCTGTGTGGAGTATTTTTGTGGTGCATTCATTGTGTTACTGTGTGTGTGTGTGTTGCACAAACACTTTGCCCTTTGCCTCTTTAGATAAACCTGCCTGCTCTGTGTCGAGCCACCAGAGGGCGAGCATAGGTTATCTCATTTGTGTAGCTAGCTTACCCTTACTAGAGTGGTGCGTTCTGCCTGGCTTGAGTGTATACCTTAGCCAACCCGAAACCCCATTTCTAACATGCTGAGTATTGATTCTCCCAGCCATGCACTCTTAACATATAATTTCTATCAGTAAAGACAATGTGTGACACATACACCTTGAAAACCTCATTGTCTATTGTAACAATATGTACATTGGTTTACACACCTTTATGATTTATTGTCAATGTATAATCTGTGCATGTAATTCAAAGCGCTCAGATGCCCTACATTAGAGTGAGTAGATCTACAAAATAATTTTATAAAATAAATTAGTACGTGGCATTTAAATTATTTGTGTGATAACTCATGCATACAGATACATCTGGCATTCTTACATTGCATGTACAGTTCCTACATGGGGTGTTGAACAAAGTCAAAAACCTACATCAAAACCATAATTTCTCTTAAGTACTTGTGAAGTGAAAACAAGCTGTGTACCTTTGTTTCCATGCATTGGATTGTTGTCATGGTGTTAGGCTTCATATAACTTTATGCCAGTATTATACTTGCACAAAAAGTAGTGCTGATGGCTATTAAAATTTAGCCTTTGTTTTGGGTCCAGCTGGAAACTAAAACAAGAAAGCTCCCTCGTCCCTGCACGTTCCTGCTGCTTCAAGCAGAAAGCAGACAACGTGCAGGCACTGCTGAATTGTGTTGGCAAAGTACACCAGGACAAAATCAACATATTTCATTGGGACTAGACGGATCACCGATCTGGCTCAAAAATAGCTGTCAGATCCAGGAGCCGGCTTGGTCCCCCTTCATTCCAGCACTGTAAGTATATATATTATATAAGATATATATAGATATATATATAAACAATTAGACCTAACAGTGGAACCTTCTAGCTGCCAGCACCTAACCTATTATCACTCCATCAATCTTGTCCCTTCTATAGTAGCTGGGAATTGTGTGCACACTGAATGGCACCCACCATCACAGTGCTTGTTCCCTCAGGAACCTAACAATTCAGAACAAAAGCACAGGTGCACCACACAACGGAATTTGATCAATAAGGACAGTTATAAAGTCCATATCCAGAAAAGAAAGTTCTTCAAGTTTTTCTTTTTATTCCATTTTCATTTTACGTAGATAAAACACAAAGTCCAGTTCTAATGACTCAACACACAGTACAGCCGACGTGTTTCGTCCTAGTGCAGGACTTCTTCAGGGCACTAGATGATGGTAGAGTCAAACACTTCCATGAACTGAAAGGTCATAGGATTCCCTGCTAGTGAGCTTTTTCCCGTCCGGTATGTTATTATATCAAGGATTAGAGCCGTCTATATAAAGGCCACGACCAAATAATGACTAAAAGGCACATCCCACAATGGTGATGTCCAACACCGCCAGGTTATGTTACGATGGTGTTCAAAGCAAATCCTGTAGGAGTTTATCTTCAAATTATCACGCGAAGGCCTAGAAGTAAGAGAGGTAACACCACTTGATGGGGGATAGGCTTGTACAATAAATAACACCGCTAGACCTATAATACATCCGAGCAAAGGGGACGTCCCATTGCAAAGCAACTCTTAAGTTGCAGACCAATTAGGCAGGAAACCAACAGCCGAGATAAGACTGTCGCGGTCAACGGGAGCGCTGGGGAACGTAGCAGCAAACAAAGAGCCGGGAAACCCGGTATTTTTAAATCTCCTGCCAAACAGGAGCAAAAACCAAGTCTTCGTCTAGTCGGCGGGAGATATAAAAATGCTCCAGCCGGATGGGAGCAGGCTTGTGTTCTGGTTCCAGTCCACACTTATGTGGGCAGGGAACAGAGCACATATTGCTCCTGCCCAGAGGTAGCAGCACGAATTGGTGCCCCCTCTGGGTGGGAGCAATGCAGGCTGCCTCACCATGCAGGGAGCCGACTGGTGACACAGGGGCCCTGGGGGTTCCCCGCGGCTCCCAATGTAGTGTTTGGTGAATGCCCTGGGTGGGTACTCACCTATTATTAATGGAGGCCTCTGGGTAGGGGATCCCCTGGGCCATAATAGGCTAGGGATGAGGACCCCCTCCCTTTTTAAATAAGAGGAAGGGGTCGCCGGGGCCTAATAAGGTGGGGGAGGGGGGCCACACGGCCTCCTCCCTTTTAAAAAAAATGCTCGGCCCTGGGGATGGGCTCCTTGGGGACTAACAAGAGGCTCGGGGAGGGAGGTTTGACAGCCCCCTCCCCTTTTTTTCAATTATATTTGGCCCTGGGTGATGGGTTCCCTGGGATTATTAGGGCTTGGGATGGGGAGGCCACATGGCCCCCTCCCCTTTTTTAAAGTATTTGGCCTTGGAGGATGGGGTACCCAGGGTCTATTAGAGCTTGGGGAGGGGGGCTGCACACCCCCTTCCCCATAGATCTTGGCCCCCAGGGATGGGTTCCTGGGGCCAAAGACGCCTTGGAGATGGGGATGCATGCCCCCTCCTCTGTTTAATTGTATTTGGCCCAAGGGGATGGGGTCACTGGGGCCTTTTATGGCTTGGGGAGGGGGCCGCACTGCCTCTCCCTTTTTTGATTGGAACAAGCCTCGGGATGGGGACCCTTGGGCAATTAAGGCTTGGGAAGGAGGGGCTGCACACCCTCTACCCTTAATATATATGTTTTGGCCTCTGGGATGGGGTCCCTGGGGCCAGAAGTCCAACCCTAGACCACGCACACTAAAGGCTGTGCATGGCGTGGGATTGGCATCCTGCTGGGGGTTTGGCCACAGGGCCTGGTGGTTTGCCAATCCCTGTGGCCAAATCCCATGGGGTCGGCTTTACGTATAGTAATGACATATCACTTTATGTTAAAAAAAAAAAGTCGAAATTCACCAAAAAAAACCTAAGGACAAAGTAACATTATAGTTAGGTGTGCTAAAAAGATCTATTTTTGATTTTAAAAAACCTTTGAAATTCATTGAAAAAAACAAAGGTTAAAGTGACGTTATAGTTATGTGAATATGTCAGTGACAACATTAACATTTTGAAATAAAAAAAACACAGAAAAATCACCAGTTATAATTAGCAGAACTAACATTAACTTGCGCCCTCGCCGTGCACTGCTTATGACCTTACATATTACATCACTCAAGGCATGTTCTATGGAATCATTCATTACATTACTGATGTCATCTCAAATGACATCATTGATGACATCATCCAAAGAGTGTGTTAGTTTATTTATAGTTTGCAAAGTGGCGGGTAACTACTATATTACATTTCTGCCAAATTATGTAAAACCTGTGTCCAGCTAATGGGTGTAAGTGTTTACAAAATGCATGTGCTACTAATGCATCATAGGTGTGTAGAGGTATTGAACACATTATAAATCTTTGTATTGAAGAGTAACTGTGTGTAGGCAACAGTTGACGACTTGTGTTCAGCATGTTCCTGACACATTTATTGGCTCTCCAGAAAAAGTTTCCTACAGGGCAAAGATTCTACGTAATACAATCTAAGTATTGTATGCTGCCTTGAGTTATTAGATAGAATTGTCTCAGCATGACAATTTCTACATAACATACAAGACTGTGGGCACCAGGTACTAACTTATGTACATGTGCTTGTTTTGCTTCAGAAGATAGGTTATCTGTAAAGTTTTCAGCACAGTATGAAGGTTGCAGGTAGAATGATCTTTAGCACCTTCGGACTGTAGGTAATTAAAGTAAATAGTTGCTCTTTGGGCAAGTTTTGCATTTAGTGTACACCATTCTTGGTAGATGCTTTTTAATGCTCTGTAGTTTATTTCTCATGAAAGTTTTTCTGTCGGCAAACAGTGTGGTACAGAGTTAACTCTCTCCATAACGTAAACACTGTTTACAATACCCACCTTTCTAGCATATCCACTTCATTTCTCAATGTCTGTTAAGTGACTGTGAGGGATCTGATATAGGTAAAGACTGTCCGTAGTAGGGCATTAGTTACGTAACAGGTCTTTGAATACCTGGAGGAACTTGGTTTTCCCTAAACAGCTGTAAATAGATTAAACACAGTGTGCAGTACAGGTTACCCTTTTATCTGTGGTTGATAGCCAACATGAACTCGGCTACCCATGAAGTATATGGTATTGGGTCAATGTTGCACATAATACAGGCTTACTTCATCTATGGAGTTGTATGCATGATAGCAGTAATGATGCTTCATATTATCTGAACTGTTTTGCACTTACTGTTTTCTTCACAGTGCAGCTAATGGGCACTGATTGGCAGTAGAATGTTTAGTTTTTGTTTACCTTTCATGAACATATTGTTGATAAAACAATGGATAACGGATAGGGCCAGTGAGTTTTTCTGATTCTATGGCTGCACCATTTACCCCATAAATATGGATTTACTGCAGTTACCACAAAATTTGATTGGCTGCAGATTTCATGAAAAAAATAGTTTCAAGCTAAAAGAGATAAATATTGATATGCGGACTTTGTGCCACATTTTTTGTACCGAAGAACATTTCGCCACCTGACCTGCGGTGCCTAATTAAACAGTGCTGCAGTTGGAGGTCGTGAAATGGCTGTGGACAGGGAGGTGATAGGAGGGGGGCCCCACTGTAAACAAAACAAACCCAGCTATCACCGTGGGGTAACGCCTCCAGTGTAGAGATTCAACAGGCTAAAGGTCCAAGAGTCTGATCCAGCACAGGGTGGCTTATGTGAGACAAGTAGGGTATGACTAGAAGATCTCAGTTTCCAGGTTGGAGTGTAGTGAGACAAGATAGCTGATAATCCGAGAGGTAGTCAGAAACAAACCTGAATAACTTTGTCTACGAGTGTTAATAAGTGGTATACCGACCTATTTCTGGTGGGAATACAAAAATGCACTGGTGGCCCGTGCAGGTGAGAGCGTTGGGACGGGGGCAGGTCGGGGGGGGTGGAAGTGACAAACGACGGAATAGGGAAAATAAAATAAATAAATAAAACCACTTACCTTGCGCTCGCCGCATCGCCGACTCGGTGATGCGGCGAGCGCCATGTAAGTGGTTTTATTTATTTATTTTATTTTCCCTATTCCGTCGTTTGTCACTTCCACCCTCCCAACTCCACCCCACCACGCTTACCTGAACAGGCCGCGTCTGCAAAAATGTGATGAGTGGGATGCTTGATTTAAATTCAGTGGGAAATATGCACTTCAATACATTTTTGTGCTCACTGTTCGGACCTCAGGAAGGGAGCAACCCTTAGACACGTTCCTGCTCCAATAGGAAGAGTCTGTTTTGCACTGCTGGCCACATCCCCTCCGAACGGAAACACACGTAGTCAAGGAATAATTTAATTTTGTCCTTCAACCCTGAGGTGCAGAATGAGTCCTGTGTTCTAGTCAGCTATAGCGGCACCAACCAGATTAGCGACGACATATGGCGTTCCTTGGAAGACTTTTTGGAAATTCTAGTGCTGTAGTTTAGACTTTGTCAAATTTGTCAAAGGAATATTGGGAAAGGCTATTTAACAAACTAGTCTAAATACTAGAATTGATTGGTGTCATTGCTGTGTTGAATAAAGGGTTAAATGCAATGGTGGATCAAGACTGTATTGTGGTGACTGTGGCAGGTATGATTTTGTCCTTTCGTCATTAGTGTTCACTTAGGGCGGTGAGACCAGTGCTGAGCTCGAGGTGCACTGTGTTTTGAAATATTTTATGGTGTTAAAAGCACCTTTTGCAGAGTTCTGTGTGCCCCAGCAATTTTCAGGCAACAATAAAAATGTCACGACAACTCTGGTGATTAATGTACCTGCTGGAGATAAATCAGAGTTTAATCTAGTCACAGTTTTGACTTCCATAAAGTAGTGCAGAGAGTTAATGTGCCAGCTGCAAAGCATGTGTAGCATGTAAGTCACTGGACTGCATTTTATGCAGATAGCTCAGTGGGTTGCTGCTTTAGTTCCAGAGATCTTTTTGTTACTTGCAGTTCATAAGCATAGTGAACTCAGAACAAGCATCAAAGAGCTGATTGCAAACTCCAAGACATGCTAGAAATTTAAGTTTTTGCCCCCAGTCTACTCATTCTTATGAGTAAAGTCAACCCTAACCATTGTGTTACGTTTTAAATCCTGAGTGTGTGCTTCTACAGGCCAAACACTTAAAATATAAATGCCTACCAGTATGGATGACATGTGACTCCTACACCTTGTAGCCCTCAATGTCTTATGTAACCTTTCCTATACAATGATTTCCGCACGTTTGATTCATTGTGTCTGTATAATATGTGTGTAATGTAAAGTGCTCTAACACCCTACATTGGTATAATTAGTGTAAGAAAACAAATGAAATATATGTGAGAGAGGGGCTATTGAGAGATGCGGGGCACCGTTGGAGGATGGTAGTGAGGGAACCAGTGGAGAAGGTCACTGGCGCCCCAATAAAAATTGTCACACCGTGTGCCACCAGCACTAAAGCCGGCCCTGTTTGTCATGGAGGAATTTAATGGAGCAACGGGAAAGTGAAAGTCGGAGTATCGAGAGGGAAGTGTTTAGTTTAGATAAGGGTGCAGAAGAAGTTGTAAAATGCAGGGGATCTGTTTTGAGGGATTTCAACATGAGGGACTGTAGAGCCAGTGGCAGGTGGCTGGGAAGTATACTAACGGCTGAATGAGAAGTGAGAATGGTGGGGAGAGTAGGATGCTGATCGTGCTACGGTGTGAGACCAAAATAAGGTGATGAGGTTTTAGGAAATTCCCAAGTTGGCATTGCCAAAGGTGACAATAGGATGTCCAGAGCCTGGTGATTTTGTGCCAGGCCATCCTGCTGGCCCCAGACCTGGCAAGCAGGGTCAGACTGGACTATATGGCAATCAGGCAGTGCGCGATGGGCTTGTCTGTCAGTGGGTGGGTTATTTTTTGGGTTGTTTATGGGCCTGTTTTATGGTCCGGTGGGCCACTCTACGCCACTCTACTCTACACCACTGCACTCCATGACAATCTGCTCTGCAACACTGCACTCTTTGCCACTGCACTCTACTCTGCCCCACTCTACTCTACGCCACTCTACTCAAATGCCATCTATGCCATTACACTCCACGCCACTCTACTTGGCATCCCTCCACTCTATGCCACTGTACTATACCCTGCACCACTCCCCTCTCCATCACTTCACTCCATACCACTCTACTCTGCACCACTGCACTCTATGCAATTGTACTCTACTCTGCACCACTTTACTCTACTCCACTCTACTGCACTCTATGCCAATACACTGTATGCCACTGCACTCTACATCCCTCCACTCTACACCACTGCACTCTACAGCAGTCTACTCTAAGCCATTCTAATATACTCTACACCACTGCACTCTAAGAAACTGCACTCTATGACACTCTACTCTATGCCACTGCACTCTACGCCACTCTATTTCTCTCTGTGCCATTCCGCTCTACGCCATTCCACTCGACGTTACTGCAATCTACCAGCGCACCTCCACTCCATTCTACACCACTCTGTTCTACGCCACTGCACTCTACGCCACTGCACTCTATGCCAATGCACTCTACACCACTTTACTCAAAACCAATGCGCTCTATGCCACTGCACTCAATGCCAATCTACTCTGGACCACTGCACTGTACGCCACTATAATCTTCTCTGCAATTCTCTACGCCACTGCACTCTACACCAATGCACACTACGGCACTCTACTCTACACTATTGCACTCTACAACACTCTACTCTGCAATACTGCACTCTCTGCCACTAAACTCTACGCCACTTTACTCTGTGCCACTGCACTCTACGCCACCTCACTCTCCTCTGCACCACTCTATTCTACGCCACTCTACTGCAGTCTTTGTGGAAATGCAATCTACTGTCAATGCTCTCTATGTCACTACACTCTACGCCACTACACTCTACACCAATACAGTCTATGCCACTCTAATCTACTGTATACCCCTGCACTCTATGACACTGCACTTTACACCACTGTACTCTGCACCACTCTACTCTATGCCAGTGCACTCTACCCCACTTTACTCTGCACGACTCCACTCTACGCCACTCCGCTCTATGCCACTCTACTCTGAAACACTGCATTCAATGCCACTGTAGGCTATGCCACTACTCTATGTCACTGCACTCTACCCTGCACCACTCTACTCTATGCCATTTCACTCTACACTGAAACAATCTACTCTATTCCCCTGCTCTCCATGCCACTGCACTTTACTCCACTTTGAGCCACCCCCCTCTATGCAACTGAACTCCATGTCACTGCACTCTATGCTGCGCTACTCTACACCACTTTACTCTGCATCACTCTACTCTACGCCACTGCGCTCTATGCCAATTCACTCAACACCACTTTACTCAAAACCAATGCATTCTATTTCACTGCACTCTACTCCAACTACTCTGAACCACTGCACTCTGTGCCACTATAATCTGCAAAACTCTACGCCACTGCATGTTATGCCACTCTACACCATTGCGCTCTATGTCACTGCTCTCTAGGCCACTCTACTTTGCACCACTCTACTCTGCACTACTCTACTCAATGCCACTGCACTCTGTCACAGCACTCTCTGCCGCTGAACTCAATGCCACTCTACTCTGCACCACTGCACACTATGCCACTGCACTCTACTCTGCACCACTCAACTCTGTGCCACTGGGCTGCACTCTACGCCAATGCACTCTACGGCACTACACTCTACATCAATCCACTCTATGCCACTCTAATCTGTTCTGCACCACTGCACTCCACGCCAGTGCACTCTACACCATTCTACTCTACTCCACTGTACTATATGCTACTCTAGTTGACACTTCTGTATTCCACCTTGCACCACACCAATCTATCCTGCACCACTCCACTCTACACCACTTCTCTGTACTCTGAAACAATCTACTCTACGCCACTGTTCTCTACACCACTGCGTTCTATGCCACTCTACCCCACTCTGCGCCACTCCACTCTCCACCATTGAACTCTATGCCACTACAGTCTACTCTGTACCACTCTACTGTACGCCACTCTACTCTGCGACACTGCAGTCCATGCTAATGCAGTCTACACCACTTTACTCAAAACCAATGCACTCTAAGACTGCACTCTACGCCAATCTACTCTACACCACTGTACTTTATGCCATTTCCCTCTAGACCACTTTATGACGCTCCACTCTACGACCCTCCACTCTGTGATGCTCTACTCCATTAAACTCTACTCCACTCTACAACACTCTGCTCCACTCTATGCCACTCTATGGCACTACACCATTCTACGACACTCTCCACAACTCCTTCTCTGCCACCCCAGGCCACTTTACTCCACTGTATTCTATGGCACTACTCCATTCTGCTACCCTCCACTTCTCCACTCAATGCCACTCAACTCTACGACACTCTATGCTACTACACTCTATGCTACTCAACTGTACAATACTCTACTCCACTACATGCTATTCTCCTACACTACTCCACTCTAATCCACTCCACTTTTGGACAATCTACTCCGCTCTATACCACTGTGCTCTACAACACTCTACTCCACTCTATGCATCACCTTCTATTCCATTCCACTCTCTTCTACACCACTCAACGGAACTCTAGGCCATTCCACTCTATGACTCTACTCCACTACAACACTCTGTTCCATTCTACACCACTCAACTCTACTTCATGCTATGCCCTTCATCTCTACAACATTCTACTCTCTCCATGACACTCCACAAAACTCTACACCACTCCACTCTATGCCACTCCATGACACTCCACTCTACTCCACTTTTTGCCACACCACGTCACTCTCCTTTACCCCACTAACTTTTAGCCATGCTGAACTGCAGCCATGCTGGTGTACAACATGGTTAAAACATATTGGCAAAGTCAATAGCTCTTGCATAGGCGAGACCTATTGACTTTGCCAGTGCTTGTGAAATGCCAACATTTAGAACTGTTTTGTAAACAAAACACCGCCATTTATAATCAAAAGTGGTGCAGCTCCAAATGCCTACCACCAGGTGGCAAAACAGGCTTTAGGAAGTCCACATGGTATGCCACGGTTTTTTATTCTTTCATTGCTTGCCTGGTAGCAGTCTCTCTATGTACAGCAATAGCCTTCAAACTTTTAAGTAGCGACATCCCCCACGTGTAAATACATTTCACTGGGTCTCCCAGAATTACATATTCTATACATTTGACAGGTCCAAAAATATTTAACAGTTAGAACATTGCACTCATCTTCAGTTATCATTTTTAAAAATGCAATCAGATACATGATCACCAACATTCTATGTGCAGCCTGGTCTTCCTAACTATCCACAGAGGTGATCCTTTATCAAACACGAGGGAGACTTCGAAGTTTATTTGGCGCCTACTCCCAGATAGGGCATGAGTCACAAAAGATATAATGATGGTCAGTTGCAGAGTGTCTCACTCACTGCCACTCTGTTTTTCTTTTCACTAAAACACACCACTGTTTTCAGCATGACACTCCTTTTGCCCCTCCCCTGTCATCAATTCAGGCCCCCTCAGGGGGGCCCACCCCCAGTTTGAAGATCTCTGGTATAGAGAGTGAGTGTGAGTGCAACACTGCACATGATGTTGCTCTGATGCTGGTGAACCATGTATCTGCTGCCCTCTTTCAGTTCTGTGGGAATTTACCAAGCCACATACCCCTCACTACCACCCCACCCTCAGGGGCCTTTAATTCTAGTTTGAAGGGTGTGGCTGCAAAGGATGACTTGATCAAATACAAATGTTATATGTGTTTTATTTGTCAAGTGTTCAGAGCATAACTTGGTTGATACAATTCCTGATTCTAGGAGTGCATTTATTAGCTCAAAATATAGTAGGGTTAAGGCATGTTTTGCAGACAACAGACCTCTCTGAAACACAGGGCAGAAATTTACTGTGTTTGCAATTTCTGCTGTCAGAAAAACATGCTTTAACTCAGAGATATTTTGAATTAATGTATGCAGTAAAGATGCCAAAAAGAAGCGCTGGTACAGCACTGAAAATGACATCATGATACAGCCCATAGTCTTTGAAGAGTTTCCAGCATCCAATTAGTGCTTCACTGTTGACATCCCGGTGCTAGCCCGGTGCTGATGGCCGAGTCTGACTACATTGGATTTAATAGTGAACCCATGGAGAGCACAGGTAGCCAAGTACAAAAATACAGGATTCAGTAGTGAACCCATGACTTCACTCTCCCTGGCAGCCCAAGACCATGGAAGTCGAGTGCCAAGTGGGTAAGAGTCTGCGTTCTACCTCATTTTGTGCAAAATAATTGGATAAGGTAAAACAATTAACTTTTAAAGTCTGGTTTGACAACACGGCTGTCACCTTGTGGTATCAGTAGAAAAACAGCTTTAAAGGGCACTACAGAGAATGGGGGGGGGGTAGAAGTTGTGTACTTCAGCTGAAAAAGAGTGATTGTATTGCACAGATTGTTCTGAATGGAGTAGGCCTGAGCTAGTTATGATGACAAATAATAACATTGGCTATAGGCCTGATTTGTTCTTTGAGAGCCATTATGGCAAACCCCATGGTCTTATCTTGTTATTATTAAAAGTTATAACGACGCGTAAATCTGACTTATTTATTGTGAAAAGCATATTAAAAATCTGATAAATCTTTATGGGTTGATTGTGTTATAATGTGTTAAGAACTGTAGGTATGTATTTTGTTACATGGGATCTCAAAGATTAACATAAATGACAAATGAAATAGGGCCTTATCGCTGTAGCCACGGTGGCGGTGGGGGCACCGGCGGTCCAACTGCCCCATTACGACTTGGGCGGTCGGACTGCATTGGCACCACCGCAACCGCCAGGCATCAGGGATCACTGGCGGTGCTGCAGTAGTCTTGAGGCCGCAATATGCTTGGCGGGCCATTGGGGCCCCACCAAGCATGTTACGAATTTCCTCTCAGCCATGGTCTTCATGGCTGTGAGCCCGCCATGAAAAGTGTGGCAGAGAGGAAACAAAGGGGGCCCTACAGAGCCCCCTGTTGCCTCTGCGCCAGGGGATGCATGCAGGGAGGCACATGGAGTACCCCCTGTCTGCATGCACCCCAAGTTCCTGCAGGGTGTGGACTTTACAGTCCATGCCTTGCAGAACCCTGCAATGGCGTTCCCATTGTGGTGCCTGTTACGGCTCGCCTATGAGCCTTTAAAGAGGCACCACCATAGGCCAGCCACCGCAGGACTGTCCGATCTGGATTCCAGTCGGAATCAGGCCGGCGATCTAGTTATGGCTTTGGTGGTGCGGGAGCTGGGCATTGGTGTGGCGGCCCGCACCGCCAAAAGCATAATAAGGCCCATAGTCTGATCTGATTATTATTAAATGTTACAACAAAGGCAGGAGTCCTGATTTATTTATTGTGAAAAGCATATGAGAAAGCCAATAAACCTTTAAGAGTGGATTATTATACTCTGTTAAAACCTGCAGGCAAGTATTTTGTTACATGAAACCTCACAGATTACTTCTGTAGCAGGGATGTGGTTGTTGGTTACCCCCTTTGACAAACCCTAAGTGCAAAAGATTAGTACTGTGATAATCCTTGCTAGGTCCTCTTAGGGGGTGTTGTGTATTGTTTTGCCACCGTAGTTTTGTAAATATTTGTAATTTCATGCATAGTATTTAGGGCTGTGTGTATGGAAAGACTTTTGATCTTGCCTGATAGCTTTAACTATCTCCAAGGCTAGTGTACTAAAAAAATCATAAATGAATATATACATCTACATATACTGAGATGTTTTCACACATTGTTGGGTGAATGCAAGAATGGCTCAGTGGGTGGATGAATACATGCATGAGTGCAAGAATGAGTGGCAGAGTCCATTTATGATGAGTTATATAGTGCCTAAACTCCCCAGTGACCAAAGTGGCACTTTCATTTATAAGCCAGACCTATTGGCTTTGCTAATGTTTCTTAAAGGGCGGAGGAGTACTCATGCAGTCAGATAGCTAGCACCGAATATCTTCCACTCTTTCTACTCTGCAATACTGCATTCTCTGCACTAAACTCTACGCCACTCTACTCTGCTCCACTGCACGCTATGCCAACTAACTCTCCTCTGCACTACTCTATTCTACACCACTCTACTGCACTGTGCAGTATTCTTGAACACATCACCAGTATTGACTTGTCTTCAAGGTGGTAAATTTGGCAAACAAGACCAAAATATCTGGGCGACAGCCTATGCTGATTTATAACACCCACAGTAGTAACATCACAAAGCTGAAGATCACAAAATTCAGAGTGGGGCCCCATCTAGCATCAATGTATAGTGCTTCATTGTTTTGAAGTGAGGTAGACGCTTGGCAGGCCCACCTACATGCCTACATTCACTATTCCAATGCCCACAATTCATTTAGCTGATTTGCCTCATCATAGCAGGCCTGGTTTCAGAATGAGACACTAAAATAATGTGCTTCTCTCGCAGCATTAAACCAACAAATCGTCTAAGACCCGCTGAAATAGCTCTGCGAGTTGAGCATCTGTTGCTAAGCTCTGTGTTTGTAACCTGCAATTCACAGACAAACCCGAAGGGACCGCTCACCTGCTCACTCTTCTGAGGTCGATAACAAAGGTACCATTGTTGTTAGATAATAATCACATCTGGGGCATATTTATTAAAGACTTGCATCGCCCTTGCGTCACGCAATGGAACGCAAGAGCGAAGCAACTCTTAAGTTAGATTTATCAAGCCACACAAGGCCACCTTGCGTGGCCCTGCGTGACTTTATAGATCTGAAGTAACGCAACAAAGCGCAAATCACTGCATTGTGTTACTCTCTCCCAGGGAGGCATTCCATGGGTGGATAGTGAGTGTTCCTACGCATCCACCCATGGATTTTGACGCATTCCCAGATTTACCAACACTGGTAGACATGGGAATGCGTCAAAATGCTACGCAGCCCCAGGAGAGGCGTAACAATTCGAAATATCTTTATTTCTCCTCGTTACTTCCTCTTTCTATGTAAGAAGAAAATGCCTCAGAGGATTGTTTTTGTGCATGAAGGTGTCGCTTACTACACAAAAACAATCATCGGTACAACACAGGCACCCTTTCACCATGGTGCAAGGGTGCCTGCGTTGGTGCTAGGCAGCACATTGTGCACCGGTGGAGGGAAAAGACAGGAATGCGCCGTCTAATGATAGATAAGGTACATTTCTGCCCTTTCCCTATCACGCAGCTCTGCGCGGCAAGGTGACTATCTGCGCATTTCGTGGATAATTTCTTAATAAATATGCCCCCTGATATTCACAGCTCCTCGAAGCTGTTCCCTTGGGACAGGAAGTGCTATAAAATTATAGGTCCACTATTGATAAGCAATTGTTCTCAATGTGACCCGTCAGAAGCAGGTGTCAGGATCGGGCCGGCACAAAACGCACCATCCAGCCTACCTTGAGGACGAGAAAATGTCCATAAGTAGCTAGACGCTGAAGACCCTCCTCCTTTCGTTTGGATATCTCAGCAAACTCTGCATTCTATGATGCAATTACTTTGAAATGTTTTTCGTCTCCCCCTTTATCTCTACCTCTAAAATTTTAACTCTCTCCCTCTGTCTTTCTGAACCTCTCCCCTAAACTGCTCATCATCTTCCTCTCAACCCTCCCTGGCTAGGCCATCTCCCGCCCTTATCCTTTCTCTCTGATCCTTGCCTTCTCTCCTCTTCTCACCTTAACCCTTTGTTCTCTCTCTGTTCCATGACCTCCCTACTCTCATCACCCTTTGTAGCCCCTCTCTTCCTCTCACCCTCTGCCTTGCTCCTCCTTTCAGGATTTGAATGCTTCAGAGGCCAAGGATTACCTGTCTGTGGTTAAAGACCTCTCAGACTGGGGGTGTGGGCTAAGCACAAGCTCTGATGTGCTGAAATACTTCAACATCAACTGCAGCACTGTTGCCTTCTTCAGGCAGGTAAGAGATACAATAAGGCCAAGACAACCCCATCCAGGGTCCAATCGCCACCAATCCCAGACCTCAAAGACACTGCGTCTATGTGAAGATCCCTCCTTCCCAAGATCATCTGGCCAAGTGAGATAGCCCGTAAAAGAGCTGGCAGGGCACGCATCATGGAGGCAGGATGGCAATGCAGACTGCCCATGGGGTGAGCGCTGGGGTGGGGGGGACTTCGTCGATGTTTTCTCTCATTCCTTGCAGGATGCATAAGCCCCATGTGTCTGCCCACCTATATATCTCTCCCTGCTCTGAGACTCCCTTGATATTTTGATGCATTTCCCTCAGGGTTCACTTAACTTGTGGCTTTAGGAATGTTCTCAGTGCTTTCAAGCTGAGGCTATCCCCTATAATCCGTGGTGTAAATTAAAATGCTGAGGCCCCCCTGCAGAAAGTGAAGAGGGACTCCCGAGTCTTGCATATCTCACAGATATTCAATGGCCTTGGGCAGAATGGGGCCTCTCTGAAGGGTTTGGGGATCCCCCTGCGTCGCAGGGGCTGCAGGGGTCTGTGTTTTGCCACTGCCTAGAATAACCCCTTTCTTCCTCTCTCCAATGACTACAGCTTTATTTATTTACACTAGGTTGACAATAGGCGTGACTTCATGGAGATCAAGGACAGCAAAGAAATTGACGCTACCAAACTCTTCCGCTTCTTGAAGATCAACGAGATTCGGCTAGTGACGGAGTACAACCCCATGGTAATATTGTGCACTTGTGCACTGAGGACATATTTGCTTTCTAATAGCAGGTTATTTGGACAAAATATTTTAAAATATCGCACTACAGGAATTTAATTAAAAACATTGTTCCTACAAAAATATTGCAATACAGAATATCATTGTCAACAATATTGTTTTTGGTAAGAAATATCGTTTTAAAAAATATTGTTGTATTTAATATTGTGTTTATTAATATAGTTGGAAAAAATATCGTTTTTTAATTTCTTTAATGTGTTTTAGTTAATATATTAGTTTTAGGTTATACAATTGTTAGTATAATTGTTATTCATTATTTTAAATATCGTTTGTAACTTTAAGAGTTTTAGTGACTGTGAGAAGTTGGCCTGGTATATGCTGTTCACTAATTAAAGTGGACACCTTGCACCAGAACAATTCGACTCTTATGGTAGATAGGTTTAAGACAACCTTTATAGAAAGCTATCCTAGTGGTAGCTGTGGAGAGCAGCCTTCAGGCTAAGTCTTGAAGGAATGTAAAGCAGCTTGTTTTACCACACAATCTCTTGAATCACCAAATGAAAAGACACCACACAGGTATATATATCAAATATATATGTATTTATTAATAAACACTCTCTACTAATCTCTTTATGAGATTAGAGGTCAGGAACATATGTACAAGTCACATGTTATCAAAATAAGTTTAGCACAATCGAATATCACAATCTTAGTTTGCTAGACCTAGGTCTAGGGCATCTAGAATCGAGGGACCCCCAAGAACCACCCCAGGTAGTTGTAGGAGACCCACAGGGGACGGACGCGGTGACCTGGCACCGGTGCGAGTCCTGTGCGAGTCTATGTGCTCAGACGCGATTGGGATATCAATGTTAAGGTCCCTTGCGTGTTCGAGGCGAACACACCGATCGGTCCTTGTACGAGTCGAAGGACGCGGTTATAGATAGAGTTGCAAGGAAGATGGACGCGCTGTGTCTAACACAGACGCGAACCTTGTGCGAGTCAGTGCAATGGAGATCTCAGTGTTACAGGCCCTTTGTGTGTTCGAGGCGAACACCGATCGGACTCAGTACGAGTCGAAGGATACAGTTCTGGATAGTGTTGCAAAGGAGATGGACGCGGTGTGTCTAACACAGACGCGAACCCTGTACGAGTCAGCGCAATTGTCGCACTTAGAAAGTTAGAGTTTTAGGACACTTCTAGGGACACTACAAGCAAGTCACTTACAGGGTAAGTAGTTCTAGGGCCCACACCCACAGGAGCACCGTAGTGCTGAAGTTACCTCACCCAGGGGAGCCGGGTGCATAGGTGTTCTTTGGTGTCGGGTCGCGGCGTCGTTTTCAATGGGAGCCAGTGAAGACTTGCTGCTTGCGGCGACAGGAGAAGTGTCCGGAGGAATCCAAGCCTGGATTTGGAAGATGGAAGACCTGAAAGCAGAGGGGACAGTGTTCAAAGTCACTTGGCAGTGACTCAGGGCAAGGAAGATGGATGACCACCGTCGTCGCAAGATTCAGGTCGTTTGCAGTTGCCTTGACTCTTCAGCCACGAGGTCCAGGAGGTGTCGACGATGACCAGGAGCTGGATTTGGCGTGTCCCACGATGTCTGCAGCTTACTGCGGTGTCGGCGACTCGATCAGAGCCAACAAGCCTTGGTAACAGCAAGTCTTGGGGAAAGTGTGAAGAGACAATGGCGCAGACCAGCAAGGTCTGTGGGACTCACCCAGCGAGGGTAAGTCAGGGCAGGCCTGGAGCAACCAGGGGAGCCCTTTGGTTTCTTTAGAAAGTCTTCTGGGGACCCACAAGCCGGCTGGCAAGGGATCGCAAAGACGCCTCGGGAGGATTCGCTCACAGGGGCCCATGGTCACTCGGGACGTGGTAGGCCTCTGATCTTAGGAGGGATTCCTGCTGGAGGCTAGGACCACACGTGGTCCAAAGCACAAGTTCGTGGAACGTTGTGAAGGGGTTGCACTCGACAATAGTGCACGGTACCCAGGGGTCACGGTTCCTCATCACTCTTGGGGTCCACTGGCCTCAGCTTCGCTGGGGACTCACAATGGCCTTTGAGAAGTCAGGAAATCTACTTCTTGGGCTGCAGGGACTTCGGACTCCGGCGGGAGCGGCGTAGTTTGCAACTGTCGTTTGTAGTTTTTGGTGCCTGCCAAGCAGGGAGTCACTCCTTGACTCCAAGGGAGATTCTTCAGTCTTCCAAAGGTAGTGGAACGTCGAAGGTCCGGGATTCTTCTTCAGAGCGTCGTCCAGGGAAATCTAGGTTGCAATGCACAGGTTCCCCCTCTTATACTAAAAGAAAGGGAGGGACTAGCTCTATGACCCTACCTATGGGAGGGTCAGGGGAGTGGGTGGCTACACCCACTTCCCTTTGTCCAGTTTCGCGCCAGAGCAGGGGCAGGTAGCCCCTGAGCCGGTTTGAACTGGCATATGCACAGAGGAGCCTTCTGCTCCCCCAGTGCAGGACTTCAAAGCACTCTAAGAGTGCACCCACCCAGCCCCAATACACTAAACCCTGTCTGGAAGGTGGTCACACCCCCTTGGGACAGGATATCTATTGTTGGGCTTCCTCCACTGCGAGTGTTGGTCATCAGCAGGAGGGCAGCCCAGTGTCTGTGACTGGTGGCATCCATTTTGTGATGCCAGGGCTCTGCAGGATTCTACCGCGTTTCCACAGTAGGTACATGTCTATCCTCTAGAAGGGTGGAATGCTACCCCCGCCGCCAGGACTGGCAGGGGGTAGTATTCCAAGATGTTTGACACCAAACACGACATGTTTCGATGCAGCCATTCCAAAGTTAGCATTTTACCGCGAGGATATAATGCACTTAAAAGTATATGGTTTAACCGCATCCACAAACAGCACCAGAGAATGGACTCTGAGAGCTGCAGAGGGGCCCTGCTCAGGCAGAGGCACCCCCTCACATAGAAGCCAAGCACCCTGCCCTCAGGATTGATAGGGCCTGCCTTAGGGGTGACTGATAGGTTTATATGTGTGTGCAGGAGAGATATAGGGAACCTATATCTCAGTGAGGAGTGCTAGCACCACCTCACCCAGGCTGCAGTAGCAGACCTGGGGTGTCAGATTTAGTCTGCTTCCCAGGGGTGGCATAATACATGCTGCAGCCCCTGGTAGGCCTGTGAAGTACCTATGCCCTTAGTACCTAAGGTACCATATACTAGGGACTCATAAGGTACCACAGTATCCAATCACTAGTGCACCTAGAGTGCACTCCAAGTCGTTTAAAGAGAAAGCAGATAGGCTGGGGACCTGAATAGCAGGTTCTCAGCCAAACTAAGTCAAAAACCAACAAAACACCAGGAAAAAAGTGGGGGCAACCACTTAGTCAGATTCCACCTTCCTACAGTGACTTTACATATAATTAGTAAGTTTGGGTTTAGTATTGGGTTGTTGGCTTTGTAGAGATTCCCTACTGTTGCTTAGACTGGAGTGCGAATAGTAAATGTAACCTATCTGAAGTCCAAAACATTCCCTACTGTTCCTTAGACTGGAGTGAGAATAATAAATCTAGCCTCTCCAAAGTCCAAAAGCTTCTCTACTGTTGCGTAGACTAGAGTGGGAATATTAAATCTGACTCCTCCAAAGTCCAATGCTTTCCCTACCGTTCCTTACACTGGAGTGGGAATAGTAAATCTAACCTGTACGAAGTCCAACGCTTTCTCTACTGTTGCTTACAATGAGTGTTAAAAGTAAATCTAATCTCTTTGAAGTCCAACCTTTTCCCTACTGTTGATTACAGTGGATTTTTAATATTTAATATATTGTTGTTTATTGTTAATATCTTTTTCATTTTTTGTGTGCTTAGAAATACTTACGTTATTTGTACATTTGAATTTGTATTTGCGGTATTTCTAAAGTGCATTAGACCAGAATGCATCAATGCGCTATGAAAGGAGATGAACAGAGTGAACCATGGCAACCCAAAGCAGACCAACCCACTGTAATACAATCCCTAACAGAAGTCTAATCCACAAAAAGACACATTTTAATTTGCTTAGGAAACAGCAGGTGTGAGCTCAGGCTCCTGATATGTTCAGGGAGGGAGTTCAACAGCCTGGAAGCCGCCACTATGAAAGTACGTTTCCCCCACTTGGCTTTCTTACATTGTGGAACTGCTACCTTATGGTGTCCCGCTAATCTCAGAGATCTCCTGAGAACATACTAATTCAAGGTTGTCCTAAAATAGCTCGATCCCTGAGAATAGAGGGCTTAATGCGTCAAGCTAAGCACTTTAAGGGACACCCGTTTCTTTATTGGCAGCCAGTGAAAGGATCTCAAAGCTTCCCTGACCAGGGAGTGTTTGGGTACTCCCAAGACCAAGCGTGCGGCCACATTTTAAATGATTTGAAGATTGTTTAATGAAAGTTGGTTGATGTTTAAATAAAGGGCATTGCTGTAGTCTAGGCGGGAGGTGATGAGTGCAATGATGACCTGTGCCCTGAGCTCTTTTTGAAGGAGAGACAGTATTTTCTTCTAGATCCTAATCATCCAAAAACAAGAACTCACTGTTCTATTGACCTGGGTGTCGAAGGTCAAGGTGTTGTCAAACATCGCCCCCAGGTTTTTGGCCACCGCCATTGGGACAGGTAACACAAGTATCTGGCCACCATAGGTCAGTCAAGCTTGAACTGTCCACTCCGAACACCATTTTCTCTCCATTCATTTTGAGCCAATTCAATAAATGGACATACATAAATGTTTTTTTATTATATTACTTTTGGCAGTAAATGTTTTATATAGATAGTGTTTTAATTTATTTAACATATAATATTATTTATAACAAAAAGTACAAATATTTCAATATTTTTAATATATGTGAAATAAATAGTTTTTGTAATTTAGTGTACAGCATAAGTAAATACATTTTATTTTATTTTGTTTATTTTAATATTTTATTTAGGTTAAATATTATGTTGGTTTATATTTATGTTCTTTAATTGTTTAATTTATTTAATTGTTAATATCGAAATTTAAATAAATTACTTAAATATAGATATATCTAAATAAAAATTAACTTCAAAATATTAATTTAAAATTAAATTAAATTTAAAGAGTGAAATGTTTTAACTATACTACTTTAAAGTCAATATTTTATTTAGGTTAAATATTTTGTTGGTGTATATTTATGTTTTTCATTGTTTAATTTATTTTATTGTTAATACTGAAAATTAAAATATTTCAAAAAAGTTTGTTTTTTGTTAAATTACTTAAATATACATATATCTGAATAAAAATAAACTTCCAAATATTAATTTAAAATTAAATTACATTTAAAGAGTGAAATGTTTTAAATATACTACTTTAAAGTCAATATTCATTAAAAAAACAATATTTTTGTCTCAAATTGTCGATATTCTTAGAAACAATATTTTTGTATTTTACATTGCAAGTATAGGGCCACAATATTTTGACAATTATATTTTTGAAAAGGTATTTTTGTATTCTGATATTTTTCCACACAATATTCTTTCACTGGTACATTAGCAGACTGCTTGCAACAGCTCTTCTGTAATAGATGGGTTTCTATCACAAATCTTTCAGTTAGCTAGCTCTAGGAAAGTTATCATTCTCCATCAACCATGTAATGCCACACTCTTCCAAAATCTCACAAAGTGGCGGAAACAGTACCTTGGGTTTGGGGAAAAATGGGTGAATCTCTATGGTTACAGGAAAGGACAGCTATCTAGTGTCTGCAGGATGTTTGTGAGTTACACAATATGGCATAGATACCCTTTCACCACACAAAGCTGTCTCATGCACAGGTCTTGCAGATATTATTACAATGCATACAGTAAACAACTGAGCCGGAGAGGTTTTAGTGGAAATCTCAAAACAAACATTGGCAAAGCAAACGCATCTGGGTTACATGTAATATACACAGCCACACAATCTTGAATAGTTCCCCTATCATTCCTGACCCATTCTCTATGTTCCCCCTGACTGCTTCCAGTTTACACTCATCTGATGAGTCCCCCCTTCTCACCTCAACTTCTCATACCCTTAGGCCCTAATGCAATTATAACTAGTCAATGGAAATAGTATGCATTTCTGGTGGAAGAAAAAGTCCTGGACCTTCTCTCATTGATCCAGAAGGAATCTGC
Source organism: Calotriton arnoldi (assembly GCA_963921515.1). Classification (NCBI taxonomy): domain Eukaryota; kingdom Metazoa; phylum Chordata; class Amphibia; order Caudata; family Salamandridae; genus Calotriton; species Calotriton arnoldi. Next base: position 574,544 of record CAWUFW010008912.1, on the reverse strand, counting down.
AAGGTTGCTCCTCGGCCTAAGATAGAGCCACTCTATTTCCACTTCTCTATATGCTGTCTACACCGGCTTCCACTAAGAAATCCAGTCCAGCTTAAGGCACTAGCAATTGTTCATGAAGCTATCAGCCATAGGTTTTTGGAATTTCTGGTCACCAGGATTTCCTGATAGGTACCTCACCGAGCCCTGCGATCAAACCACTTAGCCCTGCTACAGGTACTGGCCATAAAAACTGTAAAATTTAGATATAGGCCATTATCTTTGGCCACTGCCAGATTCTGGATTACTCTTCCTTTTCATCTGGCTTCAAATGTAGTTTCCCAAAATGCAGGAAATTCTTAAAGACCTGGCTGCATTCCTGTTAGTTTCTCCTGTCTATAATCAATGTTGGTGTGAGCTTTGTTTTTCCTCCTGCATCATGAAACTCGGTACAAATGTACTTAATAAATTAAATAAAAGAAAATAACTAGCCTACAGTGAATGCTTGAGCTACATTAAGCACACAAGAGTCTGCATAATTCATCAAGGTTTCTGGGAGGATTTCAGAAGGAGATCTTTTATTGCTTGAATTGTCCAGCAATCTCATGGTTGGCAGAATGCCTGAGTGACAACATGTTCCCAGGCTATTACACTCATCAGAGCAGGAGAGGTTTTACTTCCAATAGTCTCATTTACCTACTCCTAATCAATCACCAAGTTATGCCCTTTCCTCCATCAGATAATAGTGAATTGACCTTCTGTCTGCACTTCTTGTCAGAAGCCATAATATGTACATTTGTGCATTATTAAGTTTTTTCTTCATATATTCAAACCAGGAGCAGACATTCGTTTTGCTAAGCACCACGTACAAATCAGGAGAACACCTACCTCCAGGTAATTATGGATACTGCTTCCAGTCATTTAACTGTCATTGAACAGTTAAAAGAGAGATCAAGCATTGGCAATAAGCCTGGCTTTCAAGGAATATAGTATGGTAATGTAAAGCATTACAAGTAAATACCATGGGAATAGATATGTATTTTTGTGAAAACAAAGAATTGTAGAATAAGATTGGTGTAGGTTGAAAGGTCAGGGGACAGATGCACTGTCTAGCCAGACCTAGAAAATCCATATAGTAATGACTGTCCTCGTCCCATTTTTGCTGCTGCAAGAGAAAAACAAACAAATTATCTAGTTATCTAAGACACTTTAGCAGTCCAATGCCATGTGTGTGCCCCTGAAACTACAAGCTTAGACAGCTGAATAAATAAACAAAATGATCACAGCTGCATGGAGGGCAAGCACTTTTTTGTGTGGAAGTGCACAACTTCTGCGAATCAAAACATGTACTCTTGGCTCCCAACATGTGGGAGGGGCCAAAGTGTGTCTCTAGCGATGCTCACATAATTGTCTGGCGACAGCAGCGCTATTAAGTCAGACCATGAAAAGGAAATAAGCAAAACAAAAAGTCATGTTATAACTCCTCTCTTAAGCCATGCTCTAACCTTTTTGTTACATAACTCACAGAAAGGTTCTTGTATGACCCAAACTCCGCCCCTTACACACAGGAAATCTTTACCTAGGTTCATACAGCTACATGGCCTCAAAAATGGTCATGTTCACTATTAAAGGATAACAAAACCATTCTTAACTATCTGAGTCAACATTCAAAATATCAGCACCCGAATTCAACCTATATTACCTTGATTAACTCGCTCCTACAGACCTGGATTGATTGGTAAAGGGTAGGCAGTTAATCCCTACCTATTTGCATTCTGACAATAACAACTGCATGTAACATTTAGTGGGCTTCAGAACCTACAGGTATAATTCTCTGTATGTCAAAAATCAATAAAGATGGTCTTACCTCAATACTACTTCTCAACACAATGCTTAAAGCTTCAGTTCAATAAGACAGCAGACTATCAGCGTTTGTGTGGTGCCCTCTACCCTTAGTATGGCACTGAAGTGCTTGCCTGATCTGGGCACCATTTTTATATGTTAGTGGGATTTCCATTGATCAGTTGTGTATGGTGGCTTGGTTGTGTATTTTTAGCAGAGATTTGTTAAATATCTAGTTTACTAATGGGCTGTGTTGCTTAATGTGAAACTAAAACGAGCTTGATCTGTATAACGTTGTTTGTAGTGCGCTGTGTGTATCGATGGGTGCACTGACGAACTTTGCTGGTTTTTTTGTTGAACTGAGTGGGCAGATGTCTATTGCCTGGCCTAAGAAGGCTGTTTACTAGAGAGTACATGTAGCCAGGAAAATAGCTGGGATGCAATATTGTATGCGTGATGATGTGGTATATTAAAGCTGAATTCATCTGACTGGTTCAAATATATATTTTGGTGTGGCAAGGGACTAGTGCTATTGAATTGGAGTGCTTTGCCAACTATATGGCTTTGATGCCATATTGTGCATATGATGGTATCAGTGGGTCTTTCAAGTGTGTTCTGCTTGAGAAAACTCTTGTGTGCTGGGGTTTTGGGGATTAAAAGTGCTATTGTGTGACCGGTGATGGCCAATTGTGGTACTGGAGGTCTGCTTGGGGCATCTGATGATGTCTATCTGACGTGTACTGATTGGATGGGTGAGTGGTGTTCCTATAGTTTAGGTAATGGTCAAAGAATACTGAGAGCCAACATGAAGTGTGTTTGATGCATGTGGGGTATTATTCCAACTAAGACCTATTTTGGGGTGGCTTGAGGAAAGAAGCAATGCTAACGGCAGAGAGCAATACAGGTTTTAGAATCATCACCGCAACAGAGCCAATATAAAACAATGCGTGTTTTTCAAAAAAGAGAAAAGCTCATAATTTGGTAATGTAATGCAATAACAACAGTGAATTTGTGTGATATAACTAATAACCACTATTTCACATGCATTATGATACTATGGTTAATATTTGTTTGTCGCCGGTGTGACTTGTCGGTTTTTATGTGTTATGAGTGTCTGCTAGAGTTACATTGAAAGTTGACTGCGTATTATGTGTTGCATTTGTTGATGGGCTGGCGTTTGATGGAAGAAGTTGAAATGCCTTTGCTTACCAAGTCATAGGTATTAATTAGCATTAAAGTTTAAGTTACACATTTAATGGAACCTAAGGGAATACATGTAAACATCACATCACAAGAGGGATGGGGGGTTGCCATTATAACCCACCGTGCCCTTAACTCATCTGTTGTGACATTATGATGGTAGAAATGTCATTTCCCTCTTGTTGTCTAGTTTCCATAGTTATATATAAGCCACCGCACTGCAAACCCAACTTTACTGAGTCCTTCTTTGAATTAATATGTGGCCTTGGTACCTCAGATAAGCATCTATTGGCCGTTGGGGATTTTAACTTTGGTACAACAGCCCTCCCACAAATTCCAAGAACAAAGAATTCTTTGACTTCATGTCTTCTTTATCTTTCACGCAACAGGTCCAATTACCCACCCACACTAACGTGCATATTTTGGGTTTGGTATGGTCTCACAGCACACCTATCAAGAAGTTGTTGGTCCTCCCTTGCATATGGTTAGATCACCACCTCATTAAATTTGAAACTTTTCTGAGGACCAGCACTGCATTGAGAAATGCATTCTCGAGCACCTTCCACAACAGGAGCAGGGTGAATCTCCAGGAAATGGCTAATACCCTCCACGAAACCTGCCCAGTTCCCAACTCCTTTGTTGAACAGAAGTCTGTGTTTTATTTTAACTGGCTGCAGCACACCTGGGATGTACATGTCTCAGGATATAGTCAGAAGATGTGGCCTCCTTCTAAAAATGCTCCATGGTTGAATGATGATTTGAAAGCGTCAAAGCTCAGACAATGCCAACTTGAAAGGCAGTGGCTTTAGAAAGGGAATGTTTTAGTGAAGGTTTCAGGAGGTATAAAAGCTTGCTGCTTACCACCAAATTCCCTTTTTATTTTAATCACATTAATTTAGCAGTAAATAAACAAAAGCAAAATGTAAAGATATTAAACAAACTCAGTTGGCCCAAGCAAGTAACCCGGGAGATAGAACCCTCCTAAACTCTGTGTGACACACTCAGCAGTTTTATTCAATGAAAAAATGTAATCTATTAAGGATAGCATTCTGATCACTGCTCTGCCTCCACAACCTGGGGGAAAAGTGTGGACTGTGGTGCCATTAAATCTCACTCCTTGGTTCGGTTGCCACAGCTCCAGTATGAGAATCTTATTTCTCTCATGCATAGTGTGAAATCTGGTTCCCCGCTGGATCCCTGCCCCCCTACCACTATGCGAGCTCTGTCTGTCATAACAGCCAACCTTCTGTTAAACCTTTGCATAAGTCACTCGCTCAGGGCATTGTCCCTGACAGGTTTAAAGCTGCAGTGACAATTCCCTCGCTGAAGAAGTTGGATGATGATTCTAAGCTGCTGAAACATTATCACCCCATTTCACTTCTCCCTCATGCAGCCAACATTTTAGAAGGTTTTGTTACTCAGGAACTAAGCAGGTTCCTTTATTCATCTAACTTTCTTCATCCATTACAGGCTCGTTTCCGCTCAACCCGCTGTAAAGACGCAGTGATGATTTCTGTCCTTGACGATCTACAATGGGAGTTGGATTCAGGACACGTGTCCCAGCTAGTTCTCCTGACCTTATCGGCCGCCTTCGACCACGCGAGTCTGCTAAATTGTCTGAAGATGGCTGGTCTATCATGTCACGCTCTGAGCTGGATATCCTCGTTCCTAGGAAGCCGCACACACAAGATGCAGTTAGGCCCGTTTTCATCTTCTAAGACCCATGACATTGGTGGAGTCCCTAGGGCTTAGCATTATCTCCTTTACTGTTTAATGTTTACATCTGCCCATTGATCTTAGCCCTGGGTAGTCGTGGTTGTAGATGACTCTCAGCTCATCTTTTGGCTTGAGGGTACCCCCAATCCCATCTGAAAATTCAATCTACCCTGACATTCATTTGAAGCTAGATGGGCACTAACTCCCTCAAACTAAACGCCAATAAGACTGAGCTGGTTATTCTCAATCACAGGCTGGATCTCTGGGTCATCACCTAAAGGCCATCTGAGCTTGAAGTCCCTCCTGTCCCAGCGCCCTCTGCCAACAGCCTGGGAGGTGTGATAGACAATCAACTGTCCGTGATCCCCCAGATCAAGGCAGTTGCCGGCAAGAGCTGTGGACTATTGAAATCCATAGGAAGGTCGCTCCTCTTTTGTTGTGGATTTGAACGAGACTATTGCAGCAGTAATTGTGTCCCTCTTCGACAATACAAACTTCCTGTATTTGAGCTCCCTGCAACTTCTTTACACAAACTACAAATCATTCCAAATACAACAGTGAAGATGATTTATAAACTGCATAGACATGCGCATATCTACCCTGCCTTAATGAAGCTTCACTGGCTCCCCGTCAAACATAGAGCCCTTACTTTTGAAAACGGCTTCTATTATTTACAAATCCATTTATCACTGGGCTTCAGACTTTGTAGCAAGCAGAATTGAGAGATATGTTCCTTCTCAAGCTCTCAGATCCTCTCTTGCCAACCAGTTGAGGTTCCCTGTGTTGATGCTACAGAGAGCAGGGGCTGGAGTTTCACTGTCCTGGCCCCCATCTTATGAAACTCTCTCCCTTTGTCGGTCATGCTGGAACCTATCTTCTTGAGGTTCAAGAAGCTTTTGAAGGCCTGGCTGTTTAAGCACGCTTTTGATTAGCCTGAGTTATCTCTCCTTTCCCTCCTGGTCGTCACAGCATCAAAAAACCCTTGGGTGTATGTGCGCTCTATAAGTTTTCCTAGCATAACAAAGGGGGTTTGCCATTTAAGATACAAATCACATAGGATGTTGGCAGCACGACTGTAATAGACTAATGCATTGTTAAATTATGAATTATGTTATATGCGGGTCCAAGTATTATATACATGTACGTGTCTGACAGTTGTTTGTTTCTTCGCTTGGGTTGGCTTTTAAAGCCCTTCTTATAAGTTCCCGTAATTTGGAGAGGGATATAGGGGACCGGAACCATTGATTCCAGTCAGTAATTCTGCAACTTAATCAGGGCCACTGGAATTATGTGATTTTGCAGCTGTGGTGTTTTCCTCATAATTGTGGATTTGCACAAATTCCACGTAATCCATCATCTGCTGTGTAACCTACAGAGTTCAACAAAAAAAGTTCCTTTCTAGCTCGAACAGGTCAAAAGTTACTAAAAACAAAGCATCATCTGTTGCCGTGCAGTAGAAGGCCCTTTGTAAAGGTTGACTTGCCACCTGCTTGTTGCTGTATTGGGTGTTAAATTGGTACTAATGAGGTGAAACCTTTGTCCAGACAGTGCTAACATGTAAAAATGGCAAAGTAATGAAATAATACTATCAAAATATGTGCCACAGTACTCTACATAATTTGCCTTTTCTTGCTGCAAAATTTAGTCCCCACTGATGCATAATTTGGTCCTCTCTTACCGCATAATTCCAGAGTATTGCATGTTATTTTTCTTGGTTTGGAAATAACACAGAGACCGAGAATACAGGGTCCAGTTCTCTGTGTTTTTTCCATTCTGTGCAAAAATGAGCTGGTGGTAAATGGGTGTGGGGCTTTGTTTTGGCCAGTAGCGGCCCGTGGTGAGAGTGCTGCCGGGCAGTGCCGCGGGGCGGGGGAGGGGCAGGGTGGGGGCCTGCCCCTCCCCGCCCTGCATCATCGCCCGGTAGCACTCCCACCACGGGCCGCTACTGGTTTTGGCCTGTGGTGTGGGGTTGTGGAGAGAGGGCACAGCAAGTGAGGGGAGCATTTTAAGCTCCTCCCATTGTGCAGTAGCAAGATGAGCAGGGACTGAGTGCCATAGCTGGCTGAAGCACAGCATACAGGTTCTGGTCCAGTTTACCCGGCAGGTTGTGATGATATCTGGTGTCCTACAGGTAACAGTGCGCTGAGTACTTGAGGAGTTTTGTCCAAGGTCCTTACAGGCCCAAAGCGGGGAGTCATCACATGGAGTCAAACTTTACTTCATACGGCCTTAACCCAAGGAACAGGGGAGGCTCCCCCGCATGGCGGAGGAGCGTCGCCCCACTAGGTGGCAGCAGATGTAAACACATGAAAAATTAAATGATAATAAAAGGATTTTATCATTTTATTTTTCTTCTTACCTGCAGGCTGCCAGCGAGCCGTGTCATAGGGCAGGGCCATGCAATCTATGTGCAATAGTGGGGAGGAGGGGTGATGGGCACTACTAAGTGCGCATGACAGTTTGGCCGGCAGTCTTAAGCGGCTAAACCATCATACGCACTTAGCATTTCTCCACCCGGCTCTGTTGTACAGCCGGGTGGAGAAAAGCCACAGGCTCCCAGGCACTGTCGATCAATCCCAGCTCTTCTTTCATGCTGAGAATAGTATTCCCAGCATGAGAGCAGCGTCAGGATTGGCAACTGGGAGCCTGCGCAGTGTGCACCAGCCCTGGAGTCGAGGATCGGGAAAGGAGCAATGCGGTGACCGCAGCGGCAGGTAAGTAAAGTTTTATATATATATATATTTATTTTTTTGTCTGTGCCTATTTTTGTATCTCCCCTCAACCCCCTCAACCCCCCTCCCCTTCCGCTCCCCCACCCACCCCCAAGAAAACCAGGCAGATTACCACTCCCAGTAAAATGCTGATGACCTCATTGTTCCCAAGCACTTGATGCCCTGGGGCAGGGCAGGTGTTACTTTTAATACCTACTGTTGTCCCCTCCTAAGCAACAACCAGTTGATGCACTTCCGCAGGTTCTTGTGAATTGCTTCTCCCCGTCTGGCCAGCCCGGATTATAAATTGCCAGTCGTAAATCATCAGTGACAAGTGGAGAGCATCTCCCCCAGTCACGCTAGGGGGCGGTCTTGTGCTACTCGCCAGAGCTGCTGACTTTGGAACTGCGGTACTGGTTTCTTCCAGTCTCGCCTGCTGGCTCAACATCCTGTGATTCTGGGCATATCACTTAATTTCCCCGTGCCTAAAAACTCCCAAAAAAATGATTGGGACCTTGTGGTGTAATGTAACTGCTACTCATGTACATGTAAAGCGCTCTAATACCTTCAGGTCGAGTTCGTGCTATATAAAACTGCAACAACAACAAAAAAAATCTTGACCGTGTTTCACATAAGAGTTTGGAGTATGTCCTCGTGTCTGTACCCAAACCTCAAGGTATGTCTGAAAAAATGGGTCCGATTCTGCCAGATGGTCACACCGGGGCTTGTGGGAGGTGTGGTTTGGACACGTGCTAGCCTATGCTCCCAGGGGTGTGCAAGGACAGGGCACTCAAACTCAGCGACACCAAGCCAAGCCCTCAGCCTCCTTCTGTCAGAGTATCTGCAGAGTTTTAGATAACTGGCAGAAAGGAAGACCCCGCCACGGGTAGGAACATGGAAGTGTAGAGTAATCACATCCGATGAGATAGCCTAGTTGGTTATTGCGTCTGCTGCTGAGATCAGCTTCCAGCCCAAATGTCACGTGTCAGTAAATGCACTAAGCAGGAGCACTGTTGGGGCTGGTTAAGTGACAGCTGTCACTCAAAGGACTGTAGAAATGCTTGTCACCTTCTCGTGAGCGATGAGGGACCCGTCAGTGGAGACCTGAGAACTGTCTCTTCTAAGTTTGCCTCTTCGTCCCTGTGGCCTGTGTCTCGTTTAAATCCCACACCAGTCAATGTCTCTTTCAGTCCGTATCTGTTTCCTGTGTGTCTCTTTCCTGGGTGGGGCCTATATTTTGTGTGGATGGCGTTTGGATGTCTCTCTTTCATCCTTTGGTTATCCGTGATGGCTCTTGTGTCTCGCACTGTCTATTCTCTTGGGTTGTGTGGTTCATAGTGTGTGTGTTTCTCTCTCACATGTTGTGCTATCTATTGCTGTTTGTAATTGCCATTGTCTGTCTCTCGTTCTCACCCATGCACAGTCTCCTGTGGGATATTTTGTGTGCCTCTTCGGGTGTCTCTTGCAGTATGCAATCACTGGCTATCTCTTCTTCTCTCACTTGCATGGTCTCTTGGTGTCTGTGTGTTTATTTTATGTATATGTCCTCTCTCACAATTTGAGCGGTCTCTTGCACTTTGTGATTGTTCTTGTCTATCTCTGCACCGTCTCTTTGGATCCATGCATTGTTAATTTTTTTTAATTAATATTTTTCTATATATTTCTTTCAGGCCTTCAGTGTCCTTTCCAGCTTGTTGCTGTCAGTGTCTATTTTTAGGTCGAGCCTAGAGCCAGCACGCATACGCTGCGAGACTCGTTGTAGTGGAGTAGGGAATAGAAGCCCCGCCCACTCTCCGCCCTTTTTTGCCATTGGCTTGAGTCATTGTCCGTCCAAAATGCTGGCTTCTGATTCGTAAATAGGCTTGTTAGTCCCTCCTTAGTACCGCCTCCTCTTCATTTGTCACCTCCCATGGTGACTGGCCCTTTTACTTCGGTTGTTAAACGGTACCTGTTATTTTGTCTTAAAGCACTATTTTCTTTATCCAGTTTATCTTACTGCAGGCACAACGTGCTTTGGTGCCTTCTTTACAACCCCGTCCTCCCTCCCGTTGTCTGTGCCTTCTTTACCCCCCGCCCTCCCGTTGTCTGTGCCTTCGCCCGCCCGGTCTCCCTCCCTCCCTTCCTCCCGTTGTCCGTGATGCCTACCATTTGCAATGCAATAGGTCTCGGATTTACACGAGTTTGAGCTATTGGTATTGTAAATGACAATGCCTTTTATTTATGTTTTGGTTTTTAAAACATAAATAAAAGGCATTGTCATTTACAATGCCAATAGCTTAAACTCGCCTAAATGCGAGACCTATTGCATTGCAAATGCTTGTTCTCTATCACTTTTGCCTCGTATCTTTTGAGTCGCCCTTTCAGAAACACCTTGGAGGATTTCTTGTAGTTTGTGGTTGTTTATGTTTCTTTCCCTCTCTCTGACACTTCGTGATAATTCCTGTCTCTCCCTCTCCTAATTTGCACCTCCTATTGTGGTCTGGGTATTTTATTCTGCATGCCTCTCGGACACTCTTCGCTGTCTCTCGCAGTTGTCACTGCTCATGTCTATCTCTCTTGCACTGTCTCTTGCAGTCGGCCATCGGTCTTTTTAACAGCTCGGTGCGGGTCCATCTTCTGCTGTTCCTGGACAAGTCCTCCCAGACACAGCAAGAAGCCTTGAAGCCCTTTCGAGATGCTGCGGAACAGCTGAGGGGGAAGGTGAGTAGAGCAAGAGACCTCGGAGTCCTTTCTCGATTTCTGTCTCCTCTCCGATCATCTTTCCTGTCCTCACTCACAAACGTGGGTGTTTTGCACCACGTTATGCAAAATATATTCCGGTTAGGACCAACATCCCCTTCTTTGGGGCTCCGACATCGAAGCAATAAACGATATCCTGGAGGTAACTTATCTGTGGGCGCCATTTTCCTACGTGGGTGGGGTGTCTGATGCAGTACTGAATTTGTAAAAAAAAAAAAATCTGGTTCCCTTGTCAAAAGGCCACTACAACTTGCACCACCCATTGCCCCCACTAGCGCTGCCAATGACAGTACCAACACAACTAATCATCACACTCATACAAGTGTGACAATTCAGACTTTAAATATACATAAAAATTGACTAATACATGCAGCCCAAGCTAATCTTATAGCTTTGGGTGGCAGGTATTAGTGATTTTAATGTATATTTAATTATTAAGCAACTGTTGTTGTGCTCCATGCAAAATTAGACAAACAGCGCCACCATGTGCCAGAGTTGCCAATAAACTGGAGGTGCCAAGCACCGGAAACCACTGGTTCAACTTAAGCACTGGTCTGATGGGTGGTCAATCCTGAAACCTGAACTTTCAAGAAGTTTTAAAGGTCCTTCCTTTAGGATGGGTGAGCTGAGCCCACACTCTGGGTTCAACATGCAGCAGTGTCCCTCCAACCACACTGACTGGCTACAAATAAAAATGCGTTTAGGTATTGTTTCTATAGGCTACCGCGCAGGAACAGCTTTAGCACTGGTGGCACCTCATGCGGCAATCGTATTTGGCACCCCTCCCCACGACCTCCTCCTCGGATTCCCTCACTACCACCTGGCTAAAGTGCCCCTCATCTCTCCAAAACCCCTCTCTTACATATATTTCATTTGTTTTAAAGTGTTGGTAAAGGCCGACTTTACTAATCCACTCAACTATCCCCATAAAATACAAATCTGTTCTTTGCAGCAGACATATTAACCCTCTGTGCTTCTGTAGGGTGAGTCAAAACTGCCACCAGACAAAACTCTGATCTCTCTCTCTCTCTCTAACAGGAACATTAACCACAAGAGTTATCTTAACATTTATAGTGCTGCCTGAAAGCTGGAGGCACAAGGAACTCTGCAGCATATAAGTTATTGCTAAACACAGCACCCTCCCCACTCTCGGTCAGTGCCCAGTGCGGTCCCATCGCCCTAAAGCAGCCCTGCCACCGCCCATGTTCATCTTGTCTGTAAATCTCTTCATCAATACTCCTCCTGGACCAAACAAATCACAGCGCCTCCCAAGGCAGGTTTGGGCAATCCTTATGGATACAGGGATATTGTCCTAGATTTAGGGTGCAGAAATGAAGAAGGCCTGCTGCTTTGTTTTTTCTTCTTTACATTTAATTTGTACCCAGTCTAATGGTTGCCTGGCTGCAGGAGTACAGCAGGTGTACTGAGAACCACCTGAGATGATGAGTTTGTAAATAGGGCAGACAGGGTGTTGGTGATGATGGTTCTGGGGTCTGATTTATGTATTTTTTTAAGATAGTGCAGGCCAGCAAGGGGGACAAGTGGCGTTCCATCAGGATGAGGATGAAATGGTCCTATTTCACCATATCCTTAATGAGCCATGTAGCAGCATGGAGTGAGCTCATAAGGCTGCCAGTGTGGAGCCTGGTAAGACGTAGAGCAGGTCATTGCCACCACCCAAATACAAGTGTTTGAGGACTTAAACTGTAGTTCTGAAGTTATTTTTTGGTAGGAATGGTTTCACTTTCTTAAGTAGAGAGAGCTGGTACCGGGCCATCCTCTTTTTGTTAGCGATTGATGGAGAGATTGGTGTCCAGAGCGAGTCTGAGTGACTTTGCATTGTGTCACAATTGGGGTTTGAATCCATCCCATCTAGGGTTGGACTAGCTGTTATTTGTTATTCATCATCATCATGTTTCCTTTATTTTGGTTCCATAGAACTATAAAAGGTACAATGTAAAACATTTAATAAAAGATACAATAACAAAATGTGAATTCATTTTCATTTCATTGTTTTTAAAAAGCAGGCTTATTTTAGCAAATGCAGTCCACTAATCCAAATCTCTTCATATTTCCAAATCCATAAATATTATGATAAAAGTTCTTAAAAAGGGAAAACCCCTTGGCTAAAAAAGATTTTCACGAAGTCAAGTAAAATCCTTTGAAAAAAATTAAAAAAGAAACATCAATGGATGCTTGTTATTCTTGGGGAACAGCAGAAATTCGGTTTTGTTGGGGTTTTGTTTCAGGAAGGTGTTGTGCATCCAGGTCTGATGAGGTGCAAGCAGTGATTGAAGCACTGGATGCTTGGAGTAGAGGAGACTTTAAAATATACTTGTGTGTCATTGGCATGCTGGTGAATTTTGATGTTACCTGTGAGTGGAGTCTATGGGGCTCCGGGTAAAAGTTGAAGATGATGGGGTACAAGGTGAAAACCGGGGGAACTCCGCAGGTGATCAAGATATTCTGGGATCTGGAGTGCCCCGTATGAACAAACTGGTGTCAGGTGGGTAGGTAGAAGGAGAACCAATGAAGGATGTTTCGGGGGAATATCATTTGAGACTGAAGGTGTGGATAAGGATAAGGTTGTCAGCAGTGCCAAAGGCAGCAGAGACATCCAGTAACATTGGGAGGCAGGGTTTATGTTTATCTGTGGTTAGGAGGGCTTTGTCTGTGATTCAGAAGACAGATGTCTCTGTGCTGCAGAGTGACATGAAGCTGGTTGATGGCCATGCAGCTGATATTTGGTGTTGGTGTGATCTTGAAGTTGTGTATAGACTGTTTTTTTTTTTATTTAGCCGATGAAGGGTAAATGAATGAAGGCCCGGTAGTTGGCGAGGTCATCAGAGTTTCATGTGGATTTCTTCAGGAATTGGCAGAATATGGCCTGACATGAAAGCTTAGGGGAAGATGCCTTAAGTGAAGGAGACATTGACGATGGTTAGTAGCAGTAGCGGCCCGTGGTGGGAGTGCTGCTGGGCGCTGACGTGGGGCGGGGGAGGGTAGTAAACTACGGATTACGGCCGATTAGAGGTAAGTAAACATATAAATAAATAAAACGAATTTCGTTGCGCGCGCTGCGTCGCATTTGGCGATGCAGCGCGCGCGACGAAATTCGTTTTATTTATTTATATGTTTACTTACCTCTAATCGGCCGTAATCCGTAGTTTACTACCCCCCACCCTGCCCCTCCCCCGCCCCACGTCAGCGCCCGGCAGCACTCCCACCACGGGCCGCTACTGGTTAGTAGGGGTGAGAAAGCTGCTCCTGAGAGAGTCTGATGGAGGGGTAAGGCATCATCTTCATAGGAGCTGGCTTTGAAGACGTTGAGCATGTTGGTGGGGTCTTTCAGAGTCATGGGTTTGAAGGATGACCATCATAGGAGGAGCAAGTTGAAGATTAGGAAAAAATGAATTCAGCTTTGTATGTGTCTCTCATGCTCAATCTTGCAAACTATGTAAATTAACTTTGGGAATATGTAGTCATGTCAGTTTCATTTAGGGCATTTTTGAACTTATCATTAAAGTTTGTACTCAAAATCAGCAGCCAATTAGAAATGCTGTTTCAAGTTAAGGCAGACATTGGCTAGTTACTTACTAAATGTTGCCAGCATATGCCATCCACATTACAAAGCATTAATATTTATGATGCATCTTAAACGCTCATTAAAATATTTTATTCGCTTATAATGAAAATATTTTCTTAAGTGCACTGATTGAAAGTGCTATTTAGGGTCCATGTTTTAAATTATTTAAACTCTGACGACAGCCAACATTTTTGTAAGTGTATGGTTTTATAGTCAAATGTATGTAGTGCTTTATACTCCTGATGAGGCAACGTAGTTGCCGTTGGTTGGAAGGTCGTGGGTTTGTAGTGTGTCCTATCTAGGTAGTGTTTTGATTTTGTGCACAGTGATCAGAGTGGTTTTCTTATCATGTTTGAAAGCGAGCAATTTTAATAAAGAGTAAAGTGTTACACCATTTGATCGCGTAGCACAATTGTTGGTTCAAGATAACCATGTTTATACTGCACAGTGTGGAGGCCACGCTTTGCCATTATATGCAGGCACTAGGCTTGTTTCCTGAACCATAAGGCAACTGGAGCTATCAGCAAAGCCACTCCCTCTTTCCTCCTCCTGGCTCAGAGTGCCAGAGAGACAGGGCTGGTTTCAGGGACAGGGGCATAGACAAAATATTAAAGTTGATAAGGGCTGGAAAGCACCATTGCATAAATGCTGCTCCTGTGTGTCAACGCCATGAAAAAGAGTCAGGCAAAAGTAGATGTTAGGGTAAGCGTGCCCAACATCCTCGTGCCTCAGAGCCATGCCAGATTTTCAGAATAACCACAGAGTAGGTGCATTATTACACTGTGTGTAAATTGATTTCATATGGATTTCTTTAAATCTGGCACCACCCACCTCTGTAAACCAGTGATGGGCTCAGCTTTGTCAGTGAATGACTAGGTGAGCATTAAAGAAGGCAGGGAAAAGGGTACAAATGTGGATTTGGGCAGAGGTGAAACCATACTAAGATACCATCATCCATGTTCAGTGACACCTCCATCCATATGCAAAGACCCATCTATAGAGCCCCTGGTACTAAGCCTGAGTAAAAAAAAATGTTAAATCGTGGGAAATCTTACAACATGACTTTCACAGAATTTCTCAGATACAAAAGTTTGCGTGATCTTTGCCCTCTGTTTGAGCAGAAAATGCCTTGCATGAACAGTGAAACCACAGCCAAAAGTCACCTGCTGGTTTCTCACGTGAAGGTTTCAACTTGAGGTATGCCCTTGCGTTCAAAGTTCCAGTGAGATACCAGCAAGTACATTTAGCGAAAACTTATTGGGAAAAAAATCACAATTTCACAGACACCTCCCTGGCACCACAGTCATTTTTTGATTTGTAAATGTTACTTGCTAAAAAAAAATAACATAAAAATACGTGCAGGTTTGCGTGCCAAGAATTGCAAATTCCAGATGTGGTAGAACTAGAAGTTAAGCAATGTACATTTCTAAACATTGGTTTTTAATTTCAAAAACACCTAATCCTAATAACATCAGCATTGCTTCCATTTCTCGGCTTAAATCCCTAGACTCTGATCCCTACATTTAACCCCAAAATAAGACAGATATTGCCCAATATTCACAGCACTCACAATACTTGTTTCTTCCTGACAAGCTCTCACATTGAAATGGTAAAACATGGTTGTCCACCCTTAAATCAATGTAGTGAAAACAAGTCACATGACAAGTGCCATAATTTGTGTGATAAATGGTAACACAGATATCTCTCATACATGCCAACAGACAGGATTCAGGCTGGAGACCCCTGATTTTTAAAGAAAAAAGAGCTGTATTTTACCAGTCAGCTGCCTGAACTTTCCTCTGCTTCAATGAAAGTCTATGGGGAGAATACAGACCCCCGAATTATTTTTCAAAATCTCTCTTTCTAATTTCAAAATGTTGGCATGTATGTGTGTGTATATTTGTTCAGGCTCCACCTCTCCTCTCCCTAGCTCCTAAGTCTTCTACACCTCCTCATCTCTACAGCTTCCAAATAATAGCCCTTTCTTACCCCCTTGTCCTGCTGCCAGGCCTTGTGTGTACTGGTGGACATCACCGTCAAGGGGCACCAGCGAGTGATGGCATACTTCCACGTGACACGGGCTCAGCTTCCAGCAGCCGCCATTTTTCATGTGGACACTGAAAAGCAGGAAGTGATGGACAGCAGGGAAATGTCGGCTGAGCGACTAGTAGACTTCAGCCAGCGCTTCTTGGATGGGAAAAACAGCGTAAGCCTCTCCCTTTCTACAGTCTTTTCTCTCACGCTTCAGTGGCATCTCACCCATTCCCCATCAGAGGTGTTGTATATACAGTATAGTTGTTGCTTGGCTGACTACGAATGATTTATAGAATTTAGAATGTAGAACGCTTGGAAAGTTTATTTATACTAGTGCTATAGAATGTTGTGGCAGAAGCTGTTGGATCTTTATCAGAGGCACAGCTCCAGTGCGCCTCTGTGTCTCTCTTGTGGGCCTTATTGTATTTTACTAATCTTGAGCAAATTCACTTCCATTATTCAACACTCGCGACTGAAAGGAGTCTCTCTACAACAAGAGGACTCCCCACATTTAGCTGTTGTCTCACTCATTCTAAAAGCACCATTCTCACACATTTCTTTGAGATCTCACGCATTCTCCATCACTGGCGTAACTCGCTTGACTGGTGTGTCACTCATTCCCCCCCTTCCCCGCCCCTCCAGGCCTCATGCGCCTCAGTGGTATGGTAGCAGAATATCGCAGTCTAAAGATCGTCTGACAAAAGTGTAGTGTCCAAAATATCGTTTACAAAAATATAGCCCTTTTGGAGATAATAATCGAAAGTCTGCACCCAAAGGAGTGATATTTTTGTAAAATTATGTTGAGGCCATGATCTTTATATGGGAGGATATTTTGGTTATCAATATTCTGACATTCAGCTGCTTCAGTGAAGTCTTGCTCATGACCATCACCGTCCTCATTCACTTAAGTAGAGTCTCACTTAGGAGGAAATAAGACCCTGCCCCCATTTAATTTATTTTTGTTTGGTGGTAATTTCAGAAGGAAGAGAGTGTTGATTCCGACGACAAAATTCCGAAGACAGAACTCTGAGTCCAGCTGGATCCTTTAACTGCCCACGCCCCTACCACCACCTCCGGACAATCATTATGTGTACACATGAATACAATCAGCCTACCAAAACTCCTATAACACAAACTCAATCTGTGCCATCTCTTTGAACCTGACATTAGTCCGGCAAGTTAATGTCAGCCTGTGCATCACTGTAAGAACCTGACTGCAGTCATTTTTACTGGAAAGTGGCATCACTCTTTGGCCTCACTCTAGGAAATTGGTATCACTCCTTTACATCATTTCAAAACCTTGGGGACCTTGCAGAAATGTGAAGTTGTTACACCACTCCAGGAACGTAACATCAGACGGTGACTGAGTTCTCTCCATGGAGTTTAGCACATGTGTAACTGCTTAGATGTGCTGTTCAATGCTGATGGGGTCTGCAATCTTCGTGAACAATTCTAGAGGTCAGACACTGGCATTCAGTAGGTTCTGTGTGTAAACAGTGCCTTCTGGTCACAGCTGGGCTACTTAGCAGGACTCTGATCACAGTGGCAATAACTAACACTGAAAGATGGATTTAACTTTGGTGTAGTGAGGGACGGGTATAACCCATCATGTTGCTCTCTCAGGTCACTGTACATTTCAAAATTAATTAATTTCTATATTAAATATTGATATATTTACAAACAAATAGTTGTGATTTGGAGTGTTTTCTTAATGCTGAGCCCAAAAAATGAACACAATCACATGGACTAAATGGTAAACTGGACGTTACAGGTGAACTTTCCTTAATTAGTGGATTTCCGAGAAGTAAGAAGCAAGGTGATCACCAGGTACAGGAATCTAAGACAGGTATCTGTTTGAATCTGGCATCAGAGCAGAGTCCCAAAACTATTAGTCATTTCTAAAGACCTTATTCCTGAAATCATAACTCGAAAATCGTATTCAAGAAATGTTTTCCCAGAAGTCATTTCCCTGAGATCTTAGCCCCAGGGGTCTTAAAGAGAGATCTTGTTCACAAGACCGTACCCCTGAGAACATATTGCAATAATATCTTGCAGACCATATCCCAGTTCTGGTCCCACAGTCTTACCCTACAAAATGTTGGGTGGGAGATCTTATCTTCCAATGATACCTCTGAGATCATACCCCCTTTTAGATCTTATCCATGAAATCTTATCATACGGATATTTTTTGCAGGATCATCTCCTAGGGATTTTATCTCAGAGACCACATGCAGTGATATTATTGTACAGAGGTTTTCTCTGTTGTATTGTCGCAGAGATCTTATCTAAGAGCTCTTACCACCGAGATCTTATATGAGTTCTTTTACCACAGATCTTACCTAAGAAGGTTTATAGAGGGGAGCAAGGCCATAAGAGCTCTTCCTCTAGATCCTACTTGTGTGATCTTATAGATATTGTCCCTGAAATGATATCACCAAGACATTGACCCCATTATATTTTGCAAGGAATCAAATCTAATAAACTGTATCCCATGGATCTTAATCCAAAAATATTCTTCCAGAAATCGTATTCTAGAGGTTATACCCCTTTGACTCTATTTCAATGGTAGTATGCCCCAAGATCTTACCCCCATGATGGAATCTTTTAAAACTTATCCCAGAGATCCTATTAAAATCTTTAAAGCTTTGAAGAAAATGCAAAGGAAAAAATCAAGGTAAAATCTGTAATGGATATCTTTTTCGCCACATAATATGTACTTCTTAGGGTAAGATTAATAATTTATTTCACCAGGAAGTGGCATTGAAACCTAAGAATACTTTTTTTTAAATTAAGAATCCACTTGGGCTCCTTCAGTTTCAGACAGTATAAATTATTCACTGGTAGCCTGTGGAAGAAGTCGAACTGTGATTTAACAGAAGCACCCTAAAAAAAATTTAAGCCACAGACATGGCAGCTGAAATTTGCAGTCTGAAGGTGGCAGATAAGTAGGCCTGGGTGGAGTTGGTGGAGTCACGGTTCACTGAACTCTGTGAAGTGCCGAAAAAATCTCGCTGGGAGGTAATCTAGCGCGCGATTTCTCACGCTCTCCAATTTAACGTCGGCGAGCCACACGAGAGAAAAAACTCCACTCCACTGCGCTTCGCAGAGTTTTTCGTGTGCGGAGCGCACAAAACTCCACACACTCCACCGGCATAGCGGAATTCTTCACCCACCCCTACAGATAAGACATTTAGGCAGCCATGCAAGCCAGCATTCCTCTAATCCACTGGTACTCATAGTACGGCCCGCGGGCCGCCAGCGGCCCGGCAGGCCTTCATTGCCGGCCCACGGACCTTGCCTTGCAGTTTCCATGGCCCGCAGTAAACACATTAGATGCTTGCAGGAGCATACGTAGTGAATACGTATTAAATAGGTATTCACTACGTATGCTCCTGCGGCCGTCTTCTGTGTTTACTGCCGGCCCCTGTGATGTCAGGGCACCTTCGGTAAGCTACACAAAAGGCCCTTTAAAAGTCAGCTGTAAGCGCTTTCACAGCTGACTTTTAAAAGGGCCTTTTGGGAAGCTTCCTAGTTTGGACAAAGACAGATAGAGGCGCAGAGACAGATAGAGGCGCAGAGACAGATAGTCAGAGAGACAGACAGAGACAGATAGAGACAGGGTCAGAGATAGAGACAGGGACAGACAGGGACAGAGATAGAGACAGGGACAGACAGACCGGGAAGGGACAGACAGAGACAGGGACAGACCGGGACAGACCGGGAAGGGACAGAGACAGGGACAGACAGACAGAGACAGACGGGGACAAACAGGGACAGACAGATAGAGGCAGAGACAGGGACAAACAGGGACAGACAGAGACAGGGACAGACAGACAGGGACAGGCAGAGACAGGGACAGAAAGAGACAGGGACAGACAGATAGAGACAGAGACAGACAGATAGAGACAGGAACAGACAGAGACAGGGACAGACAGACAGATAGAGACAGAGACATGGACAGACAGAGACAGGGAGGGACAGGGACAGACAGAGACAGACAGGGACAGACAGACCTGGACAGAGACAGATAGAGACAGGGACAGACAGAGACAGAGTCAGACAGGGACAAACAGGGACAGACAGAGACAGGGACAAACAGGGACAGACGGAGACAGGGACAGACAGACAGAGACAGGGACAGGCAGAGACAGGGACAGGCAGAGACAGGGGCAGAAAGAGACGGGCAGACAGATGGAGACAGGGACAGGCAGAGACAGGGACAGACAGACAGATAGAGACAGAGACATGGACAGACAGAGACAGGGAGGGACAGGGACAGACAGATAGAGACAGACAGGGACAGACAGACATGGACAGAGACAGATAGAGACAGGGACAGACAGAGACAGACAGAGTCAGACAGGGACAAATAGGGACAGACAGAGACAGGGACAAACAGGGACAGACGGAGACAGGGACAGACAGACAGAGACAGGGACAGGCAGAGACAGGGACAGGCAGAGACAGGGACAGAAAGAGACAGGGGCAGACAGATAGAGACAGGGACAGACAGAGACAGGGACAGACAGACAGATAGAGACAGAGACATGGACAGACAGAGACAGGGAGGGACAGGGACAGACAGATAGAGACAGACAGGGACAGGGACAGACAGACATGGACAGAGACAGATAGAGACAGGGACAGACAGAGACAGGGACAGACAGAGACAGACATGGACAGAGACAGACAGATAGAGACAGGAACAGACAGAGACAGACAGATAGAGACAGGGGCAGACAGAGACAGGGGCAGACAGAGACAGGGGCAGACAGAGACATGGGCAGAGACAGATAGAGACAGGGGCAGACAGAGACAGGGGCAGACAGAGACAGGGGCAGACAGAGACAGGGGCAGACAGACAGGGACATGGACAGAGACAGATAGAGACAGACAGGGACAGACAGACAGAGACAGACGGGGACAAACAGGGACAGACAGATAGAGACAGAGACAGGGACAGACAGGGACAGACAGAGACTGGGACAGACAGACAGGGACAGGCAGAGACAGGGACAGGCAGAGACAGGGACAGAAAGAGACAGGGACAGACAGATAGAGACAGAGACAGGGACAGACAGATAGAGACAGGAACAGACAGAGACAGGGACAGACAGATAGAGACAGAGACATGGACAGACAGAGACAGGGAGGGACAGGGACAGACAGAGACAGGGACAAACAGGGACAGACAGAGACAGGGACAGAGAGACAGGGACAGACAGAGACAGATAGAGACAGGGACAGACAGACAGACAGACAGAGACAGATAGAGACAGGGACAGACAGACAGGGACAGACAGACAGAGACAGGGACAGACAGACAGGGACAGACAGGGACATGGACAGAGACAGAGACAGACAGGGACAGACAGAGACAGATAGGGACAGATAGAGACAGGGACAGACAGATAGAGACAGGGACAGACAGATAGAGACAGGGACAGACAGATAGAGACAGTGACAGACAGATAGAGACAGGGACAGATAGAGACAGGGACAGATAGAGACAGGGACAGATAGAGACAGGGACAGACAGAGACAGGGACAGACAGATAGAGACAGGGACAGACAGATAGAGACAGACAGATAGAGGGATAGAAGAGAGAGAGATAGAAGATAGAGAGATAGAAGATAGAGAGACATAGAAGATAGAGAGAGATAGAGAGATAGCTAGAGAGAGATAGAGCTAGAGATAGCTAGAGAGAGATAGAGAAAGATAGAGAGAGCTAGAGATAGATAGATAGAGATAGATATAGATAGAGAGAGAGATAGATAGATAGATGTGTTTATGCCGGGTCTGGTGGCTCAGTGGACGAATGCGTCTGCTGCAGGGGCCTGTGTTCAACCTCATGGTCACAGTTCTTTTTTTCTTGCCCTAGCCCCGCCCCCCTCCCCCACTGACCCCGCCCCCACCGGTGCGGCCCTCGGCCACAAACCACACTCTAAATTTGGCCCCCGAGAGAAAATTTGTGAGTACCCATGCTCTAATCCATACAGGATGAGACCGCTGCCTGGATCATCAACCTTCTCCCTAAAACTCAAAGGGAAGTAAGAATTTTCCTTATACTTTTCAATAGGCATTGACATTTACAAATCTTGGTGCAATGCAGGCAGAAAGTAAAATCTGTACTGATAGTAACATCAATATTTTTAGTCATAGAAGCAGGGGCTGGGGTTGGGCCAAAAGCCAGTGGCGACCAAAAGAAGGTCCGGGTATTAAGGCAATTCCCTATAACTAGCTTCTCTGTTTTATCTGCTTTATCTGCATTCAACTTGAAAAGGTTGGTTGTCAACCATGCAACTGAACCAATACATTCCTGAAATTTAAGGGAAAAGTGGGAGTTGCTTCCACTTTGTTGTATCAGGAATTTAATAACAACAGTTTAGTTAAACAATGTAAAGCCAGGGTTTAATAAATGTTAAAGAACTCAACAAAGTAGACAATAATTCTTAATAAATCAATGTCCAGTGTTGTTACTTATAAAAAGTACTTTAATTCACACACAACTAAATACTAAATATAAATTTATAAATCTACACAACGAAAACGAGACATCTCCAGTACCACCTGAATTAGAGATCTGTTTCCCGGCACCTCTTAATGTTAAACAATGTATAACCTCTCACTGCGTTGTTTTTCGAGGAGTTCACAGCGAGAAAATCTTCCTATTGCAGTTGTCACAAAGTTCTCATTGTAAAGCCCTTTCCTTTTTCATTTGTCAGAGAGTTCACATTGTAAACCCCTTTCTTAATGCATTTATCAAAGAGTTCATATTGTAATACCTGACTCTAAAGGTATTGAGATAGAACAGTCCAAGGCTGACCCAAGGAGGTCTCGTGGGCTAGAAAGTCAGAACAGGGCAACACAGAAAATAACACATAATGCATCAATGCCCAAACAATGCTTTTCTTTTAAAAGGGAAACAAACCTACCTTAATGCACACAATAAAATGAATGCTATCCTCAAACTGACAAATATCTGCATGATTTCAGGTGAAATTACAAAATGGAATCCCTCGTTTAGAAACCTCACACATAAAAAATGAGGCAATTCACGTACCCTAAAGAAATACCACAGGGGGCCACTACCTATGTAAATGTAATCTGCTTCTTTTTTCTGAGGTACCAAATGATAACTCACACACCAACAGGCTTTAATGCCTAAAAAACAGCAATGGTACTATATGGGTCTATTGGAAAACATGAGACTTTTCACAAAATAAGATTAAGCCCACAGGCTTTGTCAAATCGTGCACTATGAGAGTGCTATTGTCTGCGATGCCATATTTAATAATCAATAATGCACGCCTGTTGACTTTAACATGAAAATAGATAAACATGACCTTGACACTTCTGCCTAGAAAGACCAGACCCATCAGACATTTTAGGAAGATTCAAAGAATACACTGACATGCATCTTACAGAAAGGGCATATGTACTAAACCCCTTCCTGTTGCATTTGTCAGAGATTTCACATTGGAAATCCCCTTCCTATTGCATTTGTAATACAGTTCAAAATGTAAAGCCCCCTTCTGTGGTTTTTGTCATGGCATTCACAATGTAAGAACCCTTCTTATTATATTGGACAGAGAGTTACTGATCCAAAACGCTTTGGTATTGCTTTTTACAATGGAAACCCCCTTTCTATTGCATTTGGCAGAGGGTGCCCAATGTATAGCTCCTTCTAATGCTGTTTGGAAACCAGTTAAAAATATAAAACCCCTTCCAAATATATTTGAGAAATAAAAGTTCAGAAGGTCCCAAGGCAGGCGGGAATTACTAGCTCCAAGTGCGTTGGTGCTGTTGTGGGATAGAAATTTAAACATTAACACTCAATAATTTAATCTCCAGCCAGTGCTTTTTCTTTCAAAGGGGAAAGTTATTTAATGCACACAAATTAAATACTTTAATCAGAATTACAAAAAAATTCAATATTTCAGGTGAAACTGCAAATTAGAACAGCACCTACAGGAACCTTATATTTTTTTTTAAAAATCTTTATTCGATCTATTTATAAATAAATCATAAAAGCACAGATTCATCATTCCAAACCATTAAAATCATAAAACACAGTTTACAATCATGTTTAACTAAAAGAAAGGGAAAAAGAAAAAAAACCTTTACAGTATTTCAGGTCAACATGCCCATCCGCTTTCTTTTTCTCGTGCAAGCCCACAAAAAAGATGCTACCGAGAAGCAAACGTACGGATTGGGTAAAGACTTTAGAAAGTACAATGCCACCCTACATTGTTTGAAGTTTTGGCGTCTTAAGATGGGCAAAATAAAGGCTTCTCTTTCGCTGTGATAAAATTTACAAAACAATACCAAATGCAGGTCGGTTTGAGGGGAGGCATTGTCACATGGACACAAAGCAAGGTTAGAGTGCTTAAACTTCCTCTCCGGGAACCCCAGCATCAATGGGATAAAGTTAAAACGGAAACGCACCAAAATAAATCTATGTTGGGCCATAGTGATGCGTGAAAGATAAAAATAATGGTCTCCCTCAGGTCTAGGCGGAACAAGGGCATAAGCGATAAACGCTTTTTGGGAGCAGTTCTTTCCCCTGCGAATGAAACCAACCCTCTGCACGAATAGATCAGTCAGTTTCCGTTTGGAGACATTCCTGCAGGAAGATGGGTCCCTAAACAAATCCTCCTGCCCGATGGCACGCAGCTCCGCTTCCACGTAGCTGAGCCAGCCGATCCTGTTGCGACCCTCCAACCTAAGGCAGTCCCTAATTATGCGTTGGGTTAAATTAACCGTCGTCCTTCGCCAGATGGAGAGCCACAACAGAATCGGTGCCAGTCTAACACAGTCAGACAGGTAGGGGAGCCCTAATTCGAGATGTAAGATGTAATTAGATGCAGTGGGTGGTAGTGAGACCCTAGACTTGAAGAAGATATCTTCCATTCTCTGCAATTGCTCGATATGAGCCATCCCCCAGACTCCAGCCCCATAAGTTGCCGCCGCCTTTGTTTTGGCTAAATAAATGGTTTTAACTGTATCCACCGGACTGGCCCCCAGCTTCTTAGTGAACCCCTCTAATGCTAGGAGGCTTCTTTCCATGGCCAGGGCCCTGGCGGCCACCAATTTCAACCAGGTTTGTTTACTATCAAACAGGACGCCCAGGTATGCAAAGGAGTCAACTACTTCAATTTTCTTGGAGGCCAGATGGAAATGGGGCACTTTTGCGCCTCTAGCGGCGCCAGCTATAATGATTAAAGATTTGGCTTCATTGACACTGAGGTCTAGGGAGGCCATAAATGAGGCATAAGCAGTTAAAAGGCTCTGGAGTGCTACCCCTGTCCTTGCTAATAACACTGCATCATCAGCGTAAGCCAGTAATGGTACAGGGGAGTCATCAAATCTGGGCACGTCGAGAATTGAGCCAGACAGGGCCACCTCCACCCCGTTAGTATAGATGGAAAAAAGAAACGGGGCGAGGACACAGCCCTGCCTGACCCCCGTCTCGATTTTAAACACGCGTGTGCATTCTCCGTTTCGGCCGTACCTCACACAGGCCGTAGCGTTGGCATATAGCTGATAAATGAAGTGGATAATTGGTGGATCAATCCCCATCTCCGCCATCATAGGCCACAACTTCTGGTGGGACACACAGTCAAACGCGGCTGACAAGTCCATGAAGGCCATATATAGCTTACCGCCCTTGGCCTTCGTGTACTTGTCTATGCACAGCGAGAGATTGAGACATTGGTCTACTGTCCCCTTCCCCCTCTGGAAGCCATATTGCGCCTGCATTAAAATGTTTCGTTCCTGTGCCCATTTCTCCAGCCTGGCTAATAATAGCCGGCCCATCAATTTTGCTGTTGTATCTAGAAGGGAGATGGGTCTGTAGTTCTTTGGACAGGCCCTATCTCCCTTCTTGAAAATGGGCACTAGGATACTATGTCTCCAAGATGGGGGGGGGGACCCTCTATGGCTTTGCTATTAAATACATTTGTTATAAGTGGGACCCATATGTCTCCACTGGCCTGGAAGAGATCGATGGGGACCCCATCAGGTCCTGAGGCCTTTCCCGGGACACAGGCATCCAGCCCTATTCTTACTTCACAGAGCGAAAAGGTCAGGAAGCTGCTGGGACAGGGCACTTGGATGGATTGCGTGGACTCTATAGTGGAGTGTGAACTAAATATACCCTCAAAATGCTTTATCCATGCTTCTTCCTCTACATGTGTATCCAGGGATGGATCATTTATATCTTTAAAATAGGGGGTATTTATGATTTTCCAGAACTCCCTGCTGTTTCCAAACCTAGCAGCTTGTTCGAGGTCATCCCATGCCTTCTCCCTTATATCCTTTATTCGTTTGGACCTCGCCTTCTTGTACTCACTTCTCAATAGTCTTACCAGTACCAAATCTCTAGGATTGGATTTTAGGGCACTTGCTAGAGATCTCTTTGCTTTAGAGCATTCTGCATCAAACCAGCGGCTCTGATGGAGATCACTGGCTGGTTTAGGTCGGGTAAGTGCAACTTTTAGTTTTATTAATAGTTCTCTGAACTGTGTAACTATTTGAGAGGGAGACGAGTCCTCTACCAGGCAAGGTATGATGTTATCCCTAGCTTGGCCTATTATGGAGTCAATCAGATTAAGTTTTACAACCTGTGTCCATTTTAATTGGTAGCCATTTTTCCTGGCTAGTACAATGTCGTGCACTACCTGCTGATTTCTTTTCGTTTTGTGAAGGAGGGTTAAGTGAGAGTATAACATAGCATGGTCACTATGGGGTGAGAACAAAGTGGCTGAGTGAATAACTCTATCTCGTGTTGCCAGGGAAACTAAAACAAAATCAATTGTTGACTCGGAGTTGTTTCTCCTAAAAGTGCTCTCTATCTGGCCAGTCCTTGAGCTATTAATTACGCACAGGTGCCTTGAATAGAGCAAATGGTTAAGGGTGTCACCATATTCAGTATGTGATAGGTGACAAAGGGGGTTTCCCTGGTGGTCGTCAAGCCCACACACCCTGGCCTCATTATATTTGCACAAATGTGTATTAAAGTCCCCCATCCAAATTAATCTGCAAGAGTGCCTGTGAGTGCGTGGGTTGAGGCGGTCCAACTCATTTTCCAAGTCAACTACTGTTTTCCTCATGTTGCCCCCAAATTCGCTATTATAAAAATTAATTAAAATCCAATGATCATCCTTTGTAAGCGCTAATTGTAGCATTTGGAAATGGTTATTCGGTGAGCCTATCTGCTGTATTTGGATCGGTAAGGTATTAGAGATAAGGGTTAATAAACCCCCTTTCGCTCTACCTGATGCAGAGGGCACGGCTGGTGTATGAAAAGTGTGATACCCATCAAAATACACTGGGTCCTTAGCCCAAGTCTCTTGAAAACAAATGATTTCCATCTTTGACCAGTACTTTTGCCACTCAGCATCGCCCATCTTGGTGGCAATTCCTGCCACATTCCAAGATGCCAGATTTATCTTGTTTTCATCCACCAACCCCTGTGTTAAGGGAGGCATGGGGGTTGCCTGCAGTGCAGGGGATAAGATCTCTAAAGGAAGAGCTGGCAGATCGTGAGATGGTAGTAGTCAATCGCACGTTTCCAAGTCCGAGAGGGGGGTATATCTGTTTGAAAGCCCATCCCCTGAGACGAAGCGTGCGTAATCATGATCTTGTGAAATGCTTGAGGGTGGTCGTATCTCACCCCACTGAGCAATTCCTGACAAGGGGCCCTGCTTGCTCCCCTGCCTATAGAAATACTCCAATTTCAGTGGAATTATCTGCGTGCTACTAGAAGATGACTTATGTAAATTATTAAGAAGCGCACTACCAAAGTGCGCTTTGTTAAAGTTTATTACCACGCAGTCTCCTGCAAAGGATTTATTGGAGTTGCCGACCCACCCCACTCTTCTTGCCATAATGATCTTATTGGCTACCTGATAGCACCCCATCCCCCGGTCCATAAGATGATTAGATAACCAATGTAAACATTTGTCCATTAATTGTGTAGTTGATTCGCGTTGCTGGTTTCGTAAGGGAGGCACATTTGCCAGAACCAGCACAAGGGGTGAGGCTGCCGGAGGTAGATGGAAAATTTGATGATAGTCAATGCCCCTCTCTTCCCGGGGTGGGGCTTGATTCGGTGGTAAGGTGAACCTCTGACTTGTTTCGCCCTGGCCTTTTGGTGCCCGTTCTTCATTTATGCCTGCGCCCAACGAAGTTAGTAAGCGTCCCTCCGTTTGGTCGGTAGAATGTACACGAAGTGGAGGGATGGGTCCCCCCTGCACAGGTGGCCGTGTTGGAATACTCAAAGGCAATGAAGAGCTAGCGACAAAACTAGGGGGCGGAGTGGGTTTAGACTGGTCCATAACTGCAGAGGAGTAGTTTACATTGTTGGGCACCATTTTTTGAGGAGCTCGTTGTTTTTGAGCCTCTATACCGGCTAGTCTCTCCTCGATTTGCGTCAGCTTCAGCATGATGGGATCAAGTAAGGCGGACATAAACTTGGTTACTTCAAGCCAAAAGTCTTTATCCAGGGCTGTGTCACGAGACGGAGCATTAGCTGAAGGGGGTGGCGCTATTATTGGAATTTTTGCCATGGTTGTTTTTGCGCGGACTGCCCTGGGTTTTATAGCGCGTGGCACTTTTGGTGGTCTGGGCTTCGCACCCCCGCAGCCCCTGGATCTGGTTGTTGGCGGTTCGACAGCAAGGTTGATGGGGGATGATGGAACAGCAGACCTCCCATTAAGATCAGGGGACGATTGGGGGGAAGGTGAGGCATCCGTTGACCAGGCGGGAGATCGTTGGATGGGTCCTGTAAAGTTAGATGGAGCTCCAAGCTATTTTCTGGGGTGCTCAATAGAGGTGTCCTACTAGGGTATAATAGAGGTTCCATCGATAAGCGTCTCTCTGTTATTTCAATCTCATGAGAGAGGACGCTTGCAGCTCTTGACAGGAACGCATCAAGAGTAGTCGCTACCTTCACGCCCCCTTCCTTTTCCGCCGGGGCCTTCCGTCTCCTCATAATATCCTGCTACACTAATAGTGAGAGGATAATTACCTTAGATCCGGAAAGAAGATGTTAGGGGGGAGGCCCAGCCCAGCCTGCTCCGGGTTCCGACGGGCACAGACGGGCCCGCCCTTGGTCCGGGCTTAGTCCGCGCGTGTCCCGCGCGTGTCCCGCGCCGCGGGGGTCGAGGCAGCGCTATATAGCGCAATGGTCACGCCTCCCCCCTCGCAGCTGCAGGAAATAACCGGCGTTGCACCCTGGGACACCGAGTCCCACCAGGATGTGGTATGCAGCAGGGAGATTTTACCGGCAGCGGTAAACAGAGATGCCTCAAACGTGCTCCGTGACAGTCAGCAGGGCTCCCAAGGAAAGATACAGGCGAGTGTTCAAGCGCGTTCAAGGAACCTTACATATTAACCAAGGTGCAAATCATGTACCCTAAAGAAATATCACAGAGGGCAACAAATCCTGTAAATGTAGACCGCCCCATACTTGTGAAGCACCTGTGACAACTTAGGCAATTGTGTGTCAATAGGAGTCTTATTCTTCTGATTTCCTGGGGTCTCTGTGCGGCAGCTGTTTAAACTGGGCACCAAATGCCCTTTTAAGTACTTGTATCTACGGGCAACTACGCAGAGCTGCCCAGGGCTCAATCAGGGAGGTGCTGTGGGCTAGAAATTCAGAACACAGCAATGCACAACATTAACACTCGATAAAGCAATGTCCAGTTAGAGCCCTTTTCTCTAAAAAGGAAAGTACTTTTAGTTGCACACAGCTACATACTATTATCAAAATGACAAATATTTAAAATTTCAGGTGGAATTACAAATTAGAACCCCTTCTTTAAAGGCCTCAGAGATAAGCAGGGTACAATTCACATGCCTTAAAGAAGTATCACGGGGGGGCATGGCCAACCGCCGAAGATGGCGGATGCATGAGGGGATAGCTCCCGGGCCTGGGTCCGCCGATCATGCCGAATCCCCCATTTAACAGTGCCATCTGCCCTGCTCATTTATCAGGGGTCATTGCAGATATCCAGCAGGATGCACCTGTCAGCATTGTTCTGCATTCTGTCCATCAATTGTTGTTTTTGCAATTGTCACCCCGAGTGGGACGGGTATGCCCAGACGTGGGTCCCGTGCTCTCCATGCCACTGGAGTCAAGCTATCCTGGCTGATGAGGGCTGAAAGCTCGAAACCGGTCCTAGGATGCTTGCTTCCAGTCCAGGGAGGACCTGGCCTGGCAGTTCGGGATGGGCTGTTCCCATTGGGTGCAGGGTCAAGACTGATTTGCATATGGCTGGGTCCAAACTGGAATGGCATGGTGAGCAAAAAAACGATGGATTTAGGCCCAGATCTCTGTACTGGGGTGAATGTACGACATTGTTCTGCATTCTGTCCATCAATTGTTGTTTTTGCAATTGTCACCCCGAGTGGGACGGGTATGCCCAGACGTGGGTCCCGTGCTCTCCATGCCACTGGAGTCAAGCTATCCTGGCTGATGAGGGCTGAAAGCCCGAAACCGGTCCTAGGATGCTTGTTTCCAGTCCAGGGAGGACCTGGCCTGGCAGTTCGGGCTGGACTGTTCCCATTGGGCACAGGGTCAAGACTGATTTGCATATGGCTGGGTCCAAACTGGAATGGCATGGTGAGCAAAAAACGATGGATTTAGGCCCAGATCTCTGTACTGGGGTGAATGTACGACATTGTTCTGCATTCTGTCCATCAATTGTTGTTTTTGCAATTGTCACCCCGAGTGGGACGGGTATGCCCAGACGTGGGTCCCGTGCTCTCCATGCCACTGGAGTCAAGCTATCCTGGCTGATGAGGGCTGAAAGCCCGAAACCGGTCCTAGGATACTTGTTTCCAGTCCAGGGAGGACCTGGCCTGGCAGTTCGGGCTGGACTGCTCCCATTGGGCGCAGGGTCAAGACTGATTTGCATATGGCTGGGTCCAAACTGGAATGGCATGGTGAGCAAAAACGATGGATTTAGGCCCAGATCTCTGTACTGGGGTGAATGTATGACATTGTTCTGCATTCTGTCCATCAATTGTTGTTTTTGCAATTGTCACCCCGAGTGGGACGGGTATGCCCAGACGTGGGTCCCGTGCTCTCCATGCCACTGGAGTCAAGCTATCCTGGCTGATGAGGGCTGAAAGCCCGAAACCGGTCCTAGGATGCTTGTTTCCAGTCCAGGGAGGACCTGGCCTGGCAGTTCGGGCTGGACTGTTCCCATTGGGCGCAGGGTCAAGACTGATTTGCATATGGCTGGGTCCAAACTGGAATGGCATGGTGAGCAAAAAACGATGGATTTAGGCCCAGATCTCTGTACTGGGGTGAATGTACGACATTGTTCTGCATTCTGTCCATCAATTGTTGTTTTTGCAATTGTCACCCCGAGTGGGACGGGTATGCCCAGACGTGGGTCCCGTGCTCTCCATGCCACTGGAGTCAAGCTATCCTGGCTGATGAGGGCTGAAAGTCCGAAACCAGTCCTAGGATGCTTGTTTCCAGTCCAGGGAGGACCTGGCCTGGCAGTTCGGGATGGGCTGTTCCCATTGGGCGCAGGGTCAAGACTGATTTGCATATGGCTGGGTCTAAACTGGAATGGCATGGTGAGCAAAAAAACGATGGATTTAGGCCCAGATCTCTGTACTGGGGTGAATGTACGACATTGTTCTGCATTCTGTCCATCAATTGTTGTTTTTGCAATTGTCACCCCGAGTGGGACGGGTATGCCCAGACGTGGGTCCCGTGCTCTCCATGCCACTGGAGTCAAGCTATCCTGGCTGATGAGGGCTGAAAGCCCGAAACCGGTCCTAGGATGCTTGTTTCCAGTCCAGGGAGGACCTGGCCTGGCAGTTCGGGCTGGACTGTTCCCATTGGGCGCAGGGTCAAGACTGATTTGCATATGGCTGGGTCCAAACTGGAATGGCATGGTGAGCAAAAAAACGATGGATTTAGGCCCAGATCTCTGTACTGGGGTGAATGTACGACATTGTTCTGCATTCTGTCCATCAATTGTTGTTTTTGCAATGATCCAAACTCCGACAACAGTGCAGCTGTGAACTGGCTGAGACGACTGTGCACTGGGCCCGGCCGACTGTGACCGCTGCTGGTGTGTGCCTGGAAGAGCTGAGCAACAACCTCCGAAGCCCACGAGAGAGCCCGTCGTGTGCCTGACTCGACTGCTTGCTGGACTACGGACCCTCAGGGTCGACACTTGTTGCCTGCGGGGCCTCCCGCACACCGGGGCCGCAACATCGGGAGTTGCCTGGCGGCATCTGCCGGGGACACGGGCCTGGTCCGTGAGCTGGACGGCACAGGTGAGGAGCGGCATGGCCCCTGTGCAGAGCGGCCCAGATGAAAGACCCCCTGGGCCCCACTCCCACCCTCCTGGGTGCAGCGGTCTTGGAGAGCTCGGCCCCACGCATGGCACCTAAGGAGAGGAATTACAGATACCAGTGAGGTGGAGGGGGGCGCGGACAATTGGGCTCTACCGGCCGGCTCTGGAGGTGGGGACTAGCACTGCATAAACCCGACAATGAACTGGGCCTGCAACGGCAGGGCCAGAGAGCGAGGCGGACTGTCACTAGTGTCCTGCCCGGCTGCGGTGCGAGTCGCCGAGACGCAGTCCGCCCCTGGGCTGTCTCCACCAACCTGAGCACGCTGGGCCCAACACTCAAGACAGAGCAACCTGAGTATACGATTGTTCACCCTGTAGTTTCTTCCATCCCCACCCCAGGAATGACTGCCACCTCCCTGGTGGGGACAGGGACCCAATGCATTGCTATTCCCTTTGTTATGAAGGCCAGGTGCTGTGTGGCCTAACAGCAGGCAGGCCCAGGCGCCGGAGAGAGAAGTGACCGAGCGAGCGCAGTATTTACATTCACACAGATGTCCCGGTTACTGACACAAGAGGGCACTATTCGTATAGTATATGGTGCGCATGGCTACATTACACCACTATAATTTCACAACTTGGAACGTAAGGGGGATGGGCTCAGTCCATAAACGCCACCAAATTTATGTCCAACTATGCAGGTGTAAATCCCAGATAGTGTTTCTGCAAGAGACACACCTGACGTCCTCAGAGGCCCACAAACTCCAAAAGAAAGGGCGGGGTCAGTTATTCCATACTTCATACTCTGCATGGGCAAGGGGGGTGGCAGTGTGGATCAAAGCGGGAGTTCCCTTTGAGGCACTAGACACATGCATTGATACAAGTGGGAGGTACACTTTAATCCGGGGCACGCTGGATGGTACACCTGAAGTGCTGGGCAGCCTTTATTCTCCGAACACTGAACAGGATGCTTTTTTGACTCGAGTCAGTGCAGCGCGAGCAGACTGGGCAATGTACCCATGGATACTCTGTGGGGACTACAATGCAGTACTAGACGTACACCTGGACTGCTCACCCCCCCTACTGCCAGGTGTGAACACTTATACACAGCTCCCCAGGCAGCACAACCGCAAGTGATCAATGATTTCTTGGACGCTGTCCAGTTACCTCAGGTGACGTTGGCAGATGGAAGAACACTTGGAGCGCTAATCACTGCGACAGAGATTCGGGAGGCTATCAGGGACCTTCCCCGCAATAAAACCCCGGGATTGGATGGCCTACCTGTGGAGGTTTATGCCGCCTTTGCCACGCAGTTGGTGCCGCGGCTGGAGCGCTTGTACCGTGCCTCACTGGATAGGGGCGCATTAACCCCGACCACAGCACAAGCGCTAGTGAGATCACTGCCGTAACTGGGCAGGGATCGTGCAGACATCACGGCATACAGACCCCTGTCACTATAAACACAGAGTACAAAATACTAAGCAAAGTTCTGGCTGGCCGTCTTCTCCCCGCTCTCCCAAAACTCATACACGTGGATCAATGCGGCTTCGTACCCGGCAGGAATACATCACTGAACATATGCAGAATCTACCAAATAATGTGGGCAACTCCTAATAATCTCTCCAACGCAGGGTGCCTCTCATTAGATCTCTGACAGGCTTTTGATACTCTTAGCTGGGAGTATATGCTTGCGGCCCTTAAACGATATGGGATCCCGCAAGGGTATATCTGCTGGGTCAAACTATTATATACCTCCACAACAGCAAGGGCTCGCACAGGAGCCCATTTATCAGGTCCCTACAAGATACAGTGTGGTACCAGGCAGGGGTGTCTGCTGTCCCCTATACTCTTTGTGTTGGCCCTGGAACCCATATTCCACATGTTGTGTTGAGACGTGGTGAACTGGAGGATTCCGATAGGTCACGCGACTCACGCACTGTCCCTATAGTAAATTTCTTTGGAGGTCCCTGGTGATAATATACTGTACACCAGGGACCTCCAAAGAAGCTTATCAACCGTGGCCCAGATTTTCTTGCAATTTCAGTCAATTTCGGGACTCGCTATCAACTTCAATAAATCATATGCATTCTCATTTAGGGAAGGATTCCAGCAGCCTGTGATCTCCTTTGGGGAGGCTGTGATGGCCGTAGCCCCTGAAACATTCAAGTGCCTGGGAATCCGTGTGTATAGAACTCAACTAGACCTTTCAGGTGGGAGCTTACAAAGGGCGATCACCTCTTTACAGTTCCCGATCGCTTTCTCAACATCGCTCCTCCTCTCAGTGGTGGGGCGCCTAGCTATAGCTTAAATGTTAATGCTCCCGTGAATTTTATACTTCTTCACTAACTTACCAGTGGTAATTCCAACAACTATTTTCAAAACACTGAAAATGTTGCTGACTGACCTAATCTGGGGCACAGGCCGACGCTGAGTCAGTCTGACAAAACTACAAGTTCAGTTGGATGCTGGAGGCATGGGGGCTCCTGATTTCAGGGCTTACTGCATGGCAAGCCAGCTGAAGTGGCTCTCTTACTGGCTAGCGTGCCGTAATCTGCAAGAGATAGCATACACTTCTTGTATGATTGCGCGAGGAATGCTGCATACACTGTTGTGCCCCAGGGTGCATGCCCCAATTACGACCCCACTACTACTGAGAGTGGCCCTTGCATATTAGAGACTGGCCCTGAAATACACTGCACAAACTACACCATATGCCCCTAACATTCCACTCTTGGGACCTCCTGCCCCTACCGGGATACTAACACATCACAGACTCTCCAGGTGGGAACAAGCTGGAGTAACCACTATAGGCCCACTATTCGGAGATGGTGCCCTACTTACCCATGCCGATTTTGTCAATGAACAGGGGCTCCCAGACACGTTGTTTCTCCTACACACTAGCTTGATACATTATATCAAGCGGTACTGAACTCCCTCCGGGCGGAACTGCCAACACTTAAACTAGTGCACTTGATATACCTAATGGGCACTGGTAGACACCTAATACAGTGGTTGTATCGGGGCATACGGGTGCACCCACCCTCACCTTTACTGCCGTTACAGGCTAGATTAGACACAGACCTGGGGAGGGTTATGTCAGACAAAGAATGGACTTCCATGCTTGCTTACCCAAAAAGGAATCTCCTGCAACTCCCGACTCAAATTTGTACACTAAGTGATCATTCAAAGAGCTTATCTCACAGCACATCGACTACATATTATGTTCCCCACAGTGGCAGCAAGTTGTCCGAGATGTCCTGAACAGGACACTGACCTACTACACATGTTATGGTCCTGTCCAACCCTCTCCACATACTGGACACAGATTATGGCCACACAGCAGGAAGTGGTTTGGGGGTGCACATGACAGAGAGTTGTCTATTGGGCCTGTATCCTTGCCCGAAGGGCTACCAGGTGCAAGCGAAATTTGCGGACTTAGCGCTCATACTTGCGAAACTCCTTATAACTAGGCGCTGGAAGACGACGATCCTGCTCACCTTGCTTGCCTGGAGGGAGGAGATGGAGAGGTGGGGTTTGGCAGAAATCGGGGCGCTGTGCAGGGAGGAACACCGTGGACTGAGGAAAAAGCCTATCTCCATGTCCTGGGACCTGCTATTGGAGTTCTTCAAAGTGCTAGATACGGGTACAACCTAATCAGGCACATACAAACCACTGGGGATGTATTTGGGCCCCTGTGCAGATTCCAGACCCCCACTGAGCCGCAGCAAAGATGACTTTGCGCACTCAAGTTTGATTTGAGACGGAAGCAATTGAACTTTCCTGCCCACCGCCAGGCACTACATACTGATACTTTTACGTCATTCACTCAATACTGGCACTCAGTACAGATTGGCTGGATCACCCTTTTTCTCTCTTTCATTATTATTCACTACGAAAGGCGCACCAGTTGGTTGGGACAGTGGGGGGTTGATGTAATTACTTAGTACGTAGCACTGTTTCTCCAATATTGCTTTATCATTCGGAAACATTCTTCTAGATCCCCAAGCACCGCTTTGCATGATACCTCCAGTCATAAGGAAATGGAATTTTACACCTGTGTACTTTACAACTCAGTATCTTGCCATCTTGTTCTTGCATTTAAAATGAATTGGACGCATTACTGTATACGGGCCTTACTCATCAGAAAACCCAATAAAATGTGTTTTAAAGAAAAGAAGTATCACTGGGAGCAACTAAGCCTTATATGCAGTCTCTCTTGTTATATGGTTAGGTGCCATGTGGCAATTTATACACCAGCAAGCTCTGATTGTAAAACTCTGCAGTGATCCTACATGGGCCTACTGGAAAACATGAGGCATTTCCCAATTGAAAAGGTTAAGTCTACAGACATTGACAATTCACTCACTGCATAAAATGAGAAGGCTACGAGCTTTATCAACACATTTAATAATGAATAAAGCAATCCTTTTGGCTTTAACTTGAACATGATCATGTCGTATCTGCCTAGAGAGATCCATTGAAACAAATTAGGTGGACCCACAGTTGATGGCGGACGGGTTTCCGTGAGCTCCAGTCCACAACCCATTCATCCAACAGAATCTGTAATGCCTGTGGTCACCCTGAGACCTGGAGAGCGCAGAACATTTCTGGGGACTCTGGTGGCTGCTGTGAGTTGTGAGGGAGCCCCTGCACATGCTGTGAAGGAGTGTGTTTGACAGAGCCTGCGGGGGTACATGAGGCCTCGGAGGCAGCAGAAGACTATGTGGCTGCGAAGGCTATCATGCTGGCGAGGACTACGGGATGGACCTGAACGGCTGTGATGGTGGCTAAACGCAGCTCTTTGAGTGGCACCGGATCTGCACTCTGCTGGCCTCCCATAGTGGGTGGAAATGTAGGGTCCAGGTCAAGCCGGTGACGCACAGCCCATGGGTCCTGTGTAACTCTGGGACTGTGACAACAGGTGCGGAGCAGCTGTAGGGGGCCACTCACCTTCGCCGGCTTAGGGGAAATCGGTCCTCTGCGTTGACCACTTGGGCCCCCAAGGTCTCTCCTCACATTGATCAGTTGATGGCAGAAGGGTCTCTCATGTTGGTGGGGCCCCTGCTTGGGAGATGGACTTGAATATGGGAATCGAGGGCAAAAGCCTGTCTGCCAGGATTTGACAGCTGTGGAGTGCATCCTGCCCGGCAGATTAGGAGAGCGTGGGGGCAAAAAGCTGGAGAGATTCGCTCTTGCCCTTCTGGGGTAGAGCCTGGGACATCCTGGCTTTGACTGCCCCTGGGAAGTTGCTGGCCGGCCATGTACAGGAGGCGATATAGTGGGCCACACGTTCGACCCTCTGTGCATAGAGCCTTCCCCACAAAGATTGGCAAAGATAAACAACACCGCAATCTGCGCATTGGAAAATAGACAAGAACACAGGGACATGGACGACTATGGACCGATAGATCCCAGCAGACCTTTGACAGGCGCAGGGAGATCCTCCTCTGAAGACACAACATCTATCCTGCAAGCGATACAGGGATCCAGAAACTCCCTAGAAGGCAAAATTGGAGCTAAGCCTGGATCTCTTGTTAATGAGGCAGGACTTGCGCAATGCAGTCAGCACAGTTACTGAGACAGAGTGTAGAAAGGTGGAGGCAGAACCCTCGATACAAACACTCCAAACAGAAGATGCAACTCTGTGCAAAATGGTCCAGTAGCTGGAAGAGGCTTGCCAAGGATGCTGAGGGCTGATAAAGACGACAATATCCAGATAGTAGGAATTGTAGAGTGCCCCTTACCAACATTCTTCATTAATACGTAGCTCAAGTAATGGATCCGAGCAAAGGATATATACACCTGCTTCATCATCAATGGGGTCCACAGATCCTTGGGTCCACTCCGGCACTGGGGGCACCACCTCACCCTTGTATAGCCCCCATATTCAGCTTTGTAGATAGAGATGCTGTACTGCAGGCTGCCAGGAAAATGAACCAACTACAATGTAGCAACGCAACAATCTCATGACCTTTCCAGACCATACCTTGAAGGTTCACAAACAGTGCCACTCCTTCCTCGAGGTGAAGCAAAAACTGAGACCAATGGGCATTAAATATATGTTTATGTTCCTGGCAAGGCTAAAAGTGATTTACAAAAATAAAGCTGTTTTCTTAGATACATTAGAAAGTGCATAGGACTGGGTGTGAGAATGGCCTCCCAGAGGAACATCAATCTTTTGGAAAGCAGCTTATCAAGAGGTGGTGTAACCGATGTATCGACTTGGAAATTGGTTGAAAGCAAGAGCCCGAAAGATAGGCAAAGACATCCCTCCGATGGTCCATCACCTAGGATTGTGAGGGTGC
The DNA here is from genome assembly GCA_963921515.1 of Calotriton arnoldi. NCBI lineage: Eukaryota > Metazoa > Chordata > Amphibia > Caudata > Salamandridae > Calotriton > Calotriton arnoldi. Next base: position 536,109 of record CAWUFW010008912.1, on the reverse strand, counting down.
ACCACCCATCATCTGGAGATGGAAGGCCCGGAAGAGACCCTACCGCTCCCTGACAACGTTGACTCATTGGTCTCCCTCTCAGCTGTGCCTCAATGATTGAGGTGCCATATTGGTGTTATCAAATCTTGAGGTACCGCAAGGGGCTCCATCCCTGGATCCCAGTTTATGCTATCTTGGGTTATTAGTAAATGTTTATTTATTGTTGAATATGTTCTATTTATATTCTAGTTTATATTATTATAAGTTTATTGCTTAAACTTGGGGAAGAGGACATAGCCCCATTCAATTTCCTCACTCTCTTGTTGTTTACCATACATATGTTCTATTTTGTACAGAAGATAATTCTGGGGCAGAAGTGTAATGTTAGGGGCGTTTTGAGGGGCAGGGGCTTTTCTACAGCACAATACTACAAACACCACTGGCAGCAGCACACCGCAAATGCACATTATTACCATACTCCATGCAGCCACTGCGGATAGGATGACACACGAGGGCTAAAAAAATATTATCTTGGAATGTCAATGGCCATAGGGAGTTTATCAAATGCCATTCCCGATATGTCCTACTATTGCAGGAAATACACTTGCTCTGTTTTTTAGGAGAGTCTAACATGCTGGCTTTACATCTAGCTCCCAAGGAGCGGGTATCCTCCTTCATCGATCGTTTCTGCTCAGAATTTAGGGCATTGAGGCTGACAAACTAGGCAGGTACATCCTTATAACTGGGTCTGTGGACAGTCAGGACTGGTCTTTCTTCTCAACATACATTCCCCCAAAACTACTTGAGAACACTCTTTATTGCCTAACCTACCTTATCTTCCAGAGAGCTGTGGGTAGATTTATAATGGTAGGGGTTTAAACATGGTCATGGACCCAGCCCGGGACACTTGGCACCCACACAAACCGCTAACACAACAAAAACTTTGACTTCCAGACTGGGTGGCCTCCCTGGGGCTAGTTGGCTGTGGCATGCCTGATGAGGGTCTATAGAGCCTTCATGTTCTTCCCAGGTGCTTATGGGTTGTTTTCACGCATAGACTACCTCCCTCTCCCAACAGTGGTCGTCCATGATGCCGTGGACATAAAAATCCTACGTAGGGGTGTTAGACTTGGCATCTTTTGGCGTGTTTCCCCTGACTTTTTGCTTTCTAACCTCCCGTTTTTGACTCTGTTTTTGCTGGTGTAATGATTCTGCGCACTTTCCTCACTGCTGTCCAGTGGGAAAGTGCAAGTGCTCCTGTATAAAATGTGTATGGATTGGTATTTCCATGATTGGCCTATTTGATCTATGTGTCAGTCCCTAGTAAAGTGCACTGCGAGTGCCAGGGCCTATAGATCAAATGCTGTTGGTGGGCTGCAGCACTGGATTGTGCCACCCACGCAAACAGCCCGTAAAGTGTAACTCTGGCCTGCCGTTGCAGAGCCTGTGCGCAGCCTGGGGCTGCCATGTCGACTTGGCAAGTGCACACACTTGCCAGTCCCTAAACCTTTCCTTTTCTACATGTTAGTCACCCCTAAGGTAGGCCCAAGGTACCCCTGTGGGCAGGGTGCATTGTATGTGAAAGGTAGGACATGCCCTGGTGGGTGTGGCATGTCCTGATAGTGAATTACAGCCTACTTCGTTTTTCACTATTGCAAGGCTACCTGTTCCACATAGGCCAGAATGGGCAGTTTGATTATTACATCCTATAATCCTAATTGACCCAGGGAACATGGTAGAAATTCGAGTTTAGTATGCCTGAACTCAGAATGATAAAATGCATCTTTTAGTGAAGTTGGTTTTAACATTCTGTGTTTGAAAATACCACTTTTAGAAAGTAGGTATTTTCTTGTCTAACCATCCAAGCCTGCCTCTGCTAGGTTGTGTATTCCTTGTCTGGAGTGTGAGTGACAGGGGCTGGGGATTCCAGGAGACAGGGTGAGTCAGCACAGGGCTGAATAGCAAGATCTACATGTAGATGGGTGGGAGGAGTTGCACCTGGGACCTGAATAGGACAGTGCCTTCCCTCCACAATGCTGGCTCCACCTCCTGTGGTGCGTCTGATGTCCCTGGCCTACTCTCTGAAAGGAAGGAAGGAGACTTGTCAACAAAGTGCTCCAGAACTGACCAGAACTGGTTTGGACCAGGCAAAGGCCCCTCTGCCTCCAGAGAACAAAGAGAAATTGAGGATAAAAAGGGGGACCCAAACCCCAGAACTTTAGATCGCGCTGGAATCAAGGAACCCGCCAAGATGAAGAGCTGGAAGAGCTGCCAGGAGGAGTACTGCCCCTTTGCTGTGTTGTTGCTTTGTTGGGTTGGCCTGCAGCTGCTGCTTCTGCCTTGGGCAGTGAAAGGACTGGACTGAACTTTCTCTACTTGTGCTGAGTATCTCCAAGGGCCTGAACCGAGCTGGCCTCCTGTTAAGAAGTCTCAGGGACTGCAAAGACTTCACCAACCTCTGGGTACCGCTCCTGGAACTGCTGTTTCAGTTGCCACAGAGAAGAGGGAACCGCGACCAACTCTGTCAACCGACTCCGTCGCTGGCCTTGTGTCCTGAAGGCACCGCAAGCCGCACCGACTCGCCCCTGCACCGTAAGCCTTGGTCTCACCGACTCCGTCACCGAGGCCGCTGCCTGCACCGCATCGAGAGACACCGCGACCTGCATCGCCTCGCTTCACCTCGCTGGCCTGGGCTCACCGACACGGTCGCTGCTGGCTCGACACCCGTGACCGACTCGTCACGCACAGCTGTCCGGCTCGGCCAGCGCCAATTCCCGCCAACCGGCTCTGTCGCTCGCATCGCAACCTGCCAGCACCGCATCGAGCACCGACTCGCCCTGCACCGCCAGCCTTGGTCTCACCGACGCCGTCTGCACGATCGTCACCGAGCCGCGGCTCGCACCGCATCGAGGGACACCGCACCTTGCGCCGCTTCCATTTTGCATCGCGACCGCGACGGATGCCAAGACCGACTCGCACGCCTGTGTGAGTCGCACTAAGAAAGGTACTGTGAATGAATCTGTCCCGCTGTTGCTGGCCCGTACCGACGCGGTCAGCGGGAACTGCGAGACTCTGTTGTTTTCAGCATCGCGGTAGGCTCCGACTGAGCTACAGACTCGTACGAACTGTGTTTTTCAACGTATTTTGCAACTTAAAGACAGTTTTAGAAGTAACTATTTTTGAAGTACTGTATAGTGGATTTTGATCGTATTTGGTCTTGTTTTAAGTATATAAAAATATTGGATATTTTTCTAAACTGGTGTGGTGTCAGTTTGTAGTGCTTACATTGTATTACTGTTGGTTTTGTGCAAATGCTTTACACACTGCCTCTAGAATAAGCCTTACTGCTCGTGCCAAGCTACCAAGGGGGTGAGCAGGGGTTATTTTCGGAGTGTAACTCCCTTATCCTGACTAGGAAGAAGGGTCCCTACTTGGACAAAGGTGCAAGCCCTTGCCAACTAGAGACCCCCATTTCTAACAAGGGGTATATCAGATCACGCACCACTCACACTCCACTTCTATGGCACCAACAAAAGACCAAAGGGCATGTGGAGGCTGAACGTGTGGTGGCTGAGGGATGATAACTTTACTGTGGCCCTAAGACAGGTTGTGGATTTTTGCACTCAACACCAAGTCGGTCCAATCTGCGCCCACCCTATAGGGAGCCTTCAGGCCAGTAACAAGGAGCAGGTCCATGACATATGTTAAAGAACAAAGAAGCTTAGATAGGTCATCTTCGTAGAGCTGGAGGCCAAGACCGCCTTGCTAAACCACAAGATTCATAGACAAGGCAGACCTATCTCTTAGCGGAAGCAGAGATGAAACGCACACAACTGCATAATTTATTCATGGACACGGCCAGAGGGCTGTGGATGGACTCACAGGGACAAATGCGTGAATCGGGTGATAAGACAGGCAAACTGCTGGCAACAAAGGAACACTCACATGCAGTCATACCTCTCTTGAAGGATGCAGGGAGTCATGCAGTGTCAAGAGTGAAGGTTATCTCAGAAACATTCACAAATTACTATGGTACATTATATGCTCGCTGCTCCCCTCCCCAAATCAAGCAAACACACCCCTTACTCTCAGATCACCCAGTGTGTAGGGTAGGTCTTTTCTGCTTTCTTCACTATGTCTCACTTTGCCTCTTGATGTTATTCCAGAGGATCTGCATAATTGGTTTGCATATTGGCTGTTGGCACTGCTGCGCTGCGCTGTACTGCAAATATCACATACATGGAATATGCCTTATTGTTTGTATAAAAATCAATAAAATGTTTGTTAGAAGAAGATACTTGTTGAAAGCCTTTCATACGATGTAATACCAATCCACCCACAAAGGTCAATTCAATTTAACATATACTTTTCACAATACATCATACAGGCTACTGTCTTTGACATAACTTATTAATAAACATATCATACCTATAACATGTAACATAACTTTCCCAATGAACCAATCAGGCTTACAGCGTTGATCATTGGTTTATCACCATAATCAACTCAGGTCTACCATACTGAGCATAATCTGTTCAATATAAGTGCTCATTTTTCAGTGGAAGAACACAACTTCTACCCAATCAAAATCCAGTAATGAGGAGGATTAACATGTCGTCGGAGCCAAAGGTTCTCTCCTAGTGGTGCTATCAAAGCTCTTTTTTATGTTGATGACATAAGGCATAGTTTCAGGCCTAAAGAACCTGCAAAAGTGAGAGATATGGGATTGGACATTGGTGTAATTAAAAGGCAAGAAATGGACTCAAGATTTGGCAGTCTTAGTATTAGACAACCCAGGCAATCAGCAGAGCCAGAGGAGGGAGGCTACGAAAAGCTTTGGGCCCATTACTTTAAAAAATACTTTAAGCACTTGTTTTCCCTCTTCCTCTGCTCCTGGTCTGTCATTGGTCTGCTCCCCCACGTCCTGGATCTCTCTTCCGGAAGCTGGTCTCCCCTTCTGCTGGTTTTCCCCAGTGACTGGTCGGTTTCTCCCCTCCCTCCTTCCTCTCATCTTGCTTGAATTGAAATTGTTGGCTGAGGGTAGTGTTTTCGCTGATGTGTTCCAGCTCCTTTGCCCCCCTTGGGCTCTCGGGAGCTCTGATAGGGATGGAAGGAATTCAGTAAAAAAAGAGACAACCAACCCCAGCCCCTCCCGACCCTGCGGTTGGCAGCGTCTTCCGCTTATAGTGCTTCATGATGCACATGGTGAACTTCCCATCAGAAATAGGCGGGAAACTTGCACCCACCAAAGAGGGAAACCAGGGATGGATTCTAAGGGACTGGAATGGACTGAGAGCAAACCTACACCCGGGAGCGTAGCTTGGTCAGTGAGATTGGAGGGGTGTGAGCTTCAGATATTTCAACAATCACGTTGGCATATAATGTTAAAATACATTATACAGCAAGCAGGGTGCATGAGAGGGTTCAAACAGAAAAGCGGGCGCCTGGTAACGAAATAGAGAGGCAGGGGCAGTAGAAGTACACAATACGTAGCAAAAACAACCTGCCTACTCTTTTTATACAACAATGGTGTCACTCATTGATAATCACTATGCGCTAACAAGTCGCATATGAGCCTTGTAATTCAAAAACTCATACAGTTCTGATGATTTTTTAAATATATAAACACATCAATTTATTCAAAGATATTTTTACTTTCACAAATATTCTGTGTACATTTTGTTTATTTGATTGTTTTTTGCCCTAGGGAATTTATACCTGTATATACATCATTTGTGTGCATTCGATCATAGCCGTTTTGAAAATATTATGACTTTAAGGATATTATTTTTTGCTCAGATACTTTCGCTGCTGGTCTTGGGTTTCTAAATGTATCTGATTTTAATCTGTTGTGTCTGTATGATATGTTGTTGGTGACATATGTAGTATGAATGAGATGTGCCAGTATGCATGGTAGGTGTGATGGTGCGTGGGGTGTGAGCAGGAGGTTTCCAGAGAGAGCTCTTCTTTTGATATTATTGAAATGTATTTGTTTCAAATAATTGTTTTTGGTTTATGTGTATATATCAATGACTGTATCTGTCCAGTAGCATGTGCACAGAATATTGGTGAAAGTAAAAATATCTTTGAATAAATTGATGTTTTTCTATATAAACAAATCATCAGAACTGTGTGAGTTTCTGAACCACAAGGATCAGTTGTGACTTGTTAGCGCATATATATAATTTATGAGGGACACCAAGGTTGTATAAAAGAGTAGGCAGGCTGTTTTTGCTGCGTAGGGGGCATGAGAGGGTCCTTCGGGGCAGTAGAAAGGGAGAGGAGTGTGGATTGGTAGGAGTATTAAGTGACAGAAACTAGATATTTTTTAAATAACTAAAAAAAAAAATACTTTCAAAAACAGAGAGAGTCTGTATGCGTTTTTGTCTATTAGATGTAAAAATTCCTGGTGAAATCCGACTGATAGCACCTGCACGCAACTATTTAGCAGAAAATACATTTATTAGGGGGAGGGTGACACCCCCAACACCCCCCTGAAGCTATGCCCCTGCTTGCACCTGCGAGCTTGTGGACCTGGGCAGGATGACAACGTCAACAGACTGGACTCTGACTCAGAAAGCAGCATTGCACCTGAGCAACCTGGACTGGATGTTGTGCTGGACACAGTCGCGGCCGGCATAACTCGTGGGTGGGGGGCGGGGGCGTGCGGGGAGGGTTCACACAGGGAGGAGGGGGGTTAATTTAATAAAATTGAAAAAAATAAAACTTACTTTCGCCTCCAGTCTCGCGTCGCGTCTCCTGCTCGCTCTCTGCTCACAGGAAGCAGAAGCAGGCAGCCTCCCTCTCCTCCCCTAAGCCAATCACAACGCTGCAATGGCAGCGTTGTGATTGGCTAGGACGCCGTCCGTACAGGCATCTATGGGGAGGCCGTTTTCTCCATGCAGGCTGCATGCAGCCTACATGGAGAAAATGGGAGAGTGCTCATGACTGGTTTAGTTGGCCCTGGGGCCGACCAAACAGTCAGCGCCCATAAAATTGGGCTAGCCACTGCTCCCCGACCCGCCCACCCACCCTCCCCAACCAAACCCTTCTTCTGCTTTCTCCCAGTGCGAGAAGCAGAAACATAAAATGGTATTTATACCATTTTATGTTTCTGCTACTCGCACTGCGAGAAAGCAGTGGGGCGACGCTCCTCCACCCATGTGGAGGAGCCGCCCCTGGCTGGACATGAAATTTGGGGTGATCAGGTGGGGTAAAACATACTTTAGATGGAAGCCTCTTCAGTGTACCCTGCAATCCCTAGAGGGATAAGAGACCCAGGTCTGGATTTATTATCATTGAAACGCCTCTCAGTGCACGCTGGGATAGGGGAAAAGTCAGGACTGGAAATTGCTGCCCTTCATAGGGACACACAATGCGTACCCTGGGCAAAAGGAAACCAAGACTGGATTCTGTAGCTTCTGAAATAGTGGACTCCTGATAGAAGCATGAGAAAAATCTGGATTTTGACATCTGTGGCTCTGGAATGGATTTTGATGCAGGCCCGGTGGGGAGAGGCCTGCAACTGGAGTTGTGTGGCCCTGGAATGGACTCTGATGCCGATCCAATGAGGGGCGTAAGGCCTGGAACTGGGGTTGCGTGGCCCTGGATAGACTCTGATGCAAAGCCAGTACGGGACTGAAAGGCCTGAAATTGGAGTTCTGTAGCCCTGGAATGGACTCTGATGCAGACACAGTGAGGGGCGGAAGGCCTGGAACTCGAGTCTTGTGGGCCTGGAATGGACTCTGATGCAGATCCAGTGAGGGGCGGAAGGCCTAGAACTCGAGTCTTGTGGGCCTGGAATGGACTCTGATGCAGATCCAGTGAGGGGCGGAAGGTCTAGAACTCGAGTCTTGTGGGCCTGGAATGGACTCTGATGCAGATCCAGTGACGGCGGAAGGCCTGGAACTCGAGTCTTGTGGGCCTGGAATGGACTCTGATGCAGATTCAGTGAGGGGCGGAAGGCCTAGAACTCGAGTCTTGTGGGCCTGGAATGGACTCTGATGCAGATCCAGTGAGGGGCTGAAGGCCTGGAACTCGAGTCTTGTGGGCCTGGAATGGACTCTGATGCAGATCCAGTGAGGGCGGAAGGCCTAGAACTCGAGTCTTGTGGGCCTGGAATGGACTCTGATGCAGATCCAGTGACGGCGGAAGGCCTGGAACTTGAGTTATGTGGCCCTGGAATAGACTCGGGTGCTGACCCAGTGACTAGTGGAAAGGCCTGGAACTGGACTTTCTCTGGCCCTGGAATGGACTCTAATACAGAGTCAGTGAGGGGCGTAACTGCCTGGGACTGGACTTCTGTGGCCCTGTAATGTACTCTGATGCAGACGTGGGGCCCGATTCACAAAGAGCCTCCGCACTCATGGTGGAGGCTTCGCAGTTGTGGTGGGATCCACACAATGAGAAACTGCAGTGCGGAGATACCACCACGTGTGCGGCTATACCGCCATGAGTGCGGAGGCTCTTTGTGAATCGGGCCCCAGTGAAGGGAGAAAAGGCCTGGGGCTGGGCTTCTGTGTCACCGACGTGGACTTGGATACACTGCCTGGAAGGAGGAGAGAAGCATCAATGCCTTTACCCGTGGAATGAATTCTGGCGCAGTCACTGGAACAATAAAGATCTGAAACTGAACTTCCTGCCCTTGAGCGTGGCTCTGATCCAGCCCCTGGGACGTTCTGAAAGAGCTAGAACTGGCCTTTTGTGCCTTGGGATTGGGTTTTGGTAATGTGCCTGATAGTACAAAAAATCCAGAATGAGGCTTATGTGCCTGGACCGCACTGCAGTCCATGGCAGAGTAATGATCTGGAACTGGACACTAATGGACTCTGGAGTGGTCCGCTGGATTGGACATTGATGTCCCCTGGTATCAGGGCCATCTTAAAAGCATTATAGGCCCTCAGGCAGAGCAGTGCACTGGGCCCTGCCTACACAACCACTCACAGTAATAAAAATGTTTAACAGAAATTTTTTGTTAAATTCTGGTCTGCATGGGGCCCCTATGCTCGTGGGCCCCCCGGGCAACTATCCAGCGTGCCCATGCGTTAAGACGGCCCTGCCTCGTATGTGGTACAGCACCTGGTAGGAGGGGAAAAGCACACAACTGGAATCCTTTGTCCTTGGACTAGACTATTAGGAAAGTAGGGGTTCACACCAGATCCCGGTTCCGGAAACTATTTCTGGGCCGGGTCTGGGCTGACCCAGAGAAATATGCTGAATTTGTCTGGTGTAATTTTCCAACTACCAAACAAAGAACGGATCACCGCCAAAGGGTCTTAGGGAAATTTTAAAGACCTCACAGGGTTCACTCCCCAAAAACAGTTTCATAACACAATATAAAACCCCTGGGTCTATAAGGAACAGAGATCAAGCAAAGTGTGATAAATCACTATATGATTTGAAAGCATGAAAATATAAAGTACAGAACCTAATAACTAGTGCCACAGAACTATCTGTGGGCACTTCCCTTTAAGGACGAAATCCCTCACTCACCAAAGGTGACATGCTTCATCATTTGGGATTCTCCTCCCAGAGGAAAAACCTAGTTCCTCTGAGGGCTACAACTTCTCTCTGAGAGGGAGGAGCTCAGGGATGTTTTAGTAGGATATTATAAATCCACAAATGAAGAGACAACTGTGTGAATGAAGGCGCAGCGCAACAAAAAATGCGTGAATGTGCAAATAGTGAAATTTAAAACTGACTAGAGAACGCAAACCAGTTGCTTTATTCAGATACGTCCTTTGCCAGGATTAAAAGCGTGTACCCGCGGTATGAATTTAAACCGCAAAGGTAAAGTAGAAAATAGTGGTCAACATGTTTCAGCCATCCACCTAACAGTAGGCAAGGCTTTCATCAGGACCTTTAAAGCTGCTGCTATCTCAATATATGTGCTATAACACAAAGGATATGAAAACAGAAAAGCTCCTCAATCTGTCCATTCTTGAAGGGAGGATTACCTACAAAAGAGAGAAGAAACAAATCTGATCCATACCTATGATCATCAGCATCATACACAAACTACAAAAGGTTCTGTAAACAATAACAAAGAACAAGAAGAAACCTTACCCGTCACTGCTGGGTAAGTAACCACACCTCTACCTGGCGACAGCTCAGGAAAGGAGCACCGCTCTGAAACAAACGGTGTATTTGTATCTTTAACAAATCATATCCTATCAGAAACTAGGTTTATTATAATAATAGTACCGATATCTACGATAGGCATGTAGATGGAGTAAATGTAGGTGAACAAAACAAGGAGTACCAACCATTTAAAACATACAATGTAAATTTATAAAAACTAACATGTCTAGAGCCCAAATGACTACAGCATAGATATCATCATTAGGACTCCATTAAAACATCAATTAGTAGATGAGGTAGCTAGAGCATATTCTAATAGCCGCACTCTCCACACAGACTCAGATAAGACCGTCAAGTCTAGAGCCCAAATACCTCCAACATAAATTTCGCCATTTAGGACTCAGTTAGAGAGTCGGTTATTAAACAAAGTAGCTAAAGGATATTATAATAGCCACAAACTCCACAAAAAGGCAACATGGCCAGAGAGCCTGATGTAAAAAAGGGGGGGGCAAAATAACCCGGCAAAACCCTCTCTCAAGTTAAAATTATAAACAAGGAAAAAAGGAAGAACATCCAGGCAGAAAGACTCACCTCTCCGTCGGTACACCGAGGTTTGCAGAGCCTGCAACCGGAGGTGAAGTCAAGTCTAACCTAGTGTGCTTTTATAGTCATCAATCATAGTTAATTGAACCCAGGTGAGTGCACAGACCGGAACAAATATCCATGTGTATAAGCATGCGTCGAGTGAAAGTCACTACACTCCTGCACATACGCACAATGTAAAAGTTACCGATCTGGTAAAAATCATATGTAGCCGGTCAAATCGCCGTATAATGAAAAAAGTATAAAACCCACAATAGGCACAGCGGTTCCTCCAAGGTAGGCATCTTCATTGAAAGGAACAAATCTGCCCAATATTACATCAACAACGCCCATGTCACATCGGGAAACACTACTCTCTCGCGCATGCGCGTCTTGAAGCGAATGCATGTAAACTCTCAACAGAAAGATGCAATGAACACAGCATCAATCCCACCACATTGAGTTTTGCCTGTTTCAAAATATTGAGTTTTGCCTGTTTCAAAATATGAGGAGCCCATAGTGTGGCGCTCAAACCTGGAAACAGTGAGTGTTGAATAAGACACGTCTAATCGCCATGTCAACAAATGATAATGAATAAACCAGGTAAGGCAAGAGCCCAGTCCCATGACATTAAGGAGGCATACAGGCAAAACCTCTACGTGCCATGCACTTGCTCAACACATATAAGTATTGAAAAATCGTCACTCAACACTAAGATGATTCCGGATAAAGACTCAGAAGCTATGTACTGTGGTGTGCAATGGCCTCAACCCTGCATGTAAGCATAAGGATAAGTGTGTATTGTAGGACCCTCATAGACACATTGTGTCTCGTACCATCAAATGCATAGATAACTGTCCATCACTAACCTAAAGATGGAAATCCAAATGGATGACACCTTGATAGAGGGTACTGATGGATCTCCTCAATAATATTTAATGCCAACACACAGATGCACCAATCTACAGAAGTGTGAGTCGAATCCATACGGGCTCCTTGGAAAGCTGTGCTACAGTAAAACCCATGGAATCTCATCATTCAACCCCACAGTGTCAGTTTTTAATTTGTGCACCCACCATTGTTCCCGTTTGAACAAGAAAGTTGAAATGTCAGTAATATGTGGTGGGATAAAGGGTCTTTCCAACACCGACCACTTGAGATCATGTGGGCTGTGCTGTGCAGAAAGAAAATGATTGGTCAATTTAGTCGAAGACTTCCTGCATCTAATAGTGGTCTTATGCTCAAGGATGCGGGTTTTTACTCTACGTGTAGTCATCCCCACATATCGAAGCGGGCACGGGCAATGGATAAGATACACCAAGTTATCACTATTGCAATTGGTGTGGCAAGTCAAAATCCATGGCTTAGATGAACCAATATCAATTTCTGTAGTGTGAGTTGTGTGCGGACAAGCCGCACAGGACCCACAAGGAAAATGACCCTGTACCGGAGGTAAACCCCACAAAGTACCCTGTGGATTCCTATTACAGGTACGGGGACGTGTATGTACCAACCGATCTTTGATATTGGTACTTCGCTTAAAAGCAAATAGTGGACGTGGTAATGAGGTGCCGCCAATGTTCAAGATCTTCCAATTGGACAATATACTTTTCTTAATCTGATTGGAGAGACTGCAAAAAGTATGGACACAAGTCAGACGGTTGGTAGTAACTTTGGGAATACCCTGATCAAGAAGAGAATCCCTATTGTTGTTTTTTGCACGTTTTAAGGATCTTCTCACGAGTTTTTAGGATAATGTCTAACCTGTAACTGATCAGATAAAATCTGAGCGTGTTCATGGTACTTAAGGGACGAAGAGCAATTCCTCCTTATACGTAAAAATTGCCCATAGGGCAAATTATCACGTAGGGCCCGAGGATGGAAACTATTATATGACAGAAGGGAATTCTTCGTCATTGGTTTTTTATATAGTTCCGTGCTCAAGCCTCCTTCAAATGGGGAAATCATAACGTCCAAAAAAGGTAACTGAGTTTTACTAAATTCACATGTGAAGTTCAAGTATTGATTTCGATTGTTCAGCCAGATCTTAAACTCAGCAATGGAGGTAGATGTGCCTCTCCACACTACAAACACATCATCAATATACCTTTTCCACACACGTATGTGGTCTCTGTATGGATTACTGTCATTCAAAATATACTCTTGTTCAAAAATATGAACATAGAGATTGGCCAGACTAGGAAGCGAAAACGCTCCCCATTGAAGTGCCAGACACCTGAAGAAACAACTGCTCTTCAAACCTAAAAAAAAATTCTTTCATGGCTAGTCTGGCACAATCAATGATAAAAGAGACAGGTGTAATCGAGTCCGGAGGTTTGTTCAATAGAAGTGTTTCAATGGCAGCCAAGGTTTCGTCTTGCGGAATACACGTATATAGTGACTCAACGTCAAGAGAGACGAGGTAGTCACTAGCAACATCAAAACCCAAATCATCCACTAACTTGAGAACCTCTTTGGTATCCTTCAAATAAGTGGGCATCTCCACTACCAAAGGCCTCAAAAAGTAATCCACAAAAGTGGAAAGAGGTTCAAGTAAAGAGCCTAACCCCGAAATAATCGGGCGACCAGGTGGAGGTCTCTGACTCTTATGCACCTTAGGAAGTGCATAGAAATAAGGAACAACAGGATGAATTTTTACCAAGAAGAGGGCCTCATGAGTTGTAATCCAACCATTGGACCGTGCTTCTTCCACAAGAATCTTAATTTCGTGTTCCAATCTTTTAGTAGGATCTTCACTCAATGGTTTGTAAAACCGGATGTCTCCAAGTTGCCTCAGACATTCTGTCCGATAGGCTGAAGTATCCATTACTACAATGGATCCCCCTTTGTCAGCGGGTTTAATTGTTAAAGTTTCTTCCGCAATCAAGGAAGCCATAGCTAATCGTTCTTTCCTAGTCAAATTCTGATACTGTCTATTATCCTTAGCACACATCGTGGTAACTTGTGTGGTCACAGCTTTTTCAAATGTCAAAACTTGAGGAGGAACCTGACTGGCAAGAGGATTAAATGTAGATTTATTTCTTAAACCAGTATTAGTATCCAACTCGTCAGTGGCCCCTAGAGCTTTGTCTCCAAAGAAAAAATTCAAACGGATTTTACGAAAGAATTGAGCAAGTTCTCGTTTAATCTCGAAAGTATCTCCCCGATACGAGGGTACAAAACCAAGTCCTTTATTAAGAAGGGCTGATTCATCTGTGGTCAAGCTCTTACTACTCAAGTTGAGAACTAAATCTCCGAGCTCGATCCTGCCTGAGCTTCTGTCATGCTCCGGGTTGAGCGAGCTGGCGGATTGTCTGCCCAATGTACCTGAGTTTGTTGTTGACGCCTCCTGCCTCTGGACCTTGTTCGGCCAAACCCTAAAAAAGACTGATTAGGATACATCTGAGGTTGTGGCTGATTAGGGTACATCTGAGGTTGTGGCTGATAAGGAAACATTTGCCCATGTGGTAGAAAGGGTTGATATTGAAAAGGGCCAGGTGCCCACCATTGAGATGGTGGAATGTGCTGCATATGGCCTCGAAAACCTCTCCAATTACCTCTGCCTCTATGGGCGTGTCCTCTGCTAGATGTATCACCTTGGTTAGAATTATCCGAGTCACTGGACCAATCTTCACTGTCTGATGTAGAGTAGTTAGAACCATATCTGCGTCCCTGACGATTATATTGAGGGGGCACATATTCAGCACTAGTGTATGGGTATACCTTCTCCATTGAAAAACGTGCTAAGTCTTTCTTAAATTTGTTGATCTTGGACATCAAAACAGAGTCTTTAAACTCCTTGTTGCTCTTATTAGACTCTTCATTTTGTTTCTTGAACACAGCCCCTGATAGAGTAATTCTAATTTGAGACTCTAGGGCCTGTATCTCAATTAAAATGGTGTCCGCGATGCGTTTGGCTGTGTTGATGATGAGAATCAGCCAATCGCGGGTACACCGCCAGGCCACCAATGACCAATCTTTAAGAAATAACTTGTCATCCAGAAAAAGACGGGGAGCATTAGTAACAATCAACCCTGTCGGTGCACAGTTACCCCTAAGATATTCTGTCATGATGGCTCCATGTATATAAACCCGAGAGTGAGATTTCTTAAGCACCAATAATTTGGTCCATTCATCACCTTGTGTGGGGGCACCTCCTTGGAATGTGTCAATAATGCTAGGTGTGCTCATGATGGATTGAGCCATTGTATCATCAAAAGCCAAACCCTGTCGCTCAGCCATTTTGATCAATAAGACTACAATTTTTTTTTTTTTAAATAAATGGTTATGTCTACCCCAAAATCTAAGTCCACATACAAAATACTCCTTTTACAAAAAAGGTATCCAACTGTGACACCTAGAGAAAAAGAAGGGACCCACAGCCTTAAAAGCTGCTCGAAGAACTACCAAACAAAGAACGGATCACCGCCAAAGGGTCCTAGGGAAATTTTAAAGACCTCACAGGGTTCACTCCCAAAAACAGTTTCATAACACAATATAAAACCCCTGGGTCTATAAAGAACAGAGATCAAGCAAAGTGTGATAAATCACTATATGATTTGAAAGCATGAAAATATAAAGTACAGAACCTAATAACTAGTGCCACAGAACTATCTGTGGGCACTTCCCTTTAAGGACGAAATCCCTCACTCACCAAAGGTGACATGCTTCATCATTTGGGATTCTCCTCCCAGAGGAAAAACCTAGTTCCTCTGAGGGCTACAACTCTCTCTCTGAGAGGGAGGAGCTCAGGGATGTTTTAGTAGGATATTATAAATCCACAAATGAAGAGACAACTGTGTGAATGAAGGCGCAGCGCAACAAAAATGCGTGAATGTGCAAATAGTGAAATTTAAAACTGACTAGAGAACGCAAACCAGTTGCTTTATTCAGATACGTCCTTTGCCAGGATTAAAAAGCGTGTACCCGCGGTATGAATTTAAACCGCAAAGGTAAAGTAGAAAATAGTGGTCAACATGTTTCAGCCATCCACCTAACAGTAGGCAAGGCTTTCATCAGGACCTTTAAAGCTGCTGCTATCTCAATATATGTGCTATAACACAAAGGATATGAAAACAGAAAAGCTCCTCAATCTGTCCATTCTTGAAGGGAGGATTACCTACAAAAAGAGAGAAGAAACAAATCTGATCCATACCTATGATCATCAGCATCATACACAAACTACAAAAGGTTCTAAAACAGTAACAAAGAACAAGAAGAAACCTTACCCGTCACTGCTGGGTAAGTAACCACACCTCTACCTGGCGACAGCTCAGGAAAGGAGCACCTTTTGTAATTTTCCAACCCCAGGACACAATTCAGCACTGCCTCTACGTTGTTTGCTTCCGTTTGTTAGGATCAGCAATGTGCAGGTGGCGAGGGACTTTCTTATTTTTACTTCCAGCTCGGACAAAAACAGAGGCTTGATAGAAAGGGCCATGAGCCCTTATTTTATTGAAGTTTCACCTTGTCTGGGACCCATCTGGAGCCTAACACCTAGACACTAATGCAATGGAAGGTAATAAAGGCACATAGCTTATCACTTTACAAGTACTTTAGAGAAACTATGACTTGGAGGCAGGTTTGTCACTTTGTTCACCACCCCCCAACCCCATGTAACAGATGTGCATGTACTGTAAGAATGCCAGATGACTGGTGTGTATGAGTAATTACACAAATAATGATTTAAATGGCACCTACTGTTTTTTGTATTTAATTCTTTCATAGCACTACTCATCCCTGTGTAGGGTGTCAGAGCATTTTACATCAGACACACACACAATAAATCATACAAGTGTTTAAATCAATGTACAGGAAATGTGACTTAAGACAATGAGGGTTATAAAGTGTAGGAATCACATATCAGCCTTACTTGTAGACATTATATGTTAGAAGTGAAAAAAATACAGATCTAAACTCATGACTATAATTTGCATGCAGCTCCTTGATGTCAGTTAAAAGATCACAGTGCTGCATTAGGAGGATTGCACTTATGAACTGGAAGTAACAACATGATCTCTGTGTCAAAAGCAGTAGCCCATTTACCTATCTACATAAAATACAAATCTGTGATCTGCATGTTACACAATTTTACCTTGCAGCAGGCACATTAACCCTCGATGGTCCTTTATGAGTCAAAACTGTAGATTGACAAAACACGGAACTCTCCCAGAACTGGATTAACCACCAGAGTTATCTTCCTGCTATTATAATCCCTTGAAAATTGCTGGTCACACAAAAATCTCTGCAACAGGTGTCTTAAGCATGTAAGATATTTTACAATGCAGCTTCTTTGTGACCAATTAAGTAAGCTAGAACAGATTTACTGTCAGATGTGTCCTTGTTGCTGGTTTCTTTGAATTATATATTTTTTTGATGTATACATTGACTATCAGACTCTGCTTGTTAAGCTCCACCCCTCATGACTCCACCACCTGTGCTCTGCCACACCTTCACCCCGAGTTAATGGGTTCCCGAAGATTTTTTTTCTCCAATTTTAGCTCTACTGTCAGGCAAAGATAAACCTGAGACTGGACCCAACTGCCCCTGGACAGGACTCTGGGGTAGGTCATTGCCGTTGGAAGAAAGACCTGAGACTCGACGTCCCTCCCCTGGACTGAACTCTGGGGTAGATCACTGCCATTGGAAGAAAGACCTGAGACTGGACTCCACTGCCCCTGGACTGGACTCTGGGGTAGATCACTGCCAGTGGAAGATGGACCTGAGACTGGACTCCACTGATCCGCTGCCCCTGGACTGGACTCTAGGGTAGGTCCCTGCCAGTGGAAGAAATACCTAACACTAGACTCCACTGCCCCTGGACTGGACTCTAGGGTAGGTCACTGCCAGTGGAAGAAAGACCTGAGACTAAACTCCACTGCCCCTGGACACGACTCTGGGGTAGTTCCCTGCCTGTGGAAGATAAACCTGAGACTGGACTCCACTGCCCCTGGACTGGACTCTGGGGTAGGTCACTGCCATTGGAAGAAAGACCTGAGACTGGACTCCCCTGCCCCTGGAATGGACTCTGGGGTAGATCACTGCCATTGGAAGCAAGACCTGAGACTAGACTCCCCTGCCCCTGGACTGGACTCTGGGGTAGATCACTGCCAGTGGAAGATGGACCTGAGACTGGACTCCCCTGCCCTTGTACTGGACTCTGGGGTAGGTCCCTGCCAGTGCAAGAAAGACCTGTGACCGGACACCACTGATCCACTGCTCCTGGACTGGACTCTAGGGTAGGTCCCAGGCAGTGGAAGAAATACCTAACACTAGACTCCACTGCCCCTGGACTGGACTCTAGGGTAGGTCCCTGCCAGTGGAAGAAGGACTTGAGACTAAACTCCACTGCCCCTGGACAGCACTCTGGGGTAGATCCCTGTCTGTGGAAGATAGACCTGAGACTGAACTCCACTGCCCCTGGACTGGACTCTGGGGTAGGTTGCTGCCAGTGGAAGAAAGACCTGCGACTGAACTCCACTGATCCACTGCCCCTGGACTGGACTCTGGGGTAGGTCCCTATCTGTGGAAGAAATACCTGAGACTGGACTCCACTGCCCCTGGACTGGACTCTGGGGTAGGTCCCTGCCAGTGGAAGAAGGACCTGAGACTGGACTCCTCTGCCGCTGGTCTGGACTCAGGGGTAGGTCACTGCCAGTGGAAGAAAGACCTGAGACTGAACTCCACTGCCACTGGACTCGACTCTGGGGTAGGTACCTGTCTGTGGAAGATAGATCTGAGATTGGACTCCACTACCCCTAGACTGGACTCTGGGGTAGGTCCCTTCTAGTGGAAGAAAGACCTGTGACTGAAATCCACTGATCCACTGCCCCTGGACTGGACTCTTGGGTAGGTCCCTGTCAGTGGAAGAAAGACCTGAGACTAGACTCCACTGCCCCTGGACTGGACTCTGGGGTAGGTCTCTGCCAGTGGAAGAAGGACCTGAATCGGGACTCCACTGCCCCTAGACTGAACTCTGGGATAGGTCCCTGCCAGTGGAAGAAAGACCTGAGACTGAACTCCACTGCCCCTGGACTGGACTCTGGGGTGGGTCCCTGCCTGTGGAAGACAAACCTGAGACTGGACTCTACTGATCCACTGCCCCTGGACTGGACTCTGGGGTAGTCCCCTGCCAATGGAAGGAAGACCTGAGACTGGACTCCACTGCCCCTGGACTGGACTCTGGGGTAGGTCCCTGCCATTGGAAGAAAGGCCTGCAACTTAACGCCACTGATCCACTGCCCCTGGACAGGACTCTGGGGTAGGTTCCCACCAGGTG
This sequence comes from Calotriton arnoldi, assembly GCA_963921515.1. Lineage (NCBI taxonomy): Eukaryota > Metazoa > Chordata > Amphibia > Caudata > Salamandridae > Calotriton > Calotriton arnoldi. The sequence continues at coordinate 517,190 of CAWUFW010008912.1, read as the reverse complement.
AGGATAGACCTGAGACTGGACTCCACTGCCCCTGAATTGGACACTTGGGTAGGTCACTGCCTGTGGAAGATAGACTTGAGACTGGAATCCGCTGCCCCTGGACTGGACACTGGGGTAGGTCCCTGCCAGTGGAAGAAAGATGACCTGAGACTGGACTCCACTGCCTCTGGACTGGACTCTGGGGTAGGTCCCTACCAGGTGAAGATAGACCTGAGACTGGTCTTCATAGCCCCTGGACTGGACTCTGGGGTAGGTCCCTGCCTATGGAAGATAGACATGAGACTGGACTCCACTGCCCCTGGACTGGACTCTAGGGTAGGTCCCAGCCATTGGAAGAAGGACCTGAGACTGGACTCCACTGCCCCTGGACTGGACTCTAGGGTAGATCACTGCCATTGAAAGCAAGACCTGAGACTGGACTCCCCTGCCCCCGGACTGGACTCTGGGGTAGATCACTGCCAGTGGAAGATAGACCTGAGACTGGACTCCACTGCCCTTGTACTGGACTCTGGGGTAGGTCCCTGCCAGTGCAAGAAATACCTGTGACTGGACACCACTGATCCACTGCCCCTGGACTGGACTCTAGGGTAGGTCCCTGCCAGTGGAAGAAATACCTAACACTAGACTCCACTGCCCCTGGACTGGACTCTAGGGTAGGTCCCTGCCAGTGGAAGAAGGACCTGAGACTGGACTCCTCTGCCCCTGGACTGGACTCTGATGTAGGTCACTGCCAGTGGAGGAAAGACCTCAGACTAAACTCCACTGCACCTGGACAGGACTCTGGGGTAGATCCCTGCCTGTCGTAGATAGAACTGAGACTGGACTCCACTGCCCCTGGACTGGACTCTGGGGTAGGTTCTTGCCAGTGGAAGAAAGACCTGCGACTGAACTCCACTGATCCACTGCCCCTGGACTGGACTCTGGGGTAGGTCCCTATCTGTGGAAGAAATACCTGAGACTGGACTCTACCGCCCCTGGACTGGACTCTGGGGCAGGTCCCTGCCAGTGGAAAAGGACCTAAGACTGGACTCCTCTGCCGCTGGACTGGACTCAGGGGTAGGTCACAGCCAGTGGAAGAAAGACCTGAGACTGAACTCCACTGCCACTGGACAGGACTCTGGGGTAGGTACCTGCCTGTGGAAGATAGATCTGAGACTGGACTCCACTACCCCTAGACTGGACTCTGGGGTAGGTCCCTTCCAGTGGAAGAAAGACCTGTGACTGAACTCCACTGATCCACTGCCCCTGGACTGGACTCTAGGGTAGGTCCCTGCCAGTGGAAGAAATACCTAACACTAGACCTCACTGCCCCTGGACTGGACTCTAGGGCAGGTCCCTGCCAGTGGAAAAGGACCTAAGACTGGACTCCTCTGCCGCTGGACTGGACTCAGGGGTAGGTCACAGCCAGTGGAAGAAAGACCTGAGACTGAACTCCACTGCCACTGGACAGGACTCTAGGGTAGGTCCCTGCCAGTGGAAGAAGGACCTGAGACTAAACTCCACTGCCCCTGGGCAGGACTCTGGGGTAGATCCCTGCCTGTGGAAGATAGACCTGAGACTGGACTCCACTGCCCCTGGACAGGACTCTGGGGTAGGTCATTGCCATTGGAAGAAAGACCTGAGACTGGACGTCCCTGCCCCTGGACTGAACTCTGGGGTAGATCACTGCCATTGGAAGAAAGACCTGAGACTGGACTCCACTGCCCCTGGACTGGACTCTGGGGTAGATCACTGCCAGTGGAAGATGGACCTGAGACTGGACTCCACTGATCCGCTGCCCCTGGACTGGACTCTAGGGTAGGTCCCTGCCAGTGGAAGAAATACCTAACACTAGACTCCACTGCCCCTGGACTGGACTCTAGGGTAGGTCACTGCCAGTGAAAGAAAGACCTGAGACTAAACTCCACTACCCCTGGACTGGACTCTGGGGTAGGTCCCTGCCATTGGAAGAAAGGCCTGCGACTTAACACCACTGATCCACTGCCCCTTGACAGGACTCTGGGGTAGGTTCCCACCAGGTGAAGATAGACCTGAGACTGGACTCCACTGCCCCTGAATTGGACACTTGGGTAGGTCACTGCCTGTGGAAGATAGACTTGAGACTGGAATCCGCTGCCCCTGGACTGGACACTGGGGTAGGTCCCTGCCAGTGGAAGAAAGATGACCTGAGACTGGACTCCACTGCCTCTGGACTGGACTCTGGGGTAGGTCCCTACCAGGTGAAGATAGACCTGAGACTGGACTTCATAGCCCCTGGACTGGACTCTGGGGTAGGTCCCTGCCTATGGAAGATAGACATGAGACTGGACTCCACTGCCCCTGGACTGGACTCTAGGGTAGGTCCCAGCCATTGGAAGAAGGACCTGAGACTGGACTCCACTGCCCCTGGACTGGACTCTGGGGTAGATCACTGCCATTGGAAGCAAGACCTGAGACTGGACTCCCCTGCGCCCGGACTGGACTCTGGGGTAGATCACTGCCAGTGGAAGATAGACCTGAGACTGGACTCCACTGCCCTTGTACTGGACTCTGGGGTAGGTCCCTGCCAGTGCAAGAAATACCTGTGACTGGACACCACTGATCCACTGCCCCTGGACTGGACTCTAGGGTAGGTCCCTGCCAGTGGAAGAAATACCTAACACTAGACTCCACTGCCCCTGGACTGGACTCTAGGGTAGGTCCCTGCCAGTGGAAGAAGGATCTGAGACTGGACTCCTCTGCCCCTGGACTGGACTCTGGTGTAGGTCACTGCCAGTGGAGGAAAGACCTGAGACTAAACTCCACTGCACCTGGACAGGACTCTGGGGTAGATCCCTGCCTGTCGTAGATAGAACTGAGACTGGACTCCACTGCCCCTGGACTGGACTCTGGGGTAGGTTCTTGCCAGTGGAAGAAAGACCTGCGACTGAACTCCACTGATCCACTGCCCCTGGACTGGACTCTGGGGTAGGTCCCTATCTGTGGAAGAAATACCTGAGACTGGACTCTACCGCCCCTGGACTGGACTCTGGGGCAGGTCCCTGCCAGTAGAAAAGGACCTAAGACTGGACTCCTCTGCCGCTGGACTGGACTCAGGGGTAGGTCACAGCCAGTGGAAGAAAGACCTGAGACTGAACTCCACTGCCCCTGGACAGGACTCTGGGGTAGGTACCTGCCTGTGGAAGATAGATCTGAGAGTGGACTCCACTGATCCACTGCCCCTGGACTGGACTCTAGGGTAGGTCCCTGCCAGTGGAAGAAATACCTAACACTAGACTTCACTGCCCCTGGACTGGACTCTAGGGTAGGTCCCTGCCAGTGGAAGAAGGACCTGAGACTAAACTCCATTGCCCCTGGGCAGGACTCTGGGGTAGATCCCTGCCTGTGGAAGATAGACCTGAGACTGGACTCCACTGCCCCTGGACAGGACTCTGGGGTAGGTCATTGCCATTGGAAGAAAGACCTGAGACTGGACGTCACTGCCCCTGGACTGAACTCTGGGGTAGATCACTGCCATTGGAAGAAAGACCTGAGACTGGACTCCACTGCCCCTGGACTGGACTCTGGGGTAGATCACTGCCAGTGGAAGATGGACCTGAGACTGGACTCCACTGATCCGCTGCCCCTGGACTGGACTCTAGGGTAGGTCCCTGCCAGTGGAAGAAATACCTAACACTAGACTCCACTGCCCCTGGACTGGACTCTAGGGTAGGTCACTGCCAGTGGAAGAAAGACCTGAGACTAAACTCCACTGCCCCTGGACACGACTCTGGGGTAGTTCCCTGCCTGCGGAAGATAGACCTGAGACTGGACTCCACTGCCCCTGGACTGGACTCTGGGGTAGGTCACTGCCATTGGAAGAAAGACCTGAGACTGGACTCTCCTGCCCCTGGAATGAACTCTGGGGTAGATCACTGCCATTGGAAGCAAGATCTGAGACTAGACTCCCCTGCCCCTGGACTGCACTCTGGGGTAGATCACTGCCAGTGGAAGATGGACCTGAGACTGGACTCCACTGCCCTTGTACTGGACTCTGGGGTAGGTCCCTGCCAGTGCAAGAAAGACCTGTGACCGGACACCACTGATCCACTGCCCCTGGACTGGACTCTAGGGTAGGTCCCAGGCAGTGGAAGAAATACCTAACACTAGACTCCACTGCCCCTGGACTGGACTCTAGGGTAGGTCCCTGCCAGTGGAAGAAGGACCTGAGACTAAAGTCCACTGCCCCTGGACAGGACTCTGGGGTAGATCCCTGCCTGTGGAAGATAGACCTGAGACTGGACTCCACTGCCCCTGGACTGGACTCTGGGGTAGGTTGCTGCCAGTGGAAGAAAGACCTGCGACTGAACTCCACTGATCCACTGCCCCTGGACTGGACTCTGGGGTAGGTCCCTATCTGTGGAAGAAATAACTGAGACTGGACTCCACTGCCCCTGGACTGGACTCTGGGGTAGGTCCCTGCCAGTGGAAGAAGGACCTGAGACTGGACTCCTCTGCCGCTGGACAAGACTCAAGGGTAGGTCACTGCCAGTGGAAGAAAGACCTGAGACTGAACTCCACTGCCCCTGGACTCGACTCTGGGGTAGGTACCTGTCTGTGGAAGATAGATCTGAGACTGGACTCCACTACCCCTAGACTGGACTCTGGGGTAGGTCCCTTCTAGTGGAAGAAAGACCTGTGACTGAAATCCACTGATCCACTGCCCCTGGACTGGACTCTGGGGAAGGTCCCTGTCAGTGGAAGAAAGACCTGAGACTAGACTCCACTGCCCCTGGACTGGACTCTAGGGTAGGTCTCTGCCAGTGGAAGAAGGACCTGAATCGGGACTCCACTTCCCCTAGACTGGACTCTGGGTTAGGTCCCTGCCAATGGAAGAAAGACCTGAGACTGAACTCCACTGCCCCTGGACTGGACTCTGGGGTGGGTCCCTGCCTGTGGAAGACAAACCTGAGACTGGACTCTACTGATCCACTGCCCCTGGACTGGACTCCGGGGTAGTCCCCTGCCAATGGAAGGAAGTCCTGAGACTGGACTCCACTGCCCCTGGACTGGACTCTAGGGTAGGTCCCAGCCATTGGAAGAAGGACCTGAGACTGGACTCCACTGCCCCTGGACTGGACTCTGGGGTAGATCACTGCCATTGGAAGCAAGACCTGAGACTGGACTCCCCTGCCCCCGGACTGGACTCTGGGGTAGATCACTGCCAGTGGAAGATAGACCTGAGACTGGACTCCACTGCCCTTGTACTGGACTCTGGGGTAGGTCCCTGCCAGTGCAAGAAATACCTGTGACTGGACACCACTGATCCACTGCCCCTGGACTGGACTCTAGGGTAGGTCCATGCCAGTGGAAGAAATACCTAACACTAGACTCCACTGCCCCTGGACTGGACTCTAGGGTAGGTCCCTGCCAGTGGAAGAAGGACCTGAGACTGGACTCCTCTGCCCCTTGACTGGACTCTGGTGTAGATCCCTGCCTGTCGTAGATAGAACTGAGACTGGACTCCACTGCCCTTGGACTGGACTCTGGGAAGGTTCTTGCCAGTGGAAGAAAGACCTGCGACTGAACTCCACTGATCCACTGCCCCTGGACTGGACTCTGGGGTAGGTCCCTATCGGTGGAAGAAATACCTGAGACTGGACTCTACCGCCCCTGGACTGGACTCTGGGGCAGGTCCCTGCCAGTGGAAAAGGACCTAAGACTGGACTCCTCTGCCGCTGGACTGGACTCAGGGGTAGGTCACAGCCAGTGGAAGAAAGAACTGAGACTGAACTCCACTGCCCCTGGACTGGACTCTAGGGTAGGTCCCTGCCAGTGGAAGAAATACCTAACACTAGACTCCACTGCCCCTGGACTGGACTCTAGGGTAGGTCACTGCCAGTGGAAGAAAGACCTGAGACTAAACTCCACTGCCCCTGGACACGACTCTGGGGTAGTTCCCTGCCTGTGGAAGATAAACCTGAGACTGGACTCCACTGCCCCTGGACTGGACTCTAGGGTAGGTCCCTGCCAGTGGAAGAAATACCTAACACTAGACTCCACTGCCCCTGGACTGGACTCTAGGGTAGGTCACTGCCAGTGGAAGAAAGACCTGAGACTAAACTCCACTGCCCCTGGACACGACTCTGGGGTAGTTCCCTGCCTGTGGAAGATAAACCTGAGACTGGACTCCACTGCCCCTGGACTGGACTCTGGGGTAGGTCACTGCCATTGGAAGAAAGACCTGAGACTGGACTCCCTGCCCCTGGAATGGACTCTGGGGTAGATCACTGCCATTGGAAGCAAGACCTGAGACTAGACTCCCTGCCCCTGGACTGGACTCTGGGGTAGATCACTGCCAGTGGAAGATGGACCTGAGACTGGACTCCCTGCCCTTGTACTGGACTCTGGGTTAGGTCCCTGCCAGTGCAAGAAAGACCTGTGACCGGACACCACTGATCCACTGCCCCTGGACTGGACTCTAGGGTAGGTCCCAGGCAGTGGAAGAAATACCTAACACTAGACTCCACTGCCCCTGGACTGGACTCTAGGGTAGGTCCCTGCCAGTGGAAGAAGGACTTGAGACTAAACTCCACTGCCCCTGGACAGCACTCTGGGGTAGATCCCTGTCTGTGGAAGATAGACCTGAGACTGAACTCCACTGCCCCTGGACTGGACTCTGGGGTAGGTTGCTGCCAGTGGAAGAAAGACCTGCGACTGAACTCCACTGATCCACTGCCCCTGGACTGGACTCTGGGGTAGGTCCCTATCTGTGGAAGAAATACCTGAGACTGGACTCCACTGCCCCTGGACTGGACTCTGGGGTAGGTCCCTGCCAGTGGAAGAAGGACCTGAGACTGGACTCCTCTGCCGCTGGACTGGACTCAGGGGTAGGTCACTGCCAGTGGAAGAAAGACCTGAGACTGAACTCCACTGCCACTGGACTCGACTCTGGGGTAGGTACCTGTCTGTGGAAGATAGATCTGAGACTGGACTCCACTACCCCTAGACTGGACTCTGGGGTAGGTCCCTTCTAGTGGAAGACAGACCTGTGACTGAAATCCACTGATCCACTGCCCCTGGACTGGACTCTTGGGTAGGTCCCTGTCAGTGGAAGAAAGACCTGAGACTAGACTCCACTGCCCCTGGACTGGACTCTGGGGTAGGTCTCTGCCAGTGGAAGAAGGACCTGAATCGGGACTCCACTGCCCCTAGACTGAACTCTGGGGTAGGTCCCTGCCAGTGGAAGAAAGACCTGAGACTGAACTCCACTGCCCCTGGACTGGACTCTGGGGTGGGTCCCTGCCTGTGGAAGACAAACCTGAGACTGGACTCTACTGATCCACTGCCCCTGGACTGGACTCTGGGGTAGTCCCCTGCCAATGGAAGGAAGACCTGAGACTGGACTCCACTGCCCCTGGACTGGACTCTGGGGTAGGTCCCTGCCATTGGAAGAAAGGCCTGCAACTTAACGCCACTGATCCACTGCCCCTGGACAGGACTCTGGGGTAGGTTCCCACCAGGTGAAGATAGACCTGAGACTGGACTCCACTGCCCCTGAATTGGACACTTGGGTAGGTCACTGCCTGTGGAAGATAGACTTGAGACTGGAATCCGCTGCCCCTGGACTGGACACTGGGGTAGGTCCCTGCCAGTGGAAGAAAGATGACCTGAGACTGGACTCCACTGCCTCTGGACTGGACTCTGGGGTAGGTCCCTACCAGGTGAAGATAGACCTGAGACTGGACTCTCCTGCCCCCGGACTGGACTCTGGGGTAGATCACTGCCAGTGGAAGATAGACCTGAGACTGGACTCCACTGCCCCTGGACTGGACTCTAGGGTAGGTCCCAGCCATTGGAAGAAGGACCTGAGACTGGACTCCACTGCCCCTGGACTGGACTCTAGGGTAGATCACTGCCATTGGAAGCAAGACCTGAGACTGGACTCTCCTGCCCCCGGACTGGACTCTGGGGTAGATCACTGCCAGTGGAAGATAGACCTGAGACTGGACTCCACTGCCCTTGTACTGGACTCTGGGGTAGGTCCCTGCCAGTGCAAGAAATACCTGTGACTGGACTCCACTGATCCACTGCCCCTGGACTGGACTCTAGGGTAGGTCCCTGCCAGTGGAAGAAATATCCTAACACTAGACTCCACTGCCCCTGGACTGGACTCTAGGGTAGGTCCCTGCCAGTGGAAGAAGGACCTGAGACTGGACTCCTCTGCCCCTGGACTGGACTCTGATGTAGGTCACTGCCAGTGGAGGAAAGACCTCAGACTAAACTCCACTGCACCTGGACAGGACTCTGGGGTAGATCCCTGCCTGTCGTAGATAGAACTGAGACTGGACTCCACTGCCCCTGGACTGGACTCTGGGGTAGGTTCTTGCCAGTGGAAGAAAGACCTGCGACTGAACTCCACTGATCCACTGCCCCTGGACTGGACTCTGGGGTAGGTCCCTATCTGTGGAAGAAATACCTGAGACTGGACTCTACCGCCCCTGTACTGGACTCTGGGGCAGGTCCCTGCCAGTGGAAAAGGACCTAAGACTGGACTCCTCTGCCGCTGGACTGGACTCAGGGGTAGGTCACAGCCAGTGGAAGAAAGACCTGAGACTGAACTCCACTGCCACTGGACAGGACTCTGGGGTAGGTACCTGCCTGTGGAAGATAGATCTGAGACTGGACTCCACTACCCCTAGACTGGACTCTGGGGTAGGTCCCTTCCAGTGGAAGAAAGACCTGTGACTGAACTCCACTGATCCACTGCCCCTGGACTGGACTCTAGGGTAGGTCCCTGCCAGTGGAAGAAATACCTAACACTAGACTTCACTGCCCCTGGACTGGACTCTAGGGTAGGTCCCTGCCAGTGGAAGAAGGACCTGAGACTAAACTCCACTGCCCCTGGGCAGGACTCTGGGGTAGATCCCTGCCTGTGGAAGATAGACCTGAGACTGGACTCCACTGCCCCTGGACAGGACTCTGGGGTAGGTCATTGCCATTGGAAGAAAGACCTGAGACTGGACGTCCCTGCCCCTGGACTGAACTCTGGGGTAGATCACTGCCATTGGAAGAAAGACCTGAGACTGGACTCCACTGCCCCTGGACTGGACTCTGGGGTAGATCACTGCCAGTGGAAGATGGACCTGAGACTGGACTCCACTGATCCGCTGCCCCTGGACTGGACTCTAGGGTAGGTCCCTGCCAGTGGAAGAAATACCTAACACTAGACTCCACTGCCCCTGGACTGGACTCTAGGGTAGGTCACTGCCAGTGGAAGAAAGACCTGAGACTAAACTCCACTACCCCTGGACTGGACTCCACTGACCCTGGACTGGACTCTGGGGTAGATCACTGCCATTGGAAGCAAGACCTGAGACTGGACTCCCCTGCCCCCGGACTGGACTCTGGGGTAGATCACTGCCAGTGGAAGATAGACCTGAGACTGGACTCCACTGCCCTTGCACTGGACTCTGGGGTAGGTCCCTGCCAGTGCAAGAAATACCTGTGACTGGACACCACTGATCCACTGCCCCTGGACTGGACTCTAGGGTAGGTCCCTGCCAGTGGAAGAAATATCTAACACTAGACTCCACTGCCCCTGGACTGGACTCTAGGGTAGGTCCCTGCCAGTGGAAGAAGGACCTGAGACTGGACTCCTCTGCCCCTTGACTGGACTCTGGTGTAGATCCCTGCCTGTCGTAGATAGAACTGAGACTGGACTCCACTGCCCTTGGACTGGACTCTGGGGAAGGTTCTTGCCAGTGGAAGAAAGACCTGCGACTGAACTCTACTGATCCACTGCCCCTGGACTGGACTCTGGGGTAGGTCCCTATCTGTGGAAGAAATACCTGAGACTGGACTCTACCGCCCCTGGACTGGACTCTGGGGCAGGTCCCTGCCAGTGGAAAAGGACCTAAGACTGGACTCCTCTGCCGCTGGACTGGACTCAGGGGTAGGTCACAGCCAGTGGAAGAAAGACCTGAGACTGAACTCCACTGCCCCTGGACAGGACTCTGGGGTAGGTACCTGCCTGTGGAAGATAGATCTGAGACTGGACTCCACTACCCCAAGACTGGACTCTGGGGTAGGTCCCTTCCAGTGGAAGAAAGACCTGTGACTGAACTCCACTGATCCACTGCCCCTGGACTGGACTCTAGGGTAGGTCCCTGCCAGTGGAAGAAATACCTAACACTAGACTCCACTGCCCCTGGACTGGACTCTAGGGTAGGTCCCTGCCAGTGGAAGAAGGACCTGAGACTAAACTCCACTGCCCCTGGGCAGGACTCTGGGGTATATCCCTGCCTGTGGAAGATAGACCTGAGAATGGACTCCACTGCCCCTGGACTGGACTCTGGGGTAGGTTCCTGCCAGTGGAAGAAAGACCTGCGACTGAACTCTACTGATCCACTGCCCCTGGACTGGACTCTGAGGTAGGTCCCTATCTGTGGAAGAAATACCTGAGACTGGACTCCACTGCCCCTGGACTGGACTCTGGGGTAGGTCCCTGATAGTGGAAGAAGGACCTGAGACTGGACTCCTCTGCCACTGGACTGGACTCAGGGGTAGGTCACTGCCAGTGGAAGAAAGACCTGAGACTGAACTCCACTGCCCCTGGACAGGACTCTGGGGTAGGTACCTGCCTGTGGAAGATAGATCTGAGACTGGACTCCACTACCCCTAGACTGGACTCTGGGGTAGGTCCCTTCCAGTGGAAGAAAGACCTGTGACTGAACTCCACTGATCCACTGCCCCTGGACTGGACTCTGGGGTAGGTCCCTGCCAGTGGAAGAAAGACCTGAGACTGGACTCCACTGTCCCTGGACTGGACTCTGTGGTAGGTCTCTGCCAGTGGAAGAAGGACCTGAAACTGGACTCCACTGCCCCTAGACTGGACTCTGGGGTAGGTCCCTGCCAGTGGAAGAAAGACCTGAGACTGAACTCCACTGCCCCTGGACTGGACTCTGGGGTGGGTCCCTGCCTGTGGAAGACAAACCTGAGACTGGACTCTACTGATCCACTGCCCCTGGACTGGACTCTTCGGTAGTCCCCTGTCAATGGAAGGAAGACCTAAGACTGGACTCCACTGCCCCTGGACTGGACTCTGGGGTAGGTCCCTGCCAGTGGAAGAAAGGCCTGTGACTTAACGCCACTGATCCACTGCCCCTGGACAGGACTCAGGGGTAGGTTCCCACCAGGTGAAGATAGACCTGAGACTGGACTCCACTGCCCCTGAATTGGACACTCGGGTAGGTCACTGCCTGTGGAAGATAGACCTGAGACTGGACTCCACTGCCCCTGGACTGGTCACTAGGGTAGGTCCCTGCCAGTGGAAGAAAGACCACCTGAGACTGGACTCCACTGCCTCTGGACTGGACTCTGGGGTGGGTCACTACCAGGTGAAGATAGACCTGAGACTGGACTTCACAGCCCCTGGACTGGAGTCTGGGGTAGGTCACTGCCAGTGGAAGAAAAACCTGAGACTGGATTCCACTGCCACTGGACTGGACTCTGGGGTAGGTCCCTGCCTATGGAAGATAGACATGAGACTGGACTCCACTGCCCCTGGACTGGACTTTAGGGTAGGTCCCTGCCATTGGAAGAAAGACCTGAGACTAAACTCCACTGCCCCTGGACACAACTCTGGGGGAGATCCCTGCCTGTGGAAGATAGATCTGAGACTGGACTCCACTACCCCTAGACTGGACTCTGGGGTAGGTCCCTTCCAGTGGAAGAAAGACCTGTGACTGAACTCCACTGATCCACTGCCCCTGGACTGGACTCTAGGGTAGGTCCCTGCCAGTGGAAGAAATACCTAACACTAGACTCCACTGCCCCTGGACTGGACTCTAGGGTAGGTCCCTGCCAGTGGAAGAAGGACCTGAGACTAAACTCCACTGCCCCTGGGCAGGACTCTGGGGTATATCCCTGCCTGTGGAAGATAGACCTGAGACTGGACTCCACTGCCCCTGGACTGGACTCTGGGGTAGGTTCCTGCCAGTGGAAGAAAGACCTGCGACTGAACTCTACTGATCCACTGCCCCTGGACTGGACTCTGAGGTAGGTCCCTATCTGTGGAAGAAATACCTGAGACTGGACTCCACTGCCCCTGGACTGGACTCTGGGGTAGGTCCCTGCTAGTGGAAGAAGGACCTGAGACTGGACTCCTCTGCCGCTGGACTGGACTCAGGGCAGGTCACTGCCAGTGGAAGAAAGACCTGAGACTGAACTCCACTGCCCCTGGACAGGACTCTGGGGTAGGTACCTGCCTGTGGAAGATAGATCTGAGACTGGACTCCACTACCCCTAGACTGGACTCTGGGGCAGGTCCCTTCCAGTGGAAGAAAGACCTGTGACTGAACTCCACTGATCCACTGCCCCTGGACTGGACTCTGGGTAGGTCCCTGCCAGTGGAAGAAAGACCTGAGACTGGACTCCACTGTCCCTGGACTGGACTCTGTGGTAGGTCTCTGCCAGTGGAAGAAGGACCTGAAACTGGACTCCACTGCCCCTAGACTGGACTCTTGGGTAGGTCCCTGCCAGTGGAAGAAAGACCTGAGACTGAACTCCACTGCCCCTGGACTGGACTCTGGGGTGGGTCCCTGCCTGTGGAAGACAAACCTGAGACTGGACTCTACTGATCCACTGCCCCTGGACTGGACTCCTCGGTAGTCCCCTGTCAATGGAAGGAAGACCTAAGACTGGACTCCACTGCCCCTGGACTGGACTCTGGGTAGGTCCCTGCCAGTGGAAGAAAGGCCTGTGACTTAACGCCACTGATCCACTGCCCCTGGACAGGACTCAGGGGTAGGTTCCACCAGGTGAAGATAGACCTGAGACTGGACTCCACTGCCCCTGAATTGGACACTCGGCAGGTCACTGCCTGTGGAAGATAGACCTGAGACTGGACTCCGCTGCCCCTGGACTGGTCACTGGGTAGGTCCCTGCCAGTGGAAGAAAGATGACCTGAGACTGGACTCCACTGCCTCTGGACTGGACTCTGGGGTGGGTCACTACCAGGTGAAGATAGACCTGAGACTGGACTTCCACAGCCCCTGGACTGGAGTCTGGGGTAGGTCACTGCCAGTGGAAGAAAACCTGAGACTGGATTCCACTGCCACTGGACTGGACTCTGGGGTAGGTCCCTGCCTATGGAAGATAGACATGAGACTGGACTCCACTGCCCCTGGACTGGACTCTAGGGTAGGTCCCTGCCATTGGAAGAAAGACCTGAGACTAAACTCCACTGCCCCTGGACACAACTCTGGGGGAGATCCCTGCCTGTGGAAGATAGACCTGAGACTGGACTCCACTGCCTCTGGACTGGACTCTGGGGTAGGTCACTGCCATTGGAAGAAAGACCTGAGACTGGACTCCCCTGCCCCTGGACATGACTCTGGGGTAGATCCCTGCCTGTGGAAGATAGACCTGAGACTGGACTCCACTGCCTCTGGACTGGACTCTGGGGTAGGTCACTACCATTGGAAGAAAGACCTGAGACTGGACTCCCCTGCCCCTGGACTGGACTCTGGGGTAGATCACTGCCAGTGGAAGATGGACCTGAGACTGGACTCCACTGCCCTTGGACTGGAGTCTGGGGTAGGTCCCTGCCAGTGCAAGAAATACCTGTGACTGGACACCACTGATCCACTGCCCCTGGACTAGACTCTAGGGTAGGTCCCTGCCAGTGGAAGAAATACCTAACACTAGACTCCACTGCCCCTGGACTGGACTCTGGGGTAGGTTCCTGCCAGTGGAAGAAAGACCTGCAACTGAACTCCACTGATCCACTGCCCCTGGACTGGACTCTGAGGTAGGCCCCTATCTGTGGAAGAAATACCTGAGACTGGAATCCACTGCCCCTGGACTGGACTCTGGGGCAGGTCCCTGCCAGTGGAAGAAGGACCTGAGACTGGACTCCCCTGCCCCTGGACTGGACTCTGGGGTAGATCACTGCCATTGGAAGCAAGACCTGAGACTGGACTCCCCTGCCCCTGGACACGACTCTGGGGTAGATCCCTGCCTGTGGAAGATAGACCTGAGACTGGACTCCACTGCCTGTGGACTGGACTCTGGGGTAGGTCACTGCCATTGGAAGAAATACCTGAGACTGAACTCCCTGCCCCTGGACTGGACTCTGGGGTAGATCACTGCCATTGGAAGCAAGACCTGAGACTGGACTCCCCTGCCCCTGGACTGGACTCTGGGGTAGATCACTGCCAGTGGAAGATGGACCTGAGACTGGACTCCACTGCCCTTGGACTGGACTCTGGGGTAGGTCCCTGCCAGTGCAAGAAATACCTGTGACTGGACACCACTGATCCACTGCCCCTGGACTAGACTCTAGGGTAGGTCCCTGCCAGTGGAAGAAATACCTAACACTAGCCTCCACTGCCCCTGGACTAGACTCTGGGGTAGGTTCCTGCCAGTGGAAGAAAGACCTGCAACTGAACTCCACTGATCAACTGACCCTGGACTGGACTCTGAGGAAGGCCCCTATCTCTGTAAGAAATACCTGAGACTGGAATCCACTGCCCCTGGACTGGACTCTGGGGTAGGTCCCTGCCAGTGGAAGAAGGACCTGAGACTGGACTCCTCTGCCGCTGGACTGGACTCAGGGGTAGGTCACTGCCAGTGGAAGAAAGACCTGAGACTGAACTCCACTTCCCCTGGACAGGACTCTGGAGTAGATCACTGCCATTGGAAGCAAGACCTGAGACTGGACTCCCCTGCCCCCGGACTGGACTCTGGGTTAGGTCCCTTCCAGTGGAAGAAAGACCTGTGACTGAACTCCACTGATCCACTGCCCCTGGACTGGACTCTGGGGTAGGTCCCTGTCAGTGGAAGAAAGACCTGAGACTGGACTCCACTGCCCCTGGACTGGACTCTGGGGTAGGTCTCTGCCAGTGGAAGAACGACCTGAAACTGGACTCCACTGCCCCTAGACTGGACTCTGGGGTAGGACCCTGCCAGTGGAAGAAAGACCTGAGACTTAACTCCACTGCCCCTGGACTGGACTCTGGGGTGGGTCCCTGCCTGTGGAAGACAAACCTGATACTGGACTCTACTGATCCACTGCCCCTGGACTGGACTCTGGGGTAGTCCCCTGCCAATGGAAGGAAGACCTGAGACTGGACTCCACTGCCCCTGGACTGGACTCTGGGGTAGGTCCCTGCCAGTGGAAGAAAGGCCTGCGACTTAACGCCACTGATCCACTGCCCCTGGACAGGACTGTGGGGTAGGTTCCCACCAGGTGAAGATAGACCTGAGACTGGGCTCCACTGCCCCTGAATTGGCCACTTGGGTAGATCACTGCCATTGGAAGCAAGGCCTGAGGCTGGACTCCCCTGCCCCTGGACTGGACTCTGGGGTAGATCACTGCCAGTGGAAGATGGACCTGAGACTGGACTCCACTGCCCTTGTACTGGACTCTGGGGTAGGTCCCTGCCAGTGCAAGAAAGACCTGTGACTGGACACCACTGATCCACTGCCCCTAGACTAGACTCTAGGGTAGGTCCCTGCCAGTGGAAGAAATACCTACCACTAGACCCCTCTGTCCCTGGACTGGACTCTGGTGTAGGTCACTGCCAGTGGAAGAAAGACCTGAGACTAAACTCCACTGCCCCTGGACAGGACTCTGGGGTAGATCCCTGCCTGTGGAAGATAGAACTGAGACTGGACTCCGCTACCCCTAGACTGGACTCTGGGGTAGGTTCCTGCTAGTCGAAGAAAGACCTGCTACTGAACTCCACTGATCCACTGCCCCTGGACTGGACTCTGGGGTAGGTCACTATATGTGGAAGAAATACCTGAGACAGGACTCCACTGCCCCTGGACTGGACTCTGGGGTAGGTCCCTGCCAGTGGAAAAGGACCTGAGACTGGACTCCTCTGCCCCTGGACAGGACTCTGGGGTAGATCACTGCCATTGGAAGCAAGACCTGAGACTGGACTCCCCTGCCCCCGGAATGGACTCTGGGGTAGGTCCCTTCCAGTGGAAGAAAGACCTGTGACTGAACTCCACTGATCCACTGCCCCTGGACTGGACTCTGGGGTAGGTCCCTGTCAGTGGAATAAAGACCTGAGACTGGACTCCACTGCCCCTGGACTGGACCCTGGGGTAGGTCTCTGCCAGTGGAAGAACGACCTGAAACTGGACTCCACTGCCCCTAGACTGGACTCTGGGGTAGGTCCCTGCCAGTGGAAGAAAGACCTGAGACTTAACTCCACTGCCCCTGGACTGGACTCTAGGGTAGGTACATGCCAGTGGAAGATAGACCTGAGACTGTACTCCACTGCCCCTGGACTGGACTCTAGGGTAGGTCCCTGCCAGTGGAAGAAATACCTAACACTAGACTCCACTGCCCCTGGACTGGACTCTAGGGTAGGTCCCTGCCAGTGGAAGAAGGACCTGAGACTAAACTCCACTGCCCCTGGGCAGGACTCTGGGGTATATCCCTGCCTGTGGAAGATAGACCTGAGACTGGACTCCACTGCCCCTGAACTGGACTCTGGGGTAGGTTCCTGCCAGTGGAAGAAAGACCTGCGACTGAACTCTACTGATCCACTGCCCCTGGACTGGACTCTGAGGTAGGTCCCTATCTGTGCAAGAAATACCTGAGACTGGACTCCACTGCCCCTGGACTGGACTCTGGGGTAGGTCCCTGCTAGTGGAAGAAGGACCTGAGACTGGACTCCTCTGCCGCTGGACTGGACTCAGGGGTAGGTCACTGCCAGTGGAAGAAAGACCTGAGACTGAACTCCACTGCCCCTGGACAGGACTCTGGGGTAGGTACCTGCCTGTGGAAGATAGATCTGAGACTGGACTCCACTACCCCTAGACTGGACTCTGGGGTAGGTCCCTTCCAGTGGAAGAAAGACCTGTGACTGAACTCCACTGATCCACTGCCCCTGGACTGGACTCTGGGGTAGGTCCCTGCCAGTGGAAGAAAGACCTGAGACTGGCCTCCACTGTCCCTGGACTGGACTCTGTGGTAGGTCTCTGCCAGTGGAAGAAGGACCTGAAACTGGACTCCACTGCCCCTAGACTGGACTCTGGGGTAGGTCCCTGCCAGTGGAAGAAAGACCTGAGACTGAACTCCACTGCCCCTGGACTGGACTCTGGGGTGGGTCGCTGCCTGTGGAAGACAAACCTGAGACTGGACTCTACTGATCCACTGCCCCTGGACTGGACTCTTCGGTAGTCCCCTGTCAATGGAAGGAAGACCTAAGACTGGACTCCACTGCCCCTGGACTGGACTCTGGGGTAGGTCCCTGTCAGTGGAAGAAAGGCCTGTGACTTAACGCCACTGATCCACTGCCCCTGGACAGGACTCAGGGGTAGGTTCCCACCAGGTGAAGATAGACCTGAGACTGGACTCCACTGCCCCTGAATTGGACACTCGGGTAGGTCACTGCCTGTGGAAGATAGACCTGAGACTGGACTCCGCTGCCCCTGGACTGGTCACTGGGGTAGGTCCCTGCCAGTGGAAGAAAGACGACCTGAGACTGGACTCCACTGCCTCTGGACTGGACTCTGGGGTAGGTCACTACCAGGTGAAGATAGACCTGAGACTGGACTTCACAGCCCCTGGACTGGACTCTGGGGTAGGTCCCTGCCTATGGAAGATAGACATGAGACTGGACTCCACTGCCCCTGGACTGGACTCTAGGGTAGGTCCCTGCCATTGGAAGAAAGACCTGAGACTAAACTCCACTGCCCCTGGACACAACTCTGGGGAGATCCCTGCCTGTGGAAGATAGACCTGAGACTGGACTCCACTGCCTCTGGACTGGACTCTGGGGTAGGTCACTGCCATTGGAAGAAAGACCTGAGACTGGACTCCCTGCCCCTGGACATGACTCTGGGGTAGATCCCTGCCTGTGGAAGATAGACCTGAGACTGGACTCCACTGCCTCTGGACTGGACTCTGGGGTAGGTCACTACCATTGGAAGAAATACCTGAGACTGAACTCCCCTGCCCCTGGACTGGACTCTGGGGTAGATCACTGCCATTGGAAGCAAGACCTGAGACTGGACTCCCCTGCCCCTGGACTGGTCTCTGGGGTAGATCACTGCCAGTGGAAGATGGACCTGAGACTGGACTCCACTGCCCTTGGACTGGAGTCTGGGGTAGGTCCCTGCCAGTGCAAGAAATACCTGTGACTGGACACCACTGATCCACTGCCCCTGGACTAGACTCTAGGGTAGGTCCCTGCCAGTGGAAGAAATACCTAACACTAGACTCCACTGCCCCTGGACTGGACTCTGGGGTAGGTTCCTGCCAGTGGAAGAAAGACCTGCAACTGAACTCCACTGATCCACTGCCCCTGGACTGGACTCTGAGGTAGGCCCCTATCTGTGGAAGAAATACCTGAGACTGGAATCCACTGCCCCTGGACTGGACTCTGGGGTAGGTCCCTGCCAGTGGAAGAAGGACCTGAGACTGGACTCCCCTGCCCCTGGACTGGACTCTGGGGGAGATCACTGCCATTGGAAGCAAGACCTGAGACTGGACTCCCCTGCCCCTGGACACGACTCTGGGGCAGATCCCTGCCTGTGGAAGATAGACCTGAGACTGGACTCCACTGCCTCTGGACTGGACTCTGGGGTAGGTCACTGCCATTGGAAGAAATACCTGAGACTGAACTCCCCTGCCCCTGGACTGGACTCTGGGGTAGATCACTGCCATTGGAAGCAAGACCTGAGACTGGACTCCCCTGCCCCTGGACTGGACTCTGGGGTAGATCACTGCCAGTGGAAGATGGACCTGAGACTGGACTCCACTGCCCTTGGACTGGACTCTGGGGTAGGTCCCTGCCAGTGCAAGAAATACCTGTGACTGGACACCACTGATCCACTGCCCCTGGACTAGACTCTAGGGTAGGTCCCTGCCAGTGGAAGAAATACCTAACACTAGCCCCCACTGCCCCTGGACTAGACTCTGGGGTAGGTTCCTGCCAGTGGAAGAAAGACCTGCAACTGAACTCCACTGATCAACTGACCCTGGACTGGACTCTGAGGAAGGCCCCTATCTCTGTAAGAAATACCTGAGACTGGAATCCACTGCCACTGGACTGGACTCTGGGGTAGGTCCCTGCCAGTGGAAGAAGGACCTGAGACTGGACTCCTCTGCCGCTGGACTGGACTCAGGGGTAGGTCACTGCCAGTGGAAGAAAGACCTGAGACTGAACTCCACTGCCCCTGGACAGGACTCTGGAGTAGATCACTGCCATTGGAAGCAAGACCTGAGACTGGACTCCCCTGCCCCCGGACTGGACTCTGGGTTAGGTCCCTTCCAGTGGAAGAAAGACCTGTGACTGAACTCCACTGATCCACTGCCCCTGGACTGGACTCTGGGGTAGGTCCCTGTCGGTGGAAGAAAGACCTGAGACTGGACTCCACTGCCCCTGGACTGGACTCTGGGGTAGGTCTCTGCCAGTGGAAGAAGGACCTCAAACTGGACTCCACTGCCCCTAGACTGGACTCTGGGGTAGGTCCCTGCCAGTGGAAGAAAGACCTGAGACTTAACTCCACTGCCCCTGGACTGGACTCTGGGGTGGGTCCCTGCCTGTGGAAGACAAACCTGAGACTGGACTCTACTGATCCACTGCCCCTGGACTGGACTCTGGGGTTGTCCCCTGCCAATGGAAGGAAGACCTGAGACTGGACTCCACTGCCCCTGGACTGGACTATGGGGTAGGTCCCTGCCAGTGGAAGAAAGGCCTGCGACTTAACGCCACTGATCCACTGCCCCTGGACAGGACTGTGGGGTAGGTTCCCACCAGGTGAAGATAGACCTGAGACTGGGCTCCACTGCCCCTGAATTGGCCACTTGGGTAGATCACTGCCATTGGAAGCAAGGCCTGAGGCTGGACTCCCCTGCCCCTGGACTGGACTCTGGGGTAGATCACTGCCAGTGGAAGATGGACCTGAGACTGGACTCCACTGCCCTTGTACTGGACTCTGGGGTAGGTCCCTGCCAGTGCAAGAAAGACCTGTGACTGGACACCACTGATCCACTGCCCCTGGACATGACTCTGGGGTAGATCCCTGCCTGTGGAAGATAGACCTGAGACTGGACTCCACTGCCTCTGGACTGGACTCTGGGGTAGGTCACTACCATTCGAAGAAAGACCTGAGACTGAACTCCCTGCCCCTGGACTGGACTCTGGGGTAGATCACTGCCATTGGAAGCAAGACCTGAGACTGGACTCCCCTGCCCCTGGACTGGACTCTGGGGTAGATCACTGCCAGTGGAAGATGGACCTGAGACTGGACTCCACTGCCCTTGGACTGGAGTCTGGGGTAGGTCCCTGCCAGTGCAAGAAATACCTGTGACTGGACACCACTGATCCACTGCCCCTGGACTAGACTCTAGGGTAGGTCCCTGCCAGTGGAATAAATACCTAACACTAGACTCCACTGCCCCTGGACTGGACTCTGGGGTAGGTTCCTGCCAGTGGAAGAAAGACCTGCAACTGAACTCCACTGATCCACTGCCCCTGGACTGGACTCTGAGGTAGGCCCCTATCTGTGGAAGAAATACCTGAGACTGGAATCCACTGCCCCTGGACTGGACTCTGGGGTAGGTCCCTGCCAGTGGAAGAAGGACCTGAGACTGGACTCCCCTGCCCCTGGACTGGACTCTGGGGTAGATCACTGCCATTGGAAGCAAGACCTGAGACTGGACTCCCCTGCCCATGGACACGACTCTGGGGTAGATCCCTGCCTGTGGAAGATAGACCTGAGACTGGACTCCACTGCCTCTGGACTGGACTCTGGGGTAGGTCACTGCCATTGGAAGAAATACCTGAGACTGAACTCCCCTGCCCCTGGACTGGACTCTGGGGTAGATCACTGCCATTGGAAGCAAGACCTGAGACTGGACTCCCCTGCCCCTGGACTGGACTCTGGGGTAGATCACTGCCAGTGGAAGATGGACCTGAGACTGGACTCCACTGCCCTTGGACTGGACTCTGGGGTAGGTCCCTGCCAGTGCAAGAAATACCTGTGACTGGACACCACTGATCCACTGCCCCTGGACTAGACTCTAGGGTAGGTCCCTGCCAGTGGAAGAAATACCTAACACTAGCCTCCACTGCCCCTGGACTGGACTCTGGGGTAGGTTCCTACCAGTGGAAGAAAGACCTGCAACTGAACTCCACTGATCAACTGACCCTGGACTGGACTCTGAGGTAGGCCCCTACCTGTGGAAGAAATACCTGAGACTGGAATCCACTGCCCCTGGACTGGACTCTGGGGTAGGTCCCTGCCAGTGGAAGAAGGACCTGAGACTGGACTCCTCTGCCGCTGGACTGGACTCAGGGGTAGGTCACTGCCAGTGGAAGAAAGACCTGAGACTGAACTCCACTGCCCCTGGACAGGACTCTGGGGTAGATCACTGCCAGTGGAAGAAAGACCTGAGACTGGACTCCCCTGCCCCCGGACTGGACTCTGGGGTAGGTCCCTTCCAGTGGAAGAAAGACCTGTGACTGAACTCCACTGATCCACTGCCCCTGGACTGGACTCTGGGGTAGGTCCCTGTCAGTGGAAGAAAGACCTGAGACTGGACTCCACTGCCCCTGGACTGGACTCTGGGGTAGGTCTCTGCCAGTGGAAGAAAGACCTGAGACTTAACTCCACTGCCCCTGGACTGGACTTTGGGGTGGGTCCCTGCCTGTGGAAGACAAACCTGAGACTGGACTCTACTGATCCACTGCCCCTGGACTGGACTCTGGGGTAGTCCCCTGCCAATGGAAGGAAGACCTGAGACTGGACTCCACTGCCCCTGGACTGGACTCTGGGGTAGGTCCCTGCCAGTGGAAGAAAGGCCTGCGACTTAACGCCACTGATTCACTGCCCCTGGACAGGACTGTGGGGTAGGTTCCCACCAGGTGAAGATAGACCTGAGACTGGGCTCCACTGCCCCTGAATTGGACACTTGGGTAGATCACTGCCATTGGAAGCAAGACCTGAGACTGGACTCCCCTGCCCCTGGACTGGACTCTGGGGTAGATCACTGCCAGTAGAAGATGGACCTGAGACTGGACTCCACTGCCCTTGTACTGGACTCTGGGGTAGGTCCCTGCCAGTGCAAGAAAGACCTGTGACTGGACACCACTGATCCACTGCCCCTAGACTAGACTCTAGGGTAGGTCCCTGCCAGTGGATGAAAGACCTGAGACTAAACTCCACTGCCCCTGGACAGGACTCTGGGGTAGATCCCTGCCTGTGGAAGATAGAACTGAGACTGGACTCCGCTGCCCCTAGACTGGACTCTGGGGTAGGTTCCTGCCAGTGGAAGAAAGACCTGAGACTAAACTCCACTGCCCCTGGACAGGACTCTGGGGTAGATCCCTGCCTGTGGAAGATAGAACTGAGACTGGACTCCGCTGCCCCTAGACTGGACTCTGGGGTAGGTTCCTGCCAGTCGAAGAAAGACCTGCGACTGAACTCCACTGATCCACTGCCCCTGGACTGGACTCTGGGGTAGGTCACTATATGTGGAAGAAATACCTGAGACAGGACTCCACTGCCCCTGGACTGGACTCTGGGGTAGGTCCCTGCCAGTGGAAAAGGACCTGAGACTGGACTCCTTTGCCCCTGGACAGGACTCTGGGGTAGATCACTGCCATTGGAAGCAAGACCTGAGACTGGACTCCCCTGCCCCCGGAATGGACTCTGGGGTAGGTCCCTTCCAGTGGAAGAAAGACCTGTGACTGAACTCCACTGATCCACTGCCCCTGGACTGGACTCTGGGGTAGGTCCCTGTCAGTGGAATAAAGACCTGAGACTGGACTCCACTGCCCCTGGACTGGACTCTGGGGTAGGTCTCTGCCAGTGGAAGAACGACCTGAAACTGGACTCCACTGCCCCTAGACTGGACTCTGGGGTAGGTCCCTGCCAGTGGAAGAAAGACCTGAGACTTAACTCCACTGCCCCTGGACTGGACTCTGGGGTGGGTCCCTGCCTGTGGAAGACAAACCTGATACTGGACTCTACTGATCCACTGCCCCTGGACTGGACTCTGGGGTAGTCCCCTGCCAATGGAAGGAAGACCTGAGACTGGACTCCACTGCCCCTGGACTGGACTCTGGGGTAGGTCCCTGCCAGTGGAAGAAAGGCCTGCGACTTAACGCCACTGGTCCACTGCCCCTGGACAGGACTCTGGGGTAGGTTCCCACCAGGTGTAGATAGACCTGAGACTGGGCTCCAATGCCCCTGAATTGGACACTTGGGGAGATCACTGCCATTGGAAGCAAGGCCTGAGACTGGACTCCCTTGCCCCTGGACTGGACTCTGGGGTCGATCACTGCCAGTGGAAGATGGACCTGAGACTGAACTCAACTGCCCTTGTACTGGACTCTGGGGAAGGTCCCTGCCAGTGCAAGAAAGACCTGTGACTGGACACCACTGATCCACTGCCCCTGGACTAGACTCTAGGGTAGGTCCCTGCCAGTGGAAGAAATACCTACCACTAGACTCCTCAGTCCCTGGACTGGACTCTGGTGTAGGTCACTGCCAGTGGAAGAAAGACCTGAGACTAAACTCCACTGCCCCTGGACAGGACTCTGGGGTAGATCCCTGCCTGTGGAAGATAGAACTGAGAATGAACTCCGCTGCCCCTAGACTGGACTCTGGGGTAGGTTCCTGCCAGTCGAAGAAAGACCTGCGTCTTAACTCCACTGATCCACTGCCCCTGGACTGGACTCTGGGGTAGGTCACTATATGTGGAAGAAATACCTGAGACTGGACTCCACTGCCCCTGGACTGGACTCTGGGGAAGGTCCCTGCCAGTGGAAAAGGACCTGAGACTGGACTCCTCTGCCGCTGGACTGGACTCAGGGGTAGGTCACTGCTATTTGAAGAAAGACCTGAGACTGGACTCCCCTGCCCCTGGACTGGACTCTGGGGTAGATCACTGCCATTGGAAGCAAGTCCTGAGACTGGACTCCCCTGCCCCTGGACTGGACTTTGGGGTAGATGACTACCAGTGGAAGATGGACCTGAGACTGGACTCCACTGCCCCTGTACTGGACTCTGGGGTAGCTCCCTGCCAGTGCAAGAAAGACCTGTGACTGGACACCACTGATCCACTGCCCCTGGACTGGACTCTAGGATAGGTCCCTGCCAGTTGAAGAAATACCTAACACTAGACTCCTCTGCCGCTGGACTTGACTCAGGGTTAGGTCACTGCCAGTGGAAGAAAGACCTGAGACTGAACTCCACTGCCCCTGGACAGGACTCTGGGGTAGGTACCTGCCTGTGGAAGATAGATCTGAGACTGGACTCCACTACCCCTTAACTGGACTCTGGGGTAGGTCCCTTCCAGTGGAAGAAAGACCTGTGACTGAACTCCACTGCCCCTGGACAGGACTCTGGGGTAGATCCCTGCCTGTGGAAGATAGAACTGAGACTGGACTCCGCTGCCCCTAGACTGGACTCTGGGGTAGGTTCCTGCCAGTCGAAGAAAGACCTGCGACTGAACTCCACTGATCCACTGCCCCTGGACTGGACTCTGGGGTAGGTCACTATATGTGGAAGAAATACCTGAGACAGGACTCCACTGCCCCTGGACTGGACTCTGGGGTAGATCACTGCCATTGGAAGCAAGACCTGAGACTGGACTCCCCTGCCCCCGGAATGGACTCTGGGGTAGGTCCCTTCCAGTGGAAGAAAGACCTGTGACTGAACTCCACTGATCCACTGCCCCTGGACTGGACTCTGGGGTAGGTCCCTGTCAGTGGAATAAAGACCTGAGACTGGACTCCACTGCCCCTGGACTGCACTCTGGGGTACGTCTCTGCCAGTGGAAGAACGACCTGAAACTGGACTCCACTGCCCCTAGACTGGACTCTGGGGTAGGTCCCTGCCAGTGGAAGAAAGACCTGAGACTTAACTCCACTGCCCCTGGACTGGACTCTGGGGTGGGTCCCTGCCTGTGGAAGACAAACCTGAGACTGGACTCTACTGATCCACTGCCCCTGGACTGGACTCTGGGGTAGTCCCCTGCCAATGGAAGGAAGACCTGAGACTGGACTCCACTGCCCCTGGACTGGACTCTGGGGTAGGTCCCTGCCAGTGGAAGAAAGGCCTGCGTAACGCCACTGGTCCACTGCCCCTGGACAGGACTCTGGGGTAGATCACTGCCATTGGAAGCAAGACCTGAGACTGGACTCCCCTGCCCCCGGAATGGACTCTGGGGTAGGTCCCTTCCAGTGGAAGAAAGACCTGTGACTGAACTCCACTGATCCACTGCCCCTGGACTGGACTCTGGGGTAGGTCCCTGTCAGTGGAATAAAGACCTGAGACTGGACTCCACTGCCCCTGGACTGGACTCTGGGGTAGGTCTCTGCCAGTGGAAGAACGACCTGAAACTGGACTCCACTGCCCCTAGACTGGACTCTGGGGTAGGTCCCTGCCAGTGGAAGAAAGACCTGAGACTTAACTCCACTGCCCCTGGACTGGACTCTGGGGTGGGTCCCTGCCTGTGGAAGACAAACCTGAGACTGGACTCTACTGATCCACTGCCCCTGGACTGGACTCTGGGGTAGTCCCCTGCCAATGGAAGGAAGACCTGAGACTGGACTCCACTGCCCCTGGACTGGACTCTGGGGTAGGTCCCTGCCAGTGGAAGAAAGGCCTGCGTAACGCCACTGGTCCACTGCCCCTGGACAGGACTCTGGGGTAGGTTCCCACCAGGTGTAGATAGACCTGAGACTGGGCTCCAATGCCCCTGAATTGGACACTTGGGTAGATCACTGCCATTGGAAGCAAGGCATGAGACTGGACTCCCTTGCCCCTGGACTGGACTCTGGGGTCGATCACTGCCAGTGGAAGATGGACCTGAGACTGGACTCCACTGCCCTTGTACTGGACTCTGGGGAACGTCCCTGCCAGTGCAAGAAAGACCTGTGACTGGACACCACTGATCCACTGCCCCTGGACTAGACTCTAGGGTAGGTCCCTGCCAGTGGAAGAAATACCTACCACTAGACTCCTCCGTCCCTGGACTGGACTCTGGTGTAGGTCACTGCCAGTGGAAGAAAGACCTGAGACTAAACTCCACTGCCCCTGGACAGGACTCTGGGGTAGATCCCTGCCTGTGGAAGATAGAACTGAGAATGGACTCCGCTGCCCCTAGACTGGACTCTGGGGGTAGGTTCCTGCCAGTCGAAGAAAGACCTGCGACTTAACTCCACTGATCCACTGCCCCTGGACTGGACTCTGGGGTAGGTCACTATATGTGGAAGAAATACCTGAGACTGGACTCCACTGCCCCTGGACTGGACTCTGGGGAAGGTCCCTGCCAGTGGAAAAGGACCTGAGACTGGACTCCTCTGCCGCTGGACTGGACTCAGGGGTAGGTCACTGCTATTTGAAGAAAGACCTGAGACTGGACTCCCCTGCCCCTGGACTGGACTCTGGGGTAGATCACTGCCATTGGAAGCAAGACCTGAGACTGGACTCCCCTGCCCCTGGACTGGACTTTGGGGTAGATGACTACCAGTGGAAGATGGACCTGAGACTGGACTCCACTGCCCCTGTACTGGACTCTGGGGTAGCTCCCTGCCAGTGCAAGAAAGACCTGTGACTGGACACCACTGATCCACTGCCCCTGGACTTGACTCTAGGATAGGTCCCTGCCAGTTGAAGAAATACCTAACACTAGACTCCTCTGCCGCTGGACTTGACTCAGGGTTAGGTCACTGCCAGTGGAAGAAAGACCTGAGACTGAACTCCACTGCCCCTGGACAGGACTCTGGGGTAGGTACCTGCCTGTGGAAGATAGATCTGAGACTGGACTCCACTACCCCTTAACTGGACTCTGGGGTAGGTCCCTTCCAGTGGAAGAAAGACCTGTGACTGAACTCCTCTGATCCACTGCCCCTGGACTGGACTCTGGGGTAGGTCCCTGTCAGTGGAGGAAAGACCTGAGACTGGATTCCACTGCCCCTGGACTGGACTCTGAGGTAGGTCTCTGCCAGTGGAAGAAGGACCTACAACTGGGCTCCACTGCCCCTAGACTGGACTCTGGGGTAGGTCCCTGCCAGTGGAAGAAAGACCTGAGACTGAACTCCACTGCCTCTGGACTGGACTCTGGGGTGGGTCCCTGCCTGTGGAAGACAAACCTGAGACTGGACTCTACTGATCCACTGCCCCTGGACTGGACTCTGGGGTAGTCATCTGCCAATGGAAGGAAGACCTGAGACTGGACTCCACTGCCCCTGGACTGGACTCTAGGGTAGGTCCCTGCCATTGGAAGAAGGACCTGAGACTGGACTCCTCTGGCCCTGGACTGGACTCTGGTGTAGGTCACTGCCAGTGGAAGAAAGACCTGAGACTAAACTCCACTGCCCCTGGACACGACTCTGGGGTAGATCCCTGCCTGTGGAAGATAGACCTAAGACTGGACTCCACTGCCTCTGGACTCTGGGGTAGGTCACTGCCATTGAAAGAAAGACCTGAGACTGGTCTCCCTGCCCCTGGACTCTGGGGGTAGGTCACTGCCATTGAAAGAAAGACCTGAGACTGGTCTCCCCTGTCCCTGGATTTGACTCTGGGGTAGATCACTGCCAGTGGAAGATGGACCTGAGACTAGACTCCACTGCCCTTGTACTGGACTCTGGGGTAGGTCCCTGCCAGTGCAAGAAATACCTGTGACTGGAAACCACTGATCCACTGCACCTGGACTAGACTCTAGAGTAGGTCCCTGCCAGTGGAAGAAATACCTAACACAAGACTCCACTGCCCCTGGACTGGACTCTGGGGTAGGTCACTCCCATTGGAAGAAATACCTGCGACTGGACTCCCCTGTCCCTGGACTGGACTCTGGGGTAGATCACTGCCATTGGAAGCAAGACCTGAGACTGGACTCCCCTGCCCCTGGACTGGACTCTGGGGTAGATCGCTGCCAGTAGAAGATGGACCTGAGACTGAACTCCACTGTCCTTGTACTGGACTCTGGGGTAGGTTCCTGCCAGTGGAAGAAAGACCTGCAACTGAACTCCACTGATCCACTGCCCCTGGACTGGACTCTGGGGTAGGTCCCTATCTGTGGAAGAAATACCTGAGACTGGACTCCACTGCCACTGGACTGTACTCTGGTTAGGGGCCCTGCCAGTGGAAAAGGACCGGAGACTGGACTCCTCTGCCGCTGGACTGGACTCAGGGGTAGGTCACTGCCAGTGGAAGAAAGACCTGAGACTGAACTCCACTGCCCCTGGACTGGACTCTGGGGTAGGTTCCCACCAGGTGAAGATAGACCTGAGACTGGACTCCACTGCCCCTGAATTGGACTCTGGGGTAGGTCAATGCCTGTGGAAGAGAGACCTGAGACTGGACTCCGCTGCCCCTGGACTGGACACTGGGGTAGGTCCCTGTCAGTGGAAGAAAGATGACCTGAGACTGGACTCCACTGCCTCTGGACTGGACTCTGGGGTAGGTCCCTGTCAGTGGAAGAAAGATGACCTGAGACTGGACTTCACAGCCCCTGGACTGGAGTCTGGAGTAGGTCACTGCCCATGGAAGAAAAACCTGAGACTGGACTCCACTGCCCCTGGACTGGACTCTGGGGTAGGTCACTGCCTATGGAAGATAGACATGAGACTGGACTCTACTGCCCCTGGACTGGACACTGGGGTAGGTCCCTGCCAGTGCAAAAAAGACCTGAGACTGGAAACCACTTATCCACTGCCCCTGGAATGGACTCTGGGGTAGTCATCTGCCAATGGAAGGAAGACCTGAGACTGGACTCCACTGCCCCTGGACTGGACTCTGGGGTAGGTCCCTGCCAGTGGAACAAAGGCCTGCGACATAACGCCACTGACCCACTGCCCCTGGACAGGATTCTGGTGTAGGTTCCCACCAGGTGAAGATAGACCTGAGACTGGACTCCACTGCCCCTGAATTGGACACTTGGGTAGGTCACTGCCTGTGGAAGATAGACCTGAGACTGGACTCCGCTTCCCCTGGACTGGACATTGGGGTAGGTCCCTGCCAGTGGAAGAAAGACGACCTGAGACTGGACTCCACTGCCTCTGAACTGGACTCTGGGGTAGGTCCCTACCAGGTGAAGATAGACCTGAGACTGGACTTCACAGCCCCTGGACTGAAGTCTGGGGTAGGTCACTGCCAGTGGAAGAAAAACCTGAGACTGGACTCCACTGCCCCTGGACTGGACTCTGGGGTAGGTCCCTGCCTATGAAAGATAGACACAAGACTGTACTCCACTGCCCCTGGACTGGATTCTAGGGTAGGTCCCTGCCATTGGAAGAAGGACCTGAGACTGGACTCCTCTGGCCCTGGACTGGACTCTGGTGTAGGTCACTGCCAGTGGAAGAAAGACCTGAGACTAAACTCCACTGCCTCTGGACTCTGGGGTAGGTCACTGCCATTGAAAGAAAGACCTGAGACTGGTCTCCCCTGCCCCTGGACTCTGGGGTAGGTCACTGCCATTGAAAGAAAGACCTGAGACTGGTCTCCCCTGTCCCTGGATTTGACTCTGGGGTAGATCACTGCCAGTGGAAGATGGACCTGAGACTAGACTCCACTGCCCTTGTACTGGACTCTGGGGTAGGTCCCTGCCAGTGCAAGAAATACCTGTGACTGGACACCACTGATCCACTGCACCTGGACTAGACTCTAGAGTAGGTCCCTGCCAGTGGAAGAAATACCTAACACAAGACTCCACTGCCCCTGGACTGGACTCTGGGGTAGGTCACTGCCATTGGAAGAAATACCTGCGACTGGACTCCCCTGTCCCTGGACTGGACTCTGGGGTAGATCACTGCCATTGGAAGCAAGACCTGAGACTGGACTCCCCTGCCCCTGGACTGGACTCTGGGGTAGATCACTGCCAGTAGAAGATGGACCTGAGACTGAACTCCACTGCCCTTGTACTGGACTCTGGGGTAGGTTCCTGCCAGTGGAAGAAAGACCTGCAACTGAACTCCACTGATCCACTGCCCCTGGACTGGACTCTGGGGTAGGTCCCTATCTGTGGAAGAAATACCTGAGACTGGACTCCACTGCCACTGGACTGTACTCTGGGTTAGGGCCCTGCCAGTGGAAAAGGACCGGAGACTGGACTCCTCTGCCGATGAACTGGACTCAGGGGTAGGTCACTGCCAGTGGAAGAAAGACCTGAGACTGAACTCCACTGCCCCTGGACTGGACTCTGGGGTAGGTTCCCACCAGGTGAAGATAGACCTGAGACTGGACTCCACTGCCCCTGAATTGGACTCTGGGGTAGGCCAATGCCTGTGGAAGAGAGACCTGAGACTGGACTCCGCTGCCCCTGGACTGGACACTGGGGTAGGTCCCTGTCAGTGGAAGAAAGATGACCTGAGACTGGACTCCACTGCCTCTGGACTGGACTCTGGGGTAGGTCCCTGTCAGTGGAAGAAAGATGACCTGAGACTGGACTTCACAGCCCCTGGACTGGAGTCTGGAGTAGGTCACTGCCTATGGAAGAAAAACCTGAGACTGGACTCCACTGCCCCTGGACTGGACTCTGGGGTAGGTCACTGCCTATGGAAGATAGACATGAGACTGGACTCTACTGCCCCTGGACTGGACACTGGGGTAGGTCCCTGCCAGTGCAAAAAAGACCTGAGACTGGAAACCACTTATCCACTGCCCCTGTACTGGACTCCGGGGATAGTCCCCTGCCAGTGGAAGGGACACCTGAGACTGGACTCCACTGCCCCCGGACTGGACTCTGGGGTAGGTCACTGCCTGTGGAAGATAGACCTGAGACTGGACTCCACTGCCCCTGGACTGGACTCTGGGGTAGGTCCCTACCAGGTGAAGATAGACCTGAGACTGGAATTCACTGCCTCTGGACTGGAGTCTGGGGTAGGGCACTGCCAGTGGAAGAAAGACCTGAGACTGGACTCCACTGTCCCTGGACTGGACACTGGGGTAGGTCCCTGCCAGTGCAAGAAAGACCTGAGACTGGACACCACTGATCCACTGCCCCTGGACTGGACTCTGGGTAGGTCCCTACCAGGGGAAGAAAGACCCAAGACTGGACTCCACTGCCCCTGGACTGGACTCTGGTGTAGTTACCTACCTGTGGAAGATAGACCTGAGACTGGACTCCAATGCCCCTGGGCTGGACTCTGGGGTAGGTCACTGCCAGTGGAAGGAAGACCTGAGCATGGACTCCCCTGCCCCTGGACTGGACTCTGGGGTAGATCACTGACATTTGAAGCAAGACCTGCGACTGTACTCTACTGATCCACTGCCCCAGGACTGGACTCTTGGGTAGGTCCCTACCAGGTGAAGATAGACCTGAGACTGGACTCCACTGCCCCTTGACTGGACTCTGGGGTAGGCCCCTGCCAGTGCAAGAAAGACCTGAGACTCGACACCACTGCCCCTGGACTGGACTCTGCGGTAGTTCGGGCCAATGGAAGAAAGACCTGAGACTCGACGCCACCAATCCACTGCCCCTGGACTGGACTCTGGGGTAGGTTCCTGCCAGTGGAAGAAATACCTAACACTAGACGCCACTGCCCCTGGACTGGACTCTGGTGTAGGTCACTGCCAGTGGAAGAAAGACCTGAGACTATACTCCACTGCCCCTGGACATGACTCTGGGGTAGATCCCTGCCTGTGGAAGATAGACCTGAGACAGGACTCCACTGCCCCTGGACTGCCTCTGGGGTAGGTCACTGCTATTGGAAGAAAGACCTGAGCATGGACTCCCCTGCCCCTGGACTGGACTCTGGGGTAGATCACTGACATTTGAAGCAAGACCTGACACTGGACTCCCCTGGACTGGACTCTGGGATAGATCCCTGCCTGTGGAAGATAGACCTGAGACTGGACTCCACTGCCCCTGGACTGGACTCGGGTAGGTCTCTGCCATTGGAAGAAAGACCTGAGCATGGACTCTCCTGCCCCTGGACTGGACTCTGGGGTAGATCACTGCCATTAGAAGCAAGACCTGAGACTGGACTCCCCTACCCCTGGACTGGACTCTGGGGTAGATCACTGCCAGTGGAAGATGAACCTGAGACTGGACTCCACTGCCCTTGTACTGGACTCTGGGGTAGGTCCCTGCCAGTGCAAGAAAGACCTGTGGCTGGACACCACTGATCCACTGCCCCTGGACTGGACTCTAGGGTAGGTCCGTGCCAGTGGAAGAAATACCTAACACTAGACTCCACTGCTCCTGGACAGGACTTTGGGGTAGATCACTGCCTGTGGAAGATGGACCTGAGACTGGACTCCACTGCCCCTGGACTGGACTCTGGGGTAGGTTCCTGCCAGCGGAAGAAAGACCTGAGACTGAACTCCACTGATCCACTGAACCTGGACTGGACTCTGGGGTATGTCCCTTTCTGCGGAAGAAATACCTGAGAATGGACTCCACTGCCCCTGGCCTGGACTCTGGGGTAGGCCCCTGCCAGTGGAAGAAGGACCTGAGACTGGACTCAACTGATCCACTGCCCCTGGACTGGACTCCGGGGTAGTCCCCTGCCAATGGAAGGAAGACCTGAGGCTGGACTCCACTGCCCCTGGACTGCACTCAGGGGTAGGTCCCTGCCAGTGGAAGAAAGACGACCTGAGACTGGACTCCACTGCCTCTGGACTGGACTCTGGGGTTGTTCCCTACCAGGTGAAGATAGACCTGAGACTGGACTTCACAGCCCCTGGACTGGAGTCTGGGGTAGGTCACTGCCAGTGGAAGAAAACCCTAAGACTGTACTCCACTGCCCCTGGACTGGACTCTGGGGTAGGTCCCTGCCTATGGAAGATAGACATGAGACTGGACTCCACTGCCCCTCGACTGGATTCTAGGGTAGGGCCCTGCCATTGGAAGGAGGAAACTGAGACTGGACTCCTCTGCCCCTGGACTGGACTCTGGTGTAGGTCACTGCCAGTGGAAGAAAGACCTGAGACTAAACTCCACTGCCCTTGGATACGACTCTGGGGTAGATCCCTGCCTGTGGAAGATAGACCTGAGAATGGACTCCACTGCCCCTGGACTGGACTCTGGGGTAGGTCACTGCCATTGGAAGAAAGACCTGAGACTGGACTCTACTAATCCACTGCCCCTGGACTGGACTCTGGGGTAGGTCCCTGCCAGTGGAAGAAAGACGACCTGAGACTGGACTCCACTGCCCCTGAACAGGACTCTGGAGTAGATCCCTGCCTGTGCAAGATAGACCTGAGACTGGACTCCACTGCCTCTGGACTGGACTCAGGGGTAGGTCCCTACCAGGTGAAGGTAGACCTGAGACTGGACTTCACAGCCCCTGGACTGGAGTCTGGGGTAGGTCACTGTCAGTGGAAGAAAAACCTGAGACTGGACTCCACTCCCCCCGACTGGACTCTGAGGTAGGTCCCTGTCTATGGAAGATAGACCTGAGACTGGACTCCACTGCCCCTGGACTGAACTCTGGGGTAGGTCACTGCCATTGGGAGAAAAAACTGAGACTGGACTCCCCTGCCCCTGGACTGGACTCTGGGGTAGCTAACTGCCATTGGAAGCAAGACTTGAGACTGGACTCCCCTGCCCCTGGACTGGACTCTGGAGTAGATCACTACCTTGTGGAAGATAGGCCTGAGACTGGACTCCACTGCCCTTGTACTGGACTCTGGGGTAGTTTCCTGCCAGTGCAAGAAAGACCTGTGACTGGACACCACTGATCCACTGCCCCTGGACTGGCCTCTAGGGTAGGTCCCTGCCAGTGGAAGAAATACCTAACACTAGACTTCACTGCCCCTGGACTGGACTCTGGGGTAGGTCCCTGCCAGTGGAAGAAGGACCTGAGACTGGACTCCTCTGCCCCTGGACTGGACTCTGGTGTAGATCCCTGCCTGTGGAAGATAGACCTGAGACTGCACTCCACTGCCTCTGGACTGGACTCTGGGGTAGGTCCCTACCAGGGGAAGATAGACCTGAGACTGGACTTCACAGCCCCTGGACTGGAGTCTGGGGTAGGTCACTGCCAGTGGAAGAAAGTCAACCTGAGACTGGACTCCACTGCCTCTGGACTGGACTCTGGGGTAGGTCCCTACCAGGCGAAGATAGACCTGAGACTGGACTTCACAGCCCCTGGACTGGAGTCTGGGGTAGGTCACTGTCAGTGGAAGAAAACCCTGAGACTGGACTCCACTCCCCCCGACTGGACTCTGGGGTAGGTCCCTGTCTATGGAAGATAGACAGGAGACTGGACTCCACTGCCCCTGGACTGGACTCTGGGGTAGGTCACTGCCATTGGAAGAAAGACCTGAGACTGGACTCCCCTGCCCCTGGACTGGACTCTGGGGTCGATCACTGCCATTGGAAGCAAGACCTGAGAGTGGACTCCCCTGCCCCTGGACTGGACTCTGGGGTAGATCACTGCCTTGTGGATGATGGACCTGAGACTGGACTCCACTGCCCTTGTACTGGACTCTGGGGTAGTTCCCTGCCAGTGCAAGAAAGACCTGTGACTGGACACCACTGATCCACTGCCCCTGGACTGGACTCTAGGGTAGGTCCCTGCCAGTGGAAGAAATACCTAACACTAGACTCCACTGCCCCTGGACTTGTCTCTAGGGTAGGTCCCTGCCAGTGGAAGAAATACCTGAGACTGGACTCCTCTGCCCCTGGACTGGACTCTGGGGTAGGTCCCTATCTGTGGAAGAAATACCTGAGACTGGACTCCTCTGCCCCTGGACTGGACTCTGGTGTAGGTCAGTTCCCGTGGAAGAAAGACCTGAGACTAAACTCCACTGCCCCTGGACAGGACTCTGCGGTAGATCCCTGCCTGTGGAAGATAGACCTGAGACTGAACTGCACTGCCCCTGGACTGGACACTGGGGTAGGTTCCTGCCAGTGGAAGAAAGACCTGAGACTAAACTCCACTGCCCCTGCACTGGACTCTGGGGTAGGTCACTATCTGTGGAAGAAATACCTGAGACTGGACTCCACTGCCCCTGGACTGGACTCTGGGGTAGGTCACTTCCAGTGTAAGAAGGACCTGAGACTGGACTCCTCTGCCGCTGGACTGGACTCAGGGGTAGGTCACTGCCAGTGGAAGAAAGGCCTGGGACTGAACTCCACTGCCCCTGGACAGGACTCAGGGGTAGGTCACTGCCAGTGGAACAAAGGCCTGCGACATAACGCCACTGACCCACTGCCCCTGGACAGGATTCTGGGGTAGGTTCCCACCAGGTGAAGATAGACCTGAGACTGGACTCCACTGCCCCTGAATTGGACACTTGGGTAGGTGACTACCTGTGGAAGATAGACCTGAGACTGGACTCCGCTTCCCCTGGACTGGACATTGGGGTAGGTCCCTGCCAGTGGAAGAAAGACGACCTGAGACTGGACTCCACTGCCTCTGAACTGGGCTCTGGGGTAGGTCCCTACCAGGTGAAGATAGACCTGAGAGTGGACTTCAAACCCCCTGTCTGAAGTCTGGGGTAGGTCACTGCCAGTGGAAGAAAAACCTGAGACTGGACTCCACTGCCCCTGGACTGGACTCTAGAGTAGGTCCCTGCCATTGGAAGAAGGACCTGAGACTGGACTCCTCTGGCCCTGGACTGGACTCTGGTGTAGGTGACTGCCAGTGGAAGAAAGACCTGAGACTAAACTCCCCTGCCCCTGGACACGACTCTGGGGTAGATCCCTGCCTGTGGAAGATAGACCTGAGACTGGACTCCACTGCCTCTGGACTCTGGGGTAGGTCACTGCCATTGAAAGAAAGACCTGAGACTGGTCTCCCCTGCCCCTGGACTCTGGGGTAGGTCACTGCCATTGAAAGAAAGACCTGAGACTGGTCTCCCCTGCCCCTGGACTTGACTCTGGGGTAGATCACTGCCAGTGGAAGATGGACCTGAGACTAGACTCCACTGCCCTTGTACTGGACTCTGGGGTAGGTCCCTGCCAGTGCAAGAAATACCTGTGACTGGACACCACTGATCCACTGCACCTGGACTAGACTCTAGGGTAGGTCCCTGCCAGTGGAAGAAATACCTAACACAAGACTCCACTGCCCCTGGACTGCACTCTGGAGTAGGTCACTGCCATTGGAAGAAATACCTGAGACTGGACTCCCCTGTCCCTGGGCTGGACTCTGGGGTAGATCACTGCCATTGGAAGCAAGACCTGAGACTGGACTCCCCTGCCCCTGGACTGGACTCTGGGGTAGATCACTGCCAGTAGAAGATGGACCTGAGACTGAACTCCACTGCCCTTGTACTGGACTCTGGGGTAGGTCCCTGCCAGTGCAAGAAAGACCTGTGACTGGACACCACTGATCCACTGCCCCTGGACTAGACTCTAGGGTAGGTCCCTGCCAGTGGAAGAAATACCTAACACTAGACTCCACTGCCCCTGGACTGGACTCTAGGGTAGGTCCCTGCCAGTGGAAGAAGGACCTGAGACTGGACTCCACTGCCCCTGGACAGGAGTCTGCGGTAGGTACCTGCCTGTGGAAGATAGAACTGAGACTGGACTCCACTGCCCCTGGACTGGACTCTGGGGTAGGTTCCTGCCAGTGGAAGAAAGACCTGCAACTGAACTCCACTGATCCACTGCCCCTGGACTGGACTCTGGGGTAGGTCCCTATCTGTGGAAGAAATACCTGAGACTGGACTCCTCTGCCACTGGACTGTACTCTGGGTTAGGGCCCTGCCATTGGAAAAGGACCGGAGACTGGACTCCTCTGCCGCTGGACTGGACTCAGGGGTAGGTCACTGCCAGTGGAAGAAAGACCTGAGACTGAACTCCACTGCCCCTGGACAGGACTCTGTGGTAGGTACCTGCCTGTGGAAGATAGATCTGAGACTGGACTCCACTACCCCTGGACTGGACTCTGGGGTAGGTTCCCACCAGGTGAAGATAGACCTG
Source organism: Calotriton arnoldi (assembly GCA_963921515.1). NCBI lineage: Eukaryota > Metazoa > Chordata > Amphibia > Caudata > Salamandridae > Calotriton > Calotriton arnoldi. The sequence goes on along the minus strand of CAWUFW010008912.1, from coordinate 480,373 downwards.
AGACTGGACTCCACTGCCCCTGAATTGGACTCTGGGGTAGGTCAATGCCTGTGGAAGATAGACCTGAGACTGGACTCCGCTGCCCCTGGACTGGACACTGGGGTAGGTCCCTGTCAGTGGAAGAAAGACGACCTGAGACTGGACTCCACTGCCTCTGGACTGGACTCTGGGGTAGGTCCCTACCAGGTTAATATAGACCAGAGACTGGACTTCACAGCCCCTGGACTGGAGTCTGGAGTAGGTCACTGCCCATGGAAGAAAAACCTGAGACTGGACGCCACTGCCCCTGGACTGGATTCTGGGGTAGGTCACTGCCTATGGAAGATAGACATGAGACTGGACTCTACTGCCCCTGGACTGGACACTGGGGTAGGTCCCTGCCAGTGCAAAAAAGATCTGAGACTGGAAACCACTTATCCACTGCCCCTGGACTGGACTCTGGGGATAGTCCCCTGCCAGTGGAAGGGACACCTGAGACTGGACTCCACTGCCCCTGGACTGGACTCTGGGGTAGGTCCCTACCAGGTGAAGATAGACCTGAGACTAGACTCCACTGCCTCTTGACAGGACTCTAGGGTAGGTCCCTGCCAGTGGAAGAAAGACCTGCGACTTAACTCCACTGATCCACTGCCCCTGGACAGGACTCTGGGTTAGGTCCCCACCAGGTGAAAATAGACCTGAGACTGGACTCCACTGCCCCTGAATTGGACTCTGGGGTAGGTCACTGCCAGTGGAAGAAAGACCTGAGACTGGACTCCACTGTCCCTGGACTGGACACTGGGGTAGGTCCCTGCCAGTGCAAGAAAGACCTGAGACTGGACACCACTGATCCACTGCCCCTGGACTGGACTCTGGGGTAGGTCCCTGCCAGTGGAGGGGAGACCTGAGACTGGACTCCACTGCCCCTTGACTGGACTCTGGGTAGGTCCCTACCAGGGGAAGAAAGACCCAAGACTGGACTCCACTGCCCCTGGACTGGACTCTGGTGTAGTTACCTACCTGTGGAAGATAGACCTGAGACTGGACTCCAATGCCCCTGGGCTGGACTCTGGGGTAGGTCACTGCCAGTGGAAGGAAGACCTGCGACTGTACTCTACTGATCCACTGCCCCAGGACTGGACTCTTGGGTAGGTCCCTACCAGGTGAAGATAGACCTGAGACTGGACTCCACTGCCCCTTGACTGGACTCTGTGGTAGACCCCTGCCAGTGCAAGAAAGACCTGAGACTCGACACCACTGCCCCTGGACTGGACTCTGCGGTAGTTCGGGCCAGTGGAAGAAAGACCTGAGACTCGACTCCACCAATCCACTGCCCCTGGACTGGACTCTGGGGTAGGTTCCTGCCAGTGGAAGAAATACCTAACACTAGACGCCACTGCCCCTGGACTGGACTCTGGTGTAGGTCACTGCCAGTGGAAGAAAGACCTGAGACTATACTCCACTGTCCCTGGACACGACTCTGGGGTAGATCCCTGCCTGTGGAAGATAGACCTGAGACAGGACTCCACTGCCCCTGGACTGCCTCTGGGGTAGGTCACTGCCATTGGAAGAAAGACCTGAGCATGGACTCCCCTGCCCCTGGACTGGACTCTGGGGTAGATCACTGACATTTGAAGCAAGACCTGAGACTGGACTCCCCTGGACTGGACTCTGGGATAGATCCCTGCCTGTGGAAGATAGACCTGAGACTGGACTCCACTGCCCCTGGACTGGACTCGGGTAGGTCTCTGCCATTGGAAGAAAGACCTGAGCATGGACTCTCCTGCCCCTGGACTGGACTCTGGGGTAGATCACTGCCATTAGAAGCAAGACCTGAGACTGGACTCCCCTGCCCCTGGACTGGACTCTGGGGTAGATCACTGCCAGTGGAAGATGAACCTGAGACTGGACTCCACTGCCCTTGTACTGGACTCTGGGGTAGGTCCCTGCCAGTGCAAGAAAGACCTGTGACTGGACTCCACTGATCCACTGCCCCTGGACTGGACTCTAGGGTAGGTCCCTGCCAGTGGAAGAAATACCTAACACTAGACTCCACTGCCCCTGGACTGGACTCTAGGGTAGGTCCCTGCCAGTGGAAGAAGGACCTGAGACTGGACTCCTCTGCCCCTGGACTGGACTCTGGTGTAGGTCACTGCCAGTGGAAGAAATACCTAACACTAGACTCCACTGCCCCTGGACTGGACTCTGGGGTAGGTCCCTGCCTATGGAAGATAGACATGAGACTGGACTCCACTGCCCCTCGACTGGACTCTAGGGTAGGGCCCTGCCATTGGAAGGAGGACCTGAGACTGGACTCCTCTGCCCCTGGACTGGACTCTGGTGTAGGTCACTGCCAGTGGAAGAAAGACCTGAGACTAAACTCCACTGCCCTTGGATACGACTCTGGGGTAGATCCCTGCCTGTGGAAGATAGACCTGAGAATGGACTTCACTGCCCCTGGACTGGACTCTGGGGTAGGTCACTGCCATTGGAAGAAAGACCTGAGACTGGACTCTACTGATCCACTGCCCCTGGACTGGACTCTGGGGTAGGTCCCTGCCAGTGGAAGAAAGACGACCTGAGACTGGACTCCACTGCCCCTGAACAGGACTCTGGAGTAGATCCCTGCCTGTGCAAGGTAGACCTGAGACTGGACTCCACTGCCTCTGGACTGGACTCTGGGGTAGGTCCCTACCAGGTGAAGGTAGACCTGAGACTGGACTTCACACCCCTGGACTGGAGTCTGGGGTAGGTCACTGTCAGTGGAAGAAAAACCTGAGACTGGACTCCATTCCCCCCGACTGGACTCTGGGGTAGGTCCCTGTCTATGGCAGATAGACCTGAGACTGGACTCCACTGCCCCTGGACTGGACTCTGGGGTAGATCACTGCCTTGTGGAAGATAGGCCTGAGACTGGACTCCACTGCCCTTGTACTGGACTCTGGGGTAGTTTCCTGCCAGTGCAAGAAAGACCTGTGACTGGACACCACTGATCCACTGCCCCTGGACTGGACTCTAGGGTAGGTCCCTGCCAGTGGAAGAAATACCTAACACTAGACTTCACTGCCCCTGGACTGGACTCTGGGGTAGGTCCCTGCCAGTGGAAGAAGGACCTGAGACTGGACTCCTCTGCCCCTGGACTGGACTCTGGTGTAGGTAACTTCCCGTGGAAGAAAGACCTGAGACTAAACTCCGCTACCCCTGGACAGGACTCTGGGGTAGATCCCTGCCTGTGGAAGATAGACCTGAGACTGGACTCCACTGCCTCTGGACTGGACTCTGGGGTAGGTCCCTACCAGGGGAAGATAGACCTGAGACTGGACTTCACAGCCCCTGGACTGGAGTCTGGGGTAGGTCACTGCCAGTGGAAGAAAGACAACCTGAGACTGGACTCCACTGCCTCTGGACTGGACTCTGGGGTAGATCACTGCCATTGGAAGCAAGACATGAGACTGGACTCCACTCCCCCCGACTGGACTCTGGGGTAGGTCCCTGTCTATGGAAGATAGACAGGAGACTGGACTCCACTGCCCCTGGACTGGACTCAGGGGTAGGTCACTGCCATTGGAAGAAAGACCTGAGACTGGACTCCCCTGCCCCTGGACTGGACTCTGGGGTAGATCACTGCCGTTGGAAGCAAGACATGAGACTGGACTCCCCTGCCCCTGGACTGGACTCTGGGGTAGATCACTGCCTTGTGGATGATGGACCTGAGACTGGACTCCACTGCCCTTGTACTGGACTCTGGGGTAGTTCCCTGCCAGTGCAAGAAAGACCTGTGACTGGACACCACTGATCCACTGCCCCTGGACTGGACTCTAGGGTAGGTCCCTGCCAGTGGAAGAAATACCTAACACTAGACTCCACTGCCCCTGGACTGGACTCTAGGGTAGGTCCCTGCCAGTGGAAGAAGGACCTGAGACTGGACTCCACTGCCCCTGGACTGGACTCTGGGGTAGGTCCCTATTTGTGGAAGAAATACCTGAGACTGGACTCCTCTGCCCCTGGACTGGACTCTGGTGTAGGTCAGTTCCCGTGGAAGAAAGACCTGAGACTAAACTCCACTGCCCCTGGACAGGACTCTGGGGTAGATCCCTGCCTGTGGAAGATAGACCTGAGACTGGACTCCACTGCCCCTGGACTGGACTATGGGGTAGGTTCCTGTCAGTGGAAGAAAGACCTGAGACTAAACTCCACTGCCCCTGCACTGGACTCTGGGGTAGGTCACTATCTGTGGAAGAAATACCTGAGACTGGACTCCACTGCCCCTGGACTGGACTCTGGGGTAGGTCCCTTCCAGTGTAAGAAGGACCTGAGACTGGACTCCTCTGCCGCTGGACTGGACTCAGGGGTAGGTCACTGCCAGTGGAAGAAAGGCCTGGGACTGAACTCCACTGCCCCTGGACAGGACTCTGAGGTAGGTACCTGCCTGTGGAAGATAGATCTGAGTCTGGACTCCACTGATCCACTGCCCCTGAACTGGACTCTGGGTAGGTCCCTATCAGTGGAAGAAAGACCAGAGACTGGACTCCACTGCCTCTGGACTGGACTCTGGGGTAGGTCTCTGCCAGTGGAAGAAGGACCTGAAACTGGACTCCACTGCCCCTAGACTGGACTCTGGGGTAGGTTCCTGCCAGTGGAAGAAAGACCTGAGACTGAACTCCACTGCCCCTGGACTGGACCCTGGGGTGGATCCCTGCCTGTGGAAGAAAGACCTGCGACTTAACGCCACTGATCCACTGCCCATGGACAGGATTCTGGGGTAGTCCCCTGCCAATGGAAGGGAGACCTGAGACTGGACTCCACTGCCCCTGGACTGGACTCTGGGGTAGGTCCCTGCCAGTGGAAGAAAGGCCTGCGACTTACCGCCACTGATCCACTGCCCATGGACAGGACTCTGGGGTAGGTTCCCACCAGGTGAAAGTAGACCTGAGACTGGACTCCACTGCCCCCTGATTTGGACTCTGGGGTAGGTCCTTGCCAGTGGAAGAAAGACAACCTGAGTCTGGACTCCATTGCCTCTGGACTGGACTCTGGGGTAGGTCCCTACCAGGTGAATATAGACCTGAGACTGGACTTCACAGCCCCTGGACTCGAGTCTGGGGTAGGTCACTGCCAGTGGAAGAAAAACCTGAGACTGGACTCCACTGCCCCTGGACTGGACTCGGGGGTAGGTCCCTGCCTATGGAAGATAGACATGAGACTGGACTCTACTGCCCCTGGACTGGACTCTGGGGTAGATCCCTGCCTGTGGAAGATAGACCTGAGACTGGACTCCACTGCCCCTGGACAGGACTCTGGGGTAGGTACCTGCCTGTGGAAGATAGATCTGAGACTGGACTCCACTACCCCTAGACTGGACTCTGGGGTAGGTCCCTTCCAGTGGAAGAAAGACCTGTGACTGAACTCCACTGATCCACTGCCCCTGGACTGGACTCTGGGTAGGTCCCTGTCAGTGGAAGAAAGACCAGAGACTGGACTCCACTGCCTCTGGACTGGACTCTGGGGTAGGTCTCTGCCAGTGGAAGAAGGACCTGAAACTGGACTCCACTGCCCCTGGACTGGAACCTGGGGTGGATCCCTGCCTGTGGAAGAAAGGCCTGCGACTTACCGCCACTGATCCACTGCCCATGGACAGGACTCTGGGGTAGGTTCCCACCAGGTGAAAGTAGACCTGAGACTGGACTCCACTGCCCCTGATTTGGACTCTGGGGTAGGTCACTGCCTGTGGAAGATAGACCTGAGACTGGACTCCGCTACCCCTGGACTGGACACTGGGGTAGGTCCTTGCCAGTGGAAGAAAGACAACCTGAGTCTGGACTCCACTGCCTCTGGACTGGACTCTGGGGTAGGTCCCTACCAGGTGAATATAGACCTGAGACTGGACTTCACAGCCCCTGGACTGGAGTCTGGGGTAGGTCACTGCCAGTGGAAGAAAAACCTGAGACTGGACTCCACCTCCCTTGGACTGGACTCGGGGATAGGTCCCTGCCTATGGAAGATAGACATGAGACTGGACTCTACTGCCCCTGGACTGGACTCTGGGGTAGGTCCCTGCCAGTGCAAGAAAGACCTGAGACTGGACACCACTTATCCACTGCCCCTGGACTGGACTCCGGGGCTAGTCCCCTGCCAGTGGATGGGAGACCTGAGACTGGACTCCACTGCCCCTGGACTGGACTCTGGGGTAGGTCCCTGCCTGTGGAAGATATGCCTGAGACTGGACTCCACTGGCCCTGGACTGGACACTGGGGTAGGTCCCTACCAGTGCAAGAAAGACCTGAGACTGGACACCACTGATCCACTGCCCCTGGACTGGACTCTGGGGTAGGTCCCTGCCAGTGGAGGGAAGACCTGAGACTGGACTCCACTACCCCTGGACTGGACTCTGGGTAGGTCCCTACCAGGTGAACAAAAAGACCAGAGACTGGACTCCACTGCCCCTTGACTGAACTCTGGTGTAGTTACCTGCTTGTGGAAGGGAGACCTGAGACTGGACTCCACTGCCCCTGGACTGGACTCTGGGGTAGGTCCCTGCCTGTGGAAGATATGCCTGAGACTGGACTCCACTGCCCCTGGACTGGACACTGGGGTAGGTCCCTGCCAGTGGAAGAAAGACGACCTGAGACTGGACTCCACTGCCCCTGGACTGGACTCTGGGGTAGATCCCTGCCTGTGGAAGATAGACCTGAGACTGGACTCCACTGCCCCTGGACTGGACTCTGGGGTAGGTTCCTGCCAGTGGAAGAAAGACCTGAGACTAAACTCCACTGCCCCTGCACTGGACTCTGGGGTAGGTCACTATCTGTGGAAGAAATACCTGAGACTGGACTCCACTGCCCCTGGACTGGATTCTGGGGTAGGTCCCTTCCAGTGTAAGAAGGACCTGAGACTGGACTCCTCTGCCGCTGGACTGGACTCAGGGGCAGGTCACTGCCAGTGGAAGAAAGGCCTGGGACTGAACTCCACTGCCCCTGGACAGAACTCTGGGGTAGGTACCTGCCTGTGGAAGATAGATCTGAGACTGGACTCCACTACCCCTAGACTGGACTCTGGGGTAGGTCCCTTCCAGTGGAAGAAAGACCTGTGACTGAACTCCACTGATCCACTGCCCCTGGACTGGACTCTGGGTAGGTCCCTTTCAGTGGAAGAAAGACCAGAGACTGGACTCCACTGCCTCTGGACTGGACTCTGGGGTAGGTCTCTGCCAGTGGAAGAAGGACCTAAAACTGGACTCCACTGCCCCTGGACTGGACACTGGGGTAGGTCCCTACCAGTGCAAGAAAGACCTGAGACTGGACACCACTGATCCACTGCCCCTGGACTGGACTCTGGGGTAGGTCCCTGCCAGTGGAGGGAAGACCTGAGACTGGACTCCACTACCCCTGGACTGGACTCTGGGTAGGTCCCTACCAGGTGAAGAAAGACCAGAGACTGGACTCCACTGCCCCTTGACTGGACTCTGGTGTAGTTACCTGCTTGTGGAAGATGAGACATGAGACTGGACTCCAATGCCCCTGGACTGGACTCTGGGGTAGTCCCCTGCCAATGGAAGGGAGACCTGAGACTGGACTCCACTGCCCCTGGACTGGACTCTGGGGTAGGTCCCTGCCAGTGGAAGAAAGGCCTGCGACTTACCGCCACTGATCCACTGCCCATGGACAGGACTCTGGGGTAGGTTCCCACCAGGTGAAAGTAGACCTGAGACTGGACTCCACTGCCCCCTGATTTGGACTCTGGGGTAGGTCACTGCCTGTGGAAGATAGACCTGAGACTGGACTCCGCTACCCCTGGACTGGACACTGGGGTAGGTCCTTGCCAGTGGAAGAAAGACAACCTGAGTCTGGACTCCATTGCCTCTGGACTGGACTCTGGGGTAGGTCCCTACCAGGTGAATATAGACCTGAGACTGGACTTCACAGCCCCTGGACTCGAGTCTGGGGTAGGTCACTGCCAGTGGAAGAAAAACCTGAGACTGGACTCCACTGCCCCTGGACTGGACTCGGGGGTAGGTCCCTGCCTATGGAAGATAGACATGAGACTGGACTCTACTGCCCCTGGACTGGACTCTGGGGTAGATCCCTGCCTGTGGAAGATAGACCTGAGACTGGACTCCACTGCCCCTGGACAGGACTCTGGGGTAGGTACCTGCCTGTGGAAGATAGATCTGAGACTGGACTCCACTACCCCTAGACTGGACTCTGGGGTAGGTCCCTTCCAGTGGAAGAAAGACCTGTGACTGAACTCCACTGATCCACTGCCCCTGGACTGGACTCTGGGTAGGTCCCTGTCAGTGGAAGAAAGACCAGAGACTGGACTCCACTGCCTCTGGACTGGACTCTGGGGTAGGTCTCTGCCAGTGGAAGAAGGACCTGAAACTGGACTCCACTGCCCCTGGACTGGAACCTGGGGTGGATCCCTGCCTGTGGAAGAAAGGCCTGCGACTTACCGCCACTGATCCACTGCCCATGGACAGGACTCTGGGGTAGGTTCCCACCAGGTGAAAGTAGACCTGAGACTGGACTCCACTGCCCCTGATTTGGACTCTGGGGTAGGTCACTGCCTGTGGAAGATAGACCTGAGACTGGACTCCGCTACCCCTGGACTGGACACTGGGGTAGGTCCTTGCCAGTGGAAGAAAGACAACCTGAGTCTGGACTCCACTGCCTCTGGACTGGACTCTGGGGTAGGTCCCTACCAGGTGAATATAGACCTGAGACTGGACTTCACAGCCCCTGGACTGGAGTCTGGGGTAGGTCACTGCCAGTGGAAGAAAAACCTGAGACTGGACTCCACCTCCCTTGGACTGGACTCGGGGATAGGTCCCTGCCTATGGAAGATAGACATGAGACTGGACTCTACTGCCCCTGGACTGGACTCTGGGGTAGGTCCCTGCCAGTGCAAGAAAGACCTGAGACTGGACACCACTTATCCACTGCCCCTGGACTGGACTCCGGGGCTAGTCCCCTGCCAGTGGATGGGAGACCTGAGACTGGACTCCACTGCCCCTGGACTGGACTCTGGGGTAGGTCCCTGCCTGTGGAAGATATGCCTGAGACTGGACTCCACTGGCCCTGGACTGGACACTGGGGTAGGTCCCTACCAGTGCAAGAAAGACCTGAGACTGGACACCACTGATCCACTGCCCCTGGACTGGACTCTGGGGTAGGTCCCTGCCAGTGGAGGGAAGACCTGAGACTGGACTCCACTACCCCTGGACTGGACTCTGGGTAGGTCCCTACCAGGTGAACAAAAAGACCAGAGACTGGACTCCACTGCCCCTTGACTGAACTCTGGTGTAGTTACCTGCTTGTGGAAGGGAGACCTGAGACTGGACTCCACTGCCCCTGGACTGGACTCTGGGGTAGGTCCCTGCCTGTGGAAGATATGCCTGAGACTGGACTCCACTGCCCCTGGACTGGACACTGGGGTAGGTCCCTGCCAGTGGAAGAAAGACGACCTGAGACTGGACTCCACTGCCCCTGGACTGGACTCTGGGGTAGATCCCTGCCTGTGGAAGATAGACCTGAGACTGGACTCCACTGCCCCTGGACTGGACTCTGGGGGTAGGTTCCTGCCAGTGGAAGAAAGACCTGAGACTAAACTCCACTGCCCCTGCACTGGACTCTGGGGTAGGTCACTATCTGTGGAAGAAATACCTGAGACTGGACTCCACTGCCCCTGGACTGGATTCTGGGGTAGGTCCCTTCCAGTGTAAGAAGGACCTGAGACTGGACTCCTCTGCCGCTGGACTGGACTCAGGGGCAGGTCACTGCCAGTGGAAGAAAGGCCTGGGACTGAACTCCACTGCCCCTGGACAGAACTCTGGGGTAGGTACCTGCCTGTGGAAGATAGATCTGAGACTGGACTCCACTACCCCTAGACTGGACTCTGGGGTAGGTCCCTTCCAGTGGAAGAAAGACCTGTGACTGAACTCCACTGATCCACTGCCCCTGGACTGGACTCTGGGTAGGTCCCTTTCAGTGGAAGAAAGACCAGAGACTGGACTCCACTGCCTCTGGACTGGACTCTGGGGTAGGTCTCTGCCAGTGGAAGAAGGACCTAAAACTGGACTCCACTGCCCCTGGACTGGACACTGGGGTAGGTCCCTACCAGTGCAAGAAAGACCTGAGACTGGACACCACTGATCCACTGCCCCTGGACTGGACTCTGGGGTAGGTCCCTGCCAGTGGAGGGAAGACCTGAGACTGGACTCCACTACCCCTGGACTGGACTCTGGGTAGGTCCCTACCAGGTGAAGAAAGACCAGAGACTGGACTCCACTGCCCCTTGACTGGACTCTGGTGTAGTTACCTGCTTGTGGAAGATAGACATGAGACTGGACTCCAATGCCCCTGGACTGGACTCTGGGGTAGTCCCCTGCCAATGGAAGGGAGACCTGAGACTGGACTCCACTGCCCCTGGACTGGACTCTGGGGTAGGTCCCTGCCAGTGGAAGAAAGGCCTGCGACTTACCGCCACTGAGCCACTGCCCATGGACAGGACTCTGGGGTAGGTTCCCACCAGGTGAAAGTAGACCTGAGACTGGACTCCACTGCCCCCTGATTTGGACTCTGGGGTAGGTCACTGCCTGTGGAAGATAGACCTGAGACTGGACTCCGCTACCCCTGGACTGGACACTGGGGTAGGTCCTTGCCAGTGGAAGAAAGACAACCTGAGTCTGGACTCCATTGCCTCTGGACTGGACTCTGGGGTAGGTCCCTACCAGGTGAATATAGACCTGAGACTGGACTTCACAGCCCCTGGACTGGAGTCTGGGGTAGGTCACTGCCAGTGGAAGAAAAACCTGAGACTGGACTCCACTGCCCCTGGACTGGACTCGGGGGTAGGTCCCTGCCTATGGAAGATAGACATGAGACTGGACTCTACTGCCCCTGGACTGGACTCTGGGGTAGGTCCCTGCCAGTGCAAGAAAGACCTGAGACTGGACACCACTTATCCACTGCCCCTGGACTGGACTCCGGGGCTAGTCCCCTGCCAGTGGAAGGGAGACCTGAGACTGGACTCCACTGCCCCTGGACTGGACTCTGGGGTAGGTCCCTGCCTGTGGAAGATATGCCTGAGACTGGACTCCACTGCCCCTGGACTGGACACTGGGGTAGGTCCCTGCCAGTGGAAGAAAGACGACCTGAGACTGGACTCCACTGCCCCTGGACTGGACTCTGGGGTAGATCCCTGCCTGTGGAAGATAGACCTGAGACTGGACTCCACTGCCCCTGGACAGGACTCTGGGGTAGGTACCTGCCTGTGGAAGATAGATCTGAGACTGGACTCCACTACCCCTAGACTGGACTCTGGGGTAGGTCCCTTCCAGTGGAAGAAAGACCTGTGACTGAACTCCACTGATCCACTGCCCCTGGACTGGACTCTGGGTAGGTCCCTGTCAGTGGAAGAAAGACCAGAGACTGGACTCCACTGCCTCTGGACTGGACTCTGGGGTAGGTCTCTGCCAGTGGAAGAAGGACCTGAAACTGGACTCCACTGCCCCTGGACTGGACCCTGGGGTGGATCCCTGCCTGTGGAAGAAAGGCCTGCGACTTACCGCCACTGATCCACTGCCCATGGACAGGACTCTGGGGTAGGTTCCCACCAGGTGAAAGTAGACCGGAGACTGGACTCCACTGCCCCTGATTTGGACTCTCGGGTAGGTCACTGCCTGTGGAAGATAGACCTGAGACTGGACTCCGCTACCCCTGGACTGGACACTGGGGTAGGTCCTTGCCAGTGGAAGAAAGACAACCTGAGTCTGGACTCCACTGCCTCTGGACTGGACTCTGGGGTAGGTCCCTACCAGGTGAATATAGACCTGAGACTGGACTTCACAGCCCCTGGACTGGAGTCTGGGGTAGGTCACTGCCAGTGGAAGAAAAACCTGAGACTGGACTCCACCTCCCTTGGACTGGACTCGGGGATAGGTCCCTGCCTATGGAAGATAGACATGAGACTGGACTCTACTGCCCCTGGACTGGACTCTGGGGTAGGTCCCTGCCAGTGCAAGAAAGACCTGAGACTGGACACCACTTATCCACTGCCCCTGGACTGGACTCCGGGCTAGTCCCCTGCCAGTGGAAGGGAGACCTGAGACTGGACTCCACTGCCCCTGGACTGGACTCTGGGGTAGGTCCCTGCCTGTGGAAGATATGCCTGAGACTGGACTCCACTGGCCCTGGACTGGACACTGGGGTAGGTCCCTACCAGTGCAAGAAAGACCTGAGACTGGACACCACTGATCCACTGCCCCTGGACTGGACTCTGGGGTAGGTCCCTGCCAGTGGAGGGAAGACCTGAGACTGGACTCCACTACCCCTGGACTGGACTCTGGGTAGGTCCCTACCAGGTGAAGAAAGACCAGAGACTGGACTCCACTGCCCCTTGACTGAACTCTGGTGTAGTTACCTGCTTGTGGAAGGGAGACCTGAGACTGGACTCCACTGCCCCTGGACTGGACTCTGGGGTAGGTCCCTGCCTGTGGAAGATATGCCTGAGACTCGACTCCACTGCCCCTGGACTGGACACTGGGGTAGGTCCCTGCCAGTGGAAGAAAGACGACCTGAGACTGGACTCCACTGCCCCTGGACTGGACTCTGGGGTAGATCCCTGCCTGTGGAAGATAGACCTGAGACTGGACTCCACTGCCCCTGGACTGGACTCTGGGGTAGGTTCCTGCCAGTGGAAGAAAGACCTGAGACTAAACTCCACTGCCCCTGCACTGGACTCTGGGGTAGGTCACTATCTGTGGAAGAAATACCTGAGACTGGACTCCACTGCCCCTGGACTGGATTCTGGGGTAGGTCCCTTCCAGTGTAAGAAGGACCTGAGACTGGACTCCTCTGCCGCTGGACTGGACTCAGGGGCAGGTCACTGCCAGTGGAAGAAAGGCCTGGGACTAAACTCCACTGCCCCTGGACAGAACTCTGGGGTAGGTACCTGCCTGTGGAAGATAGATCTGAGACTGGACTCCACTACCCCTAGACTGGACTCTGGGGTAGGTCCCTTCCAGTGGAAGAAAGACCTGTGACTGAACTCCACTGATCCACTGCCCCTGGACTGGACTCTGGGTAGGTCCCTTTCAGTGGAAGAAAGACCAGAGACTGGACTCCACTGCCTCTGGACTGGACTCTGGGGTAGGTCTCTGCCAGTGGAAGAAGGACCTAAAACTGGACTCCACTGCCCCTGGACTGGACCCTGGGGTGGATCCCTGCCTGTGGAAGAAAGGCCTGCGACTTACCGCCACTGATCCACTGCCCATGGACAGAACTCTGGGGTAGGTTCCCACCAGGTGAAAGTAGACCTGAGACTGGACTCCACTGCCCCTGATTTGGACTCTGGGGTAGGTCACTGCCTGTGGAAGATAGACCTGAGACTGGACTCCGCTACCCCTGGACTGGACACTGGGGTAGGTCCTTGCCAGTGGAAGAAAGACAACCTGAGTCTGGACTCCACTGCCTCTGGACTGGACTCTGGGGTAGGTCCCTACCAGGTGAATATAGACCTGAGACTGGACTTCACAGCCCCTGGACTGGAGTCTGGGGTAGGTCACTGCCAGTGGAAGAAAAACCTGAGACTGGACTCCACCTCCCCTGGACTGGACTCGGGGATAGGTCCCTGCCTATGGAAGATAGACATGAGACTGGACTCTACTGCCCCTGGACTGGACTCTGGGGTAGGTCCCTGCCAGTGCAAGAAAGACCTGAGACTGGACACCACTTATCCACTGCCCCTGGACTGGACTCCGGGGCTAGTCCCCTGCCAGTGGAAGGGAGACCTGAGACTGGACTCCACTGCCCCTGGACTGGACTCTGGGGTAGGTCCCTGCCTGTGGAAGATATGCCTGAGACTGGACTCCACTGGCCCTGGACTGGACACTGGGGTAGGTCCCTACCAGTGCAAGAAAGACCTGAGACTGGACACCACTGATCCACTGCCCCTGGACTGGACTCTGGGGTAGGTCCCTGCCAGTGGAGGGAAGACCTGAGACTGGACTCCACTACCCCTGGACTGGACTCTGGGTAGGTCCCTACCAGGTGAAGAAAGACCAGAGACTGGACTCCACTGCCCCTTGACTGGACTCTGGTGTAGTTACCTGCTTGTGGAAGATAGACATGAGACTGGACTCCAATGCCCCTGGGCTGGACTCTGGGGTAGGTCCCTGCCAGTGGAAGGAAGACTTGCGACTGTACTCTACTGATCCACTGCCCCAGGACTGAACACTGGGGTAGGTCCCTACCAGGTGAAGATAGACCTGAGACTGGACTCCACTGCCCCTGGACTGGACTCTGGGGTAGGTCCCTGCCAGTGCACGAAAGACCTGAGACTGGACTCCACCGATCCACTGCCCCTGGACTGGACTCTAGGGTAGGTCCCTGCAAGTGGAAGAAGGACCTGAGACTGGACTCCTCTGCCCCTGGACTGGACTCTGGTGTAGGTCACTGCCAGTGGAAGAAAGACCTGAGACTAAACTCCACTGCCCCTGGACACAACTCTGGGGAGGATCCCTGCCTGTGGAAGATAGAACTGAGACTGGACTCCACTGCCCCTAGACTGGACTCTGGGGTAGGTCCCTGCCAGTGGAAGAAGGACCTGAGACTGGACTCCACTGCCCCTGGACTGGACTCTGGGGTAGGTCCCTGCCAGTGGAAGAAGGACCTGAGACTGGACTCCACTGCCCCTGGACTGGACTCTGGGTGAGGTCACTGCCATTGGAAGAAAGACCTGAGACTGGACTCCCCTGCCCCTGCCCCTGGACTGGACTCTGGGGCAGTACACTGCCACTGGAAGCAAGACCTGAGACTGAACTCCCCTGCCCCTGGACTGGACTCTGGGGTAGATCACTGCCAGTGGAAGATGGACCTGAGACTGGACTCCACTGCCCTTGTACTGGACTCTGGGGCAGGTCCTTGCCAGTGCAAGAAAGACCTGTGACTGGACACCACTGATCCACTGCCCCTGGACTGGACTCTAGGGTAGGTCCCTGCCAGTGGAAGAAATACCTAACACTAGACTCCACTGCCCCTGGACTGGAGTCTGGGGTAGGTCCCTGCCAGTGGAAAAAGGACCTGAGACTGGACTCCTCTGCCCCTGGACTGGACTCTGGTGTAGGTCACTGCCAGTGGAAGAAAGACCTGAGACTAAACTCCACTGCCCCTGGACACGACTCTGGGGTAGATCCCTGCCTGTGGAAGATAGACCTGAGACTGAACTCCACTGATCCACTGCCCCTGGACTGGACTCTAGGGTAGGTCCCTATCTGTGGAAGAAATACCTGAGACTGAACTCCACTGCCCCTGGACTGGACTCTGGGGTAGGTCCCGGACTGTGGAAGATAGACCTGAGACTGGACTCCGCTGTCCCTGGACTGGACACTGGGGTAGGTCACTGCCAGTGGAAGAAAGACCTGAGACTGAACTCCTCTGCCCCTGGACTGGACTCTGGGGTAGGTCCATGCCTGTGGAAGATAGACCTGAGACTGGACTCCCCTGCCCCTGGACACGACTCTGGGGTAGGTCCCTACCAGGTGAAGATAGACCTGAGACTGGACTTCACCGCCTCTGGACTGGAGTCTGGGGTAGGTCACTGCCAGTGGAAGAAAGACCTGAGACTGGACTCCACTGCCCCTGGACTGGACTCTGGGTAGGTCCCTACCAGGTGAAGAAAGACCCAAGACTGGACTCCACTGCCCCTGGACTGGACTCTGGGGTAGGTCCCTACCAGGTGAATATAGACCTGAGACTGGACTCCACTGCCCCTGGACTGGAGTCTGGGGTAGGTCCCTGCCAGTGCAAGAAAGACCTGAGACTGGACACCACTTATCCACTGCCCCTGGACTGGACTCCGGGGCTAGTCCCCTGCCAGTGGAAGGGAGACCTGAGACTGGACTCCACTGCCCCTGGACTGGACTCTGGGGTAGGTCCCTGCCTGTGGAAGATATGCCTGAGACTGGACTCCACAGCCCCTGGACTGGACTCTTGGATAGGTCACTGCCTGTGGAGGAGAGACCTGAGACTGGACTCCACTGCCCCTGGATTGGACTCTGGGGTAGGTCACTGCCTGTGGAGGATAGACCTGAGACTGGACTCCACTGCCCCTGGACTGGACACTGGGGTAGGTGCCTGCCAGTGGAAGAAAGACGACCTGAGACTGGACTCCACTGCCCCTGGACTGGACTCTAGGGTTGGTCCCTACCAGGTGAAGATAGACCTGAGACTGGACTTCACAGCCCCTGGACTGGGCACTGGGGTAGGTCCCTACCAGTGCAAGAAAGACCTGAGACTGGACACCACTGATCCACTGCCCCTGGACTGGACTCTGGGGTAGGTCCCTGCCAGTGGAGGGAAGACCTGAGACTGGACTCCACTACCCCTGGACTGGACTCTGGGTAGGTCCCTACCAGGTGAAGAAAGACCCGAGACTGGACTCCACTGCCCCTTGACTGGACTCTGGTGTAGTTACCTGCCTGTGGAAGATAGACATGAGACTGCACTCCAATGCCCCTGGGCTGGACTCTGGGGTAGGTCCCTGCCAGTGGAAGGAAGACTTGCGACTGTACTCTACTGATCCACTGCCCCAGGACTGGACGCTAGGGTAGGTCCCTACCAGGTGGAGATAGACCTAAGACTGGACTCCACTGCCCCTGGACCTGACTCTGGGGTAGGTCCCTGCCAGTGCAAGAAAGACCTGAGACTGGACTCCACCGATCCACTGCCCCTGGACTGGACTCTAGGGTAGGTCCCTGCCAGTGGAAGAAATACCTAACACTAGACTCCACTGCCCCTGGACTGGACTCTGGTGTAGGTCACTGCCAGTGGAAGAAAGACCTGAGACTAAACTCCACTGCCCCTGGACACAACTCTGGGGAGGATCCCTGCCTGTGGAAGATAGAACTGAGACTGGACTCCACTGCCCCTGGACTGGACTCTGGGTGAGGTCACTGCCATTGGAAGAAAGACCTGAGACTGGACTCCCCTGCCCCTGGACTGGACTCTGGGGTAGTTCACTGCCACTGGAAGCAAGACCTGAGACTGAACTCCCCTGCCCCTGGACTGGACTGGACTCTGGGGTAGATCACTGCCAGTGGAAGATGGACCTGAGACTGGACTCCACAGCCCTTGTACTGGACTCTGGGGCAGGTCCCTGCCAGTGCAAGAAAGAGCTGTGACTGGACACCACTGATCCACTGCCCCTGGACTGGACTCTAGGGTAGGTCCCTGCCAGTGGAAGAAATACCTAACACTAGACTCCACTGCCCCTGGACTGGAGTCTGGGGTAGGTCACTGCCAGTGGAAGAAGGACCTGAGACTGGACTCCTCTGCCCCTGGACTGGACTCTGGTGTAGGTCACTGCCAGTGGAAGAAAGACCTGAGACTAAACTCCACTGCCCCTGGACAGGACTCTGGGGTAGATCCCTGCCTGTGGAAGATAGACCTGAGACTGAACTCCTCTGCCCCTGGACTGGACTCTGGTGTAGGTCACTGCCATTGAAAGAAAGACCTGAGACTGGTCTCCCCTGCCCCTGGACTCTGGGGTAGGTCACTGCCATTGAAAGAAAGACCTGAGACTGGTCTCCCCTGTCCCTGGATTTGACTCTGGGGTAGATCACTGCCAGTGGAAGATGGACCTGAGACTAGACTCCACTGCCCTTGTACTGGACTCTGGGGTAGGTCCCTGCCAGTGCAAGTAATTCCTGTGACTGGACACCACTGATCCAATGCACCTGGACTAGACTCTAGGGTAGGTCCCTGCCAGTGGAAGAAATACCTAACACAAGACTCCACTGCCCCTGGACTGGACTCTGGGGTAGGTCACTGCCATTGGAAGAAATACCTGCGACTGGACTCCCCTGCCCCTGGACTGGACTCTGGGGTAGATCACTGCCATTGGAAGCAAGACCTGAGACTGGACTCCACTGCCCCTGGACTGGACTCTGGGGTAGGCCCCTGCCTGTGGAAGAAAGACCTGCGACTTAACTCCACTGATCCACTGCCCATGGACAGGACTCTGGGTTAGGTCCCCACCAGGTGAATATAGACCTGAGACTGGACTTCCCTGCCCCTGGCCTGGACTCTGGGGTAGGTCACTGCCTGTGGAAGATAGACCTGAGACTGGACTCCCCTGCCCCTGGACACGACTCTGGGGTAGGTCCCTGCCTGTGGAAGATAGACCTGAGACTGGACTCCCCTGCCCCTGGACACGACTCAGGGGTAGGTCCCTACCAGGTGAAGATAGACCTGAGACTGGACTTCACTGCCCCTGGACTGGACTCTGGGTAGGTCCCTACCAGGTGAAGAAAGACCCGAGACTGGACTCCACTGCCCCTGGGCTGGACTCTGGTGTAGTTACCTGCCTGTGGAAGATAGACCTGAGACTGGACATCACTGATCCACTGTCCCTGGACTGGACTCTGGGGTAGGTCCCTGTCAGTGGTAGAAAGAATTGAGACTGGACTCCCCTGCCACTGGAGTGGACTCTGGGGTAGGTCTCTGACAGTAAAAGAAAGACCTGGGACTGGATTCCTGTGACCGCAGACTGGACTCTGAAATAACCAGAGTGAGAGAGCGACCTTTGACTGGACTACTCTAACGCTAGACTGGACTCTAGCATGAAGCCCTAGGACTGGACTCCGCTGCCTATGGAATGGACTCTGGGGTAAGTCCGTGCTGGGAGGACTAAGACCTGGGAGTGGACACCTCTGGCCCTGGAGTGGATTCTGCCCGCCCATGTTTTTGACGGTAAACAGGATTGCTTGTTTTCTTCACTTCTGCTCATATTTTTGAAGTCTGAGTACCGCCCCCGGCTGCGGCTGTCAGTATTTTTAGGTAATTTCAAAGTTATTTATTAGCCAGCCCCCAGAACCCCCGCCTGCGGTGTCCTGAAGTGGGTGGCTTTGAGGGCGGAATATTTGAGGTTTCTCGGTCTCCAGGTGGAGACAGCAGTCGGATTTAATGCTGAGGGGAAGTGAGGGCAAAAGCCGGTGATTTCAAGTCAAAAAACAGGAAATGAATGCAAAACGGGTACGGGTACGGGTCAGGCACAGGTGGGGGCAGCACTAGGGGAGCAGGGCTGGGATAAGGCTGGAGACAAAAGAGGGTCTGTGGGGTGCAGAGACAGGATGAGTCTGGGGAGGGGGCTTCGCTTGCAGGAAAAAGGCTGAGTGAAATGGATCTCATGGGGAGAGGGGGGCTCTTCTATGCAGAAAGGGCTGGGACGTAGCTTCCATTGGTGCAGAAGGTGCAGTGGCACCGGGGCCCACTGAACCATGATTATTGCTGTATTCCACAGTTCAAACAGTGGACAGAGGACGCGTTGTCTCCATTGGGAACCAAGACGCATTGGCACAGGGACAGAGAGGTGGGCTGGAAGGGTCTCGAGTTCCTATCTGCAGGAATGGCCAGACTGGGTAGGTCTGAGTTCAGCAATGTTTCTGCCTCTGCGTGTCTTGATGCACTACCCCATTACTGCGACATCATTACATCGTCATCGTTACACTGACCAACCAGTAACACGGTTTACCTCTAGCGCTCAAAGCGGCTCGGTCTTTACGTTCATCTGTCCTGTCCAAGGGAGGGCATGCCAACATAATGGCTGGTCCAAGTACGGGAGGTCAAAGTAACAGCGGGTCAATGTACGGATAGGTGTATGTTAGGGCTGGTCTAAGTAACAAGTGGGTTGATGGGTTTGGAATCGGGATTCGGAGACTGGGTGTGTTTGGAGATTGGGCTGGTTATGGTGAGAGGGTGGGACTTCAGGGTTAGTTTTTATGGTCTCGCCTACAGACAGCTTGTAGTGATCCTTACACTTATAGTGTGATTAAAGTCATTTCATTGTCTACCTTTGGTTGTCTTTCTTGTTACTCTCCTGTCCTTGCCTCTTATTCAATGACTTTCCTCCCTTTTCTTGTGTATCTCTCTCTCCTGGAGCATAGCTTCTTTAACATCCTTTTAATTGGATGGCTTGTATCCTAGCACTGCTCACAATCAGGAAACTACTTTTTTCTTTCAGCACCTCATGACAGGGCATGTGTTTTCTTGGTGTGTCCCTCATTAGCTGCTTTCCCCCTCGACTACCACCCATGTGCACTGCGGGTTGTTCCCTCCTCCGCCCACCCCAGCCTATCCACTGCCACCCCGCCGCTGTCTATTTGTTGCTTTTAATTTATATGTATCTGTTCCCACCTCACCCTTCTCCATTGCTACCCCACTCACTCATGTTGTTGCTATGCATGTGCTGCTTTTATTCTCTTGCTCACCCCCACCTACTCCACTATTGCTCCTGCCCCTCCTATTGTGTTGTTAAAAAATAATGTCGAAATATATTTTGAAGGACCCAGCAGCTGCAGTGCCATGTGCTGCTGGGTTGCTCCATTTTTGAAACGTGAGTGGCGTCTGCCATCTCAGAACGACGAATAAAAAATAAGTAAAATGGCAGCTGTGTTTACTGTATGCGCATTCATGCATGCTGGTGCATCCATCATCACACTAGACTGCCATAGCATCATGACACATATTCGCGCAAGTGTGCACACACGTCATTGCACTCTATTTTTCACTTTTTATTGTTAGTGCTGCACAGCATTGGCAAAACAGCATTTGACAAAGCCAGTAGGTCGAAGAGGTGAGACCGATCTGTTTTGCAAGTGCTTGTTTAGAATTGGTGCATTAATGTTTTGTAAGTGACACGAGGTTTCGAGTTTGGAGTGATATGGTTTTGGAGTGGAGGTTTGATGTCTTTATTTTGGGGTATTCCTATTTTGGAGACAGATTTGAATTTTAGCTATTGGGGTTAGAGTTTCGCATTTTATGGGTTTGGGTTTATGATTTTGTGGTAATGGGGTTTTTGGGTTCGGAATATTTGTGTTTTAGGGTTATGGTTGGTATTTTTTTATCGGATGCGGATATTATGGTTTGGGAAAGGCATTTTGGGATATGCGTGCTAGGGTTTTGGGGATGCCTGAATTGTGATATTGGTTTGGGGGTCTGGGGTATTTGGGATTAGATTTGGGGGATATGTTGTCAGCCTTTTGGGGTATTACGACTTTGAGGATGCTTAGAGTTTGTTGATTTGGGTGTGAGGGTTTTGGGGTTGTTTTGTAAATTGAGGACTGGTTGGATTGTTCTCGAGGGCACTGGTTCGAACCTAGTGTTTCTCCATCCATCTCCCCGTGTTACTTCTGGGACATTTCTGAGGAGAGTAGGAACGGGCGGCAGCAGCTCAGGGCCTCACAGTTTATGCTGTGTTTAATAACGTCCCCCCTCGCGAGGACTCCTGTCAAGTCCAGTGCCACGCGGAGGTGTTATTCGCTTTTAGGGATGGGCTCTTCAGAGCTCGGTGTTGAATGTTGGGCCGGAGGAGGGCTGTGACTCAAAGGATGTTTGTCCGCGTCTGAGACGCATGTGGGATGTTGTCGGTGTGCATGGAGCTGGGGCGCGGGCGGTGGGCGGGGCATTTATGTAATCGTGTGACGCGCCTGCTCCCAGTTAACGATTTGAGTCACATCCACCGTGTCCGGTGACGCGACCCATAACACCCCTTGCCTGAGGCCCGGACCATCAAACCGGAGGGGGTGGTGGACTGGTCCATAGACGAGTAGAGGGAGGGGTTGAGGATTCGGACCTCACACCTTTGGGTAACGGACGGTCCTCAGATCTGGGGACCCGAATAGTGGATAATCGGTGGCAGGCACGTGGATAACACACAGACTCACAAAGTCTCCATCAGACTCCACATAGCCCCCACAGACATTTACAAAGTTTTCAACAGACAGCACACCCCACTAAAACCCCTATAGATCCGCACGCATTACCCCAACAGATCACTTCACAGTCTCAACAGATCCTCACTGATAGCCCCACATTTTTCACACAGGGCCCAAGATACCCGGCAGGGCTCAGCACACCCTCATACAACCTCCAAGAAGAAGAAGATGCCCTCACCCAGGCTTTAGTGATCCCTCAACATGACCCAGCCGACCCTCACACTGACCACAAAAACTCTCACACAGGACTCAGTGGACATTCACAAAGGCCCAACTGATCCCATGCAGCCTCCAGCTGACCCTCACTCAACTCCCAACACTCCCTAACATAGCTCCTAACTGACCTTCGTTCCGCTTCTCACCGAAACTTAATTCCACTCCCACTAGACACAAACAAACGCCAACAAAACAACCCTCGCCATAACAAACTCTCACACAGCTCCCAAAAGATGAAAGCAGCCTCAAGAGCCCCTCACACAAGGCCCTACATACTCTTGAACAGGGCTCAAAATAGACTCACAAAGCACCCTACACCTCAATAGGCACTCATTCAGCCTTTAAAAGTACCTCAGACAGGACCCAGTAGAACCTTCCATAGTCCCCAAAATACTCTCACACAGGACTCAACAGACCCTCACAAAGCTCCAACTGTCCCTCACTCACCATCTACCAGACCATCACTTAGCTATTAATTCCCCCTCATACAGCTCTAATCAAAACCACAGTCCACTCTCCCACCTGACACCCTTCCCAGACAACCAGCAAAATTACGCTCTGCATTACATATCCTCACACATCTACCCCTTGATTGTAGCATTCAAATAAGTCTCGCACAGCCCCAACAGACCGTTAACGCACCTACACAGACCATCATGCAGCAGACCCCCAAAGTTGTTAACCCTTCTTCGCATAATTGTAACCCTCCCTCACTTAGTCAGCCCCCAGCACACTCTCACCTGGCTACCGCAGGCCCTCACATATTCCTAACAGACCTCCCTCAGCTACGAGCAGTCTTGAGAGTTCATGGCTCCCTACCAAACTCCACACTCTCTAAAACAGGCCGCGTGCGCGGTGAAGGGGTGAAGGCCAGGTCCCTCCTCTGCATCATGACCATGAACGAGCCTGATACAGAAGGCGAAGCACACAATACACAGCACATGGTGCACACAGCACAGGAAGTGATGCACAGAACGAGGAGTAAAGGGCAGATCGTATTACAAGACGAGCAGGAAATGAGTCGAACACTCATGTAAGTCCCAGGACAGAGCACGTGCCACAGGGCACAATCTGCAGCCCACAGCGGAAGATGCGCCAGGCCCAGACAGGGGCGTGATGTAGGCTCCTGCGACGCAACCCTTTAGGTAGCCCCCAACCCTTCAGGGGACGCACATTGAGCCCAAGACCAATGAATATCTATGCGGTATGGGAGACTAAGGGGCCTTTCATCTCATTCTGCCGAGTGACCCCATAATTTTCCGTTAAGCCATTGGCCTAGCATATTGTAACACAGACCACTAATCACAGGGCACGCACGAGGCTAGAACGCAAGGACCCCGAGGCAAAGCAGCGCACGCGGTATCGTGCGCGAGGCACATGCCAGGAGGTACAACACGCGAGGCACAGCGCAGCTGTCAAAGACAGGAGGCGCGCCGAAGCTGATGACGCACCCAAAAGTTCAGAGCAGCCACTGATACTTCTGCGGAGCTGCATAACCCAGGAGTGTTGGGGCTCAGATCTTTGCCTGTAAATGCGTCCCGCTTTAGTGCACCACTACAATGCACAACCAGGGCCGGTCCTAGGAATTTTGGGGCCTTGGGCGAAATGGAAGATGCGAGGCCACTCTAATTTGCATGTGACATCACAAGAAGTGACATCATAGAAAACCGACATCCAGTGGCGGAGGAGCGTCGCCCCACTGCTTTTAAGCAGTGTCACTTAAGGAAAAATAAAATGATAATAACTAAGTTATTATTTTATTTTTTCCTTGTTGTGGCAGCTTTGCGGGCGGGATGGGGCAGGGCTGCTCTGCTGACAGAGCAGGGGAGTAGAGGAGTGGTTTGCACTCCCTAAAGTGCGCATGAACGTTTGGCCAGCCCTCGGGGCCAGTCAAACATTCATCCGCACTTTGCATGTTCTCCATGCTGGCTGCATTACAGCCTACATGGAGAACATGCCCAGCCTCCCATTCTCTCGCTGAGCGCCGATCCACGGCATTGCAGCGTTGTGATTGGCTATTGGGAGGCTGGGAGCGGGGTGCATCCTGCTTCCTGCCCTGGAAGCGGGGAAGAGGACCGAGAGGAGGCAGCGGTGATGGCGGGCGGTAGACAGGTAAGTGTGTATATTTATTATTTCATTCCCACTCCCCCGCTCCGTTAAGTGTGTTTGTGCTCAGTACATGCAACAAACAAGGCTAAATATGTGCAAGGCCTGGATCCTTGTGTGTGGTCGCTAATAATTGAGGCCTAGGATTGGATAGTAAATCTGTTGACCAACAAAGCCTGGAGAGGAGGCAAGCAAAGGCCTCTGTTTCTTCACAGATGATAGCAGAATAGTTTTGTGAGTTGCACCCTGGCTATATAACTGCAGATCAGTAGTTTGAATCTATGTGAGGCACAATCGTCCTTCCAGGGTACTTTATCTGAGCGTCATTAAATAGTACAATAGCAACTCCTTAGAAAAAGTGGAATGAAACACTTTTATATGGTAGCGGTAATTCAAATGACAGCTAAAAATACCTTTGACACACCACCACATAGGTATTGTGCTTTTCACCACTGTGTTAATACCCAATGTGTTGTGTGCATCTTTTCATGCTAAATATTCTAGGCAAAGGCACAGAATAACATCACCATTAACAAGCATTGGCAAAGCCAATAGGTCTCGCCTATAAGAGCAATTGGCTTTGGCAATGTGTGTTTGCTGTGTTGTACACCAGCGTGGCTGCTGTTTAGCATGGTTAAAAGTTAGTGGCACAGAGTGCCCTTGAGTGGAGTGGTGGGAGTAGAGTGTCATAGACTGGATTTGTTGGAGTAGAGTGTCGCAGAGTGGAGAAGGGGGAGTACAGTGTCATACAGTTGAGTAGAGGGGAGTAGAGTCCAATGGTTCAGTGGCAGACAGTGGCAGAGTGCAGTGTCATATAGTGTAGTACGATAGAGTGGAGTGCCGTAGAGTGGAGTGGGTTGGGTTGGAATCGGGTGGAGTGGGTTGGAGTGGATTGAGGCAGTGGGTAGATTGGATTGGAGAAGATTGGGTTGATTGGATTGGACTGTAGAGTGAGTTGGATTGAGTGGAGTGAGGTCGATTGGAGTGGATTGGATTGTAGAGGGGTGGATTGAAATGGGGTGAGTTGGATTGGATTGAGGTAGATTGGAGTAGGGTGTATTAGATTGGTTTGGGGTGGGGTGGATTAGATTAGAGTAGGGTGGTTTGGAGTGGGATGATTAGAGTGGACTGGAGGGGGTGGATTGGACTGGACTGGAGGGGGTGGATTGGACTGGTGGAGTGGGGTGAATTGGACTGGAGTGGGGTGGATTGGAATGTGGTGGGCTGGAGGGATTGGATTTAGTGGGGTGGATTGAACTGTGGTGGGGTGTATTGGACTGGGGTAGAGTGAGGTGGATTGGAGCAGATTGGGGTGGATTAAAATGGGATAGGGTGGATTGGAGTAGAGTGAACAGGAGTGGGGTGAACCTGAGTGGGGTGGGGTGGATTGGAGTGGAGTGTGGTGAACAGGAGTGTGGTGAACAGGAGTGGGGTAGACTGGAGTGGGGTGGACTGGAGTGCGGTGGACTGGAGTGGAGTGGAGTGGGGTGGAATGTAGTGAGGTGGGGCGGATTGGAGTGGGGTGATTGGAGTGGGGCAGATTGGAGTGGATTGGAGCAGATTGGAGTGGATTGGAGTGGGGCAGATTGTTGTGGGGCAGATTGTTGTGGGGCAAATTGGAGTGGGGCAGATTGGAGTGGGGCAGAGTGGAGTGGGGCAGATTGGAGTGCGGAAATTGGAGTGGGGCAGATTGGAGTGCGGAGCTTGGAGTGGGGCAGATTGTTTTGGATTGGAGTGGGGTAAATTGGAGTGGGGAAGATTGGAGTGGGGTAGGAGGATTGGAATGTGGTGGAGTGCGGTGGATTGGTTTGGTCTGGGGTGGATTGTATTAAGTGGAGTGGATTGGTGTGGGGTGAGGTGGGGCGGGGCGGATTGGAGTGGGGCAGATTGGGGTGTACTGCACAATTATGTGTTAATGCATAATTTCAGAAAATACACATAAGAAAGAAACAATGTCGCTTTGCAATAAAATAATCCTCATCTTTTGAGAACAGTGTCCATGAGCAAAAACAAAAGAAAGCATGAGTGCAAATTAAGAAACAAAGACTTGGCAAAATAAAAGAAACTTGACTATAGAAAATAAATCTTTGCAATTTTGTTTGTCCTGCTGGGCACGTTTATGCCAGTCACATGCCTTCTACTTGCAGGGCACTAAAAGTTAAACAGAACAGAATAGTACCTCAATGACGTCTGGAGCAGTGGACGGGCACTGATTAAGTTGACTCAATCAGTGCTTGGTCCTTGCTCCACAGTGAGGAACAGAAATTATGTTAGGTCTGCCTTGACGAATTACGAGGCTGTAAAGAAGAGTGGCATGCAAATCAACAAATGGTAAGCAACGGGTGGGCTCTAAGTTCTTTTATGTATACAACAGTGTCTCGCAAGCAAAACACATGCGGTAGCGCATGCTCTCGCAGGCTCGACCCTAAAAAGGGTCAGAGTAGCACTAAAAAATGTTCAACAATCATGTGCGCAGCTGCATTTGGATCTCTTCAGAGATCAACAGGAAAAGCGAAAAAACCGGGATGTGTAAGGACCCTCGAGGTTTTTCATAAGGAACTGATTTGGAGCTGGGGCCTATGGATAAAGGGTGGCCCTGACTGGAGCAGTTCATGAGAATACATCTATACCTTTGCACATTACACTTGATAGGTTGTTCAATGTCTTTCCACTCATCATATCAAGGAAGTTGCTTGCTATTTCTATATTTGAAAAGGCAAGTAGCGAGGTTTCGTGGCTGCTGGCTAATAGCGTGTCGCACTCTTTCACAACGAGAAACCTTGTCTAGCTACAGTAGATCCTTTCTGTCTTCCCCTGCACCCCACCCTCACTGCCCTGTTAACCCCTTCCATGCTCACGACGGCCGGGAGCCGTCGTGAGCAACGGTGCTCGTGTGCTCACGACGGCTCCCAGCCGTCTTGTCACATGGCCCCGGAAATCCCTCTGGTGCCTGCATTTTTTGATAGGCAATTTTGATGTCGCCTCAATACGTTTTGGGCCCTTGCCTGTCGCGGGTACTTGGGCCTCCCACATGAGTGAGGCACCATTTTTATCGGGAGACCTGGGGGAACGCTGGGTGGTAGGAAATTTGTGTCAGCCCGGTGATGCCGCAACTTTTCCACACAAAAATGTGTGAAAAAAGTGAATTTTTCAGCTAAATTTGAGGTTTGCAGCGGATTCTGTGTAAGAAAACGTTGGGGGAGCCACGCAAGCCATACCTCTCTGGAATCCCCCGGGTGTCTAGTTTTAAAAAATGTGTGGGTTTGGTAGGTTTCCCTAGGTGGCCGCTGAGCACGGGGCCAAAAACCCAGGTGACCCCCTTGCAAAACCAGGTCGTTTTGTGATAGGCAATTTTGATGTCGCCTCAATACATTTTGGGCCCTTGCCTGTTGCGGGTACTTGGGCCTCCCACACGAGTGAGGCACCATTTTTATCGGGAGACCTGGGGGAACGCTGGGTGGTAGGAAATTTGTGTCAGCCCGGTGATGCCACAACTTTCCCACACAAAAATGTGTGGAAAAAGTGATTTTTTCAGCTAAATTTGAGGTGTGCAGGGGATTCTGGGTAAGAAAACATTGGGGGATCCACGCAAGCCATACCTCCCTGGAATCCCCGGGTGTCTAGTTTTCAGAAATATGTGCGTTTGGTAGGTTTCCTAGCTGGCCGCCGAGCACGGGCCAAAAACCCAGGTGACCCCCTTGCAAAACCAGGTCGTTTTGTGATAGGCAATTTTGATGTCGCCTCAATGCGTTTTGGGCCCTTGCCTGTTGCGGGTACTTGGGCCTCCCACACGAGTGAGGCACCATTTTTATCGGGAGACCTGGGGAACGCTGGGTGGTAGGAAATTTGTGTCAGCCCGGTGATGCCGCAACTTTCCCTCACAAAAATGTGTGGAAAAAGTGATTTTTTTCAGATAAATTTGAGGTTTGCAGGGGATTCTGGGTAAGAAAACGTTGGGGGATCCACGCAAGCCATACCTCCCTGGAATCCCCGGGTGTCTAGTTTTCAGAAATGTGTGGGTTTGGTAGGTTTCCCTAGGTGGCCGCCGAGCACGGGGCAAAAACCCAGGTGACCCCCCTTGCAATACCAGGTTGTTTTGTGATAGGCAATTTTGATGTTGCCTCAATACGTTTTGGGCCCTTGCCTGTCGCGGGTACTTGGGCCTCCCACACGAGTGAGGCACCATTTTATCGGGAGACCTGGGGGAACGCTGGGTGGTAGGAAATTTGTGTCAGCCCGGTGATGCCACAACTTTCCCACACAAAAATGTGTGGAAAAAGTGATTTTTTCAGCTAAATTTGAGGTTTGCAGGGGATTCTGGGTAAGAAAACGTTG
Source organism: Calotriton arnoldi (assembly GCA_963921515.1). Lineage (NCBI taxonomy): Eukaryota > Metazoa > Chordata > Amphibia > Caudata > Salamandridae > Calotriton > Calotriton arnoldi. The sequence continues at coordinate 451,968 of CAWUFW010008912.1, read as the reverse complement.
GGGGATCCACGCAAGCCATACCTCCCTAGAATCCCCCGGGTGTCTAGTTTTCAGAAATGTGTGGGTTTGGTAGGTTTCCTTAGCTGGCCGCCGAGCACGGGGCCAAAAACCCAGGTGACCCCCCTTGCAAAACCAGGTCGTTTTGTGATAGGCAATTTTGATGTCGCCTCAATGCGTTTTGGGCCCTTGCGTGTCGCGGGTACTTGGGCCTTCCACACGAGTGAGGCACCATTTTTATCGGGAGACCTGGGGGAACGGTGGGTGGTAGGAAATTTGTGTCAGTCCGGTGATGCCACAACTTTACACACAAAAATGTGTGGAAAAAGTGATTTTTTGCAGCTAAATTTGAGGTTTGCAGGGGATTCTGGGTAAGAAAACGTTGGGGGATCCATGCAAGCCATACCTCCCTAGCATCCCCCAAGTGTCTAGTTTTTAAAAATGTATCGGTTTGCTAGGTTTCCTTAGGTGCCGGCAGAGCTAGGGTTCAAAAACTACAGCTAGGCACTTTGCAAAAAAAAGGGTCATTTTTCACTGTGAAAATGTTGTGTGTCCACCTTGTGTTTTGGGCCGTTTCCTATCGCGGGCACTAGGCCTACCCACACAAGTGAGGTACCATTTTTCTCGGAAGACTTTGGGGAACGCGGGGTGGGTGGAATTTTGTAGATCCACGCAGATTCCAGAACTTTCCACCACAGAAATGTGAGGAAAATGTGGTTTTTTTGACAATTTTTCAGGTTTGCAAGGGATTCTGGGTAACAGAACCTGGTGAGAACCAGTCAAGTCACCCCATCCTGGATTCCCCTGGGTGTCTAGTTTTCAAAAATGTATAGGTTTGCTAGGTTTCCCTAGGTGCCGGCAGAGCTAGGGTTCAAAAACTACAGCTAGGCACTTTGCAAAAAAAGGGTCATTTTTCACTCTGAAAATGTGGTGTGTCCACCTTGCGTTTTGGGCCGTTTCCTGTTGCGGGCACTAGGCCTACCCACACAAGTGAGGTATCATTTTTCTCGGAAGACTTTGGGGAACGCGAGGTAGGTGGAATTTTGTGGATCCACACAGATTCCAGAACATTCCACCACAGAAAAGTGAGGAAAACGTGGGTTTTTTGACAATTTTTTAGGTTTGCAAGGGATTCTGGGTAACAGAACCTGGTGAGAGCCAGTCAAGTCACCCCATCCTGGATTCCCCTGGGTGTCTAGTTTTCAAAAATGTATAGGTTTGCTAGGTTTCCCTAGGTGCCGGCAGAGCTAGGGTTCAAAAACTACAGCTAGGCACTTTGCAAAAAAAGGGTCATTTTTCACGCTGAAAATGTGGTGTGTCCACCTTGCGTTTTGGGCCGTTTCCTGTTGCGGGCACTAGGCCTACCCACACAACTGAGGTACCATTTTTCTCGGAAGACTTTGGGGAACGCGGGGTGGGTGGAATTTTGTGGATCCACACAGATTCCAGAACTTTCCACCACAGAAATGTAAGGAAAATGTATTTTTTTGGACAATTTTTTAGGTTTTCAAGGGATTCTGGGTAACAGAACCTGGTGAGAGCCAGTCAAGTCACCCCATCCTGGATTCCCCTGGGTGTCTAGTTTTCAAAAATGTATAGGTGTGCTAGGTTTCCCTAGGTGCCGGCAGAGCTAGGGTTAAAAAACTACAGCTAGGCACTTTGCAAAAAAAGGGTCATTTTTCACTCCGAAAATGTGGTGTGTCCACCTTGCGTTTTGGGCCGTTTCCTGTCGCGGGCCCTAGGCCTACCCACACAAGTGAGGTACCATTTTTCTCGGAAGACTTTGGGGAATGCGGGGTGGGTGGAATTTTGTGGAACCACGCAGATTCAAGAACTTTCCACCACAGAAATGTGAGGAAAATGTGTTGTTTTTGACAGTTTTTTAGGTTTGCAAGGGATTCTGGGTAACAGAACCTGGTGAGAGCCAGTCAAGTCACCCCATCCTGGATTCCCCTGGGTGTCTAATTTAAAAAAATGTATAGGTTTGCTAGGTTTCCCTAGGTGCCGGCAGAGCTAGGGTTCAAAAACTACAGCTAGGCACTTTGCAAAAAAAGGGTAATTTTTCACTCTGAAAATGTGGTGTGTCCACCTTGCGTTTTGGGCCGTTTCCTGTCGCGGGCACTAGGCCTACCCACACAAGTGAGGTACCATTTTTCTCTGGAGACTTAGGGTAACACGGAATTGTAGAGCAACTGTTATTACCTATTGACTTTCGATGCATTTCTGCCTTCCAAATGAAAGACAATGTGTAAAAAGAAGTCATTTTGAAAAATGACCTATAATTCTCATGCTAGTATGGGTACTCCCAATTTCGGAAATGTGCAAATATCTACTGTTTCTAAACTCTATATTTTGTTCCCATTTCAGATATACATAGGTGTCTTTCATACCAATTTTTCATGTATACTTTTTCCCAAAATAATTGCTATATACCCGGCAGATAATAAAAAACCACTCCAAGATGCTGCTCAGTTATTGGCTCTGGGTTCGTCGGGTTCTTGGTGAACCTACAAGTCCTATATATCCACACAACCAGAAAGGTCCAGCAAATGTATTGGTATATTGCTTTCATACAGCTGTCATAATTAGAAGAAGTTACAGTTGAAAACGTTGACACAAATGGCTGTTTTTTTCCACTAATTTTCAATTTTTCCTATATTTAACTGTTAGTTTCTATGAAGAAACCTTGAAGGATCTACACAAATGACCCCTTTCTGAATTCAGAATTTTGTCTACTTTTTTAAAATGTATAGGTCCCCAGGATCCATTATTGCTTTCATACCCATTTCTACCATTAACTGGAAGGAGGTTGAAAGCACAAAAAATAGCAAAAATAGGCTATGTCCCAGAAAAATGCCAAAACTGTGTAAAACATTTTGGTTTTCCAATAAAAGTCTACTTGTCCCTGAAAGCTGGGAAGATTGTGATTTCAGCACCACAACCCCTTTTTTGATACCATTTGCAGGGAAAAAACCAGACGCTTTCATCTGGAGCCCTTTTTCCCATTTTTCCCCAAAAAAACAAAATTTAGCTGTATTTTGGCTAATTTCTGGGTCCCCTCCAGGGGAATCCACAAACCCTGGGTACCTTTAGAATCCCCATGATGTTTGAAAAAAAGGACGCAAATTTGGCGTGGATACCTTATGTGGTCAAAAAGTTACAGGGGCCTAAGCGCGAACTACCCCAAATAGCCAAAAAAAGGCTTAGCACAGGTGGGGAAAAGGCCTAGCAGCGAAGGGGTTAAACAAGCCCCAGGAGCAGCACTCGCCATGGGCTGTCAAAACTGTATCTATGAATTCTCTTACAAATAATTGTATGGACAAGAAATTACTAATTCACAGCCCCTGGGACATAAGTGCGCCGGGGGACTCAAAGTGTTTCTTGGAGCAGTTAATCGCCTACAATCATGAAAAGAGGGGCCACAGAGCTCCCTGCTGGGGAAATTGGGTGGTTAGCAGGTTTTCTGCACATAGCTGCATTTACCCCTCTAGCCCTCTAAGTTTAGCACTTGTGGCCTGGTCTGGGAAGCAAACATGCTAGCCCATCTGTGGAGTAAAATGTAGTGATCTAACAGTATAGCGCTGCGAGGCCAAGGACAGGGCCACCCTGTCCTGGGCCTCCCAGCACTACATAATGGATACAAGGCCCTGCAAAGGGGGCCCCACACCTGGACCTTGCAGCCTAATGGAATGCTGTGAGGCCCACCTGCCCTGGGCTACACAGCACTGGATAATGGGCCAAGTCCCAGTGAAAGGCACCCCACAGATAACCTTGTAGCCTGATCCAGTGCTTCGAGGCACATGAGATGGGGAAACACCTTCCCTGTGCCTCAAAGCAGTAGCGAGACACTTTGCTAAACACTGCACTACTGTGCCATGCCATTCTGATCTGGATGCTCCCTCTTCCCCTCAGCCACCTCTCCTTACCTGTTAATGTCCGGCTAGTCCTGGAAACAAAAGAGCCTTCTGTTGCCTGGAAACGGAATACACAAAGGGCAGACAAGACTTCACCACAAGTTTTAAGAGGTGCTGCCCCGTCCTTGTCCCTGAGAGGCGACATAATTGTTGGCCTTGCTGTTGTCACCTCCTATACCCAGTCTTTCCCCACTCCCCCCCACCACTGCACCTCTAGGAATGACACAACGCCCTGACCAGCGAGGTCGAGACACCTCGCTTAAAAACGCATTAGCGAAGTGATTGGTTTGGGAGGGGGTCCTGGAGGAGCATGTCAGCTGACTGAGAAAGTGTGGCCTTTCACACAGAAACGGGGCCCCATGTTTCTGAGCTGAGCGCGGGGCCCTGGGCAGCTGCCCACACTGCCCATGCCTAGCGCCGGCCCTGATGGGAGGCCCCTTTTTATAGTTTGCCTAAAGGCCCATGGCCCCTTTGCCACGCCATTGAGTGCACACTGCACAACCCAATTGCTTCTAGGTGCTTGAGAGCGCTACGTTCTGTGGTTTCAATGACTGACCCAGATAGAAGCAAAGTATCTTGTTAGTTGGCAGAAACCAGTCAATAAAGACACAACGCTAAATATGATACCATAACATATGTAATAAGGTCCCCAGCAAGACGAGCACCAAGCCTGCAGATGGTGTTTTGCATATGGCTCGGTAGACAGTTCTGCGACCCTTTACGTATTATAAGTCCCAGGCAGCAGGGCCGGCTTTAGCGCTGGTGGTGCCCGGTGCGAAAATTTGTTTTGGCGACCCCCCCCCCCCATATGACCTCCTACTTGGTTTTCCGCACTACCATGCAGAAAAAGTGCAGCCCTCATCTCTCCATAGCCCATTTCTCAAATGCATTTAATTTGTATTAAAGCGCTGGTAAAGGCTGGCTTTACCAATCCACTCAGCCATCCATATAAAATACAGATCTGTTCTTTGCAAAAGGCATATTAACTCTCTGCGCTACTTTATGGTGAGTCAAAACTGCCACTAGACGAAACTCCATCTCTCTCTAGCAGGGGCATCAATCACAAGAGTTATCTTGACATTTTTATTGCTGCCTGAAAGCTGGATCCACAAGGAACTGTGAAGCAGGTGCTTTTAAATCATACCTTATTGCTAAACACAGCGCTCCTCTCTGAGGTCAGTGACCCCTCCCAAGGTCAGCGCCTAGTGCGGCCCACCGGGCGCACTGCCCTAAAACCGGCCCTGCGGGCAGGCAGGCAGTGCAATGTGCTCTCCCAGGTTCTGCACAGACCACGAGTTCTCTCTCCAGGATGAGTTGGAGTGAAAAAAAACGGAATGATTTTGTTCTAAGAAAGTAACTGTTTCTCAAAAGTGCCCTGTAAAGTTTAGACATCCCTGAGAAGTCATTGGTCACTACCACAACTTCATGTCCTCTCGCTGCATGCCGATTTCACCATCAATGGGCTTATTTTCAAAGTCGCAGCCAGGCTACGCATCTATGTCGCATATCCACTACTCTTATTCGCATGGCGCTTCACACTTTTCCACAAGCAAGCACATCCCTGCTTCACACTCCCAGTCTGTATGTAACCAGTATGCATCTGATGCTTAAACCATGCCGGCAAAACACAGCTCGTACCTTTTGCCATGGCCATAACCTTCACTGTCTTTGTCCTCTCAGTGTTGGGCCAGAGGGTTGCCTAGACTTTTTTATGCTACCAACAACTACGTTGGGCAAGCCCAGCAAATAGGAGTTCAAGACCCATTAATTGGGGCAGTAAGAGCTGCCAAGGTATAAAGGAAGTAATGGTTGTATGCCAGAATATCACCTACAGAAATATTGTCTGACATACATTTTTGTGGTGGCCATAACTTGTGTAATTCAATGTAGCGTGATCATGCAGAATTATCTAAAAATTCAGTGAGATTACACATAATTACGCAAGAACAGTGAATGTGGGTTTAGCTCTATTTTTTAACGCAAAAATTCCCCCTCACATCCAAAATGGGCGCGAGAATGCATTTTGCGCTAAGAAATAGTGCTGAATGCAATAGAGCACAAATAGCAGCCACTAGCAGCCCGTTGCGCTCGTAAAATGTGCTCTTGGGGTAGAATTTTCACCCACCTTACCCCCGGCATTTAGCGCTATGTTTTTATCGCAAAATGTCCCCCTCATGTAAAAAATGGGCGTGAGGAAGCAATGTGCGCCAAGAAATACAGTTAAATGTGCTGTTGGGGTAGAAATGTCCTCCATCTTACTCCCGGCATCTAGCGCTATTTTCTTAGTGCAAAATGCACCCTCATGTCCAAAATGCACACGAGGATGCATTATGCATTAAAAAATAGCGTTAAATGCAGAAGAACACATAGAGCCAACTAGAGCTGTTGCTCACGGTTGCTAAATGTGATCTTGCGGTGGGATTGTTTTCCCCCAAATTACTCTTAATTATGCTAACAGACATAATCATGCTCTTAACAGCAATTCTGCTTCAAAGAGTATTGTGGGATTACCGGAATTACTTCAAGGATGCCAGCAAAATGAAAATTGAACCCAGGCCCACTAAATATCATCTTTTCATTATCATTTTATAAATACCACCTATGAACATATAATTTCATTGGGTGTAGAGTTTTTATTATTAACTCAGATGGAGTGATATTTTTGTAAACAATATTTAGGACTCAATATTTATGTCAGACGTTATTCTGACAACAAAATTCTGATACCAGAAGTAATGCATGAGATGCAGAAAGAAGTAAACCTTTTTAACTCAATATAATGATCATCCTGAAGATTCTGGGCAAAACATTACTTTGAAGTTTTTTCAACATTTGCGAATAGACATGATTTACAGTTGATTTCGGAACTAGAGCGACGGAATGAAATCAACTGAACTTGACCTGCACCTGATCTGTTAGTGTTTTTGTTGACACTGATAAAATAGTTGTACTATCCACTTTTTTACCACCCACGCTGGTCAAGGCACATTCAGTTGTTTGAAGAAAATAGTTTTTGGTTACTGATATGTTTTTTTTCTTGGGAAATTGACAATTTCTTTACATGTTAATACAGAATTCCTATTTTTTTTAATACATTTTTTTTGTTTATGATGTGGTTTTACTTATTTTAGTTAAAACCAATTCCAACTGATAAAACACCACCAACAGGAATATTTGCTTTAGAATAGTAACTGGAAAGCACTCATTTTTGCTGCATGTTTACTGGTTTGGTGCCCATTAGTGACAAAGCAGTATAAGTTCCCACCTCTACCTATAATCCCTTTTCTGTGACAGATGGTTCTGCTATGACCCACTTGGACCACAGTAATCCACTCTATTTGTCCTCTTGGCACTCACAATGTCCCTGGAATCCCTGAGCATGCTTCCTCTCACGTTTTGAGAGCATCATTCACCTCATATGACATCAGCTTACTGTTTCCTGCACATTGCTGCATAGTGAACATCACGTTTGCAGCTGAACTATGAGTAGGGTCTCTGTTCAGGAAAATGGACGCCAACCACCATGATGTCAACCTCCTTCACTGAGAGTGGGCTAGAGCTTTGGTTTTGTAAGATCAGGCATCAGGATCATGACAAAAAAGATGACTATGAATAATGGATGCCTCCATAATCAATATTCTCCCATAAAGTGCAGCACCCAACACTCCTGTTCTTAATTTTACAGTGTTGTGGTCTGAAAAGCACGCCTGTAGAAGTCACATCCCCTCATACAAAAGGGCAAGGACCATATTATAAACAACTTCAGCAGCTATGCACACGTCCAGTGAGGGTCTATGCACCAGTTTTGCTGAAACTGTGCTGTCTCCAGTGCATACATTAACCCAGAAAATGTACAGGGTACTGTATGAGATGCAGGCAGTGCAGCTCACAAACTTGACGAGGCAACCGCAGCTCTGTTTCTTACTACCTGCTGCAGACAGCACAAGTAATGACCCATTCTCATCCTGCACATCAAAGTAGAACGTGTTCATGACACAGCCCCAGGATCAACTTTTATTCCTACTGCCTGCATGTCAGAATGAAGCTTGGCACTTATGATGCCGAAACTAGGCCAAAACCACCTGCAGAAACCATGGTGACCATGTTTAATGAAGACATATTAAGCTGTGCTTCTTCTTTCTCCCAAGACAGAAAATGGACTAGACCAGCGAACTCTACACAGAACTCAAAGGTAAAGTGCCTTGTGCAACTCTCAAACAAGCCTGCAGGAGCACAGTCCCCACACTGCTTTCAAGTAAACAAAGGACCGCATGCTTGGGGAAGATTGATGCTTTGTGGTCCTCACGCTGGTTTTTAAATAAACACAAAATCACTTTGGCATAGCCTACAATGTAAAACAAACTTCAAGCACAGTGTGAACTGCACTGGCAAACACCCCGAGCCATCCTGCAGGCCATGAGGTTTCTTTATTAACTCAGCTGCAGTTTTATACAGTAGCATGGTTTACTGTCTTCAAAGACCCTACAGCTAAGAGTATGCATATTCGTTTCTATGCAGACTTTTCCCCCATGACTATGTAGAGCAGTAATAGGCCACATCAGACAGTAAAACTACATATATTAGCACAGTTCTTTCTTGGTATCTCAAGACAAACAACAGGGCAGTCTGACCCTGTCTTGCAATAGCAGCGCATGTCTCTTGTCCAAGTAGAAATCTTCAGTTGGTCTTTGCCATTGATCTGAAGAATAGAGCATCAGGAAGGTGTGTTCAATGCTGATCATTAATTTCTATCCGCTGCATTTAAATCCTAGCGAGGTGTAACCATATTGCCATCCATGCACATCCTGGGCCTTGGGTGTGATTGACCTGCTGGAAAGAGTAGTGTGAGGGCCGGGATATGAAACAGGCATGGAGGTGAGGGAAATAATGTAATGTTATTTATACGAGCAAATTCAAGAAAAAGGTACAGAGAAAGGAATTAGGAGGTGGAATGAAAGAAGAGAGGACAACATGAATGAAGGAGGGAAGAAAGGAAATAAAAGTGAAATTGCTTATAAGCCCTGGAGAAACACGATCCTCATGTTCTTTTTTCTTGAGCACAAAAGCGTAAACACTGATGACCACTGAAAACACTGAATAAAATCCACCAGAAAGAATTCACAATAAATAGAAACTGAAAACAGGAAACCCCGTTGATAGTTTTCAATAGCACTGATATACCTAAGAAGGTGTTTAATTGTGCCTTATAGCTAATCAAGAAAAAACAATAAAAGAGTGAGATATATCAAGAAAGAACAGGCAATAACGCATAGAATGACAAAAGTGGAATTTATTTATGTGTTTTTATATAGCGCTATCTTTACCAGGAGGTGTCAGAGAGCTTTACAATAGAACCAGTTACATTGCATAAGGACTTCAGAGTACATGAATTAAATAACAGATCCAAACAGATAAACTCTAAACTCACATAAGTATGGTAGTAAGTACCTAAGTCGACTACAGATACTAGTGGTTAGAGTTACATATATACAAGTTGCAAATTCACTCAAGATTACATATTAAGAAGGGTGTGGCGCCCAGTAGGGTGCTGCAGACTCCAGTGGCCTTTGTCACAAAAGTATAAAATGTGATGAAGATCAACATGACTGTCTGAAAACATGCAGCCCGGGACCAAAAAATAATAACTCCCTGCATGTTTCTTTTCTCATCATACACTGTACTCACTCATCAGGCTCGAAAGCAATGAGGAAACCCCCAAATGAACAGGACTACGGAGAACCTGCCTCCCCAGCCCTGTACCCCCTAACTTCTTGGGGTGCCATGCTTGAGGCACTTGGCATATTGCATGATGCAGGTGACCGCTGTAGAGTGAGCAGGCCACAGAAAATGCTGGGCAGAACACGCGCAGGCACTGCTCACGGCTTTCAGGCACTACACAATGGCAAAATTCAGAGCAAATGCATTAAACTTCCCCGCTCTCGCCACCACCTCCTGAGCTGCCTTATGGCGACTGTGTTACCTGAGGGTGACCACAGGTATCTGTGGCAGGTGCATTAGCTCGCTGAGCTGTCTCACTGGGATTCAGACCTGTGGCCTGCAGGTTACACACACATCCCTGCAACAGATGCACTAGCCTCCTAAGCTATCCTGGTCTAGTTTTAGTGTTTCAAAGATGCCTAATGTAGTAAAGTTTTAGCTCTTGGAATGATGTTTGAATCCTGCCTATTTTTTCGGTTATAACTACTCCTGTCAACTCTGTATTAATGACTCTGTGTAACTCACATACATTGTTATTTTTTGTATCCGAAATGCCTGTAATTCTTAGGGGCGCTCTGGTGCCCCCTGGGGACTACACAACCTGCAATAAATACATCATATATCTGAGATTGAAGCCTTGCCTTGTCAGCTACACACTCCTCTTTACGGGAGTGCATTAATTTAACCCCAGAGGTATTTCAATTAGAAGAGACCTTTGACCAAAAAGATATTCTCAGATCGCTGCAGCAGGTGCATTAACACCCTGACCTATCTCGCTGAGATGAAACCTATGACTTGCAGGTAGCACACACATCTCTGGCGTAAACGCATCAACCCACTACACTCTCTCACTGGTATCTGAACCTGTAAACTTACACAACCCCCTGTAGCAGGTGCATTGACACCCTGACCTATCTCGCTGAGATGGAACCTATGACTTGCAGGTAGCACACACATCTCTGGCGTAAACGCATCAACCCACTACACTCTCTCACTGGTATCTGAACCTGTAAACTTACACAACCCCCTGTAGCAGGTGCATTGACACCCTGACCTATCTCGCTGAGATGGAACCTATGACTTGCAGGTAGCACACACATCTCTGGCGTAAACGCATCAACCCACTACACTCTCTCACTGGTATCTGAACCTGTAAACTTACACAACCCCCTGTAGCAGGTGCATTGACACCATGAGCATATTGCAGTTGATCGTGACTGCAGCTCCCAAAATGTGGAAAGTGTTACCTTGGCTTCTCCCTCTCTGTCCACTCCGCCCCCACCCCCAGCACCCCCTCGGTCCCGGTGCTGTGGTTTGGGCAGCTTCCGAGGCCACCTCTCTGCCCCCAGACTGGCTCGGATCCCACCCTCCAGCCTGACCTCAGTCCTCGGGACCTGCGGCTTCCTCCCCCGGTCAGGGATGTGTGGGGGGCGGACACAGCCGGCATTGATGCTCCGGGAATAAATAGGACCGCCCGGGCCAGGGCCAGGGCCAGAGCAGAGCCAGCCAGGAGCAGCCAGACACCTGCGGGACTTTCCATGAGTGCGGCAGGTGGAGCCTGAGGCCCGCTGTCTGAGGTGAGGACGAGGTGAGCGCCGACTGAGGGGTCTGAGAAGGGGCGGGAGACTGAGGGTAGGCCAGGGGGGATGGCAGGAATATGGGTGAAGTACTGGGGGTGCTGAGTTAGGGCACTGCCGTCTGGGAGAGCTCTGGGAAGTACTGGAAGAGTGAGGCCAGGTGAGTGCAGAATTGTGAGGTCGAGTGCACGACTGGGGGTGTGCTCAATGAGGACAGAATTGGGGGCAGGTGAGGGCAGTGCTGGGTTGGGTGTGGGGCAGGGCCCCTGGAATTATGCGTCAGGCAAAGTCAAACTATGAGGCATCGTTGAGTAAATTATGTGGCAAGATAAAAAGCGAATTATGCGGCACAATGTGGCACATTTTGCAATGGTATTACTTTAATATTTCATCTTTTTTTATGTTTAAACTTGGTAACACTATATGGGCATTGGTTGCACCTCATTAGTGCCAGTTTAACACCAAGATACAGAAATAAGTAACAGAAAGGTGACCAGTCCAGCTTTCCAAAGGGCCTTTCACTATGCAGCAACGTGTCACTGCATTTTCAGTAACTTTTGACTGTTTGAGCTAGAAGCAAAATCTTTTTTTGTTAAAATCTGCAGATTATGCGGCAGATGCTGGATTAAGTGGCAAATGCGGAAAATGAATAATCATGTGAAAATCGATGTGGCCACACAATTGCATGAATTCAGTGGCCCAGGTGTAGGGTGAGGCCAGAGACATGGGGACGAGTGCACGACTGGGACGGGTACATGATGAGGGAAGGACTACAGTGCAAGGCGAGGGCAGGTTTGGGGGACCGAGTGCAGGAGTGGGAGGGGTGCATAATGACGGCAAGTCTGGGGGCAGGTAGAGGGCAAAGCTGAGAGTGAGGGCAGGACCGTGAGGGGTGCATGCTGGGGGCAGGTCCTATGGCTGCAGGGTTGAGGGCAGGTCGGGGTGCTGGGCGAGGGAAAGATGGGGTGCTTTGACTGTGGGTGTGTGAGACTAGCTGTCTGAAATGAGCGCGGGGTGAGGGCACAGCTGGTCGAGAGAGGGCAGGGCAGGTCGGTTCAAGGTGACGGGATGACTAGGGAGTGATGGTTGAAGACAAAGCTGAGGGATGCTGGGGGGGGGGGGTATGGCAAACAGGACTGAGAGAGTTCTAGGCACAAGTGGGAGAGCACCCCTGGAGGGCAAGACTGGGAGGGCTCGGGTAAGACTCGTGGAGCGCTTTGCCGAAGTGAGGGATTGTTAGGTAGCACTAGGAGCATGCAGGGGAGAAGTGAGGGACTATTGGGCAGAACTAGGGGAATGTAGGGCAGCAGCGATGGATTGTTGAATGAGACCGGCCTGAAAGGGTGCTGTGCAGAACTGGGTGGCGGCTGGTAGATTGCAGGGGAGGGCATGGATGCAGCTGGGCAGGACTGGTGATTGTTGGGTAGGGTGGTGTAAACTTTGGGCATGAATGGGCGAGTGCTGGGCAGGAGGGAGGCCCGCGTGAGTGCTTTACCACACTAGCCTAATGCCAGGAAGCACTAGGAGAGTCCTGGACAGGACTGGTGATACAAGGGTTCAGGGCATCATGTGACCGACCCAGGCATGCGTCAGGATGGAGTGACTGTTAGGCATAACATGGAGAGCAGTGGGTGCCACGCCACCTAAAGCGATCATCCCGGGCTACATCAAAGACTAACATATTCACCTCAAATTCATGACCAAGACTAGCGCCTTCACCCACAAACTGGCCACAGACAGCGCAATCCCCCAAACTATGTTCAAAAGACACCAAAGCCTTTGGCAAAGATCTAAACGAACTGAATTACTCCCAACCTGACACTATGGCCAACACTACTATCCCAAATAATCACCAAGGACACATCCATTACTGAACCTGGGGCAAAGGCCAGCGCTGTCATCCCACAGGATGGTCATCATGACAAAGAGAAATATGCCCCACCTATGTGCAAACCCAACTCTTAGGACCTTTCGGCACCTCTGGGCAACATTATCACCCCAGCATTGTACTCAGGCTGGCCCCATCTTTCAACATCGGAAGAAGGTCGATGCTAACATTAACTATGAGTCCAAGGCCAAGACCATCCTGCTAACCGATGACCAAGGCTTGCACCTAGGGCCAAAGGTAACTCAGGTATTCCCAAAGAGGGCAAAGGTCTCCACATGCTTCTCCCTCCACATGGCAAAGCTTCTTGGGGCCATTATGTAGAACGGGCCAAGACACTCATCCCAACCTCCTCTCAAGTTATGGCAAAGGCCTATCATGGTGAACACCATCGTCCCCACCTCATACCAAGAGCAGTGGCATCCTCCAATCTGGAGCCAAGGTAAACAACATCACTGAACCGATGGCCAAGGGGACATAATTGAACCCAGTGTTAATGCCAGGGCCATTTTACACAGTGGGGCCAAGGCAAATGCTATTGGCCAATGCAGGAAAAAGGCCCAGTCAATGCCTTCATACATCTTGGGGCCAATGCCTTCATACCAAATGATGGGTATGATTAAACAGAGGGGGATATTACCAAGGAATAGCGATAATAATCGCTAAGCGCGCTTAGCGCTGTTTTTTTTATTGCCGGCTATCGCTGGATTTCATCGCGGAGATAACGCGTTATTATCAACGCTTATCTCCAAGGCGATAAAAAATCCAGCGATAGCGGCGAAACCCAGCAATAGCGTGAGGAATCCAGCGATAAATTCCCAGCGCTAATGAAAAGCTTGCTAATAGGCAGGTGAGGTCTTAACCTTACAATCCACCTCCCATTGACAAGAATGGTTAAGTCAAGTTTTTAGCAGGTGTTAAAATCCAGCGATAATCGCGGTTAGCGCGACTTTTTTTATCGCTTCGCGGGCATTGCTAATAGGGGGAAGTTGTGTTTGCGACTGTTTCCAGTCGCTTTTAGTTGGGAACGCCTACTTTGCATGTCATTAGCGATAATTATCGCTGACATGCAAAGCGGCACCAAAACGGTCGCTTTCGCCATAGAGCTGTCGCTAACAGCTGTTAGCGACAGCTTGCTAATAGGGCGATAGAAATATCGACACTTTAGCGGCAAAAAGTGCCGCTAAAGCGGCGATACCGCCCTTGCTAATATGCCCCAGAATTACTCCTGACTTATGTTGAAGGTAAATGCTATGGACATGTAACCATGCCCAACTTCATTATCCAAGCTAGGACCAGGGCCATGGTCACTGCCCAATCCATGGTCAAGGTCGATGCTAACATTGAACTTTGGAATTTGGGCCAAGGCCAAAATCCTTGTCCAATCCTAGGACCAGGACAGCATCATCATTAAACCCTGGGCCAAGGCCAGCACCCACTATACAGAGCAGGTCAAGGCGAGTGGGACTTGCTGTAGTCCTGGCCACCACTGTCAACCAACCTTGTACTAACAGGAATGCCATTGTCTCAATTCACAGCAAAGGCCGATGCTCTCACAAAAGCCTAACTCCATTGCCCAACCGGGGGCGTTGGCCAAGGTCCTTTGCCACAGCCAAGAAACACAGAAACACTGCCAACCTACAATGAAGGCCAGGGTTATCGGGGCCCGTCTGTAGCAGTGGCCAAGAGTATCATCTTGACCTATGACTAATGCCAATGCCAATGTCATTGTCCACACCATGGCTATGGCCTACTTCGTCATCCAAAGCTGCAGCCTAGAGTAATGCCATAGTCCATACCTGGGACCTAGGCCAAAACTACTATCCCCACCCGTTTTTGGAGCCAGTGATTTTGTCGCCAATCTCAGACCAAGAGCAACACCATTTCCCAATCTGGTATCAAGGTGACTATCATCACCCCCAACCTGTGGTTATCACCACCATCCCAACCTTCAACCAAGGCTACTACCATCATCCTACATGTTGCCAAGGTTAATGCCATCATTGAACTTGATGCCAAGGATAGCGCCATAGTACTACATAGGGTTACTTATAACCTGCTCTAGCCTATGTCCGGGGTCATCAGCCCACCACTCGATCTCAAGGCCGACGCTCTTGACCAGGTCTGGAGCCCAGAGTAGCACAAGTTCCCAATATAGGGTCAAGAGGACTGTCGTCACCCCTAAGCCTGAGGCCAGCAGCGTCAGCCCGAACTTGTCCTGGGAGTAAGTGCGGGATCTAACCTGGGCCAAGGTAAAGGCCGACACTAAACCACCGGCCAAGGCCACTATACAGAACAATGGCCAAGACAGAATTACGCCCAACCTATGGCCGACAGCCTCCCCCTTCATCCTGATGCTAAGGGCAATCTCATTCTCCCATCCCAGGACCAAGACTATCTCTAGATGAGGAGGGTGGGCCACCTCCAAGGAGGGTCGCTTTGGGGCCCCACAGGCAGCTTCTCACACCAAAGGGCCAGGTCTTCCCATGATGGAGACCCTATGGTTGAGCAGCACGTGTCCCAGATTCTCTTTCTGGAAACTCCCACAGGCAATCCTTTCCTCTCCCTTCTGTCTGTCGATCATTTCCCTCTCCTCACTCTCTCCCAGCCCGCGTCTGCCCTCCTTCCCACCCCAACCCCTCTATCCTTCTTTAACACTTGCCAATATCTCTCCAAGCACCCCTCTACCCCACTCCTCCCCTCCCCCAGTTCCCTGCCTGTTGGTTGTATTACAGTCCAAGAAAGTGTTTTGAAAACTTTTTTCCCTCTATGACTCCTGGCCAAAAATAACTCCCTCTGCCCCCACACCACGTCTCAGCCCTCCCCTCAAACCCTTCCACCTCCAGCCTAAACCCCTCCCTTCCTCCTAGATGCCGATTCTACTTAAACACTGCATATTCTGTTCTGCTCCTCAGAAGAGCAAGCGCCCAGAAGATAAGAGCGGACTCCCCCTGAAAGGCGACAGAAGACGGACCTGAACCCCCTTCCTCCGGTCCATCGGGCACAGGAGACAGCACCATGCGGACCCTCCTCGTCCTCGCCCTGCTCGCCCTCTGCGCCATGGTGACCCTTGGCTCTGGTAAGAAAAGAGGGGAATACAGACTTTTGGGTGAAAGGGGTGGGAGCAGGTGCTTTCAAACTAAAACCAGACTGGGCTCGTCCGTTTGAAACAAGGGCAGGTCCTGTGAATGTCCAGCTCTGTCAGTGCACCTCAGTCCTTCCTGTAACACTCCATGATGCTCCAGTACTGGGACCAGGTGCCGGTCAGTCAGTGCACCTTAGTCCTTCCTGTAACACTCCATGATGCTCCAGTACTGGGACCAGGTGCCGGTCAGTCAGTGCACCTCAGTCCTTCCTGTAACACTCCATGATGCTTCAGTACTGGGACCAGGTGCCGGTCAGTCAGTGCACCTCAGTCCTTCCTGTAACACTCCATGATGCTTCAGTACTGGGACCAGGTGCCGGTCAGTCAGTGCACCTCAGTCCTTCCTGTAACACTCCATGATGCTCCAGTACTGGGACCAGGTGCCGGTCAGTCAGTGCACCTCAGTCCTTCCTGTAACACTCCATGATGCTCCAGTACTGGGACCAGGTGCCGGTCAGTCAGTGCACCTCAGTCCTTCCTGTAACACTCCATGATGCTCCAGTACTGGGACCAGGTGCCGGTCAGTCAGTGCACCTCAGTCCTTCCTGTAACACTCCATGATGCTTTAGTACTGGGACCAGGTGCCGGTCAGTCAGTGCACCTCAGTCCTTCCTGTAACACTGCATGATGCTCCAGTACTGGGACCAGGTGCCGGTCAGTCAGTGCACCTCAGTCCTTCCTGTAACACTCCATGATGCTCCAGTACTGGGACCAGGTGCCGGTCAGTCAGTGCACCTCAGTCCTTCCTGTAACACTCCATGATGCTCCAGTACTGGGACCAGGTGCCGGTCAGTCAGTGCACCTCAGTCCTTCCTGTAACACTCCATGATGCTCCAGTACTGGGACCAGGTGCCGGTCAGTCAGTGCACCTCAGTCCTTCCTGTAACACTCCATGATGCTTCAGTACTGGGACCAGGTGCCGGTCAGTCAGTGCACCTCAGTCCTTCCTGTAACACTCCATGATGCTCCAGTACTGGGACCAGGTGCCGGTCAGTCAGTGCACCTCAGTCCTTCCTGTAACACTCCATGATGCTCCAGTACTGGGACCAGGCGCCGCTCAGTCAGTGCACCTCAGTCCTTCCTGTAACACTCCATTCTGCTCCAGTACTGGAACCAGACGCCGCTCGTTTCCTGCCCCACCGCATCCCTTTGTATTCTAGTACTGAAACTCACGCGCCGCTCTTCCCCAACCCTGAGCTGCACGCACCACCCCATCCTATTCCAGTACAGGGACCCATACACAGCTAGACCCTTGCACCTCACTCCTGCCCTGCAACCACACCTGCTGCCCCAGAACCAGAATCCTGAGACAGCTCTCTCGATGCATCTCAGGACGAAACTGCAACTCCCTCCCTATTCCAGTACTGGACACCCCCCCTCCACCAACACTCAGATCTGCCAGTTCACCTCAGCCACGGCCACCAAGGAAACCCTCATATAACGGGGGCTCACACACAGCCCACCAGTGTATCTCTGCCATGGCCTGCAGCTCGCTCCGTTATACCGCTACTGGGACTCACACACAGCTCCACCACTGCACCCCGACCCTGATCCTCGACACGTGCGGCTATTCGACGAGTGGGCCTCTCACAGAGGTGTGTCCACGCGTCTGAATCACAGCCTGCACTGCCTCTGCTGCTCCAGTGCCATGGTCCACACACAGCTCTGCCAATGCACCTCAACCAGGGCCTTCCGCTGGGCCTGCTGTCTGAAGGCTGAGCTGGGCTCGGCCAACACACACGTTTTCTACCCTACAGCCCCTTTTACTGCTCCAGGCCCCCAGCCCACACCAGCTCTGCTAACGCACGTCTTTCCAGAGCTGCAGTATCTGGGCGTTTTAAATACTAGAGCCCCTGAGCTCTAACAGTGCACGTCCATCCTGCAATGCAGCACAGGGACCCATCAGTGACTCTGCCAGTGCACCTCCCCCTGACCTGCAGCGCCCCCGGTTATTCCAGTGCCGGATTCTACGCCCAGCTCTGCCAATCCACCTCTCTCCCGACCGACAGCCTCTGGTTATTCCAGGAATGGAGCCCACGCGCTGCGCACACCAGACCCGACCGCAGCCAGCCAGATATTCCAGTACTGGGGCCCCCACCTGGCTCTGCCAGTGCTTTTAACTCTTGCCCTCCAGCACCCGTGCTAGCACAGTACTGGAGCCAGCATACAGTTCTCCAGTTCCAGCCCACACTGCCCCTTACTATACCCACACAGAGCTCAGCCTATGCACTTCACTCATATGCTTCAGCCCCTCCCAGCCCCTGCCCTTCTCCAGCACCGGTACCCACTGGTGGCTGTACCAGTGCAGCAGCACACCTGCTACTCCAGTACTGAGTTCCACACACACCTCTGCTGATGCTCCCCAATCTAGCCCACATCACCCCTAATGTACCCACACAGAGCTCAGCCTATGCACCTCACTCGTATGCTTCAGCCCCTCCCAGCCCCTGCCCTTCTCCAGCACCGGTACCCACTGGCGGCTGTACCAGTGCACCAGCACACCTGCTACTCCAGTACTGGGACCCACACACCTCTGCTGATGCTCCCCAATCTAGCCCACATCACCCCTAATGTACCCACACAGAGCTCAGCCTATGCACCTCACTCGTATGCTTCAGCCCCTGCCCTTCTCCAGCACCGGTACCCACTGGCGGCTGTACCAGTGCAGCAGCACACCTGCTACTCCAGTACTGGGAACCCCACACACCTCTGCTGATGCTCCCCAATCTAGCCCACATCACCCCTAATGTACCCACACAGAGCTCAGCCTATGCACCTCACTCGTATGCTTCAGCCCCTGCCCTTCTCCAGCACCGGTACCCACTGGCGGCTGTACCAGTGCACCAGCACACCTGCTACTCCAGTACTGGGACCCCCACACACCTCTGCTGATGCTCCCCAATCTAGCCCACATCACCCCTAATGTACCCACACAGAGCTCAGCCTATGCACCTCACTCGTATGCTTCAGCCCCTGCCCTTCTCCAGCACCGGTACCCACTGGTGGCTGTACCAGTGCAGCAGCACACCTGCTACTCCAGTACTGGGACCCCCACACACCTCTGCTGATGCTCCCCAATCTAGCCCACATCACCCTTAATGTACCCACACAGAGCTCAGCCTATGCACCTCACTCGTATGCTTCAGCCCCTGCCCTTCTCCAGCACCGGTACCCACTGGCGGCTGTACCAGTGCAGCAGCACACCTGCTACTCCAGTACTGGGACCCACACACCTCTGCTGATGCTCCCCAATCTAGCCCACATCACCCCTAATGTACCCACACAGAGCTCAGCCTATGCACCTCACTCGTATGCTTCAGGCCCTCCCAGCCCCTGCCCTTCTCCAGCACCGGTACCCACTGGTGGCTGTACCAGTGCACCAGCACACCTGCTACTCCAGTTCTGGGACCCACACACCTCTGCTGATGCTCCCCAATCTAGCCCACATCACCCCTAATGTACCCACACAGACCTCAGCCTATGCACCTTACTCGTATGCTTCAGCCCCTCCCAGCCCCTGCCCTTCTCCAGCACCGGTACCCACTGGTGGCTGTACCAGTGCACCAGCACACCTGCTACTCCAGTACTGGGACCCCACACACCTCTGCTGATGCTCCCCAATCTAGCCCACATCACCCCTAATGTACCCACACAGAGCTCAGCCTATGCACCTTACTCGTATGCTTCAGCCCCTCCCAGCCCCTGCCCTTCTCCAGCACCGGTACCCACTGGCGGCTGTACCAGTGCAGCAGCACACCTGCTACTCCAGTACTGGGACCCACACACCTCTGCTGATGCTCCCCAATCTAGCCCACATCACCCTTAATGTACCCACACAGAGCTCAGCCTATGCACCTCACTCGTATGCTTCAGCCCCTGCCCTTCTCCAGCACCGGTACCCACTGGTGGCTGTACCAGTGCAGCAGCACACCTGCTACTCCAGTACTGGGACCCCCACACACCTCTGCTGATGCTCCCCAATCTAGCCCACATCACCCCTAATGTACCCACACAGACCTCAGCCTATGCACCTCACTCGTATGCTTCAGCCCCTGCCCTTCTCCAGCACCGGTACCCACTGGTGGCTGTACCAGTGCAGCAGCACACCTGCTACTCCAGTACTGGGACCCCCACACACCTCTGCTGATGCTCCCCAATCTAGCCCACATCACCCCTAATGTACCCACACAGAGCTCAGCCTATGCACCTCACTCGTATGCTTCAGCCCCAGCCCTTCTCCAGCACCGGTACCCACTGGCGGCTGTACCAGTGCACCAGCACACCTGCTACTCCAGTACTGGGACCCCCACACACCTCTGCTGATGCTCCCCAATCTAGCCCACATCACCCTTAATGTACCCACACAGAGCTCAGCCTATGCACCTCACTCGTATGCTTCAGCCCCTGCCCTTCTCCAGCACCGGTACCCACTGGCGGCTGTACCAGTGCACCAGCACACCTGCTACTCCAGTACTGAGCTCCACACACACCTCTGCTGATGCTCCCCAATCTAGCCCACATCACCCCTAATGTACCCACACAGAGCTCAGCCTATGCACCTCACTCGTATGCTTCAGCCCCTCCCAGCCCCTGCCCTTCTCCAGCACCGGTACCCACTGGTAGCTGTACCAGTGCACCAGCACACCTGCTACTCCAGTACTGGGACCCACACACCTCTGCTGATGCTCCCCAATCTAGCCCACATCACCCCTAATGTACCCACACAGAGCTCAGCCTATGCACCTCACTCGTATGCTTCAGCCCCTGCCCTTCTCCAGCACCGGTACCCACTGGCGGCTGTACCAGTGCAGCAGCACACCTGCTACTCCAGTACTGGGACCCACACACCTCTGCTGATGCTCCCCAATCTAGCCCACATCACCCCTAATGTACCCACACAGAGCTCAGCCTGTGCACCTCACTCGTATGCTTCAGCCACTGCCCTTCTCCAGCACCGGTACCCACTGGTGGCTGTACCAGTGCAGCAGCACACCTGCTACTCCAGTACTGGGACCCCCACACACCTCTGCTGATGCTCCCCAATCTAGCCCACATCACCCCTAATGTACCCACACAGAGCTCAGCCTATGCACCTCACTCGTATGCTTCAGCCCCTCCCAGCCCCTGCCCTTCTCCAGCACCGGTACCCACTGGCGGCTGTACCAGTGCACCAGCACACCTGCTACTCCAGTACTGGGACCCACACACCTCTGCTGATGCTCCCCAATCTAGCCCACATCACCCCTAATGTACCCACACAGACCTCAGCCTATGCACCTTACTCGTATGCTTCAGCCCCTCCCAGCCCCTGCCCTTCTCCAGCACCGGTACCCACTGGTGGCTGTACCAGTGCACCAGCACACCTGCTACTCCAGTACTGGGACCCCCACACACCTCTGCTGATGCTCCCCAATCTAGCCCACATCACCCCTAATGTACCCACACAGAGCTCAGCCTATGCACCTCACTCGTATGCTTCAGCCCCTCCCAGCCCCTGCCCTTCTCCAGCACCGGTACCCACTGGCGGCTGTACCAGTGCAGCAGCACACCTGCTACTCCAGTACTGGGACCCACACACCTCTGCTGATGCTCCCCAATCTAGCCCACATCACCCTTAATGTACCCACACAGAGCTCAGCCTATGCACCTCACTCGTATGCTTCAGCCCCTGCCCTTCTCCAGCACCGGTACCCACTGGTGGCTGTACCAGTGCAGCAGCACACCTGCTACTCCAGTACTGGGACCCCCACACACCTCTGCTGATGCTCCCCAATCTAGCCCACATCACCCCTAATGTACCCACACAGAGCTCAGCCTATGCACCTCACTCGTATGCTTCAGCCCCTGCCCTTCTCCAGCACCGGTACCCACTGGCGGCTGTACCAGTGCAGCAGCACACCTGCTACTCCAGTACTGGGACCCCCACACACCTCTGCTGATGCTCCCCAATCTAGCCCACATCACCCCTAATGTACCCACACAGAGCTCAGCCTATGCACCTCACTCGTATGCTTCAGCCCCTGCCCTTCTCCAGCACCGGTACCCACTGGCGGCTGTACCAATGCAGCAGCATACCTGCTACTCCAGTACTGGGACCCCCACACACCTCTGCTGATGCTCCCCAATCTAGCCCACATCACCCTTAATGTACCCACACAGAGCTCAGCCTATGCACCTCACTCGTATGCTTCAGCCCCTCCCAGCCCCTGCCCTTCTCCAGCACCGGTACCCACTGGCGGCTGTACCAGTGCAGCAGCACACCTGCTACTCCAGTACTGGGACCCACACACCTCTGCTGATGCTCCCCAATTTAGCCCACATCACCCTTAATGTACCCACACAGAGCTCAGCCTATGCACCTCACTCGTATGCTTCAGCCCCTGCCCTTCTCCAGCACCGGTACCCACTGGTGGCTGTACCAGTGCAGCAGCACACCTGCTACTCCAGTACTGGGACCCACACACCTCTGCTGATGCTCCCCAATCTAGCCCACATCACCCCTAATGTACCCACACAGAGCTCAGCCTATGCACCTCACTCGTATGCTTCAGCCCCTGCCCTTCTCCAGCACTGGTACCCACTGGCGGCTGCACAAGTGCAGCAGCACACCTGCTACTCCAGTACTGGGACCCCCACACACCTCTGCTGATGCTCCCCAATCTAGCCCACATCACCCCTAATGTACCCACACAGAGCTCAGCCTATGCACCTCACTCGTATGCTTCAGCCCCTGCCCTTCTCCAGCACCGGTACCCACTGGCGGCTGTACCAGTGCACCAGCACACCTGCTACTCCAGTACTGGGACCCCCACACACCTCTGCTGATGCTCCCAATCTAGCCCACATCACCCTTAATGTACCCACACAGAGCTCAGCCTATGCACCTCACTCGTATGCTTCAGCCCCTGCCCTTCTCCAGCACCGGTACCCACTGGTGGCTGTACCAGTGCAGCAGCACACCTGCTACTCCAGTACTGGGACCCCCACACACCTCTGCTGATGCTCCCCAATCTAGCCCACATCACCCCTAATGTACCCACACAGAGCTCAGCCTATGCACCTCACTCGTATGCTTCAGCCCCTGCCCTTCTCCAGCACCGGTACCCACTGGTGGCTGTACCAGTGCAGCAGCACACCTGCTACTCCAGTACTGGGACCCACACACCTCTGCTGATGCTCCCCAATCTAGCCCACATCACCCCTAATGTACCCACACAGAGCTCAGCCTATGCACCTCACTCGTATGCTTCAGCCCCTCCCAGCCCCTGCCCTTCTCCAGCACCGGTACCCACTGGCGGCTGTACCAGTGCACCAGCACACCTGCTACTCCAGTACTGAGTTCCACACACACCTCTGCTGATGCTCCCCAATCTAGCCCACATCACCCTTAATGTACCCACACAGAGCTCATCCTATGCACCTCACTCGTATGCTTCAGCCCCTCCCAGCCCCTGCCCTTCTCCAGCACCGGTACCCACTGGCGGCTGTACCAGTGCACCAGCACACCTGCTACTCCAGTACTGGGACCCCCACACACCTCTGCTGATGCTCCCCAATCTAGCCCACATCACCCCTAATGTACCCACACAGAGCTCAGCCTATGCACCTCACTCGTATGCTTCAGCCCCTGCCCTTCTCCAGCACCGGTACCCACTGGTGGCTGTACCAGTGCAGCAGCACACCTGCTACTCCAGTACTGGGACCCACACACCTCTGCTGATGCTCCCCAATCTAGCCCACATCACCCCTAATGTACCCACACAGAGCTCAGCCTGTGCACCTCACTCGTATGCTTCAGCCCCTGCCCTTCTCCAGCACCGGTACCCACTGGTGGCTGTACCAGTGCAGCAGCACACCTGCTACTCCAGTACTGGGACCCCACACACCTCTGCTGATGCTCCCAATCTAGCCCACATCACCCCTAATGTACCCACACAGAGCTCAGCCTATGCACCTCACTCATATGCTTCAGCCCCTCCCAGCCCCTGCCCTTCTCCAGCACCGGTACCCACTGGTGGCTGTACCAGTGCAGCAGCACACCTGCTACTCCAGTACTGGGACCCACACACCTCTGCTGATGCTCCCCAATCTAGCCCACATCACCCTTAATGTACCCACACAGAGCTCAGCCTATGCACCTCACTCGTATGCTTCAGCCCCTGCCCTTCTCCAGCACCGGTACCCACTGGTGGCTGTACCAGTGCAGCAGCACACCTGCTACTCCAGTACTGGGACCCCACACACCTCTGCTGATGCTCCCCAATCTAGCCCACATCACCCCTAATGTACCCACACAGAGCTCAGCCTATGCACCTCACTCGTATGCTTCAGCCCCTGCCCTTCTCCAGCACCGGTACCCACTGGTGGCTGTACCAGTGCAGCAGCACACCTGCTACTCCAGTACTGGGACCCCCACACACCTCTGCTGATGCTCCCCAATCTAGCCCACATCACCCCTAATGTACCCACACAGAGCTAAGCCTATGCACCTCACTCGTATGCTTCAGCCCCTCCCAGCCCCTGCCCTTCTCCAGCACCGATACCCACTGGCGGCTGTACCAGTGCACCAGCACACCTGCTACTCCAGTACTGGGACCCCCACACACCTCTGCTGATGCTCCCCAATCTAGCCCACATCACCCCTAATGTACCCACACAGAGCTCAGCCTATGCACCTCACTCGTATGCTTCAGCCCCTGCCCTTCTCCAGCACCGGTACCCACTGGTGGCTGTACCAGTGCAGCAGCACACCTGCTACTCCAGTACTGGGACCCCCACACACCTCTGCTGATGCTCCCCAATCTAGCCCACATCACCCCTAATGTACCCACACAGAGCTCAGCCTATGCACCTCACTCGTATGCTTCAGCCCCTCCCAGCCCCTGCCCTTCTCCAGCACCGGTACCCACTGGTGGCTGTACCAGTGCACCAGCACACCTGCTACTCCAGTACTGGGACCCCCACACACCTCTGCTGATGCTCCCCAATCTAGCCCACATCACCCCTAATGTACCCACACAGAGCTCAGCCTATGCACCTCACTCGTATGCTTCAGCCCCTCCCAGCCCCTGCCCTTCTCCAGCACCGGTACCCACTGGTGGCTGTACCAGTGCACCAGCACACCTGCTATGCCAGTACTGAGCCCCACACACACCTCTGCTGATGCTCGCCATCCTTCCCTCCCACACACGGGCCCCAGGGCATGTGGGCGGTTCTGGTGATAGCGGGTTCACAGCATGTCTGCCTCAGCCTCTCCTCTGGCTGCTGCTGGCGCCAGATGAGGAAATGTGCTTGGTATTTCCTCCAGAGCTGCTTCACTTGATTTCTGGAATATTGACAAGTCTGAGGGGCCTGGTTCATTTACAAAGTGCATTCGCTGCAGAACTGCAGAAACGCAATATGCTTCAAAAAATAAATGTCTGTCTCCAACATTTTCCTCTCTCTTCACACTCTCTCTCATTTCTCCCCAGGTTGACTTCACTTTTATATCTTCAATTTTTCCGTTTTTTATTTTTGTCTTTTTAGCTTTTTTTAGCACTAACTTTATTACATTTTCAATATTAGTAGGCATTACAGGAGAATGACATTTCACTGAGAACAGGAATACAGTCGGATGGAGGCAATATAAGATGTATACAAAGTGTGGCATTCAGTCTCAATCTTAATATTCCAAAAAAGGAATAAAACAAATATGAATAAATGTAACTAATCCCCCCACCCGGATCCCAAGCCAATCAAAGCCCGATGTGTCACCTATGAACTGTCTCATCTCATGTTAGGGGGTAAGTGCATGTGGGTAAAGTCTGGCTATGGACCTGGTAGAACCGGTGGCGTTGGATCCTCTGTAGCACACAGTTACCCAAGGGCGTAACCAGTGCCGGGCCCGCACGAGCTTCCCCACCACACCCTGGTATCACTTCAGAGATCAGAGCCTTGTGCTTTAAAGCCCTCCAATAGCATATCCCATTCCATGGAGATTGGCGTTTTGCGCAGCCCTCTGTATTCCTCCCGCCTGAGGGCTACACTTTCTGCAAGACCCCAATGATGGACCTCCTCCCACCAGTCCTCCACCCTCGGGGCCAATGGGAATTTCCAGCATCTAGTGAGTAGGCGTTTCGCCAGTAGTAACGCGAGGTTCGTGAATCGCACTCCCACCTTGGAACCTCTAGTTTTCATGGGCAGCCTAAGTATACAGTGTTCTAAGTTATCCCACCGGGTCTGTCCCGTGACCTCACCCAAGGCTCCCGCTATTCCCACCCAGTAGTTTGAGAGTTGCGGACATGTCCATAGCATGTGAATCGGATCTGACCTATGCTTTAGGCAACGGGGACACATCGAGGACACCGAGGGGTATATCTGACTGATTTTGTGTGGCGCTAAATATGCCCTGTGTAGTATAGCAAATTGAATGAATTTGAACCTCAAGTTGCGAGATACTTTTTTGGGGTATTCAAGCATGCACGCCCACTCCTTGTCTGAGATTTCCCTAGTCAAATCCTCCTCCCAGCTACCTTTCAAGGACGCGAGTGATCATGCCATAAGTTGGTCCCGGAGCCCTTTGTACAGCAATCGCACAATATGCCGACCGAACCCCATCGTGCAGGCTTTCCTTCTTAATTGTGATTTTTTTGTTGTTTCTTTTTCCTTCCATGTTTGCCTCTGTCTGTCTTTTTTCCGTTCCCCCTATCACTCTGCCTGTTCACTTTATTTTTCTGCATTGAGGTTTTCTTTTCTTTTTAGCCTTTCCTCATTGTCATTTATTTTCTTTTTGTTCCCCCATTCTGTGTGTACTTACTCCTTTCTTCTATTTGCCTTTCCATCCCATGTCACTTGCTTGCTCTGTTCATATGTTCTCTATACCCTTTATTGCTTAATTTGTTGCTGTCACTTTTCTGTATTTAACATTTTTTTCCTTTTTTAAATTTTTCTATTTCCCCTTTCCTGGTCTTTACTTTTCCTCTGCTTTCTTGTATCTCTCATTCTTGTCCCTTTTTGTTCTTTCTCATTCTATCTTTCTGGGTATCCCCTCTGCCATCTCTCCTTTACCCCACCTGTAGTCAATAATATCCTAATCTCCTCATTTCTTATCCCTTTTCCGCAGATTCTCAGGAGAGTCACGAGTCCTTTGAGAGATACAGTAAGTGAATCCACACAGGTTTCAGATTCCATGTTCAAGCCCCAGACCGCTTGGCTCTCTGTCGAGCTGTAGAACAGCAGTGGGGGAATACCACAGTGAGGGGAGAAGCTTAGTCAGTGAGATTGAGGGGTGTGAATCTCAGATTTTCGGACTAAAAAATGGTAGGTCGATGGGTGAGATAACCAAGGGTCAGGATGGACTGTTCCCATGACGAAAAGGATCAGTACTGATTTGTATTAGGTGGGCGTCTGTCTAGAGTGGAACAATGGACAAAAACAATGGTCTGGTATGCTACCCCAAGTGATTGTCAATATTTATACAATTTACAAGCATTCCTCCCATCACCTTTTGGGTGTTTGATTGCCAGTAGAATGCCTGGAAACCTGAGACTGGTGCAGCTTTCCAGAACTACTACAACCAATGTTTGTGAATTCCAAAAATTTGTACATTTGCACCAATTCAACGACCACTTCTTTGGGTGGAGATTTAGTATGTTTTTTTCGGATAAACCAGTCACTATATATGTTTAAGTTTCCAATCCAGAAAGTAAATAAGTTAAAACCTCTTAGTGCAATGAGAACAACAAGAAAAACCAGCACAGACATACTAGACCCTATCCAGGGCCCCTTGGCCCAACTACCAAGCCAAAAATACATTAATGTGGGGGTGTCACACCCCAAATACCCCCTGAAGCTATGCCCCTGTCCACAGTTATAAATAATACAGAATTGGGAATACTCACTTTCTAAATCAGCTTTGAGGATCCAACATATTGCATGTTTAATGCAGCAGCCATCCAGCACTGAGGGCTGCTCTTTGATTCAAAGATGCATCTTGTGGCAACAGAAACCAGATTTCAACAGCTCGATGTTCCGTGCTGCTCAATCACCCTATATTACACGTCATGAGCAACTTAGAGTTTGGTAACACAATTTGGTATCAGTGGTTCAGCAGGTGGAGGATACTGGGACCAGGGACTGTGGGGGGCCCACTGCACCAATTATAGATCTTTTAACTATTG
This sequence comes from Calotriton arnoldi, assembly GCA_963921515.1. Classification (NCBI taxonomy): domain Eukaryota; kingdom Metazoa; phylum Chordata; class Amphibia; order Caudata; family Salamandridae; genus Calotriton; species Calotriton arnoldi. The sequence continues at coordinate 423,574 of CAWUFW010008912.1, read as the reverse complement.
AACAGGAGACTAGCATGCTTGTGTTAGGGCCCATGGCACTCTGAATATGCCAATGGGTAACATCCACTTGGTGAGGTTCCTAAACGGTTACATGTCAGAATATCAATAACGAGGATATTTTCTGACAACAATATTGAGGCCTAAGTATCATTTACAAAAAAATCACTCCATTGGATGTCGATTTTCTATTGTTATCTCCAAAGAGGTGATATTTTTGTAAACAATATCTAGGAATTAACTCCAATGAGGTGATATTTTTGTAAACAATATTTAGGACACCATATTTTTGTCCACCCATATTTAGGACACAATATTCTGGTACCATACGCCCTGAACAAGTCCTTCTCCCTATTTGACACATGTGTCCTATTCGATAACCCAAGCCAACAGCTCACCACCAGTGGCGGCCGGCATGGCTCGCTGTGGTGGGGTGGGTGCGGGGAGGCACGCGGGGGGAGGTTGTGCGCAATGTAAAAAAAAATAAACACTTACCTTGCCACCGGGTCCTGTGTCTCTGCTCCTGCTCTCCTCATCTTGACTTGAGGAACAGGAAGCACAGCCAGGCTCCCCTGACCAATCACAACGCTGCAATGCAGCATTGTGATTGGTTAGCACCCAGGCTCCCCTGACCAATAACAATGCTGCAATGCAGCATTGTGATTGGTCGGACCGTCCTGGTTCAACGCTCAGCCAGGAAATGGAGTCCTGGGCATGTTCAGCATGCAGGCTGTAATGCAGCCTGCATGGAGAACAGGGAAAGTGCGAATGACTGTTTTGAGTGGCCTGAGAGGGCCGGCCAAACAGTCATGTGCACTTAGGAGTGGGCAAACCACTCCTCCCCTGCCCTGCTCCGGGAGCAGAGCAGCCCCACCCGCCCGCCTGCCCGCAAAGCAGCGCAAAACATAAAATGATAATAACTCAAAGTTATTATCATTTTATGTTTCCTTCACGTTGCACTGCTTAAATGCAGTGGGGCGACGCTTCTCCGCCATAGCAGAGGAGCCGCCGCTGCTCACCGCTCACCCCCCAACTACAGACAGGACAGTTATTTGCCAGCTGTAGCACCTCACCCAGTGGCGTAGCACGGACTGCTAGGGCCCTAAAGCAAGCAAGGAAATTGGGCCCTCCATCCCCTAGTTTTCTACTAAAAAACTGCCACTAATTGGGGTGTAGTGGCTAAAGTCCCCCCCTGGCCATTTGCCCCAATACCACTGCACTTGATACACTATTGATAGCTGTGCTTCACTTTGGGTTTCGCCCATCAATGTATCACGCTGTCATGCTGACCCCTTCTCCTGCTGTTCCACAGCACTGCCACTTGATCTGCAAACTTTAATCGCCCTGACGCAAAACACCCTTCCTCCCCATCCTGCTGCCGTTCACTCCACCAGGTGGAAACTACTCCCAGGTGACCTCAGGGACACCCCATCCCTAACAACATTCAGGATCACTGTCAAAGCTCATCTTCTTACCCTGAGGACCATCATCACTGACAGACATTACCCCAGGACTAGAAACATGCTCCAATGTTAATATGCCCACACTATGCCAGTTCGGAGCCCTACATTGGCCACTAAAGCCACCATTTCTGCTGTTTCCTCATATGCAAATTAATTTATCCCACTATAAACAATTTAGGTACATTTGTATATTACTCTATTTGATTCACTGTTTGCCTTGTCTTAGCTAGCACATTTAAAATCAACCAAATGTTTAAGTTCCCAAATGGATGTTTGGCGCTGGTACCAGGTGAAGTCCGCAAGAGTGGACCTGGGAAGGATGAGAGCTCTGCCGGCATCCCAAGAGAAGGCCCCCATCCCCTTGTTAGAACAGCTGGAGAGTCTCCAGGGGAGACATAGCAACCCTTCGAAGTGTGTGCTGCATCCATTTGCGTCATTGAATCTGGAACACCATGCCTGTCTATTTTAGTGTAAAAAAACACAGCATACCAGTAGAGTTGCTGTTTAGTTAAAGATTCCACATAGCAGCCTGTGCTGGAGAGCATAACAGCAAAAGGAAACAGGTGCAATGTAATACAAACTTAGTTGAAGCTTAGTGTAACCTCCAGGTTCCAAGTTGTGCCCTTTAGTTTTTGTTTTAAAGTACTGTCTCATCACATCCTGACTAGACAACTCTGTTTATCTCTTTTAGGTCTAGTGTTAGCCAAGACCTTTTGATTGTAATAAAATTATTTATGCAATATACTTATAGGGTCTTTCGGCCAGCTTTCTTCAACCATTGGTTTGTCAGTGTGTCATTCACATTTCTGCTCTATCCACCATTTTATACAGTGTAGGGCACAGGATCAGCCCACTTTAGCCTCTGGCTTACCTCTCACTGAGTGACAGCATTCTGTTCTTGCACAATGTGTGCTTCCACACAAAAAGTAGCTCTCTTGTGCAGTTTTACAAACATTCACAAACTTGACAAAATCCTAAAGTTTCCAGCCAAAGCAAGACCTATTGGCGTTGGCACAGCTTGCTTTAAGTCTGACTTAGAGAAACAGTGGCCCTGCAAGGGTGCTATGGACCTTAATGCAAGCAAAGAAATTGAGATCCTGCCACCCCTGCTTCAGTAGTAAAAGACAAGCATAATTAAGGTGCACTTGGTGTAATAAACTTCTGGCCACAGTGCCACTGCACCAGCAATAAAGGTGTGTGGGCCAATGCTTTACTTTGCCAGTGTTTTTTCTTTTTGTCATCCTTGGGTGTTTAAGCAGTGTCTTAGGATAAAGTAATTCAAAACCAATAGAACCTTTTCTTTGCATCATGAATTTTAATTTCAATATCAATTCAAATTCATAGTTTTAATATCTATTCTAAGTACGTATGCCTGTTATGAAGCATCTAAATATTTTTTTTTAATTATATGCAATGTTTACTTTTTTATTAAAAATGTTTATTGTAAGCAAATGGGCGCCGCTTTAGGCTGTAGCCTGTTTTTTCCAGTTTTAACTTTTATGGTATATGCTTGCATTAAAAAAATTTAAGAAACAACAATTCCACCATCTTGACAAGTCAAGACATATTGGCTTAGCCAATGCTTACTTCTTTTTTGGAATGGCTTGCGAATTGACTTGTTTGGTGGAGTTTACTGATTGAACTGAACGATTTTTTTTTAGCTAAAAGGTGATTGTTTGCTCCTCCCTCACAAGGGGGCAATGTTATCACAAAATTCATCCTTCAGGTGCAGCTCACAGGTTAGAATTAGTTTGTCTAAATGTACTATCTCCCAATAGCCAGCAGTGTCCCTGTAGGTGTGCACCCTGAATATTGAACCCACATTATTGGTGAGACGGAATATTGAGAAAAAAAATATCGACAGGTAAGTATTTTCTTTACCTAACTCTATACCTACGCTGCAGATATATCTTCAAGATACGTAGATGTGGAGTTAGGAATGGTAAATGTATACCGCCCTATATGCAGTTATCTTTTGATATGTTGTCCCTCGTTATTTTGTCCTATATGTTCTTCTGTCTCTATATTGTTGGTGTCAATATTCAGTAGTACAATCATCCCTGTATGCAGGCTACACTTGTTCTTCCTAAGTGCAAAGGGCATTCCTGAAAGCAAGCCCTTTGTCTTGAGTTGGCATACGGACACCAGGCCAAGGATTCAGGTCTCCAGGAGCTGGAGGCATGAACACGAGGACAAGAAAACACAGAGGCAAGGAATAACAAACATTGGGGTAGGGAGACACAAACCACAAGGCAAGGAGGCATGGACACGGATAGACAAACTCTAGAAAGATTGAGGTCATACGGTATGGCAAAGTTGGGTGGTGTTCAGTCGTGGCCGGTGCAGGTAAGAGCGGTGGGGGGGATACAGGGAGGGGTGAAGTCGACAAACGCCGATGAGGAAAAATACAATAAAAAAAAAAAAATACTTACCTTGCGCTCGCCGCATCACCGACTCGGCGATGCGGCGAGTGCAGGGTAAGTGGTTTTCGTTTATTCATTTAGTTTATTTTCCCTCTTCGTCTGTTGACTTCAACCCCCCGCCCCACCCCCGTCGCTCCTACCTGCACCGGCCACAACTGGTGATGTTAAGGGACAGTTGGTAAAAGCATTACTGCCCACCTTCTGTTGCCAGTTGTTGATTGCATTTCTCAGCATTATGTGCTCTCGTCTACAGCTCTGGGCCACAATTGCAGGGCAGGCAATTAATATGTGTTTATACCCTCTGCAGAGGGCAATAACTTTTAATTATCACCTGGTGCCAAAACTACACCAGTCAGTTATTATCTCAGTTGCCCTCAGACTTTGGAAGAATTAAGTCTGAGGTGGATCTTTTGGGCCCAGTGCGAGGAGATGTGTTTTCTAGCGCCTTGGAAGTCGTCCGACGGATTTCCAGGCCCCTTGTTAAGATCATAGAAAGAAGGCTCTAAGAGACAGCACAGATCTTACGGTAAACAGAGGGATCGCCAGCAATTAAACCAGTGTATGTGAAATACATAAGTATCTTTCTGAAACAGACATACTCGTGAATAAGGATATAGATACAAATAATAGAACAGCTGTAATAATATTGGTAATACAGAATCACAATTCTAGTAATAGTAACTGGCAAGCCACAATAATTCAACATAGTAAGAAGCAATCGTGAAAATAGATGACGACAGCCAATTGCACTTCGAACTGAGTCATCTCTCTTGTTGTGAAGGCTTTCAGTAACTGCTACGGCGTGCGGCCTCTCACCTTCCTAGCATGATGTTTACAAGGGGGAGGGGTCACTCTAGTGACGTCATTAAGCCAGGTGACTCCCACTATCATGGCGTCATTGTGTAGTACCTTTTAATGCATTGAAAGGGCGTAGGCCTCTGTCATATTGTATAGCAATATTAAAAAACGTCTACAATTTCGTTTGCCAGCAGTTATGCATTGCGTATTTAGAAAGGCGTATAAGAATATCTGATTACACATTTGCTGCCCATGTCCAAACCCGTGGCCTGCAAGTTACACACTGGTCTCTATAGTCGTTTGCATTGCTCATTGTAGTATTTGATTTAGGTTAATCCGAATCCCAAAACCCTCTCTGATGGGAATGTGATGACTGGAAGTCACTCAGAAACAGGAAATACGTCCAGTTTCCAGGAGAATTCTCCATTTCTCTTCAATTCCTCCTGAAGAGGATAGCAGAGCAGATCGAGGAAGTTGGGCATTTCCTCAAATTAAATTTGTCACCTGCACAAGTGCATTCTGGGGGACCAGGTGATGGGAATGAGACTTTGACATATACCACTGGCCAATTCGTCAACCCTGGCCTTGTCTGTCTGTTTGAGTCCTGGAGGAGGGAGTAAGGCAGTGGGAGGGGTGGTGGCGAGGCTCTACAAAAAGAGGTCTGCCCAGCCATGGATATCTTGTAAGCAGGCACAGCAACATCTCAGAGCAGGTGGCACCCGACCCAATTAGCCACTTTTTTTTCCAGATCTTCTCTTATTATTCCAGGTTCCTCTTGGCCTCCAGCTTCGACTGTTTCTCCTCCCTGATGTCTCGTTTACATGTTTTAAGAACTTGATCAGTGCTTTAAGTAGAAAGATGAAAGGTGGTGGGGTGATGCTCTAAAAGGGATGCATTTTTTGCTTTGCTAATAACTTTGGCGTCATTTGACAAATCTTTCCAAAATGTTCAAAACTAGTGTTCCTGTCATTTCAACTGGTGTCTGGAAGGTTTCGGGGTGATTCTTCAAGCGGGGGCCAAGAATAAGCAGGCCAAAACGCGTCTCTTTTTTAACTTTGGGATTGAGGCTGATCTGATCAAATAAAACAGATGCCGTATCTTACCTGCCTCGAGTCCGTGTCTTCTTCCATGGATCACTCTGTGGAAGTTGGTTGTTTGTGTGTGTGTGTGTATATATATATATATATATATATATATATATATATATATATATATATATATATTTTATTTTTTTTATCTACTGGCGGTCGCCAGTAGATAGTTATAGTTAGAACCTAGTTTCCATAGGAAAAGCATTTTTGGATGTGCTTATAACTTTGGCGTCGTTTGACGAATCTTTACGAAATTTTCCCAAAAGTTCCTCTTTTCAGATCAGCTCCTATCTTGAAAGTTTGGCGGTGATTTGTCAAGGGGGGGCTAAGAAAAAGGGGGGGTCCCAAAACGTGTTTTCTCCATGCAATTTCCATAGGAAACTTTAGACAAGGCTACAGGACAAACTGCTGAACGGAATTACGCCAAATTTGGCAGGGAGAAAGGTCTTGGTCCAGAAAGCACGCTTTTGTGTAAATGGGGTAAATCCGTTCAGTAGTTTTAGAGAAATATCAAAATTTACAGATATCGATATTTGAGAATTCTGACATCTGATTGGCTGAGGCGTTACGAGCACGAGCGTGCGGCTCATTGGTTGCGAACTGTTGAAACTAGGAAGTGTTGGCAGCCATTTTGTGACTGAGTTGAAAGGCGTAGGGCGAAACAAAAGAGAAAAATTGTATAAGAGGGTATAGTAGGAACACTGTGGTCTTAGTTTAAGCAGTCTGTACGGTGCAGAGGCAGGGAGTTTGAATGTTGTGTAGGCCGTGGAAATCACGTCCGCAGAACAACGGTGCGCGGTATTGTGGCAAGGTTGCGTAGGCTCTGGAAATCCTGTCGGGAAAACAATGCGCCGTATTGCGGCAAGCAGTGTGTAGGGTGCACACAGAGGTAGTGTGAATGTGCGGTATTGCGGCAATGTTCAGTAGGCTGTGTAAATCATATCGGGAAAATAACAATGCGCCGTATTGCAGCCTTCCTTTAATATAATGCGCAGTAATGTTTACTTATAATGCGGTGTTCACTTTTATCACGGACAGTGTCACTTTCTTAGACGAAATTTAATATTATGTGGGAGGGCGTGTTCTGTTCGTGTGTCTGGAACAAAATTAACGTTTAATTGGCTGAGGTGTTCCAACAACGAGCTCAATGTTCATTGGCTGCGAACCATTGAAAGTAGAAGTGTTGCCAGCCATTTCCTCCCCGTCCGCGGAGTAGCAGGGACATCTGATTGGCTGACGTGTTCCAAGCAGGACCTTCCCAAGCTTAATGTTCATTGGCTGCGAACCATTGAAAGTAGAAGTGTTGCCAGCCATTTCCTCCCCGTCCGCGGAGTAGCAGGGACATCTGATTGGCTGACGTTTTCCAAGCAGGACCTTCCCAAGCTTAATGTTCATTGGCTGTAAACCATTGAAAGTAGAAGTGTTGCCAGCCATTCCCTCCTCCTCCGCGGAGCATCAGGGACATCTGATTGGGTAACGTGTTCCAAGCAGGACCTTCCCAAGGTTAATGTTCATTGGCTGTAAACCATTGAAAGTAGAAGTGTTGGCAGCGATTCCCTCCCCTCTGCGGAACACCATGGACATTTTATTGGCTAAAGTGTTCCGAGTACAAGTTTGCTCATTTTTGGCTGGGAACGGTTCACTGTTGTGAACCATTTTGTGACGCACTTCAATGGAGTACGGGAAAAGAAAGTAGTAGCGGGGAGGGTAGGAACACTATTAACTCTGTACAGTGGTCACAAGGTGGTGGACAGGGATTGTGAAGGTAAAAATTGTTTTTTAAATATTTTAAGGGCCATTTACATAATTGGCGTGGGGTGTACAAATCACGGCGGGAAAATAACAAAGTGTGTTGCGGTCTTCTTTTTATTAAGTTTGCGGGTGGGATACTTCCCAGGAGCACTGTTTAGTTATAATGTGGTGTTTACTTTTCTGACGGGGAGCTGTGGTTGCGCAGCAAAAATTTCAGTCTAGGTTTGAAATAGTTTTTATTAAGCAATTACAAATATACTTTCTTCGGAAACTGAAGCTGTATATATCAAAGGGGTGACAAATAAAAACGCAATTCATAAAATATCCCTTAAGCGTGGGCACACCCTCCCTTTTTTTCTGCTATAGTTTGTAAAAGTGTTGCCCCATATTCTTGATAATATAAGAGGGCATGAGTTACTTTTAGATAAAGTAGAAAAGAAGTGCTACAAGAAACACTCCCGCACTACATCATCTCAGGTCACAAGAACAATAACAAGTAAAAAACAGTTAAACACAAATCACTTTATATTACATAGAAATGTACGCTTTATCATTTTTTATAATTTCTATTCTGTAGAATTCGGGAAAGTTCGGTCGTAGTGCTTAGAGGTCGCTCACTGCTCCGCTAACAAATCACGTACTCCTTTAAGAATATATAGGACAGTAGTATAATAATATACACTACTAGTAGTATATATTCTATAGGGAGAAGGTGAATAGGAACCGCAACAGACAAAAATAGAAATATCAAAAAAACTATGTAAATATTACAATATACATACTCACACTATATGATCTCAAGGGAGAAATAGACTAAAAACCAGAAGCTGCTGACGTTACATATAAATCTTTAGTCTTCACGCCGACGGGTCACAAACTCCTCTGAGATCATAATGTGTGGTTATTATAATATACATACTCACACTATATGATCTCAAGGGGAAATAGACTACAAACTAGAAGCTGCTGACGTTACATATAAATCTTTAGTCTTCGCGCCGACGGGTCACCAACACTTCTGAGGTCAAGTACAGTGTCAATATTATAATATACAAAGTCACACTATATGAGCTCAAAGGAGCCAGAACAGGAACAATGTTTGCTGTATTCTGTCTGTTTCTGAAAACAAGCTGCTGACGTTACATATAAATGGCAAAAACAACCAATAACACTTTTTTCTAAATACAAGTGTTTAAATATTGACAAATAGCTACGTATTATAAATATCTAGTATGCCATAATCAAACAACTTACAACTCAGGATTATGTTTTGTGGCCGCAAAAGAAGAATCCGACTGTAGAAAAGAGCACCTGCATCACTGAATGGAGACGCGTAAATAACTCGCAAAAACGAAACTAATCAATCAACGGGTGTGGTTTATATACTTTTTGGTTATTGAGTAGTCTATGGAAGGAAGATGCGGCTCCGCCCATTTAGATGTCACGTTTTACAGTTGACACGTGCTCACGTTTTAACTGTTTAACTTGTGCACGTGTTGGGAAAAGTTACAAAATGTGAAGCGGAAAAAGTTTCGATTTCGAACCTAACACGTATAAGGTCCTTAATATGTACATACGTTGGAGAGTTTAAAAACGGTTACCCGGAAAACCGTGTCATTTCCATTCTCATGAGTAAATACATTTATTAATTGCCGTAATTCTAAATAGAAGACATAAAAAAAGATCTATCAGAATAGAAGAAAAAAAAAACGTGATAATATTTCTCATCACTATGGTTTTAAATTAAAAAAATGCGAGCATTTGTAAAGCGTACAGCTACCCCTGGAAAGGTGTGCCGGCGCTCGGGGCGTCGGAAAGATTAAGCAAGGTGTTGCCCACAGTGACATAGTGGTGGGCTAACGTGCCGCTGGAGCCGGGAATCGAACTGTGAACGCTGTTGTTCGAAGTCAGGTATCATAGCTGCTCCGTCACACTTTTTCCACACTTATATGTTAATTAGTGCTAATTAAGTTTTAAACATTGTTAAATTATAACTTATAACAGACTACTGTTACAGTTAGTTTTTCACTACAAAAAGTATGCACGTCTTTTTTAAATTTAGTTAAAAACAATATAGGTTTCAGGGACATTGTAGTTAGAAATTAGCATTTATAAAACCTTTGAAATTCACTGAAAAAGCCATAGGTTTTACAGACGTTATAGTTAGAAATTAGCATTTATAAAACCTTTGAAATTCACTGAAAAAACCATAGGTTTTACAGACGTTATAGTTAGAAATTAGCATTTAAAAAACCTTTGAAATTCACTGAAAAAACCATAGGTTTCAGGGGCGTTATAGTTAGCTGGACATTTCACTCGTACAAAACCATAGAAATTCCACTGTTATAGTTAGTTCAGCTAACTATAACTCGCGCCCCCGCAATGCACTGCTCATGACGTCACATATTACATCATTCATGGCATGGTCAGTGACATCACTAATGACATCACTGATGACATCTCCAATGACATCACTGATGACATCACTAATGACATCATCCACGTGAAAATCTGATGCACCTCCTCACAGTCTAATATAACCTTTAATACACCCACTGTAAAATACAGACTACCATTTTCAAAACCATTGAGACACCAATACCAGTTACTACATACGCACTCTTTGATTCCTAGGTCTACACACACATCCACTCATTCACCCATACATTCACTTATACATGCAGTCACTCATCAATACAACACTATGATATGCACTCATACACCTATTCAGACACTCACACACTGCCACTCATCCATGGAGTTACTCACACACCTAGTCAGTCATGCAAAGAATCAATCACACTCCCATTTACTCACCTATACTGTTATACACACACCACCTCACTAATTCATACAGATACTAACGCATAATTACTCTCTTATATAATCACTGATACAAGTACACACTCATCCATACAGCCACTCTCACAATCACTCACTCTCACATATACTCATTTATATACAGCATCACTCACATATATTGCCTTTTACATATGTAGTTACTCACACATGTACCACTGAGACATCCATTCACTCACCAACACACCCATACACACTCACCCACCCATACAGCTGTTTCCACATGCACTCTTGAACCCATACACCCAGTGAATCAACCACTCACACATCAATGCACAGAGTCACACACCTCCAACCCACCCACACACACACTCAGTCTCCCATACAAATACTCAGGCAAACAATCAATAACCCATATAAACACTCATGTAGCTACTGACCAACCCATGTAGCAGCTTACACAACAACAGACAGACTGATACAGACATTCACACAGTTTAGTCACTAACCCATGCATTCAGTAAGACACGTTTAATCACTCTTATACAATCAGTCACACACCTGCAAAATCCCCCATCCAGACACTTATACGCCCACTCATTCTTCAATACACCTAAGAATATATGTAAAACATATTTAAAAATTACAGAAACACACAGTCACTGGATGATGTCATCAGTGATGTCATCAGTGATGTCATTTGAGATGTCATCAGTGATGTCATCAGTGATGTCACTGACCATGCCATGAATGATGTAATATGTGACGTCATGAGCAGTGCATTGCGGGGCGCGAGTTATAGTTAGCTGAACTAACTATAACAGTGGAATTTCTATGGTTTTGTACGAGTGAAATGTCCAGCTAACTATAACGCCCCTGAAACCTATGGTTTTTTCAGTGAATTTCAAAGGTTTTTTAAATGCTAATTTCTAACTATAACGTCTGTAAAACCTATGGTTTTTTCAGTGAATATATATATATATATATAAAAAATGTCACTGAAAAAAACAAAAGTTGAAGTAATGTTATAGTTAGGTGAAAATGTCAGTTAAACCAAAATGTTTTCAACAATAAAAACCACTGAAATCCACCAGTTATAATTAACTGAAGAAAATATAACTCGTGCACCTGCCATGCACAGTGTTGTCATCAATAATTTCACTTTTCCGATCTCATCAGTGATGTTGTTCATGATGTCATACATGTCATGAGAGATCTGATGTGTGAGGTCATAAGCAGTGCATATCGAGGGTGTGAGCTATGGTTTATTCGGTTAACGATAACTGGTGAATTTCAGTTATTTTTACAGCTTAAAACATTTTGTTTTAAATGACATTTTCACCTAACTATAGCGTTACTTTAACCTTTGTTCTTTTCTGTGTATTTGTAAGGTTTTTATAAATGTGAAATAAGATATTATTACCATACCTAGCTATAAGGTCACTTTAACATTTGTTTTTTTTCCAGTGAATTTCTAGGGTTTTTTTAATGTAAAATAATAGATTATTACCATACCATACTATTCCAACCCTGCGCCGTTCACAGCTTTCAGCTGTGCATGACGTGGTGTTGGGTGTAGGGCCAGGCCTGCGAGCAGGCCCTGCGTCCAGCCCCCTGTGGGCAGACAACCCCCATGGTTGAGCAACACCCTGGCCCCTCTTTCTTTTTTGGGGGGGACACAGTGGATCCGCAGCTCTCCGTGAATTTGCATGTGGGCTGCGATGGGAGTTGAGTTGCTGTGGATCCATGGACCCACAGAATCACAAAAGACATGTAAATTTAATTTTACCCCCAGGGAGGTACATCTGGGATCCCACCACAAAGCACGGGGTCAGGCAAGCCCCACCCAGCCCCCTTATATGTTTTTTATAGATTTGCTAGGACATGGGGACCGAGTCCTAAAATGGCAGACAAAACTTTTTCTTCAGGTTCCGGCCAGCCAATCAGATCACGTAGTATGAGGTTGTGGATCTGCAAATTCTCAAAAGTGTGAAAAATACATACATTTTGGACCTTAATTTCTCAAAAGCTACTGAACAGATTTACAACAAATAACAAAAAGCATGCTTTCTTGGTACAAATCTAACTTTCTGCTAAATTTGGTGTAATTCCCTTCAGCAGTTTTTTTCTGAATCTCTGTTCAATTTTCCTATGGAAAATTGCATGGGGAAAACACATTTGTCCCCTCACCCACCTTTTCTCAACCCTTGCTTCAAGGATCACCCCGCCACTTTCCAGGAATAAGTGAAAGCTGATGAGACTTTCTTTTCGAAAGTTTCATGAAGATTTGTCAAAGGGCCCTAAAGTTATCAGCAAACCCAAAAAATCAATTTCCTATTGAAACGTCGCAATAACTGTTAATACCCAGTAGCGCCCACCACTGAGTAAGACAGACAGATAGATAGATAGATAGATAGATAGATAGATAGATAGATAGATAGATGGAGATTTCTTCTAGCTCAACTAGAAACTTTTTAAACTGTGCTGCAAAAGCACACAGGTTCCAGACCACCATTCTTTGACACAACAAACCTCAGGCCTGTTTGGGTTTTAAATCCTAATATCTCTGCCCTATTTGTCTCATCTTTTATTTGCATAGGTCCTTTCATCAGCCCACGGAAAGCCAACACATTCATGATGGCCCAACAGAGGAAGAACGCGAGAATGAACGAGAGGTGAGCAGAACTATTTCCTATCACGAAGATGGAGTTTACCCAGGGCTTTAAGTGGGCTGGGTCCTGTCGGTGCTCAGCACTGGCTGCTCTAAAAGGCAGGTGCTGAGACGGGTCCCTATCGGGCTCCCCAGTGTTGCCCTCGCCCTCAGGGTAGAAAAAAAATCTTAACTCTGCTGTAGTACCACCCTTCGCTGCTTTTGATATAACTTTATTGAGACTCTATAGTACTCTCACAGTCCTAACATTTCATTGCCTGTTTTTTTTTGCAGCTTTAAATAAACCGAAGGTTTTGGAGCTCTTCACATGAGCACCAGTTAGTTACATTACATGATGACATACAGTGCTTTAAATGGGAACAAAATAGTGCAGGTACTCATTTAAATGTGATGAGTGGGCGGGGCTAGGGGCGGGGCTAGGGGCATGGCCAAAGGCAAGACAGGACATACTTCTTGACTTCTATACTAGTTGTAGCACATACCAAAACACATGAGAAATGGTTATAATGAAGAAAATAGGTTAAATCATTATACAAAACAAAAGACAAATGCAGTGATATTTTAACATTTCCTTGTTTTGTAATATTTGCAGCTTGAATACTGTTATTTGCTGTTACTTGGCATAATACTATATATTCTCGAGCATGAGACACACACAGAAAGATGTGCACACACAAAGCATTCCACACATTTCCTTTAATATTCCCCCAAGAGTGTCTCGATTTCCTCTCTCTTTTCTCTCACACGAAGACACACACAGGTAAACAGACAAACATAAGCAGGCACATGTGCAAAAGAATCGGGTGGGATTAAAGCCAATTCCTTTCAACACAGCATGATGGTGAACACCGGATATCATGCAAATGAGCCCACGCTGAATAGTTCATCGGCGGCTTGGCTCAGGGCTACAGAAGTGTTTTGACTGTCATAGACAGGTTACCAGCCCTAGCAGCCAATGCGCCTATCCTTTCATGGGTACCGGTACTCAGAGTGATAAAAATAAGAAGTGCCGGTACTCAGTACATGTGAGTACCGGCCCATTTAAAGCACTGATGACATATTCATTTTTGGATCACAGGATGTTGAGCGAGGATGAGGCTCGAGGCTCGAGCCTGTTGCCCGAGCTCCAATGTCGGCAGCTCTAGCCATTAGGCCACAATCTCTCCCACAACACGTGATGCATTTTCAATATTATATACAACGAAACCATAGTTATTGCTTGTTTATGTTATGCAAGTAACAACCATTGACAAAGCCAATAGTTGTGGCTTGTTGTAGGTGTAATATTACTTGTATTATATATCTGGATTCAATGACAGAAGCAGCAAAATACCAGAAGGGCGGCACACTGTGCTAAGCACTGATTGTTACCTAAAGTGTTTTAAGCCACGCTCTTGATTCCATCGGCCACGCCCCTCTGAGAGACCCCCTCAGTTTTTTTGTCCCACTTAAACCCCTGAGTTTATAATTCCCAAGAGGAAGCTGGCCCGTCATCAAAACACATATCCTAAAGCCAGACAGAGACGTATTAAGGCATGGGCAAAGTGGGCTCTGGCCCAGGGCCCCAGCCTTTCAGTGGGGCCCCTCATAGATCTCCACACTGTCCTGCTCTGATGACCTTGAATTATTTTTAAACGAAGATTTTTTTAAATACCATTTTCCTTTAATTTATTTTTAATAAGGGTAATGTGTGGGAGTCTGTTACAGATATTTTGCAGAGAAATGTTGTGTTTATGTTTTTCAACACCATACAACATTCATGAAAAAAGTTCCTTTTAGGTCTCACATGAGAAATGGCAGTGGGTCGCAGAGATTATTTAACAGTAATATTAGTGAGCTGCTGCTATATGACAATATTGAAAACGCACACATTATTAGCTGGAAACACGTTTAGAATCTGTACTAGTGTGCCTGGGCAGTGTCAGTGACCTGGCCAAAGAAGGCATGAAAGAAGTGGGTATTGGATCATAAATTCAAAGGTGTTCCTAACAGGGGCCCCCAAAATATGTTTGGCCCAGGGCCCCCAAAATCCTTAAGATGTCCCTGAAGCCAGAGTGAAGCAGGGTAGTGCTTCATGATTATTCAGTTGTTTCGCCTTCAAGGCACCTCTCGCTCTTACACCTTTTTGGCTTCCCCCACTTTCCGCAGGATCCGAGAACGGACCAAGAGCCCCCAGGAGCGCCAGCGGGAAATCTGCGACGACTTCGACCCCTGTGAGCGCTTCGCCCTGCGCTATGGATTCCCCGCCGCCTACAGGCGCTATTTTGGGCGCAGGGTGGGCAAGTAAGGCATCGCGTGCAGAGACCACCTGTGCGCATGACTGCGCCGCCATCTATGTGGGTGCTTCCGTCCAGCTAGAGGCCTGGCACGAGGGCTTTCTCGACACCTGTTTTAAGACCTGTAGATGCTGTTTGCTTTGGCGAGTACCACGGCCCCACCATCCCGCCCCTCGGCTTGTTATGGCTAGACACTCCATCTGTTAAAAATCCCCTGCGCGCCCTTTCCACTTAGATGAAAAATAAAATGTGAGACTTAAAGTAAAATGGTTCCTAAACTAAAGTAACCCGTGTCTGTGATGTCTTTATTTCTGCGCCGCTGTGTCGGGAAGCTCTGGAAAAAACACAGACGCCTCGAAGCCCTCCGCCAGAGATATGATAGCTCTTAATAAAACATTGCAGACTTTTTTCCTGGCACATGCACTAGATATATTTTTTTTTTTTTAGGAAAAACTGTTTTCTTGGCTTAGGTTTGCTCTGTTTATGTCCCGGGTTTTCTTATCTACTGGGCCACTTTTCAGCATGTTTTGGAGGAATAAAAGGTGTGCATCTTTTATTATTCAGACAGCAAATACAGTTCCCATCCTAGGTCTTTCTGCGAGTGAGGTGTTTGTTCTTCGTCAGGTCAGAGGTTGAAATAAAGGTGGAATTCTGCTCTTTCAGTAAGTAGGCGGCCACCCAATGTGCAGGACCCAGGCCTGGGCTGCTGAAAGTGGGGCAAAGTGAGACTGAGGGCCCACTGAGGAAATTCAAAGAGGTCCAGACTAGCCAGAAGGGTTTTGGAAGAATCCGCCACACCGCCGGCGAACACCTCAGAAAGACTGGAAGGCCTGGAACAGAGTCAGTCACAAGTCAGGAAAATATCTCTGAAATACTTCCAGGGCTGGGGCAATGTCGGCCCCATGTCAGGAAAACACACAAGATGATGGACGGAATGTTGCACATTGGCAAAACATTCACCCCCAGTCACAGATCTGGGTTTAATCCATCGTTATTTTGCTCACCACGCCACCCCAGTTCAGACATGGCCATATGCAAATCAGTCTTGACCCTGTGCCTCATGGGAACAGTCCAGCCCAAACTGCCAAGCCATGTCTTCCCTGGACCGGAATCAAGCATCCTAGGACCGGTTTCTGGCCGTCATCAGCCAGGATAGCTTGACTCCAGTGGCGTAGTGAGCACGGGACCCACGTCTGGGCATACCCTTCCCACATAGGGCGAACAGCAAAACACACAAGATGATGGACGGAATGTTGCACATTGGCAAAACATTCACCCCCAGTCACAGATCTGGGTTTAATCCATCGTTATTTTGCTCACCACGCCACCCCAGTTCAGACATGGCCATATGCAAATCAGTCTTGACCCTGTGCCTCATGGGAACAGTCCAGCCCGAACTGCCAAGCCAGGCCCCATGTCAGGGACACAAATCTGAAATACAGTCAGGGCTGTGGCAGAGTCAGTTGCTTGTCAGGCATACACTTCCGGGCTGGGTAAGAGTCAGTCGCACACATCCCAAACACTGACACGGCTGGGGCAGAGACAGTGGCATGTCAGACACACTTCTGAAATACTGGCAGGGCTGGAGAAAGTCAGTCACATTCACATACGTCTGAAATACTGACAGGGTCTGAACAGAGCCATTCACATGTCAGGCACATACCTCTGAAATACTGGCAGGGCTGGGGAAGTCAGTCACAGGCACATATGTCTGAAATACAGACAGGGTCTGAAAAGAGTCGTTCACATGTGTCAGGCACATACCTCTGAAATACTGTCAGGGCTGGGGAAAAGTCAGTCACAGGCACATATGTCTGAACTACTACAGGGTCTGAACAGAGTCAGTCTCAAGTAGGGCACACATATTTGAAAAGTCACTAGGGCTGGGGCATAGTCAGTCCCATGTCTAGCACACGTCTCTGAAATAACTGTTGGGCTGGGATAGTCTGTGTGGCACACTCACCCCTGTAATACAATCCTTTGGAGGTCAGTCATTCCTGCATAAGGTAAACACCTCTGAAATACCGGCAGGGCTGGGACAGAGTCTGTCGCGTGTCAGGAACAGGCTTCGGCATTTCGAGAACTCTGCAGTGTTTACCAAGCACGGCCAGAGGCATGAAATTAAAAGTTTTCTTTGGCACCTCCGGGTAAACACTCCAGCGGCTCATGGAAAATCTCTCAGGCTGTTCCCTCCCTTCCTGAGTCTCGCCCAGGCTTGGCAGCTTCCCCTAGTTTGAGGAGAGTTATTAACAGCGGATTATAGACCCCCCTGGTCTCTGGAAGAGGCCCCCACTGCTCAAAGGCTGCAACATCACTCAGCTCCGCTGTACGTGGACTACAGGCTTCAAAGGGGTTTTTGATGTATGTTAGAGTGGGTACTCGCCTCAAGAGGCTGTCTGCTGGGTATATATGTGTATTCTCACCTCAAGAGGCTTTCTTCTGGCTACATGTGTATGTTCTCACCTCAAGAGGCTGTCTGCTGGGTACATGTGTGTGTTCTCACCTCAAGAGGTTGTTTGCTTATTATGCGTGTGCCTACTCGCACCAGGAAACTGACTAGTGTGTACGTGTGTACTCACCCCAAGAGGCAGTATTTTATTATCATATGTTTGTATTCACCTCAAGAGGCTGTCTTCTGGCTACATGTGTGTGTTCTCACCTCAAAGAGGCTGTCTGCTGGGTATGCGTGTGCCTACTCGCGCCAGGCGGCTGACTATTGTGTACACGTGTGTACTCACCCGAAGAGGCAGTACTTTATGCACATATGTGTGTACTCACCTAAAGAGACTTTCTTCTGGCTACATGTGTGTGTTCTCACCTCAACAGCCTGTCTGCTGGGTAAGCTTGTGCCTACTCTCGCCAGAAGGCTGACTATTGTGTACATGTGTGTACTCACCCCAAGAGGCGGTACTTTATGCACATATGTGTTTAGTCATCTCAAGAGGCTGTCTTCTGGCTACATGTGTGTGTTCTCACCTCAAAGAGTCTGTCTGCTGGGTATGCGTGTGCCTACTCGCGCCAGGAGGCTGACTATTGTGTACATGTGTGTACTCACCCCAAGAGGCAATACTTTATGCACATATGTGTGTACTCACCTCAAGAGGGGGTCTGCTGGCTACGTGTGTGTTCTCATCTCAAGAGGCTACCTGCTGGGTATGTGTGGGCCTATTCGCGTCAGGAGACTGACTAGTGTGTGCATGTGTGTGCACTCCCCTCGAGATGCAGTGTTTTATCTAGTATGTGTGTACTCACCTCAAGAGGCCGTCTGGTGGGTACATATGTGTGTTCCTACCTCAAGAGGCTGTCTGCGGGGTATGCATGTGCTTTCTCACGCCAGAAGACCGATTAGTTTCCACATGTGTGTGTGTGTTCTCTGTCAAGGGGCAGTCTGGCAGGCACATGTTTGCATACTCCCCTTAAGAGGTGGTCCTGTAGGCACATGCGTGTGTGTACTCACCCCAGAAGGTTTTGTGATGGGTTCAGATGTACGCACTGGCCTCAGGAGACTGTCCATACGTGTGGGATTTTAAGATTGACCCCTATTCTTGACAGCATCAAGCTCTAGATCCTGGTCGTCTAGACTGAGGAGGACGTTCCACTGATGAAAGTCTTCCTGAAAAAGGGGGTGATTGGAAAAAGGCCGGGTTCCATCGTACTTTGGGAGCATGTCTGAAGTTTTAGCGGGGGAATATTGATCCGAACACCACTGAAGACCACGTGGATGATGCAGAAAATTGGAAGGAGGTGCACCTATCCACAGGCAGCCGGTTGAGACCTTTCATGGCCATGATGATGATGCCGCCGCTCATAGGGGGGAAAGAATACGCTAAATGCAAGTATCAATGTTCAACAACCAATGACCTAACAGGACAACATGTGATCAATCACAAAACATTGTGCATAATTATTATCCAAAATCTTTTTATTTTCATGATATTTTATCTTTTTTTAAATATATAAATAAACTGTCAAAAGTCTTACTTATTCACTAAAATCTTCAATGCATCAAACAAATTTTGATAATTGAAAAATGATCATATTGTCTTTGAAGATTTTAGTGAAAAAGATTTTGGATAATAATTATGCACAATGTTTCGTGATTGATCACATGTTGTCCTGTTAGGTCATTGGTTGTTGAACATTGTATACTTGCATTTAGCGCATTCTTTCCCCCCTATGTTGTTTTCCCTACAACTAGCAAGTTTCATTGTTGTATGGAGGGGTCCCCATTCTTTTCCAAATGATGATGCCGCTCATGTCTATGGGAAGGCATTATGTGGCGCTACATTCTTGATTCACGGAAGTTTGCAGAGAAGGTGGAGACGAGCCACCAGGTACAGTCTGTTAGGGTAATCTAGGTACGACGGGACCAATGTGATGGTGCTTTGACCTCTGTGCGGGAACCTGTTTTTTTATGTTGAGCTTGGGGTGTTGAGGAACACCCAGGGGTTCACTGTTTGCAGATCCTGACCAAAGGGACAGAAGAGTTCTGATAAAGCAAATTTCCTAGATTTAGAATCAGATGCGTGTCTTCATCATTATTGCAGCTGGAAAGGCTGAAGGATCGGAGTAGGTAGATCCTAGGGTAAGCCCACGGCTGAATGGTTCAGAGGAGAAAGGCAGGAAGGATGCAATCTTGGATTAATTGGTGAGGTAGGAAGAAATCCAGTCTAGAATGGTGAATAGAATTAAAATGTCATTCAGTGTCTCTAATGGGGAGGGGTGATGTACCCTGCAAAGGCAGTGCCTCCATTGATGTCCACAGTGGTCATCCAGATGGCAATCAAAGTGAATTCATCGCCTCTGCCTGGCCAGAATTGTATTAGGTACTCAGACAAGTGACTTCTTGTTTTTTGAGGGTGGCAGAGATCTGGGCTAACACTGATCTGTCTCTGAGCTTGCCCTTGAAGGCCATGTTGGAGATTTGTCTAAAGCTGGATGGTGTCTCGGGTCAAAGCCTTGTGTTTTTTAGGATGGATTTGATTTTTGGGGTCCTGTGATCACTGCAGAGCTTGCCAGGATCTGTTCATGCTGGCTCTGACCGGGGAGGCAGCTGATGTTCAAAGAAGGTTGTTTTTGAATACTCGTGAAGGGTATCCTCCTTCCAGCAAGCCAGCAGCGCCATTGGTTCCTGATTAGTTCCTCAACATGGTTGGCAGAGGGTGGCTTGAGGGAGAGGAGCCTGGTTGCTCATTGGTGTTGCAGTTTCTGGAGTGATGAGAGTTCACCTGTAAATACACCAGAAGGGTTGTTCATGTTGACGTTTTACAGATTCTAGGCTATACAGAAGTCCTTGCCCTTAGTGAATCCCATTAGTTGGTGATGACGAGGATTGGTGCATTCTGGATTACAGAGTTTGATGATGATTTTGTGGATTTGTTTCAATGGGGACATTCCGATTCAGAAACGCAACAGGTGGAGGGTTCCACTTTACCTTCTTGATAGCGACTTTGTACATTCTTGATCGCACTAGAACCGTTGTATGTTATTGAGTTTGTTCATTTCTCCTCATTGTGTCTTGAGGATTCTTCTTTTAAAGTCTTCATATCTGAGGGAACAAACTGGTATTCCGTTAGTGTTCTGGGAGTGTGGAGATGTGGAAAAAATCTTTTGGCCAAAGTTCACTTAGAAACTGAGGTAGAATGGTTGGACTTTCTTAATGGGTTTGATTTATAATGGATCAAACAGCTTTGATTGGAGAGAAGTGATGTCCAGGTTCTTCCAAGGTCTGACAAGTATCTTCTTGTACAGTGAGGGAGGTGTAGAAGAAGCAGTGAAGAGGGTGGGGTCTACATGGACTTTGTGGTGGTTGTTCCATGTGATAGGCTGTTTATAATTAATCAAAACCTTTTAATGGACTCTTCAGATCTTGTATTGTTGAGCCACTATTTTTGTGAGGACTTAAGTTTATCACAAACTCCTAACTGACTGATAAGCTGTTTTGCTGTTGCTGTGAAGTGCTCTGGCAGGGCGAAGAGAGTGATAGGTGTGGCGCAGTGGCGAGAGCGACTGACTCCGGATCGTGGGGCTCATGGTTCGATCCCCGGTGCCAGCGGCAGCTCAGCTCAGCATCATGTGACTCTGGGCAATAGCTCACTTAATCTCGCCGACGGCCCCTTAGTGCCTAGATACCCTTAGGGGTGATAAGTTCGCACTTTACAAATATGGAATTAAATTATTATAAGATTCCATCAGCTTTCTCATTAATTAGAAGGCAGGGCTGATGGTGGTCAGATAGTGCTTAGCAGAAGGAAGGATTGAGAGGAGATGGCAGAAGTGTGGACTGACAAGATAGGCTCACTGCCGACTCCAGGAGAAACAGGAGTGATTTGGTTAGAGGTGGGAGGACAGGGAGATGGAGGAAGAATGTCAGTTGCTGGGATAAGAAGGGAAGGGCAAAGAGTGTGGAAGAAATGGGTCTGGGTATCAAGGAAAAGGAGAGGATGGGGTGGTGGACAATGAGGGGAAGTCACGGCTGAAAGAAAGTGTGAAGAGGAGGCTCTTCAGTGGCAGGGGTATGGGCTGCGTGAGGTAAAGGCAGCGATGGGTGAGGCGCTGGGTGGTTGTTTCGGAAGAGGATGTGGGAGAGGTAGAGTGAGGAGAGTAAGCCAGAAGGAGTTGAGAGGGTGACAGGGTAGATTGGTAGCAGACAAGATAGGGAAGGTGGAGTGCAGCAATCACCTGGTTTGTAGTGTTCGGTGAAGGGTGGGAGGCCGGGTGTAGGGCGAAGGTGGAGTGAAGGAGATGAGTGGTTAGTGAGGAAAAGAGGGTTGGGGATGAGAGGGATACGTGGAAAGGGAGTGAGAAAGATACAAAAGGAGGTGATGAAGAGAGAAAGGGAGGAATGTAGGAATTGAGATAGGCTAGAGTGGACAGGAAAGGAGCTCTGTGGGAAGCAGAACACATGCATCAATGCTGTCTGTAGAGACATTATCGGGCAGTGTGCACAGAAGGAAGGCAGTTGATGGGAAAGTAGAGAATGTTCAGGAATCCACAGGTAGTAGCAGTCTTCGGGGCCCCAGGCAGAAGACTCAACCTCCCAAACACCAATCCTTTGGAGTCGCTGGGGTCTACCCAGGTGCGACAGATATGCGACCCGCTGGAAGGCGCATCTTCCCAAAACCACAAAATTATCAAGCAACTGTGGGGTCAAACTAGAGTGTTGGACTCTTGCATGACCAAAGGCATAAAAATGAATCAACCAACAGATCTGTGAGGAGAGGAATATGCAATTAAAAAACCACAATCAAATTCAATATGTTCACTGACTTGAAAATGCGGCACAGTATGTTCCCCTATAGTTGATGACGTAGGATCGAGTGCCCTAACGGGGTTAAAAATGGGACATAATATTTTCAGGTACATCTGCCCCTGCACCAGGAATCACACAATATCTAGGTACTCACTCAAGGAGGCCTTAGCATGGCACGTGTTCTCACCTCATGGATGGGTGGGAGGTGTGTGTGTGTGTCTGTATGTGTATAATAACCCCAGAGAGCTCACCAGCACTGTGTATGAGTGCATACTCACTTCACAAAGGTCCCAAAGCCATGCGTGAGTAATTGTACTCACATTCAAAGCCGGACTACACTCTTCATATGTGATTGCATCAACCCAAGGAAGGTCTCCATCACAGAGTGTGTGTGTCCTCTCATCCCTACTAAGTGTGCTGGCAGACTGTGTGAGTTAGTACATACTTTATGGCACTCTCCATCGTTGTGGGTTTCAGTGCCATCTTAAGGACTGTTGGGGCATGGTCAAGACATATTTCGGGGCCTCACGTTCAGAACAGCTTTGAATTTATTGCCCATTTGCGAGTACGTGGCAGCGCATTCAGTCTAAAGCTGAGCATTCCCCTTGTTTGTTTTAGTTAATGGTTTGGTTTTATTTACTGTGGACTTCGGTTTAAATATATTTTAGGAACCTAAGGCCGGAGATCGAAACAGGCCAGTCGCAAATACTCGTTGCAAACTGCACACCAACCTTCTGTGATCTGTCTGTAATTTTTGTTTATGTACTAATAGGTAAAACCACCAGTTGCTGGGGGGCACAGGCCGACCTGCCTAATAAATATTAACAAGGCGGGTTAAATTTGCTATCCGAGTCTGATTGGCTACAAATGTATGGGTGGTGGCCTACAAGGAACAGCAGACCACAGTCCCTACATTTGCATTCCTAAATGGGAAACATGTTTTTATAGGAGCCTGTGTCCCGAAAACGATAAGGGGCCAGATGTACGACCCGCCAATTTGCGAGTCGCAAATTGCATCGCATTTGCCCCTTCCAAATAGCGACTCGCAATTCCTAAATAGCGAGTCGCAAATAAATTGCGACTCGCTATTTAGGAATTGTACATGGCCCTGTGTACTTTCCCATGGACAAACGGGTCGCAAACCCGTTTGCGCATGCAATTTAGGGTCGTACATCTGGCCCTTGGTGCTGCTTTAAAGAAAAAAAAAGTTTCCCTTTTAGGAACACACTGGACCACTGCCTCCTCTCCCAAGGCCGCCCGATGCAATTCCCAAAGGGGAAAGTGTCCAAAGCTTCCCCTTTCCGAATGTGTTACAAACTTACCACCCTTTTTGATATTTGGATATTTGGTAACTTTTAAATGGTTTGCACATACAATAGCAGTTACAAACCGTTGATACGTCTCATTGCAATTAGGAGAGGACACCCTTTCCATGGCCCTTCCTAATTTCAATGCAGAATGAGCTGGTAAACCTGTTTTGCAATTCATATGGGCTTTCCAAATCGCAAGAGGGGTTTAGTACATGGAAACTGCCATTTTGGGGTCACAAACCCTTTGATTTTGCGCATTGCAGAGTTTGCACCCAAAAAACCCTTTCATACATCACGTCACTAGAGATTTCCCTTGGTGTTTATTTTAACCTATCAGAGTCTTGCAGTTCTGCTTTGCCCTGTTCATGCCAGTGCTATCCTGTGGCTGTATATGGTGGTTCAGGGTTGTTGGAACATGAAGCCTGTGGTAACTGTAGTGTTTTTGTGATTTGTTAAACACTAAGGGGTTTTCCCTCAGTGGTTAGGAGTGAGCAGGGCTAAACATGGAACCAAAACCAGCCTGGCCAAAAAATGAAATCAAACCTCCTGTAGACCATGTGAGGGACTGTAAAGAATGAGCCGGACCCTGTCCAGTAGACTGTGGGGCGGGGATGCTCCCCCAAACACATTTTTATTTTCAAAGAGGGTTAAACAGTGGATATTACAACATACGTTTTTGAAATATAGCGGCTATGCACTTTCAGGGCTGGATCATGGCAGCCTATCCAGCTATAAAAGCAGCCACTGGGAAAATGCCAGAATACGCATGTGCCAACTCTGCCGTGGTCCAGGGGACCAGTCACGATGGAGAGGGGGAATCCACCAGGAATGGTGGGTATTACCTGTGCCAGGGTTGGTTGTTTGTTGATAAGTAAACTTTCCAGTGCTCACTACACCACTGAATTCAAGCTAGCCTGGCTGATGAATGGTGATGCCCTAAAACCGGTCGCAGGATGCTTGTTTCGGTCCAGGGAGGACCTGGCTTGGCAGTTCGGGCTGGACAGTTCCCTCAAGGTACAGGGTCAAGACTGATTTGCATATGCCTGGGTCCAAACTGGGGTGGCGTGGTGAGCAAAAGAATGATGGATTAAACCCAGATCCTTGTGTCTGGGGGTGAATGTTTGCAATGTCCAGCATTCCGTCCGTCAATTGTTTCTTTTGCATATGTCACCCTAAGTGGGAAGGGTATGCCCAGACGTGGGTCCTGTGCTCACTACACCACTGGATTCAAGCTAGCCTGGCTGATGAAGGGTGATGCCCTGAAACCGGTCCCAGGATGCTTGTTTCCGGTCCAGGGAGGACCTGGCATGGCAGTTCGGGCTGGACAGTTCCCTCAAGGTACAGGGTCAAGACTGATTTGCATATGCCTGGGTCCAAACTGGGGTGGCGTGGTGAGCAAAAGAATGATGGATTAAACCCAGATCCTTGTGTCTGGGGGTGAATGTTTGCAATGTCCAGCATTCCGTCCGTCAATTGTTTCTTTTGCATATGTCACCCTAAGTGGGAAGGGTATGCCCAGACGTGGGTCCTGTGCTCACTACACCACTGGATTCAAGCTAGCCTGGCTGATGAAGGGTGATGCCCTGAAACCGGTCCCAGGATGCTTGTTTCCGGTCCAGGGAGGACCTGGCATGGCAGTTCGGGCTGGACTGTTCCCTCAAGGAACAGGGTCAAGACTGATTTGCATATGGCTGGGTCCAAACTGGGGTGGTGTGGTGAGCAAAAGAATGATGGATAAAACCCAGATCCGTGTGACTGGGGGTGAATGTTTGCAATGTCCAGCATTCCGTCCGTCAATTGTTTCTTTTGCATATGTCACCCTAAGTGGGAAGGGTATGCCCAGACGTGGGTCCTGTGCTCACTACACCACTGGATTCAAGCTAGCCTGGCTGATGAAGGGTGATGCCCTGAAACCGGTCCCAGGATGCTTGTTTCCGGTCCAGGGAGGACCTGGCATGGCAGTTCGGGCTGGACTGTTCCCTCAAGGAACAGGGTCAAGACTGATTTGCATATGGCTGGGTCCAAACTGGGGTGGTGTGGTGAGCAAAAGAATGATGGATAAAACCCAGATCCTTGTGTCTGGGGGTGAATGTTTGCAATGTCCAGCATTCCGTCCGTCAATTGTTTCTTTTGCATATGTCACCCTAAGTGGGAAGGGTATGCCCAGACGTGGGTCCCGTGCTCACTACACCACTGGATTCAAGCTAGCCTGGCTGATGAAGGGTGATGCCCTGAAACCGGTCCCAGGATGCTTGTTTCCGGTCCAGGGAGGACCTGGCATGGCAGTTCGGGCTGGACTGTTCCCTCAAGGAACAGGGTCAAGACTGATTTGCATATGGCTGGGCCCAAACTGGGGTGGTGTGGTGAGCAAAAGAATGATGGATAAAACCCAGATCCTTGTGACTGGGGGTGAATGTTTGCATTGTCCAGCATTCCGTCCATCAATTGTTTCTTTTACATACTATAAACGTGGGCACAAAGGCAAAGAAGCCATCAGGAGGCGCACTAACAGTGCGCAACACAAAAGGTGCGCACTGTCAGTGCGCCTCCTGATGGCAGCCCTCTGGATGGGGTGAAGGGGTCCTATGGACTCCCAGACATCCCCTTGCAGGCAGGTGAAGTCAGTCACTGCACCCACCTGCAAGGAGATCTCTCACCCCTCTTAAAAGTGCAGGCGGGTCGCCACCTGCACAGTAAAATATTTCACCTTTGAATGCACTGCCCCCAGGGTAGCGCCAGTTCGCGGCTGCCCTGAAGGCAGCACATTCAGTCTAATATGGCGCATTCTCCTTGTTTGAGCAGGGTGCACCTTTTGAAAGGTGCGCCGGGTGTAAACAAACAAAATGCGCTGCATTGTGTAATACAGCCCCTGATAGCTAGAAAAGTGCCCCACATTTGCAAATCAAGGCAGTTTTGAACTTGTAAACACTTGCTATATACGTGTTTTGCAAAGTATGGGAGACTGTATGCATTTGTGCTTGCTGCGGGCAATACTTGTAGTAATATCAAGGAAATCCACAGTAAAAAAAAATGGCCCACCAAACCATGAAACAGGCCCACAAACTGCTGAAAAAACACTACACACCCTGACCGGTCAGACCAGCCCTTTGCGCATTGCCAGATTGCCCTATAGGCCAGTCCGAACAGAAGGTGAGTTGTTGCTATGAATACCAACTCTCTGCCTGAGCCAGCTTCCTTACATTAAATGTGGCACACGTTTACTGTCACACTTAAACAGAGGGGAGGGGCTGTCTCCTGCCTCCTCCTCACATGTCAACCTTATCTGGCGAACGTGCTCCTGAGCGTTATTGCCCCCTATAGAGAGAAGTAATGTACGTCTCTTCCTATCGCCCAGCCTGGTCCTTGGATCATCCAGACCTTTCATGGAAGAAAATAATTAAAATGTGCAGAGTGACCAAGAACTTTCTCTGTGCATTGAAATACTTTCTTCCACAGAGTTGGGTTGAGTACCCCCCACGCCCCATCCGGAATTAAAGATTGATAGGCTCTTATCTGCGGCCACCGCAGGAATCGCCAGCACCCCTCCCCCCGCTCTTACATGCCGCGCCGGGTGGCAAACGGGCGGCACATGGTCTAGCTACACCACTGAGAGGAAGGAGACTGTGTGTGAGAGAATGTAGGGAGAATTTCAAAACAATGTGGGGAGAGAAAGAATGTAAGTGGCTAAGCGTGAGAAAGTGATGTGAAGGGGAGAATGTGAGTGAATGAAGCACTCTGAAGACCACTCCCCTTCTACAGACCTTAATAATGTTTAATTCACAGTCTAATATGTTCAGAATTGAAACCTTTTTAATTCCGATCACAACAAAATCTTTTTTATTGCTCTTTCACCTGCTACTGCTCACGAGCATTGGTACACATTGCTTGTTTTAGGGTATGTTGATTATTTTGTTAAATATTTCTGGATGAAATAATGAAACACTCACAGGCACTCAGATGCTAGTCGTTGCTTTGATTTACTCACAAGGAAGTGTCGCTCGATGTGTCACACGTTTAGCACTTTAAAGTCACTCATTGACATACTGAAACCATAGAAATGTCACACATAAGCCATTTGAAAACTTGACCACTATGACTAATGCTGCTGGCCTGATGTATTTAAAATACTAATGGAATGGCCTGCAGAGAAATGAACTCTCTTCAAGGCTTGCCGAAATAGTACAAAAAGATTTTCTACCATCCAAGGGAGAACACTCAACCCAGCAGGGCCCGGCTTGAAGAACAGCTGGCTCCTGAATGTGGCTCGTGAGGGAATAATCACCTCTCTCGAATTCTGCTCAGCATCCCAATCTTGGGGAGCGGGAAATTGGTCTATAGGAAAGGTCACATAAGACAATGAGGATTACAAGGTGTAGGAATCACATGTCATTCACACTAGTAGGCAGTATATTTTAAGAGTGTTTTGCCTGGAGAAGCACAAACTCATGATTTAAAACGTGCCTCATTGGTTGGGGTTGGCTTTACTAATAAGAATGTAATTCTACCCAAACTAACCCTTTTTAGCAACATTAGGTTAATGAAAGCCTGTGCTCTCGGGTCTCCGCTCCACAGCGGCCTTCTAAAGCTCACACGCCATGCTCTGAGCTGGCTCACAGGCTCGAAGGCGAGGGATCGACTCCTGGAATCTACCGGCAGTCCCCTGACGCCCTGAAAATCCGCCGGGGACTCCTCATGCTAGTCCTGGCGCACCTAGACGAAGTAGCCGCGCCCTGCGACGCCGCCATCTTGGGCCTTACCGGAAAGTCTGCGCATACGGAGACGCCTTTCCCCTATCCTTGCCTCTCTGCTGTGGGGCCCAACCGGCTTCCCCCGCAGACCCTCCTGGGACTGACGCTGAGGTGGAGGCGCTGCCCAGAGATGGGGGGCCCGGCTGGTGACCTGGTGGGGCCTCGAAGCGGGACCGATCGCTGAGTCCTATGAGACTGCCCCGCCGGCGCTGTGATTTAATGAGGGGGCGCTCTTACTGGCAGACCTGGTGGCGGCCATCCCGAGGAGCGAGCGACCTGCGTTCTGGATCCGGCATTGCGAAGGGGCTGCAGATGGTGATCCCGAGGGCGCCCTAGAGGGAGGTGGCTGGGACCGTCCTGCGCTGGCTACGCATCGGATCCCAGTGACGGCATCAGCCTCGCCCCCTCTCCATGCATTGGGCCGGGGCTCCCCACGCTTCTTGCTGTCGCCGGCCCGTACTGTAACAGAGACTCACTCAGCAACGACACTCACAGAGGTAAAAGGGACCGGCTGCGGGTTCGCGGAGCGGGACCTCTCACCTCCCTCTCCTTACTTACTGGGCCCTCGGCGGGTCTCCCGTGGGGGTCCGAAGCCTGACTCCCTCTGCCTGAACTACGGGGTATGCTCTGCCCGGCGCGGCTGTCTCCCTGATCTGCCTGATATTCTCTGAAGCGACCCAGAGGGCGATAGATGGGGCTGTCTACTTCTACTCTACAGCCGGCCCTGGTGACGGCCCCTGCCTTACCCTCCATTTGCTCTTTGGCTTGGCTCCCTCCGCACTGCCTACCAGCACTGTCCCACATTGCTGCGGGGACACACCCAACGCCGGCGCTTGCGGACACGAGGGGGGTCGGCTGCAGGGTCCGCGCAGCAGGGTCTCTGGCCCTCCATCTTCTTCCTTGTTGAGACTCCGTTGGGCCCCCCTGAGGGTCTGAAGCCTGCCTCTCCAGACCAAGTGACGGTCTGTGCTCTGCCCGGTGCGGCTGCGACGCCCCCCATGCTACCTGCCACCGCCAGCTCTCATCGTTGTGGGGACATGCTTGATGCCGGCACCCACAGAGGTAAGGGGGATCGGCTGCGGAGTTCGCGCAGCGGGGCTTCCTACCCCCCTGTCCCTCCTTTCTGGGCCTCTGGTGTGCCCCTTCTGGGGACCTGAATCCTGGCCTTTTTGCCTGCACCGGGGGGCCTGCTGTGCTTGGCGCAGATGTGTCCATGGCCCGGGATGCTACTTTGGGTCACTCCTCCTCCCTGCAGAATTGTTTGATCCCCCAGCTATTAACAATATCGTAATCTGACATGGGGCCATAATACTGAAGGGACCCCCACATCAGGTTACATTTACTACTGACCTGGGCATCCAACCCTCCTTGCCACGCTGTGTGCTTGACTAGGCCCTAGAGCTGCGCCTATACCCCTGGGCCCCCTTGTGCCTCAGCGTAACGACCCCACCCTCTGGTCCCTGAGATTGGGGGAATCAGCTGCGGGGATCGTGCAGCAAGTCTGTGCACACCCCTCTCTCTCGCCTATCCCAGAGGCCTTACCTGTAAACCTCTCGTGGAGCTCTGGGGCTTGACCTCTCTCCTATTGCGAAAGGGCCTATTGTAGACGGCACTTCCCTGCGGCCTTCATTGATACGCATCGGGGAAATGACATATGACTGGCCTATCATAGTTAAGGCACAACGCACCTAACGTGAGCCACCCACACATCATTGAAAGTTCTCCCCTTGACTGCTTGGAATCTCTCCTACCTGGACATTGTGTTGCGGGAAACTCAACCTTCACCATGCCATGCTCTAAACTTGGCAAAGACCCTCCACCCACCCCGGCTAAAGACAACCCTGTTGCCTCCCTTTGGCTGAAATCCAACCCTCCGCCACCGCCTACCTCTGCCCCTACGGGTACTTTGGCTGTTGAGGAATCGACATCGGCCCGATCACACAGGCCTTTATGACCTCTTTCTTACAGGAAATCAAGAACGAAATCAGATCGCTCAAAACCAACTTTAAAGCTTGCATGCGGGAGATCTGCCAGGATGTCACTGAGATTGGGGCCGGGTAGATGACCTTGAGCACACGATGGATGCGCGAACAGAGGATCATGAGAGCCTGTGGAGTGGAATGGCTGAACTGGAGGACCAACACATCAGCCTCACGCTGAAGTAGGAGGACTTGGAGAACAGAAGCAGGCGTAACAATATTCACATTAGGGGGTCCCATGCGGTGCAGAGGGACAAGACATTATGGCTTTCACAGCTGACTTGCAGACGATCAGGGCTGATGATGACGCCTCTCCTCCAGCTCTTGATAGAGCACAGCAAGTCATTGTCAACGAGGTCGCCCGGACTTCATGCCGGATATTCTCACATGTGTCCACTTCTTTGTTCAAAAAGGAAGCCATCCTGCAGAAGGTGCGCGGAGTTACGAACCTAGTCTACAATGGCTACCCGATCCAGGTCTTTAAAGACATTGCCCCGGTCACGCTCCATACGCGCAAATACTTCAAACCAGTTACAGACAACTTTGCGATCTCCAAATCAAATATCAATGGGGTCATCCCTTTGCGCTGATCTTCTCCTGGGAGGGCAAACGTCATGTCCTCCACTCACTGAAAGACGCAAAGCAACTCCTTCAAATCCCAGCAGACCCCGGCGAGGCCAGTCCCTCTCCACCACCGGCCTCTCATAGGGAGACAAAATGGCCGGAATGGTCCACCGTTCCCCCCCCCCCGAAACACAGATCTCGAGCCAAGGAACAGATATACTCTCAAACAAAGCAAGACATTATGAAGCACCTCCGCTCCATGAACGCCCCTCATTCACCGGCCTGCAACTCTGAGACCTCGGATTGAAGCGGGCCTGATGTGGCGCCAACCTTGCCTCAAGTTTCCTACAAACAGGCCCTTACCTCTGGAGCTTTGGGGAACTTAACACAAACATTGCACTTCTGCCTAACCCATTGTGTTTTATATGCCTTGAATATTTTCTCTAGCCCATAGGCTCCCGAGGGGGAGCCTGCCCTACCCCGTAGCCCAGAACCCACTAACACGCCTCCTTCAGCAAATAAAGGGACCCGACAACTGGCGTTTTCTGCCGCAACTCTAGAGAATGGCAACTGTTCGTAGAGGCCAATCACCTGATTTCACCACCACCCTAGTATTCCTTGTCTCTGGCGGATCCAAGGCTGGCTCATCCTACCCCTATCCCGAGCTTGGCCGCAGTTTGCGGAGACCGATTCACCAAAGCTCCCACCTGCTATGCCCCCCACACACGTAGCACCCTTCGGAGGAGTGACATCCTCAGAATGGCTCTTGCTTCGACTTTCGAGCTATTCCAGGAATGGCAGTACACCCCGCAGGCCCTGTTGGCCCTACCTTGTTATCTTTCCCCTCTTCTTCCCATCCCTACATTGGAGGGCTGGTGAGCTCGACATAGAAATCTCCTCACAACCTACTTCGCATATCCTTTACACGGGGGACATACGTCACTCGCTACATAACCTCCACTACTCCCTCCTAGGGAGGTATAACCTTCCTATCCATGGCTCCAACACTATCTTCGATTAATTTTCATAACATTATGAACACGACCCCACTTATCGAATTCCTCTCCCTTAATCTCAAAGGGCTTAATTCACCCAACAAGAGGCGACAGATCTGGCAATACTTGCTTATCCAGGACCCCAATATCATTTTCCTACAAGAGACACATTTGCTATCTACAGACACGTCTGCCGCCTCCAAAACAGCAGGGGTTGCAATACTAACTAAATCCAAACTGGGGATGGTATCCCCTCGGGTGATACGTGACACTGTGGCCGGTACCTAAAAATTCAAGCCCACTTGGGCATACAGCCCCTAATCATTCTCAATATCTATGCGCCTAATCAGGCGCAGGATGCCTTCCTGAGATCTCTGCTGAGAGACCATCTGGGCTCCCCGGAGGGATCTGTGATACTCGGGGGTGACTTCAACATGGTCTGGGATCCAGATATGGATCGCAGCGCCGCTACATACCAGGGTACAGTGGCAATGTCGGCTGCCCTAAAGAGGGACCTTACAGACCTAGGCTTAGTGGATGCCTGGAGATACCAATCCCCGGACACTCGCGATTACACCTTCTTCTCACATGTACACCGCTCCTACTCACGGATTGATTACTGTCTCCTCTCTCACTCTCTGATAAAATCCTTAGAATTAGCCACTATCTCCGATATATCCATATCGGATCACCCCCATGTGGCAGTGACTTTCTGTGTCCCGGATAGACGAAACGACCCCCCCCACAAATGGCACCTCCGACCCCATATCTTACGGGATCCAGTAGATCTGGCTGAGGTTCGCCAAGAGATCTCGGCATTCTTTGATGCAAATGTCCCCCCAGAGCCACCCGAGACCACGTGATGGGATGCTTTTAAAGCGGCCATTTAGGGAGTTATCGCCTCCATTGCCATTGCCCGCTCTCGTGAAGCCCGCCTGGTTGAAACTAACTTAGCTAATGACATTAAGGCCCTAGAACGCATAGACCACATGACACCCTCAAACCAGCACAAGAAACGCCTCGCCATGCTACGGGGTCAACTGCGACTGCATCGTACTAATAGAGCGGAACAAGCACTTATGTCACTCAAACAGAAATTCTTTGCGGGGGGATAAGGTGGGGGCAACCCTAGCCTTCGAGCCCAAACAACTAAAGCCCATATTTCCAAAATCAAACACTCAGATAACACATGGGCTACGACTGAACGAGACAAAGGACAAGCCTTCTCTAAGTTTTATACTGAGCTATACACTGCCACTACTCATGCACCCGAGGAGATTACTTCTTTCCTCAGCACACAACTTCTGACAGGCAAAACTCCGGGACCGGACGGCCTCCCGGTCACCTTCTACCGCGTCTTCCTCCCCCAGATCCAAGACCATTTTCTCTACCTTTTTAACACCTTTCTGAAACAACGGGGATTACTCCCACAATGTCAGAAGCTGAGGTGATTGTCATCCCCAAACCTGGGAAGGACCCATCTCTGGGCACCTTCTACCGTCCTATTGCTCTGCTTAACACGGATGCTAGAATCTATACCAAGATACTGGCGAACCATCTTGAGCCCTGCCTCCGGGTACTGATAGACCCGGATCAGGTGGGGTTTATCAGCCACCGTCAGGGAGCAGACAATATCCGACACACCGCTCACCTCATTGAAAAGGTCCAAAGGCGAGATATCCCAGTTTGCCTGGTGACCCTCGACGCAGAGAAAGCCTTTGACTGCATCGACTGGCAAGTTCTGCATGCAGTACTACACAAGATAGGTCTCGGTCAGGCAATGATCTCAAAATTAATGGCCCCCTACACCTCTCCCACAGCGCAGTTCTGCATCAATAGTCAACTCACCCCCCCCCCCAATTTCGGTACACAGGGGCACCAGACAGGATGCCCACTCTCCCCTCTCCTTTTCGCCTTAGTAGTGGAACCTCTAGCTATTGCTATACACCAGCCGCCAGATATAATGGGCATTCCATTTGGAGGCTACAACCACAAAGTATCACTGTTTGCAGACGATCTCATACTCTCACTCACTACTCCTGCCACCTCTATTCCCGCGTTAGCCTCACTCCTTCACTCTTTTGAACTAGCCTCAGGTTTTAAGATTAATATGACCAAGTCCCATGATCTAAATCTTATATTGGTCGGGAAACTCAAAAGAAATCCTGTGCCTTAACTTGACCCCGTCCCTCTCCTCTTGGACCCAGGCCAACTGGCCAACTTGTAGATGAGAAGTCCGGGAAGAACTACACCGCTGGAAAAAACTCCCAATCTCGTGGATGGGTCGCCTCAACACGGTCAAAATGACACTCCTGCCTAAAATACTCTACCTCTTTCAAACCCTGCCCACACTTATCCCTCAGGTGGACATTCAAAGCCTCCAACGTGACTTAACCTCTTTCATATGGGGCAAAGGTCGCCCTCGTTTTTCGAACAAATTGCTTATTCTGGCCCGGGATCACAGCTGTCTCGCTTGCCCTAACCTTCTGGAATACTATTGGGCATCTCATCTTCGATATATATCTGAATGGGTGGTTCACAAGAGTGAAAAGCACTGGTTCCACATGGATCGGGCAGTCACATGAAGGCCCCTGTGGGACCTGGCTTGGCTCTCTAGAATGGCGTGGCCCCGTAGCGCATACATAGCAACCCCCACGAGAACAGTCCTTGAAATCTGAAACAAGATCGCGATCCCCAGAGGCCTGACATCCTTCCTCTCCCCCAACACACCCATTGACCAAAACCCCATGTTCCCACCGGCTTTATAACCACACGCATTCCCCTCCTGGAGCCAGGGAGAATACTGCATCATCCAGGACCTCTTTGAGGGTGACACATTTAAAACCTTCTAACAATGCAAACAATCCTTCCATGTTACTGAACCCAATTGACTACAGTATTACCAACTTCACCACTGGTTGCTTACTCCCAAATACGCTCTAGAAGCCACTAGACTGCTCACCCCCTTTGAGTCCCTGGTCTGAACCGTTGAGGGCACCCACGGCCTAATATCCCATACATATAAGGTACTACAACACTCACAACCCAATCACCTCCACACTTATCAAAAGCAATGGGCAGCGGACACTGGGGAAGAGGTGTCCCCACAAAGCTGGGAACAACTATGGCGTGACATCCCCAGAATTTCTTTTTTATTTCTTTTTTATTTGTTTTTATTAGTTTACAAAAAGAACCAGTTCACATTGATGTACGAAGCATGGTAGACAACTTACATGAGTCAGCAAGCAATCGGCAAGAACTATTGATACAATACACATTGACAATAGGACATTCCAATAAAGATGAAAAGATAGGATAGTGCACTCTTATACATCCATAATGCAGTCTGTGTAATCTGCTAGGCTAAGTACAAGCGGCCACCAAGTGTGACATGCAGCAAACCTGACCAATCCAATCCCGTGCACGTAGGCCTCGAGACATCTGGGCAAACACAGTCCAGCATGCAATCATTCATTGTCCGCGTCATTACCCTGTTTGTCACTAGATATTGTGCAAACAGACCCCAGAAGCTTTTTGGTCGAATTTGGGGGGGCAACAACTCATTATATACATCAGACTGGGCATTACAGTAAAGCATGTCCCGCTCTCATTCTGTCACAGTTGGTACGGGACCACGCATCCAGCGCATCGCAATCCTACGTTTAGCCAATAGGAGACCCATAGAGCCTAACTTTCTGATGTTCTTATTGAGGGGTTTCCTGTAGCCCAACAGCGCTAGGAGGGGATCAGGGGAGAGGGATTGATCCGCTATGGTATTTAATGCTTGAAAAATGTGCTTCCAAAATTCCGCTACTGGAGGACACAACCATGCCACATGTAAAAAATCTGCCTCTGCCACCCCCATCTTTCACAGCAATCAGTGTCCCTGAGCCCGTAGCGAAATAGCCTCTTCGTCGTGTAGTGCACCCTATTCAGATACTTGAAATTAACCAGTCTGTGCCTGCCATTGAGTGAGATCTTTTGCGTGGCTTCACAGCAGCAATGCCAGATATCATCGGTGAGGGCAACACCGATATCATTCTGCCACTCCAGTCTTGCTTTGGTGTATTGCATATATTTAAAGGCTTGTGATGCAGCATAGAGTTTCAAGACTAATTTAATGGGGGATTCTGAGTGCAGAAGAAAGGAAAAGGCAGGTAGTTCTGGAGGTTCTTGTAGCTCATCACCAAGCAGCACCCTCAATGCATGACGGGTTCTAAAAAAGTGAAATTGTGTTAAAGAGGTAAGGTCAGGTATACCCGCTGCCACCTCCTCCCACGTGCGAACTCTCCCCTCCTTAAAAAAATCACCCATCACATGTATCCGCAGGGCGTTCAGCGAGCGGAGTACTCCTCTTTCGGAACTTATAGTGAACCAATGGCACCATTCTACAGGCATAAATGGGGAGTACAATAGAGCACCAGCCTGCTTTTTTAGTAAAACGTGCCAGGCGTGTACGATAGAGTTAACTGAGTCCAGCACGCTTCAATGCCTGATAGGTTTTTGAGTTAGCAAACGCCGGAGGGGGTCAGGATTTGCAACTACCTTCTCTATTTGGAGGTGGGGTAAATTGTGCGGGCCGTGAATCCAACTGTGAGCATGCGAGCTTTGCGCCACCCTGTAATACAGTTCTAGATCCGGGGCACCCAGGCCCCCCGCAGAGTAGGGCAAGGTGAGGATATCGAGTTTGACACGCAGAGTTTTGCCTGCCCATGCCAGTTTACCCATCATTGTCCGTAATGTTTTAAAAATGTGTTGGGGGACAACTACAGGGATATTGACGAACAGAAAAAGGAATCGGGGGAGTACAATCATTTTCATCAAGGACACCCGACCCACCAATGAGAGAGGAAGCCGAATCCACCTTTCTATATCTTCTTCCAGTTTGGTAATGGCTCTGCCATAATTTGCCCTAAGTACTTGTTCCGCATCAGAGTGAACCTGGATCCCCAGGTATCTGACTGGATCAGATGTCCATTGGAGGGGATAATCTAAGGTCGTCGGCATTGTGGCCGGGGTTAATGGGAAGATTATAGATTTGTCCCAATTGATTTTAAGCCCCGAGAGACCGCCAAATCTTAACACTTCACGAATTATTGGGGAGAGGTTCGTGTCCGGGTCCCGTATATACAGTAGCATATCATCTGCATAAGCAGAGACAATGAGATTGTAGTTGGGGAAACGCAGTCCTCTATTACCATGGTATTCACGGAGTGCCCGCAGCAGGGGTTCTGCAGCCACAGCATATAGTAGTGGTGACAGGGGACAGCCCTGCCTCGTGCCTCTAGATATCTGAATGGGGGAGGAGACAGCTTCCCCTAAGCGCACTCGAGCTGTGGGCGAATTATAAAGAACCGAAACTAATTGAAGAAAGACTTCTCCTACGCCCAGGCGTCTCAGGACCACTAGCATGAATTTCCATTCGATCGAATCAAAGGCTTTTTCAGCATCTAAAAACCCTGCTGCTGCCTTACCATCCGGTTTAATGTGTTGCAAGGCACCAAAAACTGTTCTCAGATTGTATGATAGCGTGCGGCCTGGCACAAAGCCCGCTTGTTCAGGGCCTACCATGAGGGGCAAAAGAGGGGACAATCTATTGGCCAATATTTTAGCAAAGATTTTAGTGTCAACGTTGATTAACGTCAGTGGTCTGTAAGACGAGCACTCTTGAGAAGCTTTACCAGGTTTCAATATTGTTACTATCAGTGCCTCACGCATAGAGGGAGGCATGATGCCAGTCTCTCCCCTTTCTTGAAACAGAGTGCTCAAGTGTGGAACCAGCAGATCACTAAAAGCCTTGTGAAAGGACACAGTGAGCCCATCCTGACCTGGGGTGCTCCCATCTCGCATATAGTTCAGTGCCATACGGATCTCGATAGCATCGAGGGGCCTCATAAGGTATTCCCTATGACTATCTGTCAACCATGGCAGCTGTATGTATTCCAAGTAATTCATTATACTCTCCTCATCTGGGGCAACCCTGGAGCTATACAGGTCCTGATAGTATCGGCCGAATCGGTTAACTATGTCCGCCTGCTCTTTTAACACAGTACCCTTCTCATCCATCAACTCAGCAATGACTCCAGTCTCAGACAGACGGCGAGCTAGCGCAGCCAATACTGAGCCCGGCCTAACCCCCTTTCCGTAGGTTCTGGCCAATGCGTATTTCCCCATGTGTTTAATTTCACTATCCGCTTCCTCGTGGTACTCATCTAGTGTTTTTTTCAGCTGTTCTAGAGTCTGAGGGTCATTCTTGTTCGACACCTCAGCCTCCAGGGCACTCAAGCGAACCTCCAACCGAGCAAGTCTACCTCTAATGGAACGGAGCACTCCAGAATGTTTATTGATGGCAACCCCTCGTATGAACACCATAAATGTCTCCCATACAGTGGCAAAGGAGTCGACTGACCCAATACTGGTTACAAAAAATTCAGTAATGGCGGCAGCCAATCCAGCCTTAAACACTGTGTCTAGCAGAGAGTATGGCGGAAATCTCCACAGGAAAGGGGGAGGACTCCGAGGGGGAATTTCGACCGCTAACAATATAGGAGAATGATCGGAAAAGGAGTGAGCCAAAACTGTGCAATCCTGTACCCTAGACATTAGCGCTTCCAATATTAACCAGTAATCTATACGAGTGTGTATATTGTGGTGTGCCGAATAATGCGTGAACCCGCCCCTCCCAGGGGATCTAGTTCTCCACACGTCTACCAGATGCAATTGTAGCGCTATGTCAGCAATGGCTCTAGCGGCAGCAGAAGGGTGCCTAGGAGGACCCTTCGATCGATCAAGCGCAGGATCTAATACACAATTAAAATCTCTGCCCCAGATTAGTGGCAATGAAGGGCAATCTTTTATGAGTGACAATATTGAATGATAGAACTGGGGATCATCGTAATTGGGCCCGTAGGTATTAACAATTTGCAAGTGAGCACCCCTACCATAACACCTTTAGATAACATATCTACCAGCGGGATCAGTCCTGCGCACTTCAAGTTGAAGACTTGATTTAGGGTTCACCCAAGTGAGCACGCCTCTTGAGTGCGAGGTGAAACCAGCTGCTTGGAATGGACCCATTACGCTTCGCCTTGTGAGCATAGCGCAATTAGGGGCAAGATGCATCTCTTGAAGCAGGGCAATGTCTACTTCCTTTCTTTTCAAATACGCCAGGATTTTGCGCAACTTTCTATAGTCGTTCAGACCCCTCATATTCCAAGTCATGAGCCGCAGGCTCCTTTTATGTCCCTGCCCTGTTCCACAGTGTCATTTGCAGCTATCATATGATTGGATCGTCGTAGCAGCAATGTGAGGTGTGTTGCCGTTATCACTCATGACTCTCATGTGCATGTGAACTGTTAAAAAAGAAACACAGCCCCTCCCCCCTCCCACGCCATGCCATCCCCAACTAGGCATAGGCGGCCTTCTACCCTCTCTACTAGCAATTACTATAGTATATAAAAGGAAAACAACAGTTGTGCAAGAATAGGGACTAAGTAACATACGGTGAATAAGCATGAAATGCATTGGGGCGGATGTTACCGGCCGACACTTCGGCTTGCCACAGTGCCGCACCGCCACTAAGCATCTGCAACGAGACTACCGCTGGAGGGAGAAAAAAAGTCCAGGGGAGCCTCACAAACAGTTCCTGAACCATAGTGTCTCTCGCATGAGAAGGCCCCAGTTGACTAGCATTGCAGTTCCGGTTTATGCAAATAAGAATCAACCGTTTAGTGCATCTTTTCGCAAATTAGCAATAGGAGCAGTGAATTATGAACCACAGTAGTGGAGACCCCACTAAAGCTCCCAGTTCCAAACCCCTCAGGGCACTTCAGGAATTCCCCACGTGAGGGAAGGTCCTCGCTGGGAACTGGTGTTGTGCTTTTCTCTTTAGTCGTTGTCATCAAGACCTCCACCCGCACCCTCCGCTCGGTCGTCCTCCGTGTGGTCTTTCCTTCGCTTGTCGAGCCTGTCCCAGTCTTTGAGGGCTTTTTGGAGGGACTGAGGATCTGAGAAAAACTTCGCTTTCCCGTTCAAGATCACTCTCAGCCGCGCTGGGTACAGCATCGCATATTCCACACTTTGCTCCCTCAGCTTACGCTTCAGTGGTGCAAATTGCCTCCTGGCCTCCTGGACCCTGAGAGTGAAGTCCGGGAACAAAGAGATAGAGGAACCCACATATTGTAGATTGCCCAGTTCTCTTGCCTTCCGCAGCGCCGCATCTCTGTCTCTATAGTTCAGCAGCTTCGCTATGATAGGCCTTGGAGGGGCACCCGGGGAGGCTTAGGTCCCAGCGCGTTGTGCGCGCGCTCCACAACAAACATGGGGGAAAAGTTGGCAGCACCCAGCAGAGTAGTGAGCAGTTTTTCTGTGAAGATCTCCATGTTACCCGTTGCAGTGGACTCGGGAAGGCCTATAATGCGCAGGTTACTGCACCTCGATCTGGCCTCCAAATCCTCAGCTCTGTCCTGCAAAGTGACCAGGATCTTCTCCATCTGTTTCTGTGTGCTGTTGGAGTCAGTTTGGGCCTCCTCAGTTTCAGTGATCCTTCGTTCGGCCATATCAAGTCGTTCCGCATGCCTGTCCACCCTCTCAGACATGCGACCCATTCTATAAGACAAGGTGTCTATTTTTGCATTGATCGCCGAGAGACCCTTCTGCATGGACGCAAGAATTGTTTTGATGTCACCAATGGGGTCTTCTGTTAATGCTTCAGACTCCGACACTGCAGATTCTGCAGCATCTTCTCTTTGCCTGGTCTTTCGCTGCTCGAAGCTCAGCTTGGGCTGTGACTTGTCTGGGTTACCCATACTGACACCGTTCAATATCGGTGCAGGTAGCGCGGAGTCTCCGTGTTCAACAACTGCAGCTGCTTCGTCAACGAGCGTGAGCACCCACCAATGCCTGACTCAGGCCCCACAAAGGGAGTCAAGGAGGTCTCCCCAGCTCAAAGCACGGCAATCCACTCCGGGGGCGGTAGTCTGACCTGTCTATTGCCACTATTGAGATACCCCCCTCGCTTCTCTCATCCAGAGGGGGCCAATGCAGCCACACGCGCAGCCCCTAAATGACCAGGGCCCAATGCAGGAGCAGAGCTGCGCCACGGTGATGAGGCCTCACACACCCAGCAATCAGGGTGGGAGCGCCAAGCTCGACGTAGGGCCAGACAGTCCCGCACTCCCTCGCAGTCTTGTGAAGGGGGGTCAAAGCAGACAGCGACTCACCAATCAGGCCGCGTACCGGGCCCCAGCCTACCAGCCTGCACGCGAGGGTTCCCCGCCGTGCCTCTGCAGAGGTTCCCGCAGCGTCCTCTCGTCACTGACCTCAGGGTAGCAGCGAGTCCTCAGCGTCCGGTAGTGGTTCTGCGCACTGTCCAGGATGAGCACAGCTGCGCAGACAGTCAAGTCACCTCTTCCAGCCGAGGCGCGCGAGGGCTGGGTAATGGCGTAGACGCGGCCCAGGAGGAAGCACCGCCCTCGACGGCCACGCCGTTGTCCAGCGCGGGGGACGGCAACGTTCAGAGCGATAGCTGTGGACCAGCTGGATCAATCGGGCCCGCTCCTTCAGCAATTGGGGCACCGGCAATAGAGCTGCATTTGCTCAGACCGTCGAGCAAGAGTCTCGATAAATAATAGCCGATTCCTGACGGATATTCATTGTGGCTTGCGGAGCTCACTTAATTAGCGGCCATCTTTGGGCCAGGCAAGCTCCGCCCCATTGACATCCCCAGAATTTACAGGAGCAGTCCCCAACGTGAATCAGCATACAAACTAATGACGCGCTGATACTGTACCCCTGCACGACTACAGAAAATGCTCCCTACCCTCTCCCCTCTCTGCTGGAGATGCCAAACAGCGATAGGGGACTTCAT
The DNA here is from genome assembly GCA_963921515.1 of Calotriton arnoldi. Classification (NCBI taxonomy): domain Eukaryota; kingdom Metazoa; phylum Chordata; class Amphibia; order Caudata; family Salamandridae; genus Calotriton; species Calotriton arnoldi. The sequence continues at coordinate 381,588 of CAWUFW010008912.1, read as the reverse complement.
TCATATCTGGTGGTCATGTCCACTCTTAACGATATTTTGGAAAGAGGTCCTAAGTCATATTAAAGACACAGTGGGATTCCCCATCCCAAACTCCCTCCTGGTGACCTTACTGGGCATAAGACCAACTCAACTCAAAGCCATGACACATTCCGACTGGCGCCTTATTGTGCAGATGCTGGGAGCAACAAGACAATCCATGGCACTCCTATGGAAGATAACTTCTCCCCCTCCGATCTCTGCATTTTTCTTGCGCCTATGGCATGTCATGGCAATGGAATTACTGACAGCCCGCCTTACTCACACAGACACTAAATTCCCGCACCCCTGGCAACCCCTTATCCACCATCTCTCCCAAATAGAAAACGCCCGCTATACCCCCCTGACTACGAGTCCTCCAACTTTTTGAGGATTCCCTCTTGCCATACTCCAGAGACAGCACTCGAGTGGACCCCTCTACACATGGAATTGACAGTAGCCCCCTCCCCTTAAATGCTAATCACAGTAGGAGCGATTGCTCCCCGAGCCCGCCCCCTCCTATCAACACTGTTTTGACCCCCTTCTCTTCCTTGCCTACCCTTTGTTTCCCCTTGTTTTTTCTTTCCTTTTCACGTGTTTCTTCGCTTAGCCATCATATGAAACACATTTATCAGAGGCTGCTGAAGCCACCCCGGCATCTCCGGAGCCACGTTGGGCTCCCTATTTCAGCAGGCCCTATAATACAGTATATATATGCAGTGCTTAATTTGTATTCTTTACATAAGGCATCTCTCTACTCTACAGCTAACTCAGGACGCCTCATAACTGTACATTCTCCAAGCTGTATTCACTATTTGAGATCCTGTGTGCTTTCACAATTATCTCAGCGAACTATATTGTATATGATGAAGCGTGTCCTTTCTAACAAATATTACCTGTATTCTCTTGATGAAGCGTTTTTCTACCATGCGTGTATTTTTTTATGTCTGATACTTGCATACTGCATACATTGCATATATTGTTTGATGCCCTGTGTATTTACGCTGCCTTCTTTCTCGCTTATACTGAATATGATGACGCTTGCACCATTTCTTTTTTTTTTTTCAATAAACAGACTTGAAAATAAAATAAAACATCCCACGTTCCTCTTCTAAAATGTTGGCATGTATGCAAATGTGCGCTACTGTGAAACACAAACCCGCCAGAAGTAGCCTTCAAGAAAAACATGAGCACTCCAACATTCTTAAATTGACCAAGCCAGGTGTTTCTTAGGTGCACTGTGCTTTTGAAATGGTAAATTGCAAAACAGCAACACCCATCCGCCTCTTAATTTCCATTTACTGCACACCAAGCATTTTGCAGATGTATGTAGAACCAGTAGGAACCACTAGATGGTGCTAAGTGTCCTATGCAAACAGCTTTGTATTTTAGAGGCATCTAGAGCGCTACCAAAAAGAGAACAATGAATACTACACGAAGAGGGTGAATGGCAGCCATTGCAAAAGAGTCTGCTATATTCTGAGAAATCAACCACACCAAAATGCTTTCAATTTTCACAATTTTCAGACGATTTCCTAAAACAACCGTAGTTCAACCAGAATGGAGAGCACGCAGTTGGTTCTCGCATTGAACTAGAGCGCTGGCTTTTAAACCCAGTGGTCGAAGTGGGCGGGATCGGCAGGGCACGGCGTGCCCCTACTTCTTTAATTAAATAGATTCCGTTCCCCTACTTTTTTTTTTTAAACATGGGTCCCAGGACTGCAGAAATAGCCAAGGGTGCTCAGCGTCCGTGGCCGTTCGGGGACGGGCGGGTGGGCAGAGAAGGAAGAGGACTCTATCTTTTCCTTCTTGCACAGAGAAGACCAGGACGGTGTGCACTTCTGCTCTGCCGCTGGCAGCTGTCCCCCTAGCCCCCTCTCTCTCTTTCTTCCCCTTCTTCCCTCTCTTTATGTCTAGCTTCTCCTCACTTAGTGAAAATCGTGACTTCAACAAACAGGGTTCTCACCCTCTCTTTTCTCCTTTCGTGTATTTGTTCCCTTGTGAAATGGATCCAAAAAAGAAAATCACTTTTGATGGAAATGCGTCTATTTGACATTTTTCAATTCCAAAGTTCAGCCTCGGGAAAAGGTTCAAAATATGAGAAATAAATAACTAAATAAAACAAGACATAGTGGTCACAAAGTGGCCAGATTGGTTTTATTCACACCCAAACACATATGCGCCACTTTAGAGTTTGCCAGTGAAGCGCTACTTTTATTTTCTTGTCTTTCTTTGATAAACATTGTTTTCCCGGGGTGGGGAAGTGCACCAATCCTGGAGGTACTCCAATACCGGGTTAATGGGTGGATTGGAAAACAAAATGCGTACCGCGGTTCTATGTTCAGGGATGCGCTCTTTTTAAACCAAATTGCTCACGTTTTGTAAGGATATAAGCAATGGACATTGAAATGAGTCCCTTCCAGACCCTGTAGCCATGTCCTTACCTTTTCAGGCAAAAACACTCACTGATTTCTGAATAGTGAGTGTAAAAGCCTTAAAGTAACCGTGTTGTTCCTGCTTACATTTCACATGCTTTACTTAATCTTGCATTCCCTATGAGCGATTGGTTTTTCCAGGATGTTGTTACTTTTTTTTTGGGCAGCATATTACTCTTGTCTAGGGCGTAATTTGAATTGAGTCGCATCCAGGTGTTTATAGCGGGGCACAATTGGGTTGTAGTTGAAGGCAGTGCAAGTTTCTCTCAGTGGGACAGTATGGTGTTAAGTGGGGGAGAGGATGTGGCGCAATGGCCAGAGCTGCCGAATTTGGGACTGGGGGACTGGGGAACCAGGTTCAGCCTTCATGACCAGTCCCCCAGACCACTCTCCTGAGGGATCACATTCCCATGCTAGACCTTAGAAGGCCCCGCTAGACCTTAGAAGCCCTGGTGTCTTGTTGTTTTGGGAAACAATGGTTCTGGTGTGGCCTAAAGGTCCATTCATAAGTGACCCTGTAGGGGGCACTATGATTGAGAGTAGGAAGTTAATTCTTAAAAGGGAGCGGTAAGTAATATAAAGAGGGACATGTAGGTCAGTATATGACAGGTGTTTATTCCAAAACAATAGTATTCAGGTGCTCACACAATAAGTGACAATAAGCGTGACGTGAAAAGTGAGGGTGATATTAAAATAAAGACATCGCATTGACAACAGTAGTAGGAACTCCTTTAGAAGATTTTTACAGAGTAAAAGGAGTTCATGTTGTAAGGGGTCGACGGCGTTTCGAACTCAATTATTTGAGTTCATCTTCAGGACATAAATAGGTGAGCAAGCTGAATTACGCTTGAATGCATGTTAATTAAATGCCTGGGATGGCAAGCACCTGAGAACCGCTGCAGGCCTCATTTTGTGAGCGCGTGGGACTGGGCGCGAAAGCAGTTAATTTTACATCCGGGGTGGCAGGCGTCTGTGAAACGCTGCGCTTCTCTGTATTTGAGCGTGGGAGACTGTTGTGCAGAATCAATTCTAGAGGAGCAGCTGGCCTCTGTAAGGCATCGTTCAGAGCTGCATATTTATTTTAGGAGAGTCCCGGGCACTTAATGGGAGCCTGGAGATGAAGGGCAGAACGTGTCCTGCTGCTGCTGTAGCCTGCGTTGAGTGCATGGGATGCGGTCTTTTTAAACCATATTGCTCACGTTTTGTAAGGATATAAGCAATGGACATTTAAATGAGTCCCTTCTGGGCCCTGTAGTCATGTCCTTAACTTTTCAGGCAAAAACACTCACTGATTTCTGAATAGTGAGTGTAAAAGCGTTAAAGTAACCGTGTTGTTCCTGCTTACATTTCACATGCTTTACTTAATCTTGCTTTCCCTATGAGCAATTGGTTTTTCCAGGATGTTGTTACTTTTTTTTTTAGGCAGCATATTACTCTTGTCTAGTGCGTAATTTGAATTGAGTCGCATCCAGGTGTTTATAGCGGGGCACAATTGGGTTGTAGTTGAAGGCAGTGCGAGTTTCTCTCAGTGGGACAGTATGGTGTTAAGTAGGGGAGAAGATGTGGCGCAATGGCCAGAGCTGCCGAATTTGGGACTGGGGAACCAGGTTCAGCCTTCATGACCAGTCCCCCAGACCACTCTCCTGAGGGATCACATTCCCATGCTAGACCTTAGAAGGCCCCGCTAGACCTTAGAAGCCCTGGTGTCTTAGCACCAGCAGGTGGACCCTAGCAGTGGCAAGTGTGGGTTAACCTTGAGTCCTATCCCCCACAATCCATACTGAAGTTCACCTCCAGTCTTGCGGGCAGACCTATGAAGCAGCACACCCTAGAGCAACAGTAACTGTCACTGAGGTCACAGGACCCTTGCGAAGGGCCGGCTCTAGGGCGGTGCGAACGGTGTGACCACACCGGGCGCTGACTTCGGGTGGGGGAGTCGTGATTGAAAGATATTATGGTTTTAAAAGCACTTGCTGCCTCCTTCCTGGCCTCCAGCACGTTTCGGCAACAATAAAAATGTCATGATAACTTCGGTGATTAATGTTCTTCCTAGAGAGAGATAGATCGGAGTTTTGTCTAGTGGACGTTTTGACTCATGGAAAGGTAGCGCAGAGGATTAATGTACCTGCTGAAAAGAACTTGTACCATGCAGATCACAAAGTGCAAATAATGTAAATAGGTCAATGGGTTACTGCTTTTGTCAGAGAGATCCTTTTGTTACTTGCAGTTTACAAGTTAAAATCCTAACATGGAACAGTGAGCTATTAACTGTCATCTAAGAGCTGCATGCAAACTGCAAGGTATAAATTAGAGCGTTATGTTTTTTTCCTCCCAGTTTTTGATTATCCTAATGTTGCAAAAAGTATTCATTTGGATAGAAATCAATTCTGATTATTAAAGAAAACCACCAACCATGGTATTACGATTTAAATTCTGCGTTTGTGTTACTCCAGACCAATCACTATTAAATTATACGGCTCACTAGTATGGTTGTCATGTGACTCCTACACCTTGTAGTCCTTTGTCTTATGTAAAATTTCCTATATAGTGATTTACACACGTATGATTGATTGTCTCTGTGTAATGTGCGTGATGTAAAGTGCTCTGCCATCCTACACTGGTATGAGTGGCGCTGTAAATCAAATTAAATGCATCTGAGAGAGTGTGGTTATGGAGACTACCGGGGCACTGTTAAAGGGTGGTAGTGAGGGAATCCGTGGTGGAGGGTGTCATTGGGGGCACCAACAAACATTGTCGCACAGGGCTCCACCAGCGCTAAAGCCGGCCCTGCCCTTGAGGCCAGTCCGCCTCACCCATTGGTACCTCCATAGGCCTTGTTTCAGCAGTAGTATCTGCAACACAACTGGGATCGGCAATGCAGGATTTGCACACACAACGAACTAGGTTCGCAAACTCCAGTCTCTCTGCTTCATGCACAAGCACTTTTAACATGTGCTACCTGCTTTGGGGCCACTGGAATTATGCAGCAATGGAAGATAAAATTATGCCGTAGTGTTGACTAAATTATGCAGCAAAAAAGGCTGCAGCTTATGCAGTATATTTTCTGATACTTTTTTATTTTGGCATTTTTACACATGCTAACAGTCTCTGCAAAGATTTTGCCTTATTAGTACCAGTGTAACCTACAAATGCAGCAGTGAGAAAGGTGAACAGTCAATCTTTGCAAAGTGCCGTCCACTTTGCAGCAACACAAGTCACATTTTTAGTAACTTTTGATCCGTTGAAGCTACAAACAATTTATTAGTTAAAATTGTCAGATTATGCAGCAGATGATGTATTATGTGGCACATATGGCAGAGCCATAATTATATAGAAAACATTTGCAAACTAGAATATTTTGCCATTCATGTTTGAACTGCTCTTGTGGAAAAAGAGAGGAGAGGTGCTGATGACAGGGACAACATGGCTCGGAGACAAATAGCTTGTACTTATACTTTTAAGCATATTTGGGACCTTCTGTGATTGAAAACATATCCCACTTTGTGAATGTATTTTAATGTCAATAACTCATATTAAGCCTTAAATAATCATGTGTATCCATTGGTTGAATTAAATAATATAATAAGCTGTAACTGATCAGTGAAATGCCAAACAAATACTAAAAATTGGGATGTTTTGCGCATTCTGGCCACACCTCTGACTCCGCCCACTTATCCAATCCTCGGGTTATTCCCGCCCTCTGATTCTCCGCCCACAGTTCCCCTACTTTTTTTTCTCCACTTCGACCACTGTAAATTAAACCCCAATGACGGGACGAAAGTGATGTCGCCAGGGCGCCGTGCCGCTTAGAAGGAGTGAAAGTCACCCAATTTATGCAGGAGGCTTACAAAATTAATAAAACAGTTCCAAACATATATTCAGCATCCACTTACCATAAACTCAAGATCACGCAATTTTAAAACCAGAAATTATGAATATTTTGAAAGGTATACGTTATTTTCATCCCCCCAATGTGTAATGGCCTGGGCTGGATTGATAGAAGGATATAGTTTGTTGGATACCATGTTTGAAGTGAGCAATTCTTTGTTCAAATGAGGAGCAGATTTCCCAGGTTCGAAGTAATTTGGTGGCATCCCCCATTCTCTCTTTTGCGACTGTTCATTTGTACCTCAAGGAATGAACCATCACGATGTGAAAAAAAAACAATTTCATTTTAAGGGCTGTGTTAAGAAATCTGAATTAAAACATGTTTAAAGTGTGCATTGATTATAAATAATTGTGTCAGGGTATCTTACAAATGTCTAAATTCAAAGTCAGTGAAATAGGTTATGTGATTTATTTATTTATTTTATTTGAAAAGTTTTATAAAGCACGAACATGACCCTTACGGGTATCAGAGCGCTGTGCAAAGTGGCGAAAGCAAGAATAAAACAACACAATGGAAAAAATGAGGTAGTTAAATAAGCGCACAGTCAAACAAAGGGGGGAACAATCAAGGTCAATGGGCAGGATAGTCAGTCAGACTGGAGTGACCAGTACAGTTTCAGAAGGTCCATAGAACGAGATAACAAGTGAACAGAAAGCATCAAACAAACGGTATAAAAGAAGCATCATATCTGGAGAGAGAGGAGGCTAGGGAAGGTAATCAGGTTAATGCTGTTGATGTTCACTCAAGATTAGCCATTTGACATGTTTCTTGAAAGATGCAGTGGATGGGTTGGATCTGATCTCGGGAGGAAGAGCGTTCCAAATTCTTGGAGCAAGACCAGTGAATGCACGATTGTAAGTTCTTTTCTTTTTGAATTTGGGAGGTTTCAAAAGTAGGGTGGTCGAACTTCTTAAGTTCCGACTCGAGCTAGATAGTTCAAGCTTTTTAGCCAAGTAAACCGGGGTGTTGTGATGAATAACTTTATGCGTCAAGCAAGCTATCTTGAAACGTATCCTAGCTTCTATGGACAGCCAATTTAGTTGAATTAGGTCTGGCGTGATGTGGTCATGCTTTCTGGAGCCTGTGATGAGCCTGGCCGATGCGTTTAGAGTGGCTCTGAGCGGTGCCAAACTAGCTTTAGGTTGCCCAGCAAGGGTCACCAAACCATATTCCAGTCGAGAGATAACCAGTGATTGTACTGCAGGCCGGATGTCCTCGGGCGGAAGGAAAGGTTTGATTTTCTTAAGGGTGTTGAGCTGAAAATTGGCTCCCCTAATAGTTGCAGTCATGTGAGCTTGCATATTTAGGTACTTGTCCAAGGTAATACCTAACGATTTAGCAGTCAACAACATGAGGGGTGCAGTTAACCCCTTCCATGCGTCGGACACGCAGGAGCCATCCGACGCATAAGTGCTCATGTGCGTCGGACGGCTCCCGCACGTCTGATGCCATGGCACAGGGAATCCCTCTGGTGCGGGCACCAGAGGGATTCCGTTTTCCCCCAAACAGCCTTGGGAGCTGGGGAAGAGCTTCCCCAGCTCCCGAGGCTGTATTTTTGGTTTCTATGAATGACGATCAGTGCATATGTCGCGCTGACGTCATTTCATAGAAACCGAAACTGAAATGAGGCGATAGACTCATTTCAGTTTCACTTTCTACGTGCTCAGGGGCTATCTCAGCCCCTGAGCACGTAGAAAGTCAGGAGAGGTATCGTTGGAAAGATATATACCCTTTTCAATGAATCCCCTCCCTAGTCGATTCCTGCTTGGGGGTCGCCCCAGGAGGGCAATCCCCAAGCAGGGATCCCCCCACTAGCCACCAGGGAGGGGGAAGCGACCCCTTGGGCTAGGGCCTTTGCTCCCCCCATATAAAATTCAGTCTTTCTGCCCTCCTGGGGGCAGATGGGGGGAGTAGCCCCCAATCTGCCCCCGGAGGGGCGGAAAGCCCACTAGATACCAGGGATTTTTTTGGCATTTTGAATTAGGGTGGGGCTGCCCAATATGGGCATGCCAATGCCCCCACCCCAGTAAAATAACAGTCTTTCTGCCCCCCGGGGGCAGAAAGCCCACTAGATACCAGGGATTTGTTTTCACTGCAATTAGTGGTGGGGGCTGCTCACGATGGGCATGCCAATGCTCCCACCCACCCCCGCAAAATTACAGTCTTTCTGCCTCCCGGGGGCAGATGGGGGCAGTAGCACCAAATCTGCCTCCCTTGGGGGTAGAAAGCCCACTAGAGGCCAGGGATTTTTTTTCATAGAATTTAGGGGTGGGGGCTGCTCAAAATGGGCATGCCAATGCCCCCTCACAATCCCACAGTCTTTCTGCCCCCCCAGAGGCAGATGGGGGCAATAGTCCTTAATCTGTCCCCCGGGGGGCAGAAAGCCCACTAGGCGCCAGGGATTGTTTTTTTATACGTAGAGGTGGGGGCTGCCCAATATGGGCATGCCAATGCCCCCACCCCAGCAAAATAACAGTCTTTCTGCCCCCCCGGGGGGGGGGGGCAGAAAGCCCACTAGATACCAGGGATTTGTTTTCACTGCAATTAGTGGTGGGGGCTGCTCACGATGGGCATGCCAATGCTCCCACCCACCCCCGCAAAATTACAGTCTTTCTGCCCCCCGGGGGGGCAGATGGGGGCAGTAGCACCAAATCTGCCTCCCTTGGGGGTAGAAAGCCCACTAGAGGCCAGGGATTTTTTTTCATAGAATTTAGGGGTGGGGGCTGCTCAAAATGGGCATGCCAATGCCCCCCTCACAATCCCACAGTCTTTCTGCCCCCCCAGAGGCAGATGGGGGCAATAGTCCTTAATCTGTCCCCCGGGGGGCAGAAAGCCCACTAGGCGCCAGGGATTGTTTTTTTATACGTAGAGGTGGAGGCTGCCCAAAATGGGCATGTCAATGCCTCCACCCCCCAAAAAAATTTGCCACAGCCTTTCTGCCTCCCCCGGGAGGCAGATGGGGGCAATAGTCCTTAATCTGTCCCCCGGGGGGCAGAAAGCCCACTAGTAGCCAGGGATTTTGTTGTTTTATTTATACGTAGGGGCTCTTGGCTAGTGGTGTGTGTGGATGGCGTTTGGCTGGCAGTGTGCTTGGATGGTGCTTGGCTGGTGGTGTGTGTGGATGGTTGTGTGCGTGTACTGACTCTTGGCTGGTGGTGTGGCTTGCATGGTTCCCCCAGCGTTTTCCAACCCAGAATCCCCCGCAAACATCAAATTTACTTACAAAGTCACATTTTCCTCACATTTCTGTGTGGGTAAGTTGTAGGATCACCGTGCAGGCACAAATGTCCTACCACACAGCGTTCCCCTCAGTCCCCGAGTAAAATGATACCTCACTTGTGTGGGTGTCCAATGCAGAATTGGCTAAAAACGTGTTTTTTAAAAAATGTAGCACTTAGAATTCGCTGTGCTATACCCTTAATTCCTATGTTTTTGGCTCTTCCCAGTCACAGGCCCCACCGACACAAGTGAGGTATCATTTTACTCGGGAGACTGAGGGGAACGCTGTGTGGTAGGATATTTGTGCCGGCACAGTGATCCCACGCAAAACAATGTGAAAAAAAAAAAAAGCAGCTAAATTTGAGGTTTGCAGGGGATTCTGGGTAGGAAAATGTTGGTGGGTCCACCCAAGCCATGCCTCCCTGGACTTCCCTGGGTGTCTAGTTTTCAGAAATGTGTGGGTTTGGTAGGTTTCCCTAGATGGCCGCCGAGTCCGGGGCCAAAAACCCAGATGACCCCCCTTACAAAACCAGGTTGTTTTGTGATAGGTAATTTTGATGTCTCCTCAATATGTTTTGGGCCCTTGCCTGTCGCAGGTACTTGGGCCACCCACACGAGTGAGGTATCATTTTCATCGGAAGACCTGGGGGAACGCTGGGTGGTAGGAAATTTGTGTCGGCCCGGTGATCCCACAACTTTCCCACACAGAAAATTGAGAAGAAAGTGATTTTTTCAGCTAAATTTGAGGTTTGCATGGGAATCTGGTAGGAAAACGTTGGGTGGTGCACGCAATCCATACCTCCATGGACTCCTCCGGGTGTCTAGTTTTCAGAAATGTGTGGGGTTGGTAGGTTTCCCTAGATGGCCGCCGAGCCCGGGGCCAAAAACCCAGGTGACCCCCCTTGCAAAACCAGGTCGTTTTGTGATAAGTAATTTTGATGTCTCCTCAATACGTTTTGGACCCTTGCCTGTCGTGGGTACTTGGGCCACCCACACGAGTGAGCTACCATTTTTATCGGGAGACCTGGGGGAACGCTGGGTGGTAGGAAATTTGTGTCAGCCCGGTGATCCCACAACTTTCCCACACAGAAATTTCGGAAAAATTAGATTTTATCATCTAAATTTGAGGTTTGCAGGGGATTCTGGGTAGGAAAACGTTGGGGGGTCCACGCAAGCCATACCTCGCTGGACTCCACCGGGTGTCTAGTTTTCAGTAATGTGTGGGTTTAGTAGTTTCCCAAGACGGCCGCCGAGCCCGGGGCCAAAAACCCAGGTGACCCCCCCTTGTAGAACCAGGTTGTTTTGTGATAGGTAATTTGGATGTCTCCTCAATACGTTTTGGGCCCTTGTCTGTCACAGGTGCTTGGCCCACCCCCACGAGTGAGGTACCATTTTTATCGGAAGACTTTGGTAAATGCGGGGAGGGTGGAATTTTGTGGATCCGCGCAGATTCCAGAACTTTCCATCACAGAAATGTGAGGAAAATGTGTTTTTTTTATGAAGTTTGAGGTTTGCAGGGGATTCTGGGTAACAAAACCTGGTGAGAGCCACACAAGTCACCCCCTCCTGGATTCCCCTGGGTGTCTAGCTTTCAAAAATGTATAGGTTTGCTAGGTTTCCTTAGGTGCCGGCAGAGCTAGAGTTCAAAATCTACAGCTAGGCACTTTGCCAAAAAAGGGTGAGTTTTCACTGTAAAAATGTGGTGTGTCCACGTTGCGTTTTGAGCCGTTTCCTGTTGCGGGCACTAGGCCTACCCGCACAAGTGAGGTACCATTTTTATCGCTAGACTTTGGGGAATGCGGGATGGGTGGAGGGAAGTGGAGCGACGCAGATTCCAGAACTTTCCTTCACAGAAATGTGAGGAAAATGTGTTTGTTTTACAAGGTTTGAGGTTTGCAAGGGATTCTGGGTAACAGAACCTGGTGAGAGCCACACAAGTCACCCCTTCCTGGATTCCTCTGGGTGTCTAGCTTTCAGAAATGTATAGGTTTGCTAGGTTTCTCTTGGTGCCGGCAGAGCTAGGGTTCAAAATCCACAACTAGGCACTTTGCAAAAAAGGGTCAGTTTTCACTGTAAAAATGTGGTGTGTCCACATTGCGTTTTGGGCCGTTTCCTGTCGCGGGCACTAGGCCTACCCACACAAGTGAGGTACCATTTTTATTGGAAGACTTTGGGGAATGCGGGGTGGGTGGATTTTTGTGGTTCCACGCAGATTCTAGAACTTTCCATCACAGAACTGTGAGGAAAATGTGTTTTTCTTTACAAAGTGTGAGGTTTGCAAGGGATTCTGGGTAACAGAACCCAGTGAGAGCCACTCAAGTCACTCCATCATGGATTCCTCTGGGTGTCTAGTTTTCAAAAATGTATTGGTTTGCTAGGTTTCCCTAGGTGCCGGCTGAGATAGGGTTCAAAATCCACAGCTAGGCACAGTGCAAAAAAAGGGTCTGTTTTAACTGTAAAAATGTGGTGTGTCCACGTTGCGTTTTGGGCCGTTTCCTGTCGTGGGCACTAGGCCTACCCACACAAGTGAGGTACCATTTTTATTGGGAGACTTAGGGTAACTCAAAATTGTAGAGCAACTGTTATTACCTATTGACTTTCTATGCATTTCTGCCTTCCTAATGTAAGACAATGTGTAAAAAAGAAGTCACTTTGAAAAATGTCCTACAATTCACAGGCTTGTATGGGTAACCACAATTTCAGAGATGTGCAAATAGCTACTGTTTCTAAACTCTATATTTTGTTCCCATTTCGGAAATACATAGGTGTCTTTGATACCTATGTTTCACTCTTTATATTTTACCAAATTAATTGCTATATACCCGGTACACAATGAAAAACCACTGCAAGATGCGGCTCGGTTATTGGCTCTGGGTTCCTCGGGTTCTTAGTGGACCTAACAAGTCCTATATATCCCCACAACCAGAAGAGTCCAGAAGATGTAGCAGTATATTGCTTTCAAACATCTGTCATATTTAGAAGAAGTTACAGGTGAAAACGTTGGCACAAATGGCTGTTTTTTTCAACTCTTTTTCAATTTTTCTGATTTTGAACTGCTAGTTTCTATAGAAAAACCTTGAAGAATCTACACAAATGACCCCTTGCTGAATTTAGAATTTTGTCTACTTTTCAGAAATGTATAGCTTTCCAGGATCCATTATGGCTTTCACACCCATTTCTACCACTAACTGGAAGGAGGTTGAAATCACAAAAAGTAGCAAAAATAGGCTATGTCCCAGTAAAATGCCAAAACTGTGTAAAACTTTTGGGTTTTCTGATAAAAGTCTGCTTGTCCCTGAAAGCTGGGAAGGGGGTGATTTCAGCACCACAAACCCTTTTTTGATACCATTTGCAGGGGAAAAACCAGACGCTTTCTTCTGCAGCACTTTTCCCCCATTTTTCCACAAAAAAACAAAATATAGCTGTGTTTGGCTAATTTCTGGGTCCCCTCTAGGGGAATCAACAAACCCTGGGTACCTCTAAAATCCCTATGATGTTGGAAGAAAAGGGCGCAAATTTGGCATGGATACCTTATGTGGACAAAATGTTACAGGGGCCTAAGCGCGAACTACCCCAAATAGCCAAAAAAAAAGCCTAATCACAAGGGGGAGAAAAAGGCCTAGCAGCGAAAGGGTTAAGAGCAGGAAGTTGTTTAAGCCAGTCCAGGGTAGGTGCAGATTGGTTGCGGGGGGCAATCAGAAGGAATTCTGTTTTGAAAGGTTACTTATGTGATCCAAAAGGATGCTGTAACGCTAAGCAACAGAAAATAATAGAAGTATCCTGAGGTACTTAAACATAGGGTATAGTTGTGTTTCAAAGCTTCTGTGCACATATACAGCTGCACAACTATAAAGGGTAATCTAATATGTGCTTTCTGTGACTGCTACATACAAGGGCTCTTTGTGGTTTGGCACCAGTAAAAGTCCACCAGACTCCTTTTATCCCAGATTATAGGTGCCTTACTTTCACAGCCTGTAAAGGTCCAGACTAGCACACAACACTTATGAAAACAGGCAATAAACAAAAGTATTTCTAAGTGACCTGTTCCAATGTGTGTTTGTTGTAAGAGAGTCTTCCCACTAAAATGCAATGCATACTCTGATGAATGCAATCGTTTTAGGCAGTTTGCCTAACCTCAAAAGTACTTTAAAAGTTAATTACTAGCCTTATATTGTTAAATAGAAGTTGGGAGCAGAACGACCCTTTAAAGAAAGCTGCACAGCTTCTAAAGTCTTTGGCACCCAACTGCAGCTCTGCACTCAAGGCACCATGGGCTAGGTTAAAGAAGCTCATACTCCCAGGTGATCAGTTATCAGACGGGGAATTTTGTGTATGGCTGGATCATTTCTGCTACCCCTAAGCCCCATTTCCACGTAGCTGAGGCATTTAACAACTGAAATAGACACAAAGGGCCACATTCATGACAGGTTTTCGTTGCCTTGTGCCATGCAAGGGTGATGTAAAACCTAAAATGAGATTTACCAAGCCACGCAAGGACACCCTGAGCAGCCCTGTGTGTTTTGATAAATTTAGAGTAACGCAAGGCATCGCAAATTGCTGCCTTCGTTTACCCTGCGGTAGGAAGGCGTGCCATGGGTGGAGTGTGGGTGTTCCCATGCAATGCATCCACCCATGCATTCTGACACGTTCACAGATTTACCGACACTGGTAGACCTGAGACTGCATCAGAATTGTAATCCTTCCCACCAGAGGCGCAACACGGAGAAATATTTTTATTTATCCTTGTTGCTTCCTCTTTCTAACTGTGCTGCATTGTGCAACACACGTAGAAAGAGGAAAATGCCTCTGAGGATTGTTTTTGTGCAGGAAGGTGCTGCATCCTGCACAAAAACAATCCTGCCTACAACGCAGGCGCCCTTGCACCATGGTGCAAGGGTGCCTGCGTTGGGGCTAGGCAGCAGATTGTAGGCCAGTGCTAGGAAAGGACAGGAATGTGCCATATAGGGCATTCCCGCCCTTTCACGCGGCGCAGCAAGGTTGCTTGCTGCGTCAAGTTGTGTGAATTTTTGATTATTACGGCCCAGGGTGTGTTTGAGGTCCCTGCTTCTTTTCAATTGGCAGCAGCCCAAGTAAGGCAGCGCTCTCAAGTTTTCTAGTTCCAAGCATGAATGGCCCAATAAGGGAAGAAGAAGAGGAATACAAGTCCCATCATGCACAGGAAACGAACCTGGAGTGGATGAGCTACTAACGCGTAGGCCTGGGAAAGGTGAGAGCTCTGACATATCCACCCTCCTACTTAGAAAAGTGTCCGGTTCGCAGCTGCTTATCCAGCAGCAAGGCAGTCTATCAAGGCACCATTTTGTCATCACTCCTGATTTAGGCAGGAGTCTCCAGAGGTCTCAAATACTGAAAATTCTTATGCACTTTAATTACCATGACGTTACTGTGGTGATGTTACTATTTTTTACTTGAAGGACTACATGGAAAATGTCAATAGTGAAATGACAAAAAAGATACAGTAGAGTGAAATACAGAACCATCTTAGGTAAACCCTAAATTAGATTTCTGGCCCATAGGCTCACTGAATGTATATCATATACAGGTGTCCAGATTAAACATTAAATGTTCTGCATATGTTCGTTATTTGTTTATTTTCTTCTTTTTTGGCGTGGACTAGGGCCAATGGGAGTTGAAGCGCACACCCCATAAGCACTGTCGATTCCTTACATTACAATTTGATGATTGCTGCTGATGAAGTAGATAAACTGCTGAATCCTGTTTGGACATATTCTACTGATTTTAGACACTTTTGAGAAGAAAAGGACAAATGTGCACAAAATGTGCTAACTGCACATTGAAAACACTTAGATACAATGCTGAAGAAATTTAGGGGCATATTATCAAGGAATAGCGATATTTATCGCTAACCGCGCTAGCGCGATTTTAACGTCCGCTTATCGCTGGAAAATATCGCTGAGATAACACTCTATTAACAAGGTTTATCTCCATAGCGATAAAATTTCCAGCGATAGACAGCAATGTGAGAATATCGCTGGAAAAACAGCGATATTCTCGCATTAACGCAAGGATGGATTCAGCCTGACAATCCACCTCCTATACTTTAAACAGGTAAGTCATCCTCAGTAGCAGGTGTTAAAATCTAGCGATAAACGTGCTTAGCGCGATTTATTTTATCGCTTTGCCTGCCTTGTTAATAGGGGTTACTTGTGTTAGCGACTGTTTTCAGTCGCTTTTAGTGGGGAACGCCTACCTTGCATGTCATTAGCGATAATTATCGCTGGCATGCAAGGCGATGGTATAACCGGCCGCTAACGCCTGAAAGCTGTCGCTAACGCCTGTTAGCGACAGCTTGCTGATAGGGCGATAAAATTATCGCCGCTTTAGCGGCAAAAAGTGCCGCTAAAGCGGCGATAAAGTTCTTGATAATATGCCCCTTAGTTACTGCATCGTAAAAGTATGCGGAAGAGTGTCGATTAGATGAAAATGCTCATTTTACTAACATAGGTTCGTATCATACCAAGTTGCAACATTATATTCATTTAAACGTGGAATAGAAATGTGAAAGTATTAACTCGCTTATTTTGTGTGGCCTTAACTGAATTATTGGTTTGTACGGTTTTAGCCCGACTGAATTTCTTCAGAAGATTTGGTCTAGCAGTGGTGATCTTGTATTTGTATAACATAATTCTAAGAGTTATGTGTATGAATCTAATCACCAGTCTGTAGGACAGTTGTCCAATCCGTGGTCCCTCATTGGATAACTGGAGTGGATCCCCTATATCCAACATGAAGAAATAAGGACCCCCTGGTAGTAGATATGGGTTCCAAGGGAAGGGAACAAATCAACAATGTAATCAAGAACCCCTTGGCAACCACACAAGTTTTCATATAATTACATAATAAAGGCCATGTACGAACATGAAATTTGTGATATTTATTATATTTTTATTTATTGATTATTATTATTTCCTATACTATGTAAATAAATTGCAAATGTAATCCTTTGAAGACTATCAAATAATTGGTATTCTGGACAACATGAACAATAAAATAGAAAAAATAGAATGAATCGGAAAAATCTGCAACACATCTAATGATATAAATACAATCACAATACACAATGAATATCAAACATGTACAATACAAATGTGAGACAATTGCAAAACACGTAATACATCAACACAAAAATTGCGACATGTGACATCTCATAACATACATATAAAATTCATGAAATATATACAGATAAAATCTCAATTCAGAAAAAATGAATGAATTAATCTCTAGTAGTTGCTATTCAATTGTTTCTTGATACAGTCTCTATATCCAACCCCTCACAGCGCGGTTAAAAGATTCATCGGAGGACCAAATGCAAGCCTCTGAGGTATAGTGCCAGAAACATTGAGTGGAAAAGCAAATGGGCCCTAGGCGCTGCAGCACTGCTACTTATCACTAGTGGTCATGCCATTTTCTGCCTTTATTCCATATCAACCGAAGTATGAGATTAGACTGTTGAGGCAGAATACAGTTTGAGCCTCTAGTTTGGCTCGCGCTGTGTGGACTGTCTGTCGGCCTGCAGGATCACTTAGCAGTTTGGGTTCCACGCACTGAGTGACTAGATATGCTGCAAATTACGAGTGAAGCTATAAGCACTTTAAACCCTGTTTTAAGAGTGGAAGCCATTTTGCTTTGGGATTTACAAATGAGTTATTTATGCATTCCTACTGTAGGACAGCTATTATGAGTGTCAAGAGTTTAATCGAATTGACTTTTTAGTTTGTTGCAGACTTTGCGAAGCGCACACATTTTGCTGACCGATGAGTTAAAGCCAGTAGGTTTTTTTAAAAACATTATTTTAAGGTGGCAATTTACTTTAAATTAAATAAATACTTCTCTTTGATTATTCTCCCCAGGAATTATTAAAAGCACACACTGATTGCCAAGGATCTTCAGTTGCTGCTGTGACGTGCATGCAAGTTGATGAGCTATCTCACTTTAAACAAGAAGAGCGGCTCACAGAGAACCCTATGCTACACGTGTTCTAAATAATCTACATACAAACAAACATATGATAGAGGGATTTATAGTTATTCACTTACAGAGGGTGATAGGGCTGTTAAATCCTTTGAAACAAATTAGGAGCAAGTCAAGAAAGTAGGCCTATCAGCTCTACTGCAAGCGGTATGCAGTGGGTTTGTAGCTCTTCTTGCAATCTTCTTCCTTCAGACCAGGAGGCATTACTCTGCACTGCAGGATGTTTGACTCAAGCAACTCCTACAAGGGGAAATGGATCCCCTATGAAGAGAAGAGCAATTGCACCATCGCTATATATCGTAAACAACATTCAAAGGCAAAAGAACCTTGCTTATTTGAGCCTATGGATAACCTACCGAACTTCAATGCGCCACCATGTTTTTGGAACAGCAGGGAAACCTAAAATATAATGGGAAAGTTGGAAGTGAAAAACCACGCAATATGGAAAATAAATTAAATAAAACCACTTACCTTGCGCTCGCCGCATCGCTGAGCGCATGGTAAGTGCTTTATTTATTTATTTATTTATTTTCCGTATTCCGTTGTTGCCACTTACACCCCCCACACCCCTGCCCAGGCCCTGCCCGCCCCACCGCGCTTACCTGAACGGACCGCCACTGGCCACATGTATCATTATTTCAAATAGCAATTATCTAATTGCGATTCCCTGCGAATCGCAATTAGGTAATCGCTATTTGAATGTATGAAACTCCATGAGTTTCATTTAGCATTTCCTAAGGGGTCGCAAATCAGCATACCTCATTAATATTAATGAGGCAGGTCGCAATTTGCGGCCCATTAGGAATTGCTAAAATCACAGGGATGGTGGCCTGCTGGGCTCAGCAGACAACCATATCTGTGATTGCTTTTAATTGAAACAATCATTTTTTTTTAAATGCAGCCCGTTTTCCTTAAAGGAAAACAGGGTTGTGTTTAAAAAAGAAAAATGAAAAGTTTTTTTTTCATTAGGTCTCGCCTAGGCAGTGCTTGCGCTGTCTCTTTAAGACACGCTGTATTCAGGATATGGGCATTAAGCTCCACCAACTTTCCGCCCATCTTTTTAATTGGCTCCCGTTACTTTCCTTTGTAAATGGTGGCTTTTCATTGGTCAATAAGCTTGGTAGTCCCTCCTTAGTACCTCATTTTCTCTTGTTGTAACCTCTATTAATGACAACCCCTGTTACATGTGTTGTTCCTCTGTATGTTTTATTTACAGTTGGTGAGCACTATTTTCTTAGTAACTATTTCCTAGCTGCTGTTGCAGGCACAACAGGCTCTCCCGCAAAGCAGAGTCCACGTTATTTTCCTGCCTTAGCCAGGCGCCCAATCATTATCTTTTAAACACGTTCCCTCCCCGCTCCACAGCCATGTACATGGTACATGGTATCTCTGTATGTTTTTTTAAACAGCTCGGTGTGCCATGCGATTTATTTTTAATAATGGCGGCCGTGCCTTTTTTCTTCTACATGGCTGGCCAACTACATTTTTTCAATATTAAATGCTTTCTTAAGCAGCGAGGCATGCTGCGTGCTTTATCGTCAACAATAGCGGCTGCTCACCTTTGTTTACTTTTGCGTGGCTCAACCAAATCTTTTTTTTCAAAGTTCTCTGAATCGGGAGGGTTAGTGCTGGGGGCTCCAGGAAAAGGAGTGGAAGGCGCCCCGTGTTAGGCGGCTGATTTCCAGGGCTGGCAGCCTGCAGGCTCGTGCTCCACCCCGGCCTCCATGACTAACCTCTCACTCGCTCCCAATCCAGTTCCTTGCCGCTTTCACTGCCGGGCCTTTCTCAGTCTTACTGCTGTTCTAGTAAGGGCGTCAATCTCTCTGCTCTTTGCAGCAGGCATCTTAATACTCTGTGCTACTTTAGCATGAATGGAAACAGCCACCATATAATACTCTGATCTCTCTCCTGCAGGAACAATAACCGCCAAAGTTACCTTTACATTTTTATTGTTGCTTGAAAACCTCTGGACACACAAGGACATGTTCTTTTCAGCAGGCATCTTAACCCCTTCGCTGCTAGGCCTTTTCCCCCTGTGCCAAGCCTTTTTTGGGCTATTTGGGGTAGTTTGCGCTTAGGCCCCTGTAACTTTTTGACCACATAAGGTATCCACGCCAAATTTGCGTCCTTTTCTTCCAACATCATGGGAATTTTAAAGATACCCAGGGTTTATTGATTCCCCTGGAGGGGACCCAGAAATTAGCCAAAATACAGCTAAATGTTGTTTGTTTTTGGATAAATGGGAAAAAAGTGCTGCAGATGAAAGCGTCTGGATTTTTCCCTGCAAATGGCATCAACAAAGGGTTTGTGGTGCTGAAATCACCATCTTCCCAGCTTTCAGGGACTGACAGACTTTTGTCAGAAACCAAAACTATTTTACACAGTTTTGGCATTTTACTGCGACATAGCCTATTTTTGCTATTTATTGTGCTTTCAACCTCCTTCCAGTTAGTGGTAGAAATGGGTAGAAAAGCAATATTGGATCCTAGACAGCTATACATTTCAGAAAAGTAGACAAAATTCTGAATTCAGCAAGGGGTTATTTGTGTAGATCCTTCAAGGTTTTTTTTTATAGAAACTAACAGTTAAAATTAGGACAAATTGAAAATGAGTTGAAAAAAACAGCCATTTGTGCCAACGTTTTCACCTGTAACTTCTTCTAAATATGCCAGATTTTTTAAAGCAATATACCGTTACATTTGCTGGACCCTTCTGGTTGTGGGGATATATAGGACCTGTAGGTTCACCAAGAACCCGACGAACCCAGAGCCAATAACTGAGCAGCATCTTGCAATGGTTTTTTATTGTGTTCCGGGTATATAGCAATTATTCTGGGAAAATATATGCATGGAAAAATCGGTATGAAAGACACCTATGTATTTCTGAAATGGGAACAAAATATAGAGTTTAGAAACAGTAGCTATTTGCACATCTCCAAAATTGTGGGTACCCATATTAGCATGTGAATTATAAGACATTTTTCAAAGTGACTTCTTTTTTACACATTGTCTTACATTTGGAAGGCAGAAATGCATGGAAAGTCAATAGGTAATAACAGTTGCTCTACAAGTCTGTGTTCCCCTAAGTCTCCCGATAAAAATGGTACCTCACTTGTGTGGGTAGACCTAGTGCCCGCGACAGGAAACGCCCCAAAACGCAACTTGGACACACCACATTTTTACAGTGAAAACAGACCCTTTTTTTGCACAGTGCCTAGCTGTGGATTTTGAACCCTAGCTCAGCCGGCACCTAGGGAAACCTAGAAAACCTATACATTTTTGAAAACTAGACACCCAGAGGAAACCATGATGGGGTGACTTGAATGGCTCTCACCAGGTTCTGTTACCCGGAATCCCTTGCAAACCTCAAACTTTGTAAAAAAAACACATTTTCCCCACAGTTCTGTGATGGAAAGTTCTAGAATCTGCGTGGATCCACAAAATTCGACCCGCCCCGCATTCCCCAAAGTCTTCCGATAAAAATGGTACCTCACTTGTGTGGGTAGGCCTAGTGCCCGTGACAGGAAACGGCCCAAAACCCAACTTGGACACACCACATTTTTACTGTGAAAACTGACCCTTTTTTTGCAAAGTGCCTAGCTGTAGATTTTTTAACCCTAGCTCTGCCGGCACCTAGGGAAACCTAGCAAACCTATACATGTTTGTAAACTAGACACCCAGGGGAATCCAGGATGGGGTGACTTGTGTGGCTCTCACCAGGTTCTGTTACACAGAATCCCTTGGACATTTGTGCCAGCACGGTGATCCCACACAAAAATATGTGGAAAATGTGGTTTTTTCAGCTAAATCTGAGGTTTGCAGGGATTCTGGGTAGTAAAACGTTGGGGGATCCATGCAAGCCATACCTCGCTGGACTCCCCCGGGTGTCTAGTTTTCAGAAATGTGTGGGTTTGGTAGGTTTCCCTAGATGGCCGCCGAGCCCGGGGCCAAAAACCCAGGTGATACCCTTGCAAAACCAGGTCGTTTTGTGATAGGTAATTTTGAAGTCTCCTCAATACGTTTTGTGCCCTTACCTGTCGCGAGTACTTGGGCAACCCACACGAGTGAGGTACCAGTTTTATTGGGAGACCTGGGGGAACACAGGATGGTAGGAAATTTGTGTCAGCCCAGTAATCCCACAACTTTCGCACACAGAATTTGAGAAAAAAGTGATTTTTTTCAGCTAAATTTGAGGTTTGCAGGGGATTCTGGGTAGGAAAACGTTGGGGGGGTCCACACAAGCCATACCTCCCTGGACTCCCTTGGGTGTCTAGTTTTCAGAAATGTGTGGGTTTGGTAGGTTTCCCTAGATGGCCGCCAAGCCCGGGGCCAAAAACCCAGGTGACCCCCCTTGCAAAACCAGGTTGTTTTGTGATAGGTGATTTTGATGTCTCCACAATACATTTTGGGCCCTTGCCTGTCGCGGGTACTTGGCCCACCCACGCAAGTGATGTACCATTTTTATTGGGAGACCAGGGGGAACGCTGGGTGGTAGGAAATGTGTGTCAACCTGTGATCCCACAAGTTTCCCACACAGAAATTTGAGAAAAAAGGGATTTTTTCGGCGAAATTTGAGGTTTGCAGGGGATTCTGGGTAGAACAACGTTGGGGGGTCAACGCAAGCCATACCTCCATGGACTCCCCCTGGTGTCTAGTTTTCAGAAATATATGGGTTTGGTAGGTTTCCTGTGAGAAGTTGGCCTGGTATATGCTGTTCACTAATTTAAAGTGGACACCTTGCACCAGGGCAAATCGACTCTTATGGTAGATAGGTTTAAGACAACCTTTTAAAGAAAGCTATCCTAGTGGTAGCTGTGGAGAGCAGCCTTCAGGCTAAGTCTCGGAGGAATATAAAGCAGCTTGTTTTACCATATAATCTCTTGAATCACCAAATGAAAAGACACCACACAGGTATATATATCAAATATATATGTATTTATTTCTAAATAACTCTCTACTAATCTCTTTATGAGATTAGAAGACAAACATATGCACAAATCAACGTTTCACAATAAGTTAAGCACAAAATATGGCTGGGGCCCTAGGGCGTACCAGACCATATACTAAGTAAGAGACTTAGAAACAACGACTTGCAAGGAGACAAGGCCTAGGGCCTTCAGAAGTGCTGGGGCCTCACGAAACCACCCAAGGCAGGTAAGTAAAGGACCCACGGGGGACGCGTGCAGTGTGGATACACAGGCGCGAATCGCCGTTAACTTCAATGGGGCAAGTCGCGGTTGGAAATAAAGAGTTTTAGGATACTTCGGGAGAACCTACAAGCAAGTCACTTACAGGGTAAGTAGTTCTAGGGCCCACACCCACAGGAGCACCGTAGTGCTGGAGTTACCTCACCCAGGAAGCCGGGTGCACAGGTGTCCTTTGGTGTCGGGTCGCGGCGTCGTTTTCAATGGCGAACAAAGAAGACTTGCTGCTTGCGGGAGCTGAAGAAGTGTCCGGTGGAATCCAAGCCTGGATTCTGAAGAAGGATGACCTGAAAGCAGAGGGGACAGTGTTCAAAGTCACTTGGCAGTGACCAGGGGCAAGGAAGATGGATGCCCACCGTCGTCGGTCGCTTCAGGTCGGTTGCGGGTGCCTTGACTCTTCAGCCACGTGGTCCAGGAGGTGTTGACGACGACCAGGAGCTGGATTCGGTGGGTCCCTCGACGTTTGCAGCTGACTGCGGTGTCGGCAACTCGATTGGAGCCAACAAGCCTTGGCAGCGGCAAGTCTCGGGAAATGAAGAAAAGTCGATGGCACAGACCAGCAAGGTCTGAGGGACTCACCCAGCGAGGGTAAGTCAGGGCAGGCCTGGAGCAACCAGGGAGCCCTTTGGTTTCTTTCAGAAGTCTTCTGGGGACCCACAAGCCAGCGGGCAAGGGATCGCGAAGACACCTCGGGCGGAATCACTCAACAGGGGCCCACGGTCACTCGGGACGGTGTAGGCCTCTGATCTTCGGAGGGATTCCTGCTGGAGGTCGGGACCACATGTGGTCCAAAGCACAGGTTCGTAGAACGTTGTGAAGGGGTTGCACTCGACAATAGTGCACGGTACCCAGGGGTCGCGGTTCCTCATTACTCGTGGGGTCCACTTGCCTCAGCTTCGCTGGGGACTCACGATGGCCTGGGAGAAGTCAGGAAATCCACTTCTTGGGCTGCAGGGACTTCGGACTCCGGCGGGAGCAGCATAGTTTGCGACCGTCGTTGTCGTTTTTGGTGCCTGCCAAGCAGGGGAGTCACTCCTTGACTCCAAGGGAGATTCTTCTGTCTTCCAAAGGTAGTGGAACGTCGAAGGGCCAGGATTCTTCTGTAGAGCGTCGTCCAGGGGTTATCTGCTTTGCAATGGCAAGGTTCCCCTCTTATACTAAAAAGAGGGGATGGACTAGCTCTATGACCCCACCTATGGGAGGGTCAAGGGAGGGGTGGCTACACCCACTTCCCTTTGTCCAGTTTCGCGCCAGAGCAGGGGCAGGTAGCCCCTGAGCTGGTTTGAACTGGCATATGCACAGAGGAGCCTTCTGCTCCCCCAGTGCAGGACTTCAAAGCACTCTAAGAGTGCACCCACCCAGCCCCAATACACTAAACCCTGTCTGGAAGGTGGTTACACCTCCCTGTGACAGGATGCCTATTGTTGGGCTTCCTCCACTGCGAGTTTCGGTCATCAGCAGGAGGGCAGCCCAGTGTCTGTGACTGGTGGCATCCATTTTGTGATGCCAGGGCTCTTTAGGATTCTACCGCGTTTCCACAGCAGGTACATGTCTTATCCCTCTGGAAGGGTGGAATGCTACCCCGCCGCCAAGATTGGCGGGGGGTAGTATTCCAAGATGTTTGACACCAAACACGACATGTTTTGATGCAGCCATTCCAAAGTTAGCATTTACCGCGAGGATATAATGCACTTTAATAGTATATGGTTTAACTGCATCCACAAACAGCACCAGAGAATAGACTCTGAGAGCTGCAGAGGGCCCTGCTCAGGCAGAGGCACCCCCTCACATAGAAGCCAAGCACCCTGCCCTCAGGATTGATAGGGCCTGCCTTAGGGGTGACTGATAGGTTTATATGTGTGTGCAGGAGAGATATAGGAAACCTATATCTCAGTGAGGAGTGCTAGCACCACCTCACCCAGGCTGCAGTAGCAGGCCTGTGGTGTCAGATTTAGTCTGCTTCCCAGGGGTGGCATAATACATGCTGCAGCCCCTGGTAGGCCTGTGAAGTACCTATGCCCTTGGCACCTAAGGTACCATATACTAGGGACTCATAAGGTACCACAGTATCCAATCACTAGTGCACCTAGAGTGCACTCCATGTCGTTTAGAGAGAGCAGATAGATTGGGGCCCTGAATAGCAGGGTCCCAGTCCAACTAAGTCATAAACCAGCAAAACACCAGGAAAAAAGTGGGGGCAACCATATAGTCAGATTCCACCTTCCTACATAACCCCCCAAACGAAAGGAGATAAGGCTAACCTTGGCCAGTTGAGCCTTTATTGACTAAGTGGCCATATAAGGAAGCACCTGCACTAGCATGGTTGCCCCCTGTCTTATGGTCCACTAAGCAATCCCTCACCCTAAGGGTATGAGAGGGTCTCCACCATGGGGAATCACTACCTCTGGTGTGCTTTGGTAAAGTACAAGGCTGGTGGGGTGTCTGAGTAGGGAAGTGAGGCCCTAGGAAGGTTGGCCTCAGCTTCCTCAGATCACTGGTCACCATGTATGCCTGTCTTTCCATGACTGAGTTGCACTTTGCTCTAAGGGTCAACCTTTGACTGCCTACAGCTGGGGGTTGGGTCCCTTTGGATGGAACACTGGAGGGACATGGCATGTTTGGGACCTTTTGGTCCCAGGTTTGCCCTTGCCTAACAGAGTCCTTCTGGGGAGGTCCCTACATAAAGGTATGGGGGATCCCTCAGTGGGTTGAGGAATTTTCACCTGGCTAGGGCTACTAGACTGGGTGCCCCTAATCTGCTGATGGGGGGTTCCTCTGGACAGGGGGCCCTGGGGGTCCACTGACCTCCCTGACCTCTGCAGCCCTGGGCTGACTGAGGCAGGGTAGAGAGGAGCAGGTTACCTGCTCCAGACTGGGTACCACCTTGTAAGGGTCCTCTGCCATCAGGGGGTGGCCAGGCCAGGCCTGACTACCTCTGTGGCAGTTCCTTCACTAGGGGTAGGGTCAGTTCCCTGAGGAGGCTGACCCTTACCTACTGTCTGGAGGAAGAAGACTTTTCTTCAACCCTTGTGCTCTCTTCTGGGGGAGAGTGGGCCATTCTTCCAGGCTCCATCTCTCCAAAATCTTGGGCTGGGGCTGTGGCCATCACAGCCCCACTAACCTTACAGGGACACCCAACATCTTCAGATGGGTTTGGTGTTCAATTTCAGCCCAGGCTGAAATTTCCAGATCATTGCCCATCAGGCAATCTACAGGTAAGGTTGGGGACACTGCCACTCTTTTTGGGCCTGTGACCCCTCCCAGCTGAGATTGACTATGGCCATGGGAGTGATCTGTTCTGACACCATCAATGTTGGTCACCTGGTATTTAAACTCAGGTAAAAGCTGGTGAGGGGGACTAGTTTCCCTGCCACCATGGTGACACTAGCCCCTGTGTCCCTAAATGCCACAGCTTTCTGACCATTAATTATTGGCTCCAGTCTGTACCTGCCCAATGCTGTGGGACCCACGGTAAAGGTGGCAAATCCTATACCACCATCAGAATCTGAGGAGTCTGTTGAGGGGGTCCTGTCTGAACTAGGGCCCACCTCTGTTCCTCTTGCAAAAGCACCTAACTTTTTGGGTGCACTACTCCCAACTGGAGGATTACTACTGGTAGTACCAGGAGGGGTGGTAGTAGTTGTTGGAGGAACATTTTCTTTATTGCCAATCCTGGGACAACTGGGATCAGATTTCCAGTGCCCAGGCTTTTTACAGACATGGCAATAGGGTTTCTTTTCAGGAGAGGAAGGAGTTTGGGACCCACCCCCAGAAGAGGACTTTTGGGGCCCTGTAGTGGACTTATCCTTAGATTTATCCCCACCTTTCTCTTGGGACTTGGTAGAATCTTTCTTGTGGTCACCACCCTGATTCTTAGGCCTTACCCTGGTTCTGACCCATTTGTCTGCCTTCTTTCCCAATTCTTGGGGAGAGGTCAGATCAGAGTCCACCAGGTACTGGTGTAAAAGCTGGTTTTGACAATTATTAAGGATCTGTTCTCTCATCATTAGATTATAAAATCCTTTGAAATCAGTAACCCTACTGCCAACCAGCCAACCCTCCAGAGCCTTGGATGCACAATCTACAAAGTCTGTCCAGTCCTGAGTCTGTGCCTTCTGGGTATCTCTGAACTTCAACCTGTACTGCTCAGTGGTTAAGCCAAACCCATCTATCAGTGCACTCTTCAGGACCTCATAATCATCAGCATCCTCCTCTCTAACAGTGAGGAGCTTGTCTCTTCCTTTATCTGAAAAGGAGAGCCACAAGATTGCTGCCCACTGCTTTTGGGGACCTGCTGTACTCTACAGGCCCTCTCCATAGCAGTTATCCACTTGTGGATATCATCCCCACTCTGGTAGGGAGGAACAACCTTGCTCAGGTTCCTATGGTCAGGAATATATTCTCTGCCTCTAGGGACACTGTTGCTGCCACCAGGGGGTTCTAACCCCTCTCTTCTAGAAGCTCTCTGGATCTCCAGGGCTTCCCTATCCAGTGCCAACTGCTTGGTTCTGAGGGCCACTTTGGCTTCCTCATACTGGAGCAGTTTGCACCTTCTCTCAGAGGAGGTCTCTCTTAAGGAAAAGTATGAGCTCCTCTGCTGGACAAATTCTCTGCCAGAGTGATAAGAGTGGTCAGATTCCCTGGAAGGGGATCTGTGCCTCTCCTCCTCTGTCAGTTCTCTTAGGGAGAATTCCTCTGTCCTTTTCAGGCCCCTTGAAGCCTGGCCCTTCAATCACAGAGTCTTGGTCATTCTGATTTTCATCATCTGACCCAGATACTATGACTGACCCACCCACTGATTCAGACCCTTTAGCTCCTAGAGCCAATCTAAGGTCATCTGCTGTCAGCAGATCTATCAGGTGTAGTGTTGAGGGACTCTGTCCTAGCCTCAGGTGTCTGTCAACACACATGGCTCTCAAGTCAGAGAAAGCCATGTCCTTATACTGAGGCTGAGTGGATCCACTGGGTCCACCCCTTAAGGACATTCTAGTGTTGTGCAGTGTTGTACTACCTACACTAGTTTGTGGCCTACTGATCCTAGCTTGAGCTGTGGAAAGGGTGTGCTATCCCTTGGCACACAGCTCTAAGTTCAGTAGAACTTATTGATACTAAGCTTGACTTTATATGTACCTTGAGTACCTATAATGGTTTTCAGTTAGTAATTCAAATAGAGATTTTCTGGTAAAACAATGGCAAGCTGGAATCCCACACGCTGCCCACCAATGTGAGAAGTTGGCCTGGTATATGCTGTTCACTAATTTAAAGTGGACACCTTGCACCAGGGCTAATCGACTCTTATGGTAGATAGGTTTAAGACAACCTTTTAAAGAAAGCTATCCTAGTGGTAGCTGTGGAGAGCAGCCTTCAGGCTAAGTCTCGGAGGAATGTAAAGCAGCTTGTTTTACCATATAATCTCTTGAATCACCAAATGAAAAGACACCACACAGGTATATATATCAAATATATATGTATTTATTTCTAAATAACTCTCTACTAATCTCTTTATGAGATTAGAAGACAAACATATGCACAAATCAACGTTTCACAATAAGTTAAGCACAAAATATGGCTGGGGCCCTAGGGGCGTACCAGACCATATACTAAGTAAGAGACTTAGAAACAACGACTTGCAAGGAGACAAGGCCTAGGGCCTTCAGAAGTGCTGGGGCCTCACGAAACCACCCAAGGCAGGTAAGTAAAGGACCCACGGGGGACGCGTGCAGTGTGGATACACAGGCGCGAATCGCCGTTAACTTCAATGGGGCAAGTCGCGGTTGGAAATAAAGAGTTTTAGGATACTTCGGGAGAACCTACAAGCAAGTCACTTACAGGGTAAGTAGTTCTAGGGCTCACACCCACAGGAGCACCGTAGTGCTGGAGTTACCTCACCCAGGGAAGCCGGGTGCACAGGTGTCCTTTGGTGTCGGGTCGCGGCGTCGTTTTCAATGGCGAACAAAGAAGACTTGCTGCTTGCGGGAGCTGAAGAAGTGTCCGGTGGAATCCAAGCCTGGATTCTGAAGAAGGATGACCTGAAAGCAGAGGGGACAGTGTTCAAAGTCACTTAGCAGTGACCAGGGGCAAGGAAGATGGATGCCCACCGTCGTCGGTCGCTTCAGGTCGGTTGCGGGTGCCTTGACTCTTCAGCCACGTGGTCCAGGAGGTGTCGACGACGACCAGGAGCTGGATTCGGTGGGTCCCTCGACGTCTGCAGCTGACTGCGGTGTCGGCAACTCGATTGGAGCCAACAAGCCTTGGCAGCGGCAAGTCTCGGGGAAATGAAGAAAAGTCGATGGCACAGACCAGCAAGGTCTGAGGGACTCACCCAGCGAGGGTAAGTCAGGGCAGGCCTGGAGCAACCAGGGGAGCCCTTTGGTTTCTTTCAGAAGTCTTCTGGGGACCCACAAGCCAGCGGGCAAGGGATCGCAAAGACACCTCGGGCGGAATCACTCAACAGGGGCCCACGGTCACTCGGGACGGTGTAGGCCTCTGATCTTCGGAGGGATTCCTGCTGGAGGTCGGGACCACATGTGGTCCAAAGCACAGGTTCGTAGAACATTGTGAAGGGGTTGCACTCGACAATAGTGCACGGTACCCAGGGGTCGCAGTTCCTCATTACTCGTGGGGTCCACTTGCCTCAGCTTCGCTGGGGACTCACGATGGCCTGGGAGAGGTCAGGAAATCCACTTCTTGGGCTGCAGGGACTTCGGACTCTGGCGGGAGCGGCGTAGTTTGCGACCGTCGTTGTCGTTTTTGGTGCCTGCCAAGCAGGGGAGTCACTCCTTGACTCCAAGGGAGATTCTTCTGTCTTCCAAAGGTAGTGGAACGT
Organism: Calotriton arnoldi; assembly: GCA_963921515.1. Taxonomy (NCBI): domain Eukaryota; kingdom Metazoa; phylum Chordata; class Amphibia; order Caudata; family Salamandridae; genus Calotriton; species Calotriton arnoldi. Next base: position 351,988 of record CAWUFW010008912.1, on the reverse strand, counting down.
CGAAGGGCCAGGATTCTTCTGTAGAGCGTCGTCCAGGGGTTATCTGCTTTGCAATGGCAAGGTTCCCCTCTTATACTAAAAGAGGGGATGGACTAGCTCTATGACCCCACCTATGGGAGGGTCAAGGGAGGGGTGGCTACACCCACTTCCCTTTGTCCAGTTTCGCGCCAGAGCAGGGGCAGGTAGCCCCTGAGCTGGTTTGAACTGGCATATGCACAGAGGAGCCTTCTGCTCCCCCAGTGCAGGACTTCAAAGCACTCTAAGAGTGCACCCACCCAGCCCCAATACACTAAACCCTGTCTGGAAGGTGGTTACACCTCCCTGTGACAGGATGCCTATTGTTGGGCTTCCTCCACTGCGAGTTTCGGTCATCAGCAGGAGGGCAGCCCAGTGTCTGTGACTGGTGGCATCCATTTTGTGATGCCAGGGCTCTTTAGGATTCTACCGCGTTTCCACAGCAGGTACATGTCTTATCCCTCTGGAAGGGTGGAATGCTACCCCCGCCGCCAAGATTGGCGGGGGGGTAGTATTCCAAGATGTTTGACACCAAACACGACATGTTTTGATGCAGCCATTCCAAAGTTAGCATTTACCGCGAGGATATAATGCACTTTAATAGTATATGGTTTAACTGCATCCACAAACAGCACCAGAGAATAGACTCTGAGAGCTGCAGAGGGGCCCTGCTCAGGCAGAGGCACCCCCTCACATAGAAGCCAAGCACCCTGCCCTCAGGATTGATAGGGCCTGCCTTAGGGGTGACTGATAGGTTTATATGTGTGTGCAGGAGAGATATAGGAAACCTATATCTCAGTGAGGGGTGCTAGCACCACCTCACCCAGGCTGCAGTAGCAGGCCTGTGGTGTCAGATTTAGTCTGCTTCCCAGGGGTGGCATAATACATGCTGCAGCCCCTGGTAGGCCTGTGAAGTACCTATGCCCTTGGCACCTAAGGTACCATATACTAGGGACTCATAAGGTACCACAGTATCCAATCACTAGTGCACCTAGAGTGCACTCCATGTCGTTTAGAGAGAGCAGATAGACTGGGGCCCTGAATAGCAGGGTCCCAGTCCAACTAAGTCATAAACCAGCAAAACACCAGGAAAAAAGTGGGGGCAACCATATAGTCAGATTCCACCTTCCTACATTTCCCTTGATGGGCGCCGAGCAAGGGGCCAAAAACCCAGGTGACCCCCCCTTTCAAAACCAGGTCGTTTTGTGATAGGTAATTGTGATGTCTCCACAATACGTTTTGGCCCCTTCTCTGCCGAGGGCACTTGGCCCACCCACACGAGTGAGGTACACTTTTTATTCGGAGACGTTGGAGAAAGCGGGGTGCAAGGAATTTTGTTGATCCACGCAGATTCCAGGACTTTCCATCACAGAAATATGAGGACAATGTTTTGTTTTTTACAAAGTTTGAGGTTTGCAAGGGATTCTGGGTAACAGAGCCTGGTGAGAGGCAGACGAGTCACCCCATCCTGGATTCCCCTGGGTGTCTAGTTTTTAAAAATGGTTAGGTTTGCTAGGTTTCCCTAAGTGCCGGCAGAGCTAGGGCTCAAAATCTACAGCAAGGCACTTTGCAACAAAAGGGTCAGTTTTCACTGTAAAAATATGGTGTCCACGTTGTGTTTTGGGCCGTTTCCTGTTGCGGGCACTAGACCTACCCAGCACAAGTGAGGTACCATTTTTATCGGAAGACTTTGGGGAATGCGGGGTGGGTGGAATTTTGTGGATCCACGCAGATTCCAGAACTTTCCATCACAGAAATGTGAGGAAAATGTGGTTTTTTTTTTACAGTCTTTGAGGTTTGCAAGGGATTCTGGGTAAGAGAACCTGCTGAGAGCCAGACAAGTCACCCCATCCTGGATTCCCCTGGGTGTCGCGTTTTCAAAAATGTACAGGTCTGCTAGGTTTTCCTAGGTGATGGCAGAGCTAGCGTTCAAAATCTACAGCTAGGCACTTTGCAAAAAAGAGTCCGTTTTCACTGTAAAAATGTGGTGTGTCCAAGTTGCGTTTTGGGCTGTTTCCTGTCACGGGCACTAGGCCTACCCACACAAGTGAGGTACCATTTTTATTGGAAGACGTTGGGGGATGCGAGGTGGGTGGAATTTTGTGGATCCACACAGATTGCAGAACTTTCCATCACAGAAATGTGAGGAAAATGTTTTTTTTTTTTTTTTTTACAAAGGTTGGGGTTTGGAATGGATTCTGGGTAACAGAACCTGGTGAGAGCCACACAAGTCAACCCATCCTGGATTCCCCTGGGTGTCTAGTTTTAAAAAATGGTTAGGTTTGCTAGGTTTCCCTAGGTGCCGGCAGAGCTAGGGTTCAAAATCTACAGCTAGGCACTTTGCAAAAAAATGGTCAGTTTTCACTGTAAACATGTGGTGTCCACGTTGTGTTTTGGCCCGTTTCCTGTCGCGGGCACTAAGCCTACCCACACAAGTGAGGCACCATTTTTATCGGAAGACATTGGGGAATGCGGGGCGGGTGGAATTTTGTGGATCCACGCAGATTCTAGAACTTTCCATCACAAAACTGTGGGGAAAATGTGGGGTTTGCAAAGAATTCTGGGTAAAAGACCTGGTGAGAGCCACACAAGTCACCCCATCCTGGATTTCCCTGGATGTCTAGTTTTCAAAAATATAGAGGTTTGCTAGGTTTCCCTAGGTGCTGGCTGCCCCCCCCGATTACACCCCCCCCGGATGGGTTGCCCCGATATGCCCCCAAGGGGGCTAGAAAGACTGTCGCTATTTTTTTAGGTGGGGTGGGGGCATTAGTATGCCCATTCTGGGGAGCCCTCACCCCCACGTGTAAAAAAGCCAACGTAATCGCTGGCGCCTAGTGGGCTCTCTGCCGCCCCCTGGGGGGGGCAGATCAGGGGTTACTGCTCCCATCTGCCTTCGGGGGGGCAGCAAAAATACTGTGGCATTTTTTGAGGGTGGGGGGATTGGCATGCTCATTCTGGGCAGCCCCCACCCCTGAATTTTGAAAAAAAATATTCCCTGATGCATAGTGGGGGGCCGATAAGGGGCTATTGCCCTCATCTGCCTCCCGTGGGGGGGGGCAGAAAGACTGTGGCAATTTTTTTAGGGGTGGGGCATTGGAATGCCCATTCTGGGCAACCCCCAGACATACTTATAGAAAAATAATAATAATCCCTGGTGCCTAGTGGGCTTTCTGCCCCCGGGGGGCAGATCAGGGGCTGCTGCCCCCATCTGCCCCTGGGGGGGCAGAAAGACTGTTGCATTTTTTTGGGGGGTGGGGGCATTGGCCTGCCCATCTTGGGCAGACCCACCCCTAAATCAATTTGTTTTTAAATCCCTGGCTTCTAGTGGGCTTTCTGCCCCCAGGGGGGTTAGAAAGACTTCAATTTTGCGGGGTGGGGGTGGGGGCATTGGCATGCCCATAATTATAATTAGAAAAACAATACCTGGTATCTAGTGGGCAGGGGGGGCAAAAAGACTGAATTTACCCAATTCTATATGGGGGGAGCAAAGGCCCATCCCCAAGCAGGGATCCACTAGGGAGAGATACCATTGGAAAGGGGAGATTCTCCCCTTTCCAATGATACCTCTCCTGACTTTCTACGTGCTTAGGGGGCTGAGATAGCCCCCTGAGCACTTAGGAAGGGAAACTGAAATGAGCCTAGTGGCTCATTTCAGTTTTGGTTTCTGTGCAATGAGGTCAGCGCGACATGCGCGCTGATCTTCATTGCACAGAAACAAAAGAGACAGCCTCGGGAGCTGGGGAAGCCCTTCCCCAGCTCCTGAGGCTGTCGGGGGGAAAAGGAAGTCTCTCTGGGGCCCGCACCAGAGGAATTTCCCCTGCCATGTGCGAGGACGGCCAGGAGCCGTCCTGCGCACAGGAGCACCGTGGCGCAGGACGGCTCCCAGCCGTCCTGCGCATGGAAGGGGTGAATCCTCTGTGCTACTTTAGAATGAGTGGAAACAGCAAATAGATAGAACTCCGATCTCTATTCTGCAGGAACATTAATTGCCAAAGTTACCTTTACATTTTTGTTGTTGCCTGAAAACCTCTGTACACACAAGGACATGTTCTTTGGAGCAGACATCTTAATCCTCTGTGCTACTTTAGCATGACTGGAAACAACCACTAGATAAAACTTCAATCTTTCTACAGCAGGAACATTATTAGCCAAAGTTACCTTTACATGTTTGTTGTTGCCTGAAAACCTCTGGACACACAAGGAACTCTGCACTGGGTGCTTTTTAAATCCCTGTTATTTCTCATCACACCCCTACCCCCCCAAGGTCAGCCCCAGGTGCGGCTGCACTGGGCGCACCGCCCTGAAGCCCGCCCTGTGCGCAACAAGAGGAGGCTACGGGGTGTTCTCGGCGAACTCTACGGCGCTGGTTACCCCAACTGCCTTTTTGATTTTGCCACATAACATTTTTCATCACTCCTTTTTTTCTACTCAAAGATTGGTCCAAATTGCGGCTAGGTAAAATGTCCGTTAAGCAAATGCTCCACTACCTTCACAGAACACGATTTCACGAATTTAGTGGGTTTGGCTTTTGGATAGTGCATATATACATGGCCCCACAACATCCGTGCAAACATTGGTAAACATCACACGTACACAGACATCTTTACCCTCAAATCCATTCCGTATAAATCCACTACACACAACACATTTTAACATCTTATAATAACATGCCACACAATTCAACTACACATACTTCTGCACCACATCATTCCACTCCATGCCACACAATTACAAACCAATAACATAAACTACACATAATTCCACTCCACTCAAAACCATATAATGACACTCCTCACAACACAATTCAACTCCATATAATTTCAGTACAAATAATTACACTCCTACCTACATTTCACAAACATATTGTATTGTATTGTAATTGCATTTATATAGCGCTTACTACCCCTGACGAGGCCTCTAAGCACTTTTTCAGCGAGTAGCTCGCTACTCTGGAACCCATAAAGGATTAGTGCTAAATTACTATAGTGAAATATGAAAGTGATTTGAGTGGTGGATATGTTAGTCAGTTATTTGGATTGAGAAGGATAGTGGAGGGATAGAAGAGGGAAAAAGGTTTGCGTTTATATAGCACTTGCGAACCTTGATGGGGTGTTGAAGCTCTTTTTTCGGCGAGTAGCACGCTACTCTGAAACCCATAAAGGATTAGTGGTGAATTAGTATAGTGAAATATGAAAGTAATTTGAGTGGTGGACATGTTAGTCTGTTATTTGGATTGAAAAGGATAGTGGAGGGATAGAAGAGGGAAGGATTTAGAAATATATATATATATATATAATTCTTTTTGTTTTTGTTTTGGAGCTCATAGCAGTAGGAGGAGGCTTTGGATGAGTAAAAGGGAGGTGGAGGGGGAAGAGTCAGAGGGAAGGGTTTAGAAAGGCTTGTTTTGGGGGATCGGAATAGTAAAAGATGATGCAAGGAGGGTTAGAGTAGGTAAGAGTCTAGAAAGGGTTATTTTGGGGACCATAGTAGTGGTGTGGGGTTTGGGATGAATGAGAGAGTGGAGGTAGAGGATATATTGATAGAGGTATAGGGTGAGTAATCGGGCTGTGCATTGGAAAGAGTAGTAGAAAGAGGTTTGAGATGAGTCAGAGAGTTGAGTTAGAGGATATATTGAAAGCGGTATAGGGTGAAAAAATGGGTAGTGCATTGGACATGCTGAATTAGAAGAAAAGTAATAAATATATGGATCCATAAGTATATGGAAGGTATATAGATGCATTAAGGAAGGTAGTATATGTAGATTAAAGACCAATGCCACTGGAATGCGGGGGCCCCTCCTGTGGGGACCAACTCACTGGACTCTCAACGACAGTTGGTCAGGAGAGGTGCAGGTAGGGGCTAACTAACAGACGATACACCAAGGTGTTAAAAAGTTATCTTTCCACTGATGGTACAAGAAGACAGTTCACAGACCCAAGAGGGGTGGCCCTGCCCTGTCTCCTCCTGGCGCTTTTCAACAGAGCAGCAAAATTAGCGGCAGCCTCTCCTTTTCCTGGGGCAAGCATTTTGGGAGCTGGAGTCTCGAAACAGCAAGTCTCCCGATGTGAGAGAGTATATTTGCACTATGGAGCTAATCGTCTAAGCGCAGATAGCTTTCAAGAGAGATAACAAGTGGCTTTCAAGAGAAGAGTGCCAACACCCAAAAAGGTTTTACTCACTAATTACACAAAGAGAAGCTTCTTTAGATGATAATTCTTTGTAGAAGGGGTGTGATATACTACAGTCTGGATTCCAAATCTATGTGTCATATAATTGTTCTTAACCTATGCACTTACAGCTTGAAGAGATGTAATGAAGACTGTATGGCAGGAGCATGGTTAAAAAAAAATAGCTACAGTTGATTTGTGGGCTTGGCCTTGTAGCTCAAGCAGCAGGTCCTCACGTTTATTGTAGATGATGCTGGCAGCCTATGCATTGGCCTGCAGAGCAAGGATAAAACCACTAATCATACCACCATTTCACAACTTCTGCAACAGAGAAAGCAGCTTGCTTGCTAAAGTAGTGAGTCTTACAGTCCTGTTTAGGTCGAGCTTAGGCAGCATATGCGCTGTCTGGAAGACATACTGTTTTCAGTATGTGGGCTTTAATTCTGCCCCTCACACCCAATTTGTTCTAGTATGCTTCATTCCCATGAGCTTACTTTTCAATGGCTTATTGTCCTTAATGGTCCTATCTTCTTGTGTCTTGCTCCTCCACCGGAGTATTGGCCTATTACCACTATCCTTTAGCTTCAATGTATTTGCCTTAGTGCCAATATCAGCAACACTCCCCATCCCACATACAGCAATCTTATTAGGAAATAAACCACACGACACCTTGTTTGTGGAGAAAATTGCTGCAGGTTTATTTGCATACCAAATATGCCAACATGGTGGGTTATCTTACGGGCGGTCCAAGGGCAGGCAACCCCTCCGCCGCCTGCCCGCCTGTTGCCAAATTACACCGTGGCCGTCGCCAATCGGTGCTTACCAATTTTGGGGGATGGGCTAACCCCTCCCACCGGTGGACCGCCAGTCCACCCCCTTACTCACGCCCTCGAAGGGGTGGAGCGTTCCAGGCAACCCCCGGTTGCTCAGGTCCACAACCGCCCGTAGGACTAACGGGGCGCCGTCGCTCCTCCAGGGTCCCACGCGAGGACCTCCCTGGGGATATTTGGCCTTTGCACCCTTGTTGTGCTCCTGCAGAGGGTACCCCTCTGTACCTTACAGCCTCTGGATCGCCCTGTAACTCCGCCTGCAACACAAAATAACAAGTTAGAACACCTCTCCCACCCCACCCTTGCACTTACGCCGGGTAAGCGGTAGGGAGGGAAACGGCGTCAAGGGCAGCGGCAAAGAGGCCGCCAGGTGGGCGGGGAGAGGCACTTATACCTCATCCCCCGCCAACCCCTACCGGAAGTGACGCTGCGCGCGGACCCCTAGGGGGTCCCACAACGCTGGACTGTCTTGTGTGCCCTCATGTGGCACTAAGGCGACCGCCCTCTTATGAGGGTACCCTTCGTGGACCACGGGCAGCCAACATAGTGCCAATATCAGCAACACTCCCCATCCCACATACAGCAATCTTATTAGGAAATAAACCACACAACACCTTGTTTGTGGAGAAAATTGCTGCAGGTTTATTTGCATACCAAATATGCCAACATGGTGGGTTATCTTACGGGCGATCCAAGGGCAGGCAACCCCTCCGCCGCCTGCCCGCCTGATGCCAAATTACACCGTGGCCGTCGCCAATCGGTGCTTACCAATTTTGGGGGAGGGGCTAACCCCTCCCACCGGTGGACCGCCAGTCCACCCCCTTACTCATGCCCTCGAAGGGGCGGAGCGTTCCAGGCAACCCCCGGTTGCTCAGGTCCACAACCATCCGTAGGACTAACGGGGCGCCGTCGCTCCTCCAGGGTCCCACGCGAGGACCTCCCTGGGGATATTTGGCCTTTGCACCCTTGTTGTGCTCCTGCAGAGGGTACCCCTCTGTACCTTACAGCCTCTGGATCGCCCTGTAACTCTGCCACAGCTCTGGGTGTGGCCACCGTCACAACCAGGGCCCCCCACCCAGGTAGGCATCTTTACCTACATCCTGCTGCTTCCAGGGCCTCTCCTAGGTCCAGCAAAACAAGTCCATGCCCACTCTGGACAGGTGCACCCCATCCTCTTCCAAACTCCCTGTGGACTTGGCATGCAGCAGGCCATGCCTGATAAACCAAACCCCGTCTGTTCAGTGAATCTGCACATGGCACTGTTAAATCTCCTGCGTGAGGTTTCCCCGGCAACCCCTGACCGGGCCCCTCACCATACTAACAGTGGGGTAATCTCTGCCCATCATAACACCCCTGTCCACAGTTGGTTGCTTAACTTACACCAGGAGGAATTCATTTCTGGCCGCAGTGCCCTCCTACCCAGGAAAGTCAAATCATGGCACTGTTAACTATCCTGCGCGAGGATTCCACGGCCTCCCCTGACCGGGCTCCTCGCTACACTAAGAAATGCTAGGTTGCTAACACCCTTTCTTGAGCACTGCACACCATTCTATACAACTAATCCCGCTTGCACCTAATTACGCTATAACAGCTTGTGCCTGTCTTCATTACCCCATAGTAGCCAAGTTTGATGGCCTCCACTTAAAATGGGGACTACTGTCCTCTGTTATAACCGCAGCTATATATACCCATCCATAGGCATGTTCAATGGCCTGCCCGGAAACAACTGCTCTCTACTTCACCCGCTGTTAAGGGTGAATTACCTATGGTGCACTGTGCCACGAGGGCCTTCTTGGTAGGTGTTGCCAGGTAGTGCATTACCCGTCACCATGTTCAGTGACTCTGCGCCTGGCACTGTTAACTCTCCTGCGAGAGGTTTCCGCGGCAACCCCTGACCGGTCCCTCGCCACACTAACAGTGGGGTTATCTCTGGCCATCATAACCACATGCCCACAATTGGTTGCTTAACTTACACCAGGAGGGTTTCATTTCTGGCAGCCGTGCCCTCCTACCCAGGAAAGACAAATCATTGCCTCCCAGGTGTATGGCCAAAATGTTGGGAGGGGAGACACCCCCCTAGTCTGTGCCGCAGCTTCTACAGCAAGCTGTTCCAGCGCATGCCTGGGACCCCCAACCCAATTATCTCAGTAGTGTGCCGCAGCTTCTTCTGCAAGCTGTTCCAGCGCATGCCTGGGCCCCCCAACCAAATTAACTCAGTGGTGGAAAACCCATGCCTCCATTTCTTGAATTCCGCCCGTCGCGCCACTCACAGAACGCCCGGAAGGCCCTTCCCCCAGACCATTGGTCCTGGCAAAATAAAGAAATGCTAGGTTGCTAAACACCCTTTGTTGAGCACTGCACACCATTCTATACAACTAATCCAGCTTGCACATAATTTGCCTAATAACACTGCACCCCAACAAACTTCAGGTGCCTCACAGGGGTGCCTATGGTATACTCACCATTCGCCTGTACATAAAACACTTAACCTGTCTTCCGGCCACTCCCCTGGGTGGCTGCGGATGGATGTACCTTTTAACTCATTGGGATTACCATCGTCCCACCTGCATGATGCGCTCTGCTGACAAGCCTGCCCAGAACGCTGGGCTTGCTGCCCCTGCAAAAGAGTGATTGCAAAGTTGCCTGCCAGGACCCGCATAGCCTGACATTTAATCATGCCTTCCATACCTGTTCAACCCCAAATTGGTAAGGGGCGTGCTGTCAGCTGAACCAGAGAGTACCCCTCTTCCGAAGGGCCAGGTAAGAGGCGACCAGACCCACTGGGCCATACATCTATCTCCCAGCTTGGTGTAACCAGAATACCCTTCAGCCAAGCCTGGTCAGAATGTGCCCTTGTAAGGGAGTACCACCCCAGCCCGCGTTCCTAGGCCAAAATTGGGACCGTAGTCCCCTTGTTAGCTGACCGCTCCCAAGGATATTTTGCTTAACTGAAGCAACCTGTATCATGCCGCTTTTGGATCTTAGGACATGGAGTAAACCTATGGGCAATGTACCTGTACCCTCTTAACTATACAAGCAAAATTTGCTCTGATAGTAGTCCGTCTTTGTGATCCTGACCCTCTATTCCAACACTATTGGGGTAACAGCACCCTTTTGGGAATGACAAACTCACGCCCCAGCTGACTGAATAGAGCCTATTCGTACTCGTCTAATGACCCGACCGACACCTCAAACCCCGGCAAGATGAGGCCTGCTAACCTGCCCCCACTCTGTGGAAACAACAACCTGTGCAAGCTTCGGGAAAGCCTGCCACCCCAAAACCTTCCCCGGCACCTGGGGGTCATGCAGTCGCTCCTTGGCCTGAAACTAACCAGGTTAACATATGGATGATGTCTAAGGACCCATCTCTCAGCGCATGCTTGCAACCTGTCCCCTGCATCACCCTGGTCAGAGAAAACAACTGCAGGGAGCATGCCAAGCAAGTCGTCCCCATTTGAGGGCCCAGGTCCCCACCCTCACGCGAGTAGCCCATGGCCAGACTCCTGCTGACGTATACCAGAATGCAGGCCTGTGTGTGGAAAAGCTACTGGAGTGGAGCGAACAATCAAGCAGTTTACCTGCCCTTTCTAAATATGTGAATGCTCAAAGTCCAATAACTTGTAGCCTTTGCTCTTTGTGCTGTAGCACTCCCAGCGCCAGTGGCATTTTCCTAAGAACCGGGTGGTTGAACCTGTGGGCATGTTGGAGCTGAAGAGGGAGGTGCCAGGCTGAGAGAAGCCCCACGGGGGGACCGTGACCGGGAGGTAGAACCCAGGCCCCCGCAGTGGACGCTGTAGTCGCTGAGCCCGCAGAACCCAGGAATAAGAGGTCCTGCTCAGCTGACAGAGTCCCATCCCAGTCTAACTACGGATAGAAGCAGGACGATGTGTAGCCGACCGGCGCACCCACCCTGGTGTGGATTACCCAGCACCCAGATTGCAAGTAATGCTGGGATGCAGGAGAGGAAAATGCAGGTGGCTTTGCTACACTTTGTCCGCAAGCGTCCTATCCCCAGTGTACCCCGCACCTAAGGGCACCTTGCACTACATGTGGACCGGGTATCCACTATGTGAAGCTTTCCCGTGTTGTCCATTATGAGCTATGTTAGTTCATCCCGTCCACAAGCATTGAGGTAGACCCTAGTTGTGCCAACCCAAACCTGTATTTGCGTGCCCCACACCCAAAGGTATCTTGGCTCTGGATGGCAGGTGTCTGTTACTGAACTAGGTGATATTAACACTGTTGACCTCGGGAAGCTGAGGGGCTGGGTGGACCTACTTGGCTGGGCGACAGCTAACCGGCTTGTCTCTAATCGTCCCTCACCATGTGATCCTCCTCCCCCACAATGAGGCTCAGCTGGGAGGCCACCGCATCACTACCTACTCGCCAGCCCAAAGACCATTTATCCATTGGTGACTGCCCCCACATGATATGTGCCTGCCCAGCTTCTGATGCAATTCGGAGCATGTGGCCCAGAGCAAAGGATATCATTAATAATGAAAACCTAATAAGCAACGCAAGGAACCAAGACATCCTATAATGTCTCTGAGATGATGCAATTGGAGGACACCAGACAGGCAAATTCACGAGACTTCGGATGCCGTGAGCAGCCATCGAGGTTAGAAAGGACCAACAGATCCGAAAACAGCACCTAGGAGGTAAACCCAGTTGACCCCTAACCCTGCTTCCAACTGGTCCCGAACTGGAACAACCGCATGTGGTTAAACGTGGCAGCAGCCCCTCCGCCACAGCAACTTTCAATGAGCAAATTTGTTCGCTGAGATTTTGACCCCAGACCAGATGAAGCTGCAGTTTAGATAGCTATGAAGATGTTTGCTGAGATTATGGCCCCAAACAATGTCAGTCTCTCTGTCCCTGGCCTTCCCTCATTGTGCTCCTTCTCACCCAATAAGGCTCTTCTGGGAAGCCGCTGCATCCCTGCCTACCCAACAGGGTGTTCCATGCACTGCTGCACACAACGGCGACCACCAACCAAGAAGGGCAGTTTGTAATCCTGGAATGTGACAATGCGATGCTGCCACTGCACCTTAAAACTGCAAACTGCCGCCTCCCTTCAACCTTAACATCAGGGTTTGGAACCATTACTTCCACCTAACCCGATCATACGTCATCACCCCCAATGGTGACAACTCATACCTTCTTGCCAGGCCCTCCGGGCCACAGCCAACCAAAGCCCTACTCTTCCTGCCTTGTCCCTTTGGTCAAACGGCGCCAAGGATGTAAGCCATGGCCTATGTCTGCAAAAGTCACCCAACAGCACAAGTTGGCCCTCATAAACCTAGTGTTCTGGCCCCCGCTTTGAAAACTTGTCCATGTTACATCGTAAAATTGTCCCAACTAGGGGACTGGAACGGCGTTCTGCTTTCTCATGTCCCAGCCGCACGCTGAGGTATGAAAATAGTTATATGAAAGACCAGACCGAACGAATAGTTCCGAAACAAATTAAAAGAACAAACCGAAACGCTCTATCCCCATTCAGCCAAAGTAGCCACAGTGCCAACGAGTGGCCTTAGCACCTTACAGCACCCTCGCCGAGTAAACTCTGTTCACCGCGGACTATTCTACCGGCACCACACCGCCGACAATGCCAAGCCACTCAAAAGTCACTTCAGGAGTCACAGCCCCTACTCCGGAAACGGCCGGGCTCACCCCAAACCTACTAATGCTCAGTGAGAATCAACGGCAGGATACACACGTCTCTTCTCATCCCTCATCCTTGGCTGCTCGTCCTTGCCCTCAGCATAGGGTGACCCAGATTTTAAAGCCAAAACCGGGACAAAACTTGAACACTACACTTTACTTCAACTGGGTGCACAGAATGGCCGCACTAATCACCCTAAATTTACAGAAAAGGCAGTAAGAGCATAAGCGAAATGCACTATATGAAGCCAGTATCATGCCTGTTAATTACCTTATAACAGCTGCCAATGGCCTCATAGCAGTCTACCACATAAGGTTACATAAAATTGGGCTTTCTTCAGTATTATCTTAGTGTTATGTCCGTTTTTGAGCGGAGTGAGTCTGCAAGTAACCGGCCTTGCACCAGCGAATGTAATCGAAACCCATTGACGTAGGTTGCGCAAAGTTGACCCCCGCCCACAGAAAAGAGAAGCCAGTGAGTTGGAAGGAATCAAAAGCAGCCAATGGCTCTGATCTCGTGAGCCAGGGCAGGGCTTGCCTCCTGCTGTCTAAATTGATTGGGCATACAAATTTGATATAGTGTGACACGCTCATACTCATCACGAGTACTTACAATTGACTATTTAAGTGTGGTAAAACTTCAAGCGGGCGGGACAAAAGTAAGGTGTAAATGATCGCAGTGCTCCTTGCTGCAGCTTGCCTAGTGTGAGGAACAGTAGCGCAGTGCCACCTTGTGGCCTAAACACTTTGAGCCGTAGGGTCAAACCTGAACGTAGAATCACTCAGAATCCCCTGCCCATCCCGAAGAAGGCTGGGACATACCAACAGTGAGGAGCCGTAAACAATAACGGGGAGCCCAGGCAAAACCAGGCCGGGCTTTGCTTCCCCAGGTATATTTAAATATTTAACCTTCGCTGTGATAAAGCGCCTGGTAGGGACATGGGAATTGCATGCCCACCAGAATATGCATGCTGAGCCCGTGGCGATTTAAATGAATTAAAGAAACAAGAAACCTTATCACATGTCCATTTCTCTGAGTTACCCCGTGCTCGAATAAAATTGCGTAGTATAAACCGACCCCCTGCCTCCTGCAGTCCATCCAACAAGCTTGTCATCAAATCTACTGTACCAAAATTCCTCACACTGTGCAGCCAGACACTGAAGAGGAACCACAACTCTGTGTCAAACACGGATGCAGACACTCGTAATACCGCCCAGCCTGACCTATGATTTCCGCCCCAGAACACACCGAAACAACACCAGACCTAGGCAACATTTCAAGGCATCTCCACAGCTCATTCACCTCCCGAGCTGTAGCATGGCCACTCCCCCGCATCCAGCGCCCGTGCTCCCGGAACCCACCGGGGAGGAGGGACCGCGACAGACGAAACCCCGGACACATGTCTCCCACGCCCAGGGGCCCAAAACTCACCGCTGCCACTGTCTAGACTGGGCACCCGGTGCGCCAGCGTCTTGCCCGACGACACGCGTCGCCACCCCATGGCCGCCACAAAAGCCAGGTCCTCCAACATAACACGCGGCTGTGCAGCCATGCAAATCGGGACCGCATTAAGCACAGTCCAACCATTGGCACGAAAAACGGGAATAAACGTTGTTCTCGGAGCATGTGCTGCACGAGAACACGCGCTAGGGCAATGTAAACCTTATAAAATACGGTGTAAGACGGTCATACTGCTAGTAGCGTTACTGCAGTTTTATGTACCACTAACCGCCCAGTGGTGACACCAGGAAGAACTACGCCCGCACCCCCACGAGCGCCAGTAAAGATGGGGGGGCGGGTGCCAGCCTACAGCGACCGCCCCCCCGTGCCTTACCGCGAAGCTGCACCCACCCCAGGGCGGTACCGGTATGCTATGCATGAGAATGGTAATACATGGTCTTCCGGGGAAGCGGCTCGACATAACTTTAGTGCCCAGTTCTCGGAGCTCAAGCGTGTGATGTGTCACCCGAAGGCTCTAGGCCGCAGCGGGGACACACAGCAATAATCACACAGACACCGTGTTGCACTCTATGTTGGCGCGAAGACCCCGAGCGGTCTTCCGCCGTTTATTTATACTCTCGGGACGAGCCCGCCCCGAGAGGTGCGTGCGTGTATGCGAATCGCTACATTGTAGGAGAGAGCCCGGATGGCTCTCTACATCCCTTCCTTCTTTTGGTTGACGTCACCAAAGTCATTAAAGTTCATGGGGACAGACACAGAAAGTCCTTAAACTTTTGGCTCGGCACCGGGTTAGCCCTGAGGTGGTATCGCTGACTCCTGGCCACTGCCTTGCTTCCGGCAGTCTCTAAGGCGCCCCCTGGTGAGCCACCATCGTGTTCCGACATGGCCAACCCTGGTCGGGTGACAGCTTCTCGGGTCCCCGAGAGCTCTCTTTCTGGGATGTGGTCACTGACTTCAGAAGATGCCGGGGAGGGCCCGCAGGGATTCTCAGCCTCATCATCACCATCTTCACCACATGGACCACCCCTGATCACTCGTTTGAAACACGACACATTTCGGGTGACTTGGAGGTGTCCTTTGCGGGCTGTCACCATCGTTCCTTGCCTTTCTGTTACAGTCCATGTTTCGGGCTCAAACGGAGTTCGAAACTTCCACCCAGGGTGTCGATCTTTGACTACCACCTTGTCTCCGATTTGGATGTTGGAATCATGAGCCCCCGGACTTCGCTGGCTTTCCGGTTTGTAATTTCTCGGCGGGCTTGGACGGCCTCGTCATCTCGCCTCGGTGGAGTCCATGTCGGGTCAACGGGTATGCTGTCCCTCGGTGGTCTCTGAAACATCAGGTGGGAGGGTGCACACCGGGTGGTACTGTGCGGCGTTGATCGATACACTCCGAGGAATTGGTCCAACGCTGCTTCCGCATCTCTCTCTTGTTCCACAGATA
This sequence comes from Calotriton arnoldi, assembly GCA_963921515.1. NCBI lineage: Eukaryota > Metazoa > Chordata > Amphibia > Caudata > Salamandridae > Calotriton > Calotriton arnoldi. Next base: position 336,410 of record CAWUFW010008912.1, on the reverse strand, counting down.
TGCGCAGGGCCCTGTTGAGCGTCCTCATCAGCCGCTCCACCTCCCCGTTGGCTTGGGGCCAGAGCGGAGTGATCTTCCGGTGACGGATTTCCTTGTTCTTCAGATATTCCTGAAACTCCCTGCCCTGAAATGGGGGCCCGTTATCCGACCTCAGCTCCTCCGGCAGCCCGAACATGGCAAAGGTCCGGTCCAACGCTCTTCTCACGTGGGAAAACGCGGTTGACTCCACAATTTCTACCACTGGGAATTTTGAGAACGTGTCGACTAGAACCAGCATCTGGCGGCCATCTGGGAAACTTCCGAAGTCGAGACTGACATGGGTCCATGGAACAGTGACCGGGTCCTCGGTGATCACCGGCGCCGGCGGGGGTCTCTCCCTGTGATAGTGCATTCATGGCAGCTTCGGACCATTTCATCCACCTTCGTATCCATGGCCGCGAACCACACCTTTTGGCGCAAACGAGCTTTCGTCTTGGCCATGCCCTGATGTCCAACGTGGGCGAGCTCGAGAACGTGTTGTTGCAGGGCCTCCGGTATCACGACCAAGTGTCCCCTTAGGATAACACCATGTTCTCCCACGCTTAACTCGTGCCGCACTCTCCAGAGCTGCTGTCGGTCATGTCTAACCTCCGGGCGTAACAGGCGACTTCCATCCATGAAGCGAACCCACATGTTCTTTGCAAGCGCTTCCTTCACCCTTGATAGTGTTCCGTCCCCCACCGTGGCCTGCCCGACCTCTTCCAGGGTCATTGCCTTCGGGCATGCCTGCTGAGAAACCATCCTCACGAATTCTTCAGTGCTCATTTCTTCACTGGCCTGCTTCCTGGGCGATGCAGGGTCCGGGTGACGGGACAGGTAGTCAGCGGGGTTGTGGGCTCCGGGTCGGTACACGACCTTAAACTGATATGCCTGTAATTGCACGGCCCATCGCTCAATCCTCGGGGCGCCAGCCGTGACGAACCAGCGAACAGCGGAATCAGGGGCTTGTGATCCGTCACTACTTGAAAATCCTGTCCACACAGGTACAGATGAAAATGTTTGCACGCCCACTTGATGGCGAGAGCCTCCCTCTCTATCTGGGCATACCGGGTTTCAGTATCCGTGAGGGCCTTGCTGGCATAGGCCACCGGTTTCCACACTTCCGGATCCTGTTCCTGTAGGAGCACCGCTCCTAGACCTGTGGGGCTAGCGTCCACAACCAGTTCTGTGCGGCTCCTTGGATGGAAATACGCCATGATTGTTTTATCTTGCAGCCTTTCCTTGATGTCATTGAAGGCCTTGTTCGCCACACTCGACCATTCCCATGGTTGCCCTTGTTTCGTCAAAACCCGAAGCGGCTCTGACAACGTTGCGAGGTTCGGGATGAAACGCCCACAATACGTTGCCATGCCCAGGAAACTTCTCACTTCCGTTGGGTTTTTCGGCGTGCTGGCTACCCGGATGGCCGTCGCCTTCTTCGGATCCACCCGGAGCCCCTCTCTCGTGAATATGTAGCCAAAGAACTCCACGGTGTCCTGATAGAAGGAACACTTCGCCTTGTGTAGCGTCAGGCCTGAGTCTTCTAACCTTTTCAACGTGGCTCGGAGATGCTTGTGATGGTCTTCCAGCGTGCTTGAGAAGACAAGGATATCGTCACTCAGGTTGATTACCCCTGCCAGTCCTGACAATACCTCTCTCACCGCGTTCTGAAAAACCTCAGCTGCTGAGGATATCCCGAAGCTTAATCTCTTGTATCGCCGCAGACCAACGTGGGTGGAAAACGTGGTAATGTACCGGCTCTCCGGTTCTAACTCCAGCTGATGATACCCAGCGTTTAGGTCCAATTTGGAGAACCATTTGGCCCCATTGAGGTCGGCCACAATGTCGCCCATTGTTGGGGTTATGTGCCTTTCCCTCTTCACTGCCACGTTGGGTAAGCGCATGTCCACGCAGAGACGTATGGCCCCCGGTTGTTTGGGCTTTGGGGCCACCACCAGCGGCGATACCCACGGGGTGGGACCCGAGACTTTTTCGATCACGTCCAGTTCTTCCAGTTTTCTCAGTTCCTCTTCGACTTGCGGCCTCAGATTAAACGGCACTCTCCGATGTCGGAGGGCCACCGGTCTCACTGTCTGGTCGATATGTAGCCGGAACTTCTTCCCTTTCAGTTTCCCCAGGCCTGTGAAGAGGGCGGGGAAGTCTTTCAGTATGGTCTCAGCATGCGACTCATGTATTTGGTGCGCGAAGAATACCAGTCCTAGATCCTCGGCAGTGTGGCAACTGAGCAGGGTCCCCTTTCTTCCCTCCGTTATGTGGAACCGGGTGTTCGTGGTGTATGTGCCACTACTGACACTGGCCTGGATGACCCCCTTCAGCGGGAGCGGATCGGTTCCCCCATATACGTAGATTCTCGCTGTTGACGGCTCCAGTGCGGGCCTTGGTGACAGGCAGTCGTATTGTTCCGCGTCCATGGCGTTAACCGAGGCACCCGTGTCAATCAGGGCCTGCACGTCCGTGCCCTCCACCGTCACCGAGCACATCGGGGGAGGTCTCCGTCGCCTGTCTGTTCTACTGACATAGGACACCACAAATACGTCATCTTCTTCCTCGTCCCACACTTGCCTGGCCTCGTCACGCGGGGGCGAGTCCTCTAGGGACACCTGTTGTATTCGCTGAGACATGTTCCTTGACCTTGCCGGGCCCTGTCGGAACCGTCCACCCCTGCAAGCTCTCGCGTAGTGGTTCAGCCTCCCACATCGGGAGCACGTTTTTCCTTTCGCCCCACAGACCGCTGTAGTGGCATGTTCGTCTCCACAGTATCCGCATTTGCCTCCTCGCGGCATCGGTTGCGCTTGCCGGGCCTGGGCAGGTCTCCTCTGTATCGCGTCCACTCTTTCCTCCTTGATAACCGGGTATCTTGGGGCGCTTGGAGCCGACACGGGCGTATGGAGGGCCGCCTCCATTGCTTCTGCCCGGACATCTGACAATTCGTGCGAGCGGGCTAACACCAGGATCTCATCCAGTGAGATTCCTGGTTGTCGCAGGATGAGTTTTCGCAGGAGCTTCAAGCGACAACCCAGGATGATCTGGTCTCTGATCTCCCCTTGCGGAGCTGTGAATGCACACGTGCTGGCCAGCTTGCGCAGCCTGGCATAGAACATGTCCACAGATTCTGAATCTGTCTGTGAGGCTCTTCGGAATTAGAATTTTTCAAAGTCTGGATTCAGCTGCGGATCGAAGTGCCTATCTAGCGCCCTCACCGCCGCTTCGTAGTCATCGTCTTCCCCTTTGTTTGGGAGTGTTTCGAAAAGGTCGTAAATTTCTGGCCCGCAGTAGTAAATGAGGAGCGACCTCTTGACTGTTCCATCTGTCTCCCTGGTCCCTTTAAAGTATAGGTTCAGCCTTCCTACCCACGCCTTCCATCGTGGTGCGGCCGTCGCTGGGTCCGACGCCTCGCTGAACGGCGGCAAAGGGGCGATGGCGGTGTGGTGACTCCTGGGGTGCAGCGCGGCCTGGTCTGTGCCCTGCACTTGGGCGCCAGCTGTCGCGCCGGCCGACTGGGTAATGCTCATCCTCCCCCTCTCTTGGTTATTGGCCACGTGCTTGGGGCAGGGTATTCGCTGTGGCCCGGTGAGGTAGCAGGCTGGGGCCTCTTGCGCCTTAGTTTGGACTCTTCTCCTTTCCTGGGCCACCTGGTTATTTGTCCTTAATCAGTAGGGAAATGTCTCTTCCCCCTTTTTTTTTTTTTTTTTTTGTGATTTATTGTCCCCCGACGCGCTGGGCCGTCTTTCGCCTCTCCAGGCAGCGGCGCACGTGTCCTGGGCCGGAGAAAACTGCAGGGGAGTGTCGAGGGGCGTGACCCGCCCTACGGTAGCGCGGAGGGCCGCACTCACCTTCCCTCACGCTGCCTCTGCGCCGCCGGCTGAACGCGCTCCCTCTGACTGGGGAGACGCGTGGGCGGGCGCATGCAGGAACAGTCGACACCGACGTCTTGCCTCCGCACGGGCGCCGCCAGCTGAACGCGCTCCCTTTGGGCCAGGAGACGCGTGGGCGGGCGCCGCGCTGAATCAGGCAGAAACGCCACAGCAGGTAGGGCGAGTGCAGCGGCCGCTGCGACAGGAGGCGTGCACGCGTGCCGGTCCAACCGGCCTCGTCGCCAGTGTGATGTGTCACCCGAAGGCTCTAGGCCGCAGCGGGGACACACAGCAATAATCACACAGACACCGTGTTGCACTCTATGTTGGCGCGAAGACCCCGAGCGGTCTTCCGCCGTTTATTTATACTCTCGGGACGAGCCCGCCCCGAGAGGTGCGTGCGTGTATGCGAATCGCTACATTGTAGGAGAGAGCCCGGATGGCTCTCTACAAAGCGGAGGAAGCGGGGGCCGCGGGGTCTCGCTCACATCCCTCAAGGCAATCTTTCACCTGCCTCCCATTACCCAGGCAGAGGAGCGCTCCCACAACCCGGCGCCATGCCCCTTTACCCCGACGCTTGCCTGCACCCGCAGAACCGGGGTTCGAACCAGCACCCTCGGTGCAGAAACAATGTACACGCATTATCCGGACGCCAAATTAACGGCCACCCGCTACCTCCCGTATATCTATCCCTCTCAGTGTCGCGAAACCAAGGGAGCCTGACCAAGTACCGGGGGTGCTCCTAACTCCCCCCCCCTTAGGCATCACAAGTCCAGCAATGGCAGGGCTGCGCCTACCCGAAGAGGCTTGGGGGGTGGGGGGGGACAGACGTCTCACCCTCACTTGCAGCTCCCTCGGACGACCCAGACGGCGTGAATCTAAGCGTGAGGAAAGACGGCGGGAGACGACCAGTCGAGACGAGTCGACCAGCTGATCTACCAGCTGCTGTATATCTCGGCGGAAGTGGGGAGGTTGTTATAGGCTACCGCCACATGCCTCAGATGCACTCAGCGCGATGCAGGGGCTCAAACCGGTGCCGAGTCAGTGGAGGGTCCGGACAGCACCTCCAGGGTGACTCAGCAGGCCCGTGCCGTGGTCCTAGGTGCCGCCCACGGGCCAGGGCCTAGCGCCCCTCGCCCGATCCTGAGCCCGAGGAAGTTTTGCAGAAGCGGGACTAAAAACCCCACGCCTCCCGGAGGGACTGCGGCTTAACGCAATGCCTTAGACCACTAGGCCATCCTAGCCCCGAGACTCGAGATGGACCCGGTCCATCCGGTGCAGCGTCGGCAGCAGGGGCCATTCACCCATATCCTCAGTACTCCAGGCACACAGGAGTCCCGGGCGAGGGAGGGAGCCTATCAGCGATTACTGGCAGGTCTTCTTTATGTGGTTTTTCCAGCTGAGTTTAGAGTCCAGAGTCACCCCCAGGTAGGAGCTGCTGTTTTCCCATTTGATCTCTTCCCCATTGAGGAGGATCTGTGGGGGTTTCCTGTTCAGCTTCCTGGTGAATAATGTTGCTGTGGTTTTGCTTGTGTTCAGGGTGATCTGCCAGTCGCTGTACCATTCGGAGAGTCTGCAGAGCGATGTCTCAAGGTTCTTGGCCACTTCTTTGTCGCTGAAGGATTGGGAGAGGACAGCAACATCATCGGCGTAAAGGGCAAGATCAGTCTTCTTTAGGTCCGTGGGGATGTCGTTTGTAAATATGTTAAAGAGGAATGGTCCTAGGATTGATCCCTGGGGCACTCCAGCAAGAATTGGGCGTGGCGTTGAGCATTCCTCTCGTACCGCCACGTGAAAGGTCCGTTTTGACAAGTAGCTAGACAGCAGCTTAACCAGGTAGCTTGGAAACTTGAGCTTGATAAGTTTGTAAAGCAGTCCCTCATGCCATACTCGGTCGAATGCTTTGGCTACATCCAGAAAGACTACTCCAGTAGACTTGTTGATGTTGAATCCGTGGCTAATGATGTCCACAACTCTGAGGAGTTGGTGATTGGTTGAGTGGTCTTTCCGGAACCCAAACTGTTCTTTGGCGAGGAGGTTTTCGCTTGTCGCAAAGTCCACGAGGCGGGCAAGGATAACTTTTTCGAAGAGCTTTGATAGGCCAGATAGCAGACTTATGGGGCGGTAATTTGCAGGATCTCGTAGTGGTTTCCCAGCCTTGGGGAATACGACGACTCTTGCTTCTTTCCAGGCGTTAGGGAAGTGCTGGTGCTGCAAACATGCGTTGAATATCTCAGCAAGATGATCCACTGCGGCTTCTGGGAGCATCTTGATGGCTTCGTTGGCTATTGTGTCCTTTCCTGGTGCCTTGCCATTTTTCAGTGTCTTTACCAGGGCCCGTAATTCGCCCATTGAGCATTCCTCAATGATTGCAGCTTCTGTTTCTGGTGGGTGCTCCCGGTGGTGCTTAGCAACCTCTTGCTCGACTTCTGCTGCCAGTTTGCTTGCCTGGTTAGGCCTGAAGGATGCTTCCAGCGTGTCAGCGAAGACCTCAGCCTTGTCCCTGTTGCTGCATGCCAAGTGAGTCTTCCCTTGTATCGGTGGGTTTGGTTCCTTCTTCCCAATCAAGCGTCGGGTCATTCTCCAGAGAGAGTTGTCAGAGTCCTTCAGGTTTGCTGTTGCTGCTTCCCATTTTTCACCTCTGTGCTGGTTTATTTGCATCTTCAGCTGTCTTGTCAGCTCATTGTACTTCTTCAGCAGGTCAGGGGTGCGATTCCCTTGCCACTCTCTCCGGGCTCTGTTCTTGTCAGCTATCGACTGCTTGATGCCCTTCGGGAGGTCGTAGATAGAGCATCGTTGGAGTTTCTGCTCAGGAACGCTGCGCTCAATAGCAGTGTGGACTGCCGCTGTGAAGTGGTGAACCGCCTGGTCAATGTCTTCGATGGAGCAGAGGGGCCAGGGACCAGTGTCTCCTCCAGGCTTCTCTTGTATAGGCTCCAGTCTGCCTTCTTGTAGTTGTGCCTGGTGCCCTGTTGCTGGTTTTCAAGCACGTCTCCAACTGTGATCAACACTGGGTTATGGTCAGACGTCAGTGCTGTTAAGGTTTCCAGCTCCATAGATTGGGAGAGATTCTTCATGACGACTATGTCCAGGACGTCCGGTTTATGCAGCGCAGAGCCTGGATAGTGTGTTGGTTGAGTCGGGCCAGCCACTACGAAGTCCTCCTTCTTTGAGTGGGCAAGTAGAGCGTGTCCTTTGCTGTTTGCAGTGCGGGAATTCCAGCACTGGTGCTTGGCATTAAGATCGCCTCCAATTAATGTTGGGATGCTGGGGTCCAGTAAAGCATCCAGGTCCTTTGGGCATAGCTTGCCTGGGGGTGAGTAGGCGGCAATCAATCGTAGAGGGCCAGCAGATGTCTGGATCTGTATACCAGTTGCTTCAATGCTCCCCACTGCTGGTAGTGCAATCTCGTGGTGCTTCACTTTTGTGCTGACGATCACTGCTGTCCCTCCGCCCTTGGCTCCAGTGGTGCGATCTGTGCGGTACACCCTGTGGTTTGCTAGATTAAGCTTCTGGCTTCCTTGGAGATGGGTCTCAGAGATAAGCGCTATACTCACATCCATGGTTTCCATCAGGTGCAGGAGTTCTGCGGTTTTCTTCTGAATGCTGTGGGCATTCCACATCAAGAAGAGGGAGTTTCCTTTAGATTTGGATGCCATTGGGGGTGTTTTCTTCACCGTGGAAAAGTCCGGCGATGAGGTTCGCCACCATTGTCACCACGGGGTGGATGTTCATGTCTGCAACTGTTTTTGCAATCTTCGTAATGAGTTCCTGCCAGTTGATGGCTGAGCCTATTTCACAGGATGGTGCTGGGGCAGTTGTTGGTGGTGGGCAGTCCTGTTTGGGTCCTGTAACTCCTGCGTATGTTCTTCCATTCACGCGCGCATTGCTATGGCTGTTGGTTGGATTCCCAGTTGGGCTCCTGTGTGCTAATGCAGGTTTGTAAGTCTTCCTTTGTCCCTGGTCTGTCGTCGTGTGTAGGGAAGTCTTTTGTGGTTGCGGGGGTTTGCGCGGTCCATCCTTCTTTGCCTTTTGCAGGTAGGGACAGCCGCGATAGCTTGCTGGGTGTGGTCCTGTGCAGTTAGCACATATTGCTGGTTCAGTTTCCCGGTTCCTTGTGCATTGGTTAGAGGTGTGCTCGCCTCCACAGCGTACGCACTTTGGCTTCTGATGGCAGAAAGCAGAGGTGTGCCCCAAGCGCTGGCAGTTGTAGCACATGACTGGTCCTCGTTTCCCTCTAGGTGCTTCTGTGGTGACGGTGCAGCTGCAGGGCCGTGTGACTGCTGAGAGGTCTGCTGGCTTCCCATCATGGCTTGCCGACAGGGTTACAACAAAGAGGGGAAATTTCTTGTTTTTGTCTGCTGGAGAGGCAATCTGTGATATGTTTTTGACTGGAAGACCAAGTTCCGATAGGTCCTGAGTGATGTCCCCAAGGGATGCGTTTGCTGGGAGTCCCCGTATTACAAAGCGTTGGGCTTTAGCAGTGGTCAATGAAAAGGTGTGGTACTCCATTTTCTGTTCTGTAAGCACGCTGGTCACAGTCTTGTAGTCCTCTGGTGTGGTGAGCATGATCTTGGCCTGGTCCTGCCGGGGCTTGATTGTGAACGTGGAAGAGCAGTGTTCATCCAGTAGGTCCACGAGGTCCTTGTGGGTGGTTAGGTTCTTCAGGATGATGGGAGGGATCCGTAGTCGCTTAGTGGGAGCTGAAGAGGTCTCGGGTTCAGGTGCTGTGTGGTCCTGAGGGTGGTCATCGCTGTCCTGGGCGCTTTGGAGAACCAGATAGCGGTTTGTGGTTGGGATTGCACTGCTTTCTGTGGGTGCACGGGCAAGCTTTGCTGCTTTTTCTGGTGAGGTTGGGCACGAGTCGCGTCCTCTCTTTGCTAACTTAGTGTGCCATTCCATGTCGTCTTCGGTGGTGCCGGATTGAGCCATGGCGTCGGCCTCTATGGTCAATTGATGCAGCTGGTTAGGGGGTTAAAGGGTTTAAGCCCTTCTTCCTCCCCTCTTTGGCACGCAGCCTGGCCCCGGTCAAGCCAGGGAGACGCAGGCCCAGCACCTTAGAGGAGTGGGAGAGAGGGCAGAGCGGGTCGGACCGCGGGCCTCCCGCTGAGAATCAGAGAGCAGGATAAATCAAGCAGAGCGCATCAATGATGAATCGCAATTCCGAATGAATCAAGCAGAGTGCAGCAGTGATAAATTAATTGTAATCTTAATACAAAATAAATCAGGCAAAGAAAATGAACCAAGCAAGCAGAGCGCAGCAATGACAATTTGTAATAAGAATACAAAATCTGGATACCAACTCAGTCATGCAGGGGAAATAAAACATGCAATTAAGCAGAGCCGAAAATCGGGGTACAAAAGGAGTCAAACAAGGAAGCAGGGTAGATTCTATCACAAAGGATAGAAAATGGCGCTTACCAGGTCGGAGCAGGAATCAAAACCTCCTCGTGGCGGGCATCAGATGAATCAGCAGGTCGGCGACCAGGCGTGTTCTTCTCTCTCCTGCTGCGACCCAGGTCGGGGCAGGAATCGAAATTAAAATCGGAAGGAGAATCCCGGTCGGAGCGCGACCTCAATTCATCATCACCGAGAAACTGGAGCGGCCGGCTCGGAGCGCGATCCGCAATTCCGAATCGAATCAATTAAAATCGGAATGAGAATCCCGATCGGAGCGCGACCTCAATTCATCATCCCCGAGAAACTGGAGCGGCCGGCTCGGAGCGCGATCCGCAAAGGAATCGAATGCGAATGAATGAATCGAATCGAATGAATGAATCGAGGCCGCCAGGTGGGTGGGGAGAGGCACTTATACCTCATCCCCCGCCCACCCCCTACCGGAAGTGACGCTGCGCGCGGACCCCTAAGGGGTCCCACAACGCTGGACTGTCTCGTGTGCCCTCATGTGGCACTAAGGCGGCCGCCCTCTTATGAGGGTCCCCTTCGTGGACCACGGGCAACCAACATAGTGCCAATATCAGCAACACTCCCCATCCTACATACACTATTTTTTCGTTCCAGAGTGCCCTGTTTTCGAAAGCTTCAAAGTCAGTTGCTCCCATTGTTTCCTGCTCCTCTCTTGCCCGTCGCTGCTCGCCGTTCCGTTAATCTCCCCGGTGTCCCCCACACCACCACCTGCTGCTTGTGTTTGCTTTTACTGTTTTTACTTTACACAGCACCGTTTGCTGCTCGTCTGCCCCTGAACTTGGTCAGCCCCAGCAAGTGGCTTCGTTTCAGAAACTAATTGGAATCTAATTTGAAAACTGCGGTGCTTATGCATTATGAAAAATTCAGGAAAAAACTCATGAAGCATACCCCGATATGAAGCATTTCCGGTGCAAATACGGTGCACTGTTAAAAATAGACATACAAGTACGTGCATATATCATACGCCTGTACACTTTTTGTGTTCGTTTTAAAATGGCTCTTTCATTTTATGCATTACTGATAAAAAGAGCTAATGCTCTCATCCCTTGTTTATGTCGAGGGTCTATCCCTGGGCAGAGAGGGGCGAGCAAGAGAGAGATTGAGACTGAGCGAGCGAGCGTGTGAGCTAATTTACATCTCCCTTCCGCTCCCAACGCATCTCCCCTCACAGTCAGGGCCGTTTCTAGGTGTTTTGCCGCCCTAGGCGAGAATTGAAAAATGCCGCCCCCTCCCTTTTACTACCATCACTCTCTCCCCTGTCATCCCGGCTAGTTAATTTAATTTAAGTTAATTTATTCTTCAGCCCACCTCTCTTGGTTACCAAGTACTAGGGAGTGAATTCAACCAGTTGATATTGTCAAACAAGCAGCCAAGTCTGCAAAAATCTAACACTTGGACGTGATTCAATAATAATTCATCACCAAATACGCTCGTAAAACTGACTGGTGAAGACTGAAGGACGAACTTGAGTTGGAACACACCCCAAAAAGGAAATAGAAATAAGTGTCCAGTTAATCAGCACTTCACCAGCCTTCATTCACTGTGCCTCAGCCCTCCCGCCCCCTCCTCGTCCTGCCCTCAGCGCTTCTCCAGGCTTCACTGTCCCTCAGCCCTCCCTCCCATCCTCTTTCCGTCAGCGCTTCTCCAGCCTTCACTTTTTCTCAGCCCTCCCTTCCCCCTCATCCTCCTACCCTCAGTGCTTCTCCATCCTTCACTTTGCCTCAGCCCTCCCTCTCCCTCCCCTCCTGCCCTCAGAGCTTCCCCAGACTTCACATTGCCTCAGCCCTGCCTCCCCTTCCTCCTGCTGCCCTCAGCGCTTCTCCAGGCTTCTCTTTGCCTCAGCCCTCCCCCGATCCTCCTGCCCTCAGCGCATCTCCATCCTTCACATTTCCTCAGCCCTCCCTCCCCCTCATCCTCCTGCCCTCAGTACGTCTCCATCCTTCACTTTGCCTTAGCCCTCCCCTTCATCATTCCTTCCCTCAGTACATCAGCAGCCTTCATTCACTGTGCCTCAGCCCTCCCACCCCCTCATCCTCCTGCCCTCAGTGCTTCTCCATCATTCACTTTACCTCAGCCCCCTCCCGCCCTCAGAGCTTCTCCAGGCTTCACTTTGCCTCAGCCCTCCCTCCCCCTCCTCTTCTGGCCCTCAGCGCTTCTCCAGGCTTCACTTTGCCTCAGCCCCCCTCCCCTCTTTCCCTCAGCGCTTCTCCAGCCTTCACGTTTCCTCAGCCCTTCCTCCCCCTCATCCTCCTGCCCTCAGGGCTTCTCCAGCCTTCACTTTCATGAGCCCTCCCCCCTCATCCTCTTTCCCTCAGCGCTTCTCCAGCCTTCTCTCTGCCTCCCCATACCCCCTCCTCAGCCTGCCCTCAGCGCTTCTCCAACCTTCACTTTGCCTCAGCCTACTTCCCCTCGTCCTGCCCTCAGTGCTTCTTCAACCCTCACTTTTCCCCAGCCCACCCCAACCTCCATCCTCCTCCTTCCCTCGGCGCTTCTCCAGCCTTCAGCCTGCCTTCCCATCCCTTCCCCCTCCTCCGCCTGCCCTTAGTGCATCTCCAACCTTCACTTTGCCTCAGCCCACTCTCCCCTCATCCTGCCCTCAGTGCTTCTTCAACCTTCACTTTGCCTCAGCCCACCCTACACCCTCCTTCCCTCGGCGCTTCTCCAGCCTTCACCCTGCCTCCCCATCCCTCCCCCTCCTCCTCCTCCGGCCCTCAGCGCTCCTGCAGCCTTCACGTTGCCTTAGCCCGCCACCTCCTCCTCCTGCACTCAGTGCTTCTCCAACGTCCACTTTGCCTCAACCCCCCCTCCCCCCTCATCCTCCTGCCCTCAGTGCTTCTCCAGCCTTTGCTGTTCCTCAGCCCTCCCTACCCTCCATCGTGCCCTCAGTACTTCTACAGCCTTCACTTTGCCTCATCCCCCCTCCTCCTCCTGCCCTCAGTGCTTCTCCAGCTTTCACTTTGCCTCAGCCCTCCATCTCCCTCCTCCAGCCCTCGGGGGACATTCTCCTCACCTGTAGTCTGGGTGCCCGGTGCGTCGCTGCCTTGGGGGAGAGCGTTGCAGGTGACCACGAGGCGAGAAGAGAGGTCCAACTCCGATCGGGTGGAGAGCGGGCGCGCACGTCCCCTGCCCGTGGCGCCGAACGTGACGTAACATCACGTCACGTCGAATTTTAGAAGGCTACCCAAATGTGCTTTCGAGGTCGAAGGCCGTTCACTCAAGGGACAGGGCCGTTTCAACCATTAGGCAAGACTAGGCGGCTGTTCACTCAAGGGATACCCAAACTCATGTTTTTTGCCGCCCTCCCCCTTTTGACGCCCTAGGCGGCCGCCTAGGCTTGCCTAATGGTAGAAACGGCCCTGCTCACAGTGGCTTCGACAGCATCACTGAAAAAATAACTGGTCAATGTGGCTACTATTTTAAATGTTTGAAGTTCAATCAGAGTGATATTCTGCTAGGAATTTGGGTTTGTAATCATAACGTCCACAGCTGCCGACTGGGGAACCAAGTTTGAGTCTCGACATCGGCTCAACATCCTGTGATTCTGGACAAATCACTTAATTTCCCGTGCCTACCAAAAAATGAATGTGTCCTTGTGTAACGCAACTGGTGTTCATGTAAAGCGCTCCCATACCTTCTGGTTGAGTTTGTGCTACATTAAACTGCAAAAAAAAAAAAAGATAATTTGGAGTCACGATTTTTTTGTGTTATGTCATCGTCATTTGTCAGAGCGCTTCAGCCAAATGGATGGACCTGTGAAGCTTTCAGAACTGATAAAGCGTAGCTAGACGAAAGTTGTTCACGGTGGCCAGCATTTTTTTAAAATGACACCAATTTACTATAATGTTTATTGTATTTTAGTCTGTTATCCCTGATAATTTTAATAAAATACATCTTCGTTTTGCATATGTGTGAAAAGGAGAACAGTCTTGAATTTCAGATGATTTTGAAACATACATTTTATCGGGGGCGTGGCTTGCAGCCGAGCGTAATGGCCGCAACCTAGCAGAGCTCCGGCAAGCACGAAGAAATCCCCCAAAAATCCGCTTACTAATCTGCACCAAATTGGACCCCAAAGACACTTTTCCAGCATCGGAGCACCAGAGGTTCCCTCCGACCGCGTTTGAGGCCGAGGCGGCATTGTTTCGGCACTCTGCGGGAAGGTGGTGCGGAGCGGCCTGCGGCCGCGATCGGAGCAGCGGCCTCGCGTATACCAGCGGCCCGTGGCCGCGCCTGACCCGACGCAGTACTCGAACAGCGGCAAGAGGTGAGCAGCGCTGGGCGGACCCAAGTGACTGTACCCCAGCGCCCTTGCCACACACACCAGCTTGGCTCCGGGGACGACCCCACAAGACCCAAATAAAGTACGGCGGCTCCCGGCGGGAGGAAGAGGCTCTTCTGTGCCCGGGGGTCATCGGCCTACAGGCCCCAACAACCCCTGAGGGAGGACGTCGGTGGCGCTTAGGAGTGGGAACCAACTACACCCCTCACTCTGACCGGGGCCTGCGACCAGGCCTCCAAAGACTCCAGGTGCTGCGAACGCGGTGCGGCCAGCGGCGGGACTCACTAATAGGGGCCCCGCGCGAGATACCACCCCAACAAGATAGTGCCCACACCTGAGGGACAGAGTGCGACGGCAAGGGGCAAACTGCACCTCACAGATGATGGGAACGTAGTCTGGCATCTTAGCCCTGCATGCCCTCCAAAGCACTGAAAAGACCGTGTGGCGCCCCCGGCAAGACTCGCGGCTGCAAACAAGAAAGCGGGGCCGCTCGGCTCTCCAACGTCATCAAACTGTGGGCAGACAAAACACTCGACAAGAGGCATTAGAGACGCACAGAGGGAGGCAGTATCCCTCCCCAGAGATCCCAGACTTTCTACCAACGTACAGCACCGGACAGCCAAGGCCCTCGCACGGGGGACCGACGCACACGTTGGAGCTGCGCGGCCTAGCCACTCCACGTATCTCATACTCTCAGACCCACCACAGACCTCAACGATAGTGTGTGCCACTAGAGACGCTCTGCAGCCAACAATATTTTGCGGAGCCCGCTCGGGGCCTCAGGTGAACTAGCTCTGGCCCTGCCCGAGGGCAAAAGACCACCTCGACAACGCTGAGCCTGATCCGGGACTATTGGCCACCACAACCTCCCTCACTGCGAAGCAGGAAACCCGACAGGCTGCAAGTGACACCCAGTCACAAGGCAGGCAGCGGTGAGTACTGCCCATCACCTGACTAATTGACGCGGCCAACCCGAAGAACGGACCCAATGGGGGGCCGGGGCCAACGCACGACCCAACAAGTCAAGTTGGACAAATACGCATACTCCAAGGACACCTCAGACACAACCGCCCAACGGGCCCCTACAGAATCCAACACAACGCCTGAGGGCCAACAGGAAGTCACACTACAAGACATAATGTCCGCTCTAACAAACGTCCAAACAACAGTGGGATCTATCTCTGCGGATGTGTCGTTCCTCCGTGCGGACTTTCAGAAAATGGCTTCGAGAGTAACCGAAGTCGAAAATACAACGGCGTCCCTCACGAAAGACACCGCCACCCTACAACGAAAGGTCCAACAGCTAGAAGATCAAAACCGACAGATGGCAGCCAAACTGGACGACCAAGAAGGCAGGTCTAGATGCAACAATGTGCGTATTACAGGAGTTCCGGAGTCCAAAGGGATACCAGCTATGGACCTATACATAGAGGAGCTCATCAAGACCCAGCTTCAACCAAGGGGGCTTTCCAGTTTCTTCTCGGTAGAAAGGGCCCACAGAGTGCCGGGCGGTAAACCTAAACCAGGAGCACCCCCAGACCAATCCTGGCTCGGATTTTTAATTTCAGGGATCGCCACGCCATCCTCCAAACAGCAAGAGTGGCTCCGCCATTACGCATAGAAAATTCAGTAATCTCGTTCTTCCCGGACTACACGGCGGCGGTCACCAAACAGAGAAGAAGCTTCCTCGAGGTCAAGAAGGAACTTCAGTGCAGGGAACTCACCTACTCAATGCAGTTTCCGGCGAGGCTCAGAGTGGTGGCAGACGGGAAAACCTGGTTTTTCGTAACACCCGAAGACGCCCACGACTGGCTGGAGGGCTGGCGCCAAGTAAATGGGTCGAGAAAAGATGGTAGACAACAACAGCGTCGCCCAACAGATGCGACACCACACGGCCAGAGGCAAGTAGGTGGAGAAGAGGACCAGCCTCAGACAGACTCGGAGAAATGAAACACCGAGGTTGACAAGCACCTACTTCGCATCAACGATACAAAGAACGCCCACAAAGCCCTACACAAAGACACAAAACAACAGCACGGATCGCCCCGGAAGGCTTGGTGCTGGCTTACCTGGGTCACGACTAATGGACTTTATATTGCTTCCCGATGACATATTTACTGTAACGTTCTGAACTTTCCAAAGTCTTTGAGCAAGGGGATGTTCAAAGTGCTCCGGATGTCCTCTCCCCCCACACGCAAGTACTCTTTATGGGACAAAAGCACTCCGCACAGTTGGGGTGGCGGGTAGTTGGGAATCCGTCTAGCAGGGAGGCAGGGAGGGGGGTAGAGGGGGGGGGGGTTTGTTTATGTTACTGTTCAAGTTTGCAATTTTTATCTCATTTACGTTTAACCGTCGAATGCTGATGCCATACATTTCAAGGTTAGCACGCAAGGAACCCAATAATTCGCACACACAGCTCCAATGCCCTACAATCGCCTTAATGTCCTGGGGGACATAGTCCATAACCCTGCACACCCGCGGCCAGAGTGCACGCACAAGCCTAGCCCCCCTCTTACTTTTATATCCTGGAATGTAAATGGCTTATGTGACAAAATAAAGAGAGGGCTGATATTACACCATCTCAAGAGGCATGCTCCCTCAGTGGTCTTCTTACAAGAAACACACCTGGTGGGGACAGCCACCAAAGCTCTGGATAGATGGGGTTTCAAGATGATAGCACACTCCGAATTCACATCAGGATCCAGAGGGGTGGGAATACTGGTTCGAAGGAGTTGCCCGCTGGTAGTACGCAGCACCCAGACAGTTGACCAAGGACGCTTTGCGGCACTCTCTTGTCAGTGGGAAGGGCGAGCTTACAACCTGGTCTCAGTCTATATTCCCCCTGCACTTCACAGTCTAGCCTTCTCAGCCCTGGGCAGATTCCTGCTTTCTCTGCCCCAGGGAGAACTGATCATGGGGGGGCGACTTTAACGCCACACTAGATGCTGCCTGGGATAGACTTCCACCGAGAGACCAAGGGACTTCCCCCACACACCTACGAGATTTCACGGACGCGCTGGGGTTAGTTCACGTTTGGCGCACACGCCATCCCTCGGTGCGCCAATACACATTTCACTCAGGAGCCCACAACAGTATGTCCAGGATTGACTACATCTTTACCTCCCCAACAAGCCTAGAGAAAGTCCTGGAGATCACACACCTCCCTAGAGGAATATCCGATCATTCCCCTATATCAGCAACATACACATCACACCACACTGGGAGGAGGCGCATATACCCTATCTACCCAGGATTCCTGAAGGTCCCAACCATAGGGAAAAACCTACACAAAACCACGAAGCACTATTTTCAAGAAAACACACATTCTGTGACCTCTCCCATTATCCTGTGGGAGGCGTACAAGACAGTCCTGCGTGGACAGGCCATTTCCTTAATCACTTCACACAAACGGGACAAGGCCCTTCAGGTACAGGAGCTCGAGAGGGCGGTGAGCCTGGCAGAAGACGAACACACAGGGGACCCAACCGCTGAAACGACTAACAAACTAACCCTTGCCAGACAAGCCTACAGGGACCACACGTGGGAAGACGCTAGGGCCAGAGCTACAAAAACGCACCACACTATCTATGAAGTGGGAGACAAGGCCGGCAGGCTGTTAGCCTGGCTGGATAAAAAAGAGCGCACCAGTCGCTGGGTGGCTCGAGTACACTTGGCTTCCGGGGAAGAAATAACAGATCCGCAGGACATAGTCGCAGCCTTTGCACGACACTACGAGACAATTTACTCGCCCACCACGGACGCCACCGTGGAAGAGAATCTGGCCTTTCTTACAGATATACGTCTGCCTAAGTTGGCAGCCCAAGAGGTGCACACATTGGATGCACCGCTAACAGCTGACGAAATTACGGCTGCGATTAGGGGGCTCCAATCGGGCAAGGCCCTGGGTCCAAACGGTATTCCAGTGGAGCTTTACAAAAAGGAAGCAGATACGCTGGGGCCCTATTTATTGAAGATGTACGAGGACAGCTTAGAAAAGGGAATACTCCCAAGAGACCAGAGGATTGCGACTCTTGTGGCGATCCCAAAACCGGGTAAACCCCCTCAGGAGTGCACCTCCTACCGTCCAATTTCGCTCCTCAATGCAGACGCGAAAATATTAGCGAAAACACTGGCGACCAGGCTCCAACCACATCTTACGTCCCTTATACACCCCGACCAATCTGGTTTTATGTCGGGCCGCAACACGGCGATGAACCTGAGACGGCTTCACGGTGTAATGGCCCGCATGTCGACTATTCAAGAAGAGGCGGTCATCCTATCATTAGACGCCAGTATGGCCTTTGATCGGGTGGAATGGTCATTTCTGTTCGCAGCGCTACAACATTTTGGCTTTGGCCCCAAATTTTGTGCCTGGGTTCGGCTCCTGTATACGCAGCCCATGGCACACGTAGTTGTTAATGGACGAGTGTTAGACGACTTCCCCCTGGGACGTGGGACCAGACAGGGCTGTCCCCTGTCCCCGCTTTTGTTTGCTCTGGTACTCGCGGCGTGGATAAGAGGAGACCCAGTGATCCGGGGACTGCGGTGGACGGAGGGGTGGGAGGACCGCATTTCCCTCTATGCTGACGACATCTTGTTATACATGACTTCCCCTAGCCGATCAATCAATCGCTTATTAGACATCTGTGCGTCCTATGGCAGGTTTTCTGGATACACGATTAACTGGGCGAAGTCGGTCTTGTTCGTTCTTCATGGCCGCCCCTGCGCTTACCCAGGGGAGTAACAATACAACTCGGGAGGGATGGGTTCAAATACCTGGGCATCCACATCACACCAGACCATACTCAATTCTACGAGCGTAACCTCATGCCCCCTCTCCGGAGACTCAATAACGACGTGAAACATTGGCACTCACTGCCCCTGACCCTCTTGGGCCGTGCGGCCCTATTCAAAATGATGGCTCTTCCCAGGTTTCTATACACTCTACAAAACACGCCAACCCCTGTCCCCAACTCCTATTTCAAATCCATTGAGGCAGAGGTGAGCCTCCTCCTCTGGGACGGAAAGCCCCCTCGCATAGCAATGTCCAAACTCACTAGGAGCTGGTACGATGGCGGCATTGCCCTGCCTAATATACAACTATACTATTGGGCCTCCCAACTTATAGTAGTGAACCAATGGCTTCACGCCCCGCAGGAGGATCCGGCCCTACGACTTGACAGACACACTCTTGGTACAGACGGACTCTTGGGCTCACTATATAGGAAGGCCAAGAAACACACGCTGATCGGCCCCACTGCACATACAGTACACACTTGGTTTACGGCGCAGCGAACACTCGGCTGGGAGGGAGTAATCACCCAACACACACCACTTTGGGACACCCCAAAACTAGGTACGCTTCGCAAGAGTAAAGGTTTCACCCAATGGGACCGTATTGGCATTTCTAGGGTTGGGGACCTGTGGAGGAAAGGAGAGATTATGACATTTGCCCAGTTACGCACAACATACCAAATGGCTGACTCGGAGCAGTTCCGATACCTGCAAATCAAACACGCACTTACCAAAGCCATACCCCGAGGTGCCGACCTCCCCGAGTCATCACCGCTCGAAGACCGCCTCCTGACAGACTACCTCAACAAAAAAGCAATCTCTCTTACATACCGCAAACTGATAAATAACCAGAAAGATCCCACGCACACCCTGAGAGAGAAGTGGCAGGCAGAGCTGGGAGACATGGACGACCAGGACTGGCAGGAGGCATTGGCGTCCCCACGAGAGGTGGCAATTCCATCCCGACTACAACTCGTGCAATTGAAAATATTGCACAGAACATACTACACTAGGACGACACTCCACAAGATCGGACGGACTGAAACACCTTTGTGTTTACGGGGGTGTGGGCTGATAGGCACATTCTACCACACGTTGTGGGACTGTCCCAACATAGCACAATACTGGGAGACAGTCATGGCTACGATCACCCGGGTCTGCGGCTTCGAGGTCCCCCCGGAACCACGGAGGTGCCTTCTAAATATTTGGGAGCCAACCGACCTCAACCACGCAGCACAGGCTTGGGCGACCCTTGGGATTACACTGGACAAGCGTAATATCTCACAGCGCTGGGGAGCGCTAACTGCCCCCCTGCATCAACATTGGTGTCACGACTTAGACAAGGCAATGGTGGCAGAAAAGGCAGTATTCATTCACAGAGGTTGTCCCCAAAAGTGGGTGCGGGTATGGGGCAAATGGAACTCATTCTGAGGCAATATTTGCGCCCCCCCTCCTGAGGAATCCGACCCAGATCTAAGTGACTAACGGACACGAACTATCACAGAGCCACATGCACAACCCAGGATCAGAGATTACGAAACTTGTGTCTGGGAAGTTGAAGGAAAAAGCACATATGTACCTTGCACCACCTGCCAAGCTACCTTGAAAAATGTAAATTACGAGATTTGCAAATGTCTTATGTTATCAGCAAGTTTGTAAGCATATATCAATAAAAATGTTTTTTTTAAAAACATACATTTTATCCGATTCATGTTTCACCCCAACGCCACTTTTTTAATTACACTACAGGGGCAGCCAGGTATAGCTCCCATCATGCTCTGCTTTGGGGGCCGAATAACTCCACTTAGTCTCCCCGGTGTCACCCCCCACACCACCACCTCCCACCGTCACTGCTTGTGTTGATCATGCGCTCGGCTCTGGAGGATCCTACACTCGCTAGCGTTCAGTGAAAACACGCATCGTCCCGCACCACCGCTCACCCTACTGCATACCTTATGGACAGGAATCAAACCCAAGTGGTTCCAGCCTTCCCGAATTGCAATCTGCAGGCTTAGGCAGTATGTGTGTCTCCACATTGGCACATATCTGCGGGCACTACACCTTGTTATGGGGTGGAACCTCGACGGAGGCCCCCACTTGGTTAATGGAAAAACTTCACTGTGAATTACTGGAATACGTTATAGGTGTGCAGACGTTCATGTGCCCTATATTCTGGCATTACTTACTGTATAACCTATGATAGGTGCACAGATGCGCTGTGACCTGCATATTTATGATGATTCACGTGTTTATTTCATGGGCTGTTGCATTACCTGTGATCCAGCGCGATATTAGCAAACAGCATTCACACACCATATACTCTTTTGGGCCCATACATTCACACTACGCTAATACTTACGCTGGATTTATCAGTTGTTACTCTTATCAAAAATCCCTGCTACCAATTACCTTCTGATTGAAGAGTAATGACTTACCGATGAATCCTTTGCTAATTGGGAAGTTTAAAATGAGTGACGTTCATTATCATACAAAATCCTGAAATAACCACTGAGTCAGGAAGTTTTAAATTGTTTATCTAAAGATTTAGCAGAGTAAAATACAAAGCCACATGGTACTTTAATCGTAATACCCAAGATTAAGCATAGAAATGATTATTGCTAATCAATGATGGTGTTTAAAGAAGAGAAGAAGATAGAGATAGCAGCGCAACTAAAGGTTGCATTATATTTACCTAAGTGCGAGAACCAAACCCCTTAGCCAAGGAGTTGAAAAAAAATAGGACCCTGGAAGGATGAAGAGCAAAGACTCCTCCCGGATCTGGACAGGACCGGTGACCTCTCTACCACGACGCCTGCGTCGTTCCCCTCTCTGGTACTTCGCTTCTCCCCGATTCTCCCGTTTCTTCCTTCTAATGGATTCCGCCGCCCCCACCTCAGGACCTCTCTGGACAGCGGTTCGGTCTGCAATCGATCAGCTTGACGGTCTGGAGCTAACAGCTTATGCTCTCGAATCTGGTCCCTTGTGCTAACTAATTTGCTAATTCTATATCTATTATACCCTTCTACGCCCATGTACCTTCCCTTTATGTTGCTAACTTATGGTACCACTACTTCTGATTGGACAGGGACAGGGGGTTGATCCTCACACCATATTGAATTTACTTTATTTCATAAGGTTCTTTGTTCTAAAATACCGCCCCTCAAATTTAATACATTGGCTTTATTTCCCACCCGTCTCATGACAAAGTTTGTGCCTTTTTCATGTACAATGTTACAAAATTTAAGAACATTCGAGGATGTGACAATATAGGCCATCAGGTCACGGCCTTGGACGACGTCCAGGTTGACTTCATCCTTTCCGCTCTGGGCAGTCTGTCAAGGAGCATGCGCAGAACCCACATCATTCGAGTTTTCAGTTCACCAACCCAGGCCCAAGTTTACGAACTAATAAAAGTCAAAGAAGAAAATATTAAAATCACAAATAAAATGTTTCACTGTATACCCACTATTTCTATTCTATTCCCAATTTAATTTTATATACTATCCCGCATTAGTAGCGTTAAGAAAACGATAATTTAAAATGACACAAGAGCAAGCTGAAGCATGTGAAAACATTAAGCAGCCATTTTATGCACACTGCGCAGAAGCAGAAGTTTCCCACCAAGCAAAGAAAGACGTCACACCATGTGATCAGATTGCGACATGCGCAGATAGTTTCCCACGCTTTAGCGGCCAATTTAGATTACAGACAAGCGTTATTCATTAGTAAAAACACATAGGCAAGCTTCCTTGCTATTCGTGTAGTGTATGCAAAGGTTAGTATTAACAATACAAATTTAATAAATTAATACTATGAGGAGGATTGCGTACAAGCAAGTTTCATTTATGAAACCTTGCTCCATCAATCCCCTCTCTGATGGCGTTTCTGAGCCATCAAAACACTACCCTCAATCAGATGCCAACTTCTTGCAAATTACTTCATTCTCATCTTTACACTTTCCATTTTTACATTCTCCTTTTAGTTTCTTGTATAATTCACTCCTCCACTCTTCAAGTTCTATTTCATCTAGTTTTCTCTTCTTTCCTTTTTCTGTCACTTTGTATGTTCCATTCTTTCTACAGTATTTGCACCATATCGTTATTGTCAATATTATTATTGCTATCCCTGCTAAGGGTACTAATATTTGACCTATAAGTCCTTTTCCTACATTAGCAAACCAGGTTCCAATTGACGAGATACTATTTGTCAATCTTTCCCATACACTATCAACTTCCAGTGGTTTAAGTTCTTTCTCAAGTTTCGTTATATTCTGTATATACGTTCCAATTTCTGCACTCTTATCAGGAATATAAGTGCAACAATGTTTCGTCTTCAATAATTTACAGACTCCGCCCTCTTTTGCCAATATAATATCAAGAGCAAGTCGATTTTGCATCACCATAGATCTAATCGCAACCATTTCTGCATTTATCATTAGAAATCCTCCAGCAGTGTCAGTTGATAAACGATCAACTACTGTAGATAATTTACATATTTTCCTTGAGTTCAGAATTATTCCCACTGAAGGTATCAATGCACCAAATATATCACCTATAATTTCTGAAAAACTAGCTCTTTTTCTACGTGTTAATTCACTACTGTTTTCATTGCTGCCAGTGTTTCTTTTTACATGGTATATTTTTGGAAATACTATTCCAAAATAACAACTTCCATACCACCGTGCAGGAAGCCTAAAGTAAGCCTTATTCCCGCATACATAATAAATTCCAGGTAAAAATGAATCTGTTCCTCCCTTAAGTCCCCAACCTCCAATAATTAAGAAATTGTGTTCACATTCACTGGTACCGATGAAAACATTGTTATAATCAGTCTTTAACCTATGAAGACAAATTTTTCCTGTCTTTACGAAATCCAGAGCCATAGCAGCTTGAGCCTTTCCAGGTGTGTAACTCCCTTCTTTCTCTGCCCAAGGTGGTAAATGAGCTTTATGCTCAGAAGCTTTCTTTTGAAAATCTTGTCTTCTATCTTCTACTAAATTCAAAAATACCTTTTCTTCTTCATGTAAGGAACATGTTAGATTGTGTCTATGTGCATGTGTTATGTCTATCGATTTCATTGTTAAGAAATACTCTCCCATAAACTGTGCATCTTTGCTACTAAGTACTGGGTTCATACTCTTGCGAATCGGAACCTCTGAAAATATCACATCTAAGTTTGAATAATAATACTGAAGTCTCCCTGTTCTATAAAATAAACTAGACAAAACACTACATGATATGCCATATGTCAGTGGTAAGTGATGGTATGTTAATCCTTCCGCTACTGATTCAGGTAACTTCATACAGACATAACAATTACTAACTTCCATTGTGTCTACATATTGAAATAATAATTTTGTGAAAACATTCAAACTAGTGTCGTTATCAACTATTTCATGATGAATTTCTGGTTCATTCTCTGCCATTAGTTCTACTCTATTATCCTTCATGTGTGCTGTCTTTCCTTTAGTTTCGTTGTTAATCTTTTTATCCATTATCATAAGGTAAGGAACTACTACTATCAGAACTAACCATACTATAAGCACCATTACTAGACTACATATGCATATTGCACAGCATCTTCTACAACATTTCTGTTTTGGTCTCCCAGTAACTCTATCGTCAGGCATTTTTCGACAATGAAGATTGCTCTTCTTATCTTTTCTTCTTTATCTTATTCTTTTGCTTAGTCAGGGTGGTCTTGTTTCTTCCTCATACGTTAATTCTGCACTTGTTCCTTCACCACCACTGTCACTTGACTCTGAGCTTTCAAAATCTTCAAGAATAATATGTCCAGTCAGGACCTTTGAATTTGTTATTCACACTTTTCAGTCTTTTACTTCTTCTTTTCTGAGTTTTATTTTCTTGTTCAGTTTGGCTTGTTACTTCATTCACTTGATCTGGATCTTCACTTCTGGTTGTTATGTGGTATTTCACTCTTTTAATGACACTTGGCCAATGATCTCCTTTTCTTGTTTTCTTTGTTGGCACTGCTTCCTTGTTTTTGTCTTCAGAGATCTTGTTAATTTCACTGTTTAGTACTGTTTCGTGTTCTTCAATTACTGTGTTTCTTGTTTGTTCCTTTTCAGGTCTAATTGGTTTCTTTGTAACAGCTCCGCTGTGAGTTTCCAATAACTGACCTTGTTCTTTATTTATTTCTTCAAGTTCATGTTTTTCAAGGTTTTCTTTTTCTGAGCATTCTTCTTGATCTAACTTGTTCTGATCAGGGCTTATTGCACTGTGAACTTCTGCAGCCTGACCGGATTCTTCTAGACCTGTCTGTCCCTGATCAAAGTCTATTAGGTCTTCACTGTTTTGAGTCCAGTTTTCTTTCCCTATCTGACCTTGTTCAGGATTTCTTAATGTCTTTTCTTCTTGTTCCTGAACTGCTTCTTCTTCACCTATCTGATCTTCTTCAATTTCTTCCAATTTTGTTTGACTTCTTGTTCTGTGGTATATTTCAGGAACCTCTACCACAGGTATCCAATCCTGACTTGTGCTCGGTTGTTCTTCTTCAGCTTCTCCAGAATCTCGAACCTGAGATCCTTCAGCTGGGCAACCTTCAGCTTCTTCAGTGATTGGCATTGTCTGAGGATTCTCTTCTTCAGGATCTGGCACTCTTTTGGTGTGGCTTACGTGAATCCAATTAGGAAATCCGGCACACTTCACTGCTGTATTCGTTGTCAGTATGACTTGACACGGTCTGCCCCATCTAGGTGATAGACACGTTTCTCTGGTGTGATTCTTCACTACCACCCAGTCACCAGGATTCAGATCATGTTCTTGCTCGGGCTGCCTGGAAACTGCGTCTTCTCCAACCTGATGAGAGACAGAACGCACTAGGTCAGCCAATCCTTTGCAATAGTCCAGAACCATATCATCAGATATATTCACCAGTTTGTTTGTGGGAACATGTGTTTGTCTCATTGCTCTTCCCATCATTATTTCGTGGGGGCTCAATCCTGTGGTTCTGTCAGGTATACTTCTGAGGGATGTATGACGAAAAATCGCACACCATCCCGCCGCGTGCTTTTACCACGCGTATATGATATCGCACATGCCACAGCATCGGCAACTTTCACATCGCACGGCGTTGCAACGCCAATGCGTTGATTCCTATTGGCGAGTACATCACCTCGCAGACAACGAAATCGTCCGCCAATACAACGCGTCCCTTGTGATCCCGCCTCTACCCCCGCCCCCGCCTGCCCCCCGCCGCCCCCACGACGCTAATTCTTCCCTTTCTATCGTTCCGACTGTTTAATTTGTTTAATTAAATTCCTGCCCAAAAATAATGCTATGAACATTTCTACAATATTAAAATGTTTACCCCCACTGTTGTGAAAAACTTATTGGGGGGTACAAAAGGGGTCGCTGACCGTGTCTCCAGCCATTCTGACTCTATTGTCCAGCTGACCAGACGTGAGTCCAACGTTCGTGTGCCCAGACATCCGCCATATCGAGTAAGTTGAACCCAGTAATGGCTGAGCGTTGAACCCGCTGTTTGCAATGTTCAAACCTAAGTTATTTTGTTTTTTGTTTCCTCAAGGACGTGCCTTTCAGAGGAATACTGCTGACAATCTCTAAACTTTGTAGATTGCGAAGTTTACTGTACGCGTCCCCCCGACTTTTCCGATCACAATCGGTAAGTGTTTGCGAATGCGAGTGATGTTACAGTATTTGAATGTTTACCTCCACCCTTGTGAAAAAAGCATTTTTAAATGCCGAATTGATTAGTCTGCAGCAACCAAAGGCTAAATTTACCGATACACTGGCAGGGCAGCGTGGAAGGGGGGTCGGGCAGGATGCCCACCACCCATGCCACCCCCATTCCTAGTCACCTCCATTGCAAGTGAGTAAGGAGATTGGAGGGACTCCGTGCTGGGCAGCAACTTACCTCGCCAGTCTGTTCCTAAAGCAAAGGGGGCATATGAATTCCCTTTAACATCGCTGCCACCAGGAGGCTGGCACTCACTTGGGGCATGGCCACAGGTAAGCTTCAAAAGAGAGGCACTTGGGCGCAGTCGGGGCCAGTAAGGGGAAAGGCCTCGCTCTCTTTTGCCCTCTGCTTTGATGCAGAGCAGAAGGTGGAATCCTCGGGTTCTGAGGGGATGTATGCACTACACGTAATGAAGAAGGGCAGTAAAAGATGTGAGCGTGTCAGAGAGTCTAGGTCACACAGTGGACTCTGTACATGGCGCCTGTGCTCCTTCCGGGATGCCGATATCTGCTTTCCTACATGATGCCAATCATTGAATTCAAGGCATGCGCCTTTCCGATCTCAACAGCATCCCGTGTCTTCCCAGGAAATAGCGCCACACAAGGCTTCCATTTATTAAGAGCTGCATCCGGAGAGCTTCTGTCCATGAAATGTGCAATTCATTCTAAAAAGAACATTTGGTTATCTCTGCGCCAGCTTTAGATTATGTATTCGAACATATGTTTAGACTTCATTCTCCGTGAACGAGAGTATCCTTCAAGTAAAATTGCTTTGGCTGCAGGACGATTGGTCTTCCTGATCACATTTCAAGGACCTGCGGCGATACATTCTCTCTCTAGATGTGATTACCGCTTCTCTCGCCCAAACAGAGGTTTTATTTGGGTCTCAGGGTTAACACATTTCACATTTTACCAGCTCTACTAAATGCACCGTTTACAATATTTACAATTTCTGTTTGCTTATATTTAACGCACTGCATGAAACGGCGCTATAAGTATAAGCCAAGCACACCTTTCGGGTTCTTCTTTCGGTTTCGAAGTGCTTTTTGCCACTTCTAGGCGCCGTCAATAAGTGGTTGTAAGGAACCACTCGGTGAGCTACAACTCCTCGGTCTAAACCACGCTGTCTTTATAACTAAGTATCTTTCAAGGTGCAGCAGAGGGAATTTTCACATAAAACAGCACACGTTTTAAAATACAGCATCACTCTTGCAAATAAACTGATTAAAAGATTCTGATCTGCAAAGCATTTAACTCCTTACCAGCAGCATGTCATTAAACATGCACGGTCTATCGGGGTGTAAACATTATTTAATGGTCTGTAATCAACCCTTGCTACTGTGTGAAGTAAATGTGCAGACGAAGCACATTGGGAATATACTGAACAACAAGAGAGGAGCGGGGGCGAGCGAGCGCGGCAGCCTGCAGAGCTGACCAGACGCTCGTGCGTCATGGCCTTTTGCCTGCGATTACACGCACGGCAGGCATGTGTTTCCAATTATCGCGCCTGCGTCTGGGCACGATAATGGGAAACAGTTGTCGGCCCTGCGCGCGTAACCGCCGGAAAAAGGCCATGGCGCACGAGCGTCTGGTCAGCTTTCTGAAGCCCCTTACTATAAGTCTCGCAAGCAGCGCAGGCTCGACCTAAAAACTAGCCCCTGGCCTCATGAGTCCATTAAATTCGGCCTGCTTTTAATTCAAAACACGAGAGGAATGAACATCCATAGAGTTGTTTTGCCAGCTAGCACCTTCCTTGTACCACTATACCTTGTGCCGCCATTTGCTCAAGTGTGTCAGATCTTCATTAATGGGACATGACGAATCCCCTGATTAGGGTGCATCCTTGAAGTCCACAAAGTTGACTTTTCAACTAATATTTCCCTCTGCGTCTTTTAATGCTGTACGTGGTTATTTTTGAGAACGGAGTTTTATATAGCGCGACCTTGACCCGATTCTGGTATCAGAGCGCTTTACCCGAGCACCAGCTGCGTTACATAGCCGTTAGGCCAACTCCCCTGTATATGCACTCTGGATATTACAGAGTCGACTCATGCACTCCAATAGCTGAAGATGATCTGCACTATGGAGATGTCAAATGTATTATTATCCCATGTTAACGTCTGTGCAGTTTTCAGGTGTGAGAATGCTCCCTTCCAGCAACAGGTCGATTGTAAGGTTCCAGGGTCGTGTGTGCTTAAAAAATGTCCTTTTAGCTTCATCTACACCATCCGTCTGTTGATCAATGTGTCCCGTGATATTTGCTTTTTTAAATGCCTAATTCCCATTAGTAGTTTAAAAGATTCGAATCTTGTGGTCTTGTGGTCCCAGCCCTCGGCTCTCGGCCAAAGCACGGCAGACTGCGTTTATAGTATCTGCCACTTGGTGGCAGCGTAGTCACGTATATTTTACATGATAGCTATTTTATTATGACTTTGAAAGAACTGCTTGTGACATTTTGTATGTGCAAAATTGTATGGATGACGTGTGAATCAGAGCAATTAATGTGACGCTCTGGTCTCCATCTAACATAATGGTAAATGCAATTAAAAGCACACCTGCTGTAGAGTTGCTTGTGCTTGTGCGTCCAGCTATTTGCATGCGACAATAACTCTGGTGATTAATATACATTTTGGAGAGAGAGTGGAGTTTTGTATGGTGGCAGTTTTGACTCTAAATGAATTTTCGTAGATGGTTAATGTGCCTGCTGTAAAGCACATGTATTATGCGGATTACACAATTCTATTTTGCTTGCATTCTTGTTACTGGCTTTATCTGTGTTAGGCTATCCGGTATGTGTTTGACCTCCCATGGAGCATAGCCTGTTCACCATCACTCCTTACATTCTTCAGCGAGTGCTCGTTTTCTTTAAGGTCTTTAAACGTTGATCTTATCTTGTCACATTTAATGTGCATTTAAAGACAGTGGTCAAATGTCAAGCTCTGCCGTCTTACGGGATCTTGGTGTATACTTTTCTTTCTCTGACTTCAAAGTGAGAGGATCTAAGTGACAATCGTGCTGGGTGAGAGGAACAACTGTAAGATTTTCTTTTTCGTAGCACACAACAAAAATTAACAGTCTGAATGAACTGTAGAAATATTTGTAATATTTTTTAATATATCCGAATCAGAAGGCACAAATGAAGCAAAGTTTGTTAATTTTGATATGTCAGGGATAAAACTATTTTAAAAGTGTCAAAACAAATCAATCCATCTTGAGGATGCCATTTTTGCACATTCACGCTTGTGATCAGTAAAACTATATGTATGTATGTGTAAATGTTAAGGTCATGTCAATTGGAAATGTGTTGTCAGTAATGGGAATGAGCTACCACGCCATGCAAACTCAAGTTTAAATCCTAACATAGAACAGTGAGCTATTAACTGTCATCTAAGAGCAGCATACAAACAGCAAGTTCTAAATTACAGTCTTGCTATGTATATATAAACAACTGTAATATCACCATTTGACATTAGGTGTCATTTTTCTTCTTTTATTGCAACCTGAACCTGTCAACTTGCCTGTGTATTTAATGTACTATATTTTGTTTTCACTCCCCCCCCCCAGCTAATGTCTGGATCAAAGATGGCGAAATACATCACCTCCAGCAGGGGGAACCGCCTACTAGAGCACAGTGGTTATGTGTATTGCAAAGAGCGAAATTCGGAACCTCGGTGCCATTGGAGGTGTGTGCAATACTACTCCACTCATTGCAGAGGTAGAGCGGTTACACTGGGTGACTCTGTTCTAAGAACCACAGACCATAGCCACTCTACCTCCGCAACAGCGATTCAAGTGAGAGAATCGGTTAATGAAATGAAAGAAATTGCAGTCAACTCTAATGAACCGTGCAGTGCAATTTTTAGGGAGGTAGCCCAACATATCCCTGAGCATGTTGCAACGAGTATGCCTAGTATCCCAAATTTGCGTAGAATTATACAACGTAAAAAACAGGCATGCAACCCCAAAAGAGTTACCCCTCAAACTTTTCCGATATATGTATTCCTCCGCAACTGTCTGTCACTGCTTCTAATGAACCTTTCCTATTGTATGACAACGCAAACGACCAAAAGCGCATTTTAATCTTTAGCACCCCAGAAACCTTGTTAGGTTGGAGAACAGTGAGGTGTGGATGATGGATGGTACCTTTAAAAGCACGCCCCACCCTTTCACACAAATATATACAATTCATGGGTACTGTAACAACACAGTTGTCCCATTGGTGTACAGTTTGCTCCCAGACAAACAATCGTCCACGTATAGTGAGCTTTTAGCAGTTGTAAAATCCAAAACCTCTGGCAAAAGTCAGCGCAAAGTTATAATGGACTTTGAATTGCCAATGATGAATACGATAAGTAAATTGTACTCAGAGACCAAACTTCAAGGTTGTTTTTTCCACTTTTCTCAGGCCTGTTGGCGCAAAATCCAAAAACATCTCTAATTGCCGATTATGTGTCTGACAGCAAACTGCAGTTTGAGTTAAAAAAATTAACTGCACTTTGCTTTGTTCCTCCTGAAAGTGTAGACGAGTACTACACCTCGATTACAGAGTCTGATTACTTTACGTCAAACGAAGAGAAATTGGCACCTATCCTCAATTATTTTGAAGACACATGGATTGGCCATCTAAGCAGGTCAGGTCGCAGGAGGAAGCCACGTTTTCTTGTGGACTGGTGGAACTGCTACTCGACCTGCTTAGAGGGAGGAGCAAAGACAAATAATTCCATCGAGGGATGGCACAACTCCTTAAACCACTCAATAGGGAAGCCACACCCTAATTTGTACAACTTCCTTGAAATTTTGGTTAAGGAGCAAAGTTTTCAAGAAATGCGCATGTCTCAATCTTCGACAGGTAGTCTTAACCCACGTATTTCACATAGAACTAAAGAAATGTCGGCGAGACTATTGTCAGCATTACAACTCTTTAATTTGTCTGTGGCTTCAGACTACCTTTCTAGCCTTGCCCACATCCTGAATTCCTATGTGTAACTATACAATTTTTTCCCTTGTAACATACTATTGTAATCAATAAAGTCCCAAACGGTGCCCCAACAATTAATTCTAATTTAAGGTTGTCATTATTAAGGCCATGCAATACAATGACTTAGAATTCACTGTCAGAATGTGTAACCTTCATTACAGTGCCAAAGAGTTGGTGTTTCAAATGTGTAAATTGCATATACTTTTAAAAGGTTATAATGCCATACAGTGTTGGATAATCATCCATCACAGTGATGTATAATTTTCTGTAAAGATGTGTAAATACAAAATGTAATACTGTTATGATTTATTTTGCCCACATGTGAATAAAAATGTAAAATAATGCAAACATTGTACTTCCATTTCCTGTGAAGACGTACATGAAGCAATTATTAATATGTATGTGTTTGTTACCATACGTCGTGTGCTTATTCACCTATCCACCAATACCACCAACCACCAACAATAGCACATAGTGACGTCACCATGGTAAACCTTAAGAAACAACATTGGTCTGCTTCCCGTGCTCCCAAGTAATCATCCATCCACCCACCCTTTCAGCCATCCATCCACCCATCATTCATCCAGCCACCCTTTCATCCATCCATCCACCATTCACCCACCATTCATCCACCCACCCTTTTAAGCCGTCCATCCACCCACCCAACATTCATCCACCCACCCTTTCATCCATCCATCCACCATTCATCCACCCACCCTTTCACCCATCCATCCATCATTCATCCACCCACCCTTTCAGCCACCCATCCACCATTCATCATCCATCCACCCACCCATCATTCATCCACCCACCCTTTCATCCATCCATCCACCCATCATTCATCCACCCACCCTTTCATCCATCCACCCACCATTCATCCACCCACCCTTTTAAGCCGTCCATCCACCCACCCAACATTCATCCACCCACCCTTTCAGCCACCCATCCACCATTCATCATCCATCCACCCACCCATCATTCATCCACCCACCCTTTCATCCATCCACCCACCCACCCTTTTAAGCCGTCCATCCACCCACCCAACATTCATCCACCCACCCTTTCAGCCACCCATCCACCATTCATCATCCATCCACCCACCCATCATTCATCCACCCACCCTTTCATCCATCCATCCACCCATCATTCATCCACCCACCCTTTTAAGCCGTCCATCCACCCACCCAACATTCATCCACCCCTGGCACCCGCAGCATCCACCAACATGAAAAAAGTGCTTATCACTCCTTTCACTTTTAATGTACACGTGTTATCTCCCCCCCCCGTCTGTGATGCTGTCTGTATTAATAACATTTTAATAGTATGATAACAAGGCTCACAATAGCTTCTATTTGCAATCATCCATCCACCCACCCACCCTTTCATCCATCCATCCACCATTCATCCACCCACCCTTTCACCCATCCATCCATCATTCATCCACCCACCCTTTCAGCCATCCATCCACCATTCATCCACCCACCCTTTCAGCCGTCCATCCGTATACCCTTCATCCATCCACCCTGGAGACTGCCCTCAGCCTGGCTATGCCACCCTTAGCATGCCAGGGTACTTCTGTGCCAGGCACCCCTGGCACCCGCAGCATCCACCAACATGAAAAAAGTGCTTATCACTCCTTTCACTTTTAATGTACACGTGTTATCTCCCCCCCGTCTGTGATGCTGTCTGTATTAATAAAATTTTAATAGTATGATAACAAGGCTCACAATAGCTTCTATTTGCAATCATCCATCCACCCACCCTTTCATCCATCCATCCACCATTCATCCACCCACCCTTTCACCCATCCATCCATCATTCATCCACCCACCCTTTCAGCCATCCATCCACCATTCATCCACCCACCCTTTCAGCCGTCCATCCATATACCCTTCATCCATCCACCCTGGAGACTGCCCTCAGCCTGGCTATGCCACCCTTAGCATGCCAGGGTACCTCTGTGCCAGGCACCCCTGGCACCCGCAGCATCCACCAACATGAAAAAAGTGCTTATCACTCCTTTCACTTTTAATGTACACGTGTTATCTCCCCCCCGTCTGTGATGCTGTCTGTATTAATAAAATTTTAATAGTATGATAACAAGGCTCACAATAGCTTCTATTTGCAATCATCCATCCACCCACCCTTTCATCCATCCATCCACCATTCATCCACCCACCCTTTCACCCATCCATCCATCATTCATCCACCCACCCTTTCAGCCACCCATCCACCATTCATCATCCATCCACCCACCCATCATTCATCCACCCACCCTTTCATCCATCCATCCACCCATCATTCATCCACCCACCCTTTCATCCATCCACCCACCATTAATCCACCCACCCTTTTAAGCCGTCCATCCACCCACCCAACATTCATCCACCCACCCTTTCAGCCACCCATCCACCATTCATCATCCATCCACCCACCCATCATTCATCCACCCACCCTTTCATCCATCCACCCACCATTCATCCACCCACCCTTTTACGCCGTCCATCCACCCACCCAACATTCATCCACCCACCCTTTCAGCCACCCATCCACCATTCATCATCCATCCACCCACCCATCATTCATCCACCCACCCTTTCATCCATCCATCCACCCATCATTCATCCACCCACCCTTTCATCCATCCACCCACCATTCATCCACCCACCCTTTTAAGCCGTCCATCCACCCACCCACCATTTATCCACCCACCCTTTTAAGCTGTCCATCCACCCACCCATCATTCATCCACCCACCCTTTCATCCATCCATCCACCCATCATTCATCCACCGACCCTTTCATCCATCCATCCACCATTCACCCACCATTCATCCACCCACCCTTTTAAGCCGTCCATCCACCCACCCAACATTCATCCACCCACCCTTTCAGCCACCCATCCACCATTCATCATCCATCCACCCACCCACCCATCATTCATCCACCCACCCTTTCAGCCATCCATCCACCATTCATCCACCCACCCTTTCAGCCGTCCATCCGTATACCCTTCATCCATCCACCCTGGAGACTGCCCTCAGCCTGGCTATGCCACCCTTAGCATGCCAGGGTACATGAACCAAGTGCTTAGCACTCCTTTCATCGCTCCCTCGAGGCTCCAGGGTACTCCAGTGAAGCACACTGTCCACCACCCTGGCACCCGCAGCATCCACCCACATCAGTGTAACAGTGGGGGTAAACATTTTAATATTGTGTATTGCCCCTTAAAACACGAGAGCTTTAACATCGCACTAACGTAAATACGTTTATAACAGAACAGTGGGGGTAAACATTTTAATATTGTGTATCAGAATCAAAATCAGCCCCTTGCCCCTTAAAACACGAGAGCTTTAACATCGCACTAACGTAACAAAATCAGAATCAAAATCAGCCCCTTGCCCCTTAAAACACGAGAGCTTTAACATCGCACTAACGTAACAAAATCAGAATCAAAATCAGCCCCTTGCCCCTTAAAACACGAGAGCTTTAACATTGTGGACAAGAATTGCAATTAAAAAACCTTTTAATATTGTGGACATCGCATTAAAGTTTACATCGTTTAAAACACATCGCATTAACGTTTACATCGTAAAGTTGCGTTGTTGTGGCTTGCGACGATAGGCCTTACGATGTAAACGTCTAAGCGTTGCTGTGCCTTACGATGTAAACGCCTTTGCGATCTTGTACCCGCGTTGTAATGGCACCGCGAAGTTATCTCTTCGTTGCAATGGGTGTTCGCCCTTCTGAGTCCCATTAAAACTAGTGGCAATGCATCTGGCCACTCTAATGATGTTGATGCACACATTTTTCCCAGTCTTGACTTTATAGTGCCATTCAATTGTTCAACCACTCCAGAAGCCTCTGGGCGAGATGCACAATGCAGTTTCTGTTTGATTTGGAATGCTTCACAGATTATTTGAATCACTTCGCTGTTAAAATGTTTTCCTCTATCTGATTCCAAAGTTACTGGAAAACCAAATCTAGGAATGAGTTCTCGTAGCAACAGTTTTGCAACTGTAATGCTGTCATTTCTCCTAGTAGGGTAAGCCTCCACCCACTTTGAAAACAGACACACTATGACTAGTACATATTTCAGCCCTCTACATGGTGGTAACTGTATGAAATCAAACTGAAGTCTCATAAATGGACCCTCTGCCTTTCCAATTTTTCCAAATCCAATTACTGTCTTCCTCCCTGGATTATGCATTTGGCAAGTTAGACATCTCTGGCAAAGACTCTCTGCAACAGCTCTGAATTTGGGATTGTACCAATTTTGTCTGAACAGCCTAATCATTGCATCTCTCCCTATGTGTGTGTCTCCATGATGCATTCTAGCCATTTGTGAGAGTAAACAGTCTGGCATGACTGGTCGGCCATCAGCACTGATCCACACTTCATCATCTTCTCTTTGATAACAACCCACTTT
This sequence comes from Calotriton arnoldi, assembly GCA_963921515.1. Taxonomy (NCBI): domain Eukaryota; kingdom Metazoa; phylum Chordata; class Amphibia; order Caudata; family Salamandridae; genus Calotriton; species Calotriton arnoldi. The sequence continues at coordinate 300,894 of CAWUFW010008912.1, read as the reverse complement.
GATCCACAAATTCTTCTCACTTTCATCAACCTCATCTTGCAATTTCTTCACCTCATTCCAAGTTTCAGGTGGCATATACAGCATAAGTTGGCAGCTGATTCCCATTCTTTCCACCCTTTTATTGACTGACATTCTGGTTTTGGCACAATGTTGAGCCACCAGATCCGCATATCTGTTGCCGACTACCACCCAGTCATCTCCTGACTGGTGTGCGGCACATTTCACCACAGCCAATTCTTTTGGTGATTGTATTGCTTCTAGCAATTCCCTTACAAATTGTCCATTTTTAATGGGGGATCCTGAAGAAGTCATGAAATCCCTCTGCATCCATAGTTGGCCAAAATCGTACACAACCCCGTAACCATATTGGCTATCTGTAAATATGGTCACTCTCTGATTCCTCCCAATTTTGCATGCTGTTATCAAAGCAATCAATTCAGCTACTTGTGCAGATTTTACTCCTGGTAAATAGGATGCTTCGACTATTCCAGTTAATTCACATACCGCATAGGCAGCAGTTAGTTTACCATCTTCATGTCTTTGACATGAACCATCGACAAACAGCTCCCTGTCTGGCTTTTTAAGAGGCTGTTCCTCTATATCTGGACGTGGTTTTGTGCATAATTCTGTAATTTGTATACAATCATGTTCATCGTCTTTAATTCTTTCATGACATGGGTCTGGTAGTAAGGTTGCTGGATTTATTATAGTACACCTTACCATGTTCACATTTTCAGCACCCATTATTATTCTTTCATATTTAGTCAGCCGACTAGGAGTAAGATGCTGAGTTCGGGTTCTTGTCAACAGAATGACAACTGCATGTGGAACATACACTTTTACAGGGTGTCCCATCACAATCGACTCACTTTGTTCAATGCTCAAACAAGTAGCCGCTACTGCTTTTAAGCAACCAGGCAACGCTGCTGCTACTGGGTCCAATGTAGCAGAAAAATATGCTATAGGACGTCTTTCCAGTCCATGTCTTTGAGTTAGGACAGAAAGTGCACAATTTTCTCTCTCATGACAGATCAATGCAAATTCTCTTTTATAATCAGGCATGCCTAAGGCAGGTGTTGAACATAGGGCATTTCTCAATTTTACAAAAGCTTCTACACTTTCGTCCTCCCACTCAACAGGGTCCTTTGCTTTCTTTTTTGTCATGTTAATTAAGGGCTTAGCTAACATGGAAAATCCTGGTATCCATTGTCGACAGTAACCTACTATTCCTAGGAACATTCTCACTTGTCTTTGTGTTACCGGCATTTGCATTTTCTTTATTAAAGCTACTCTTTCAGCTGTTACTCTTCTTTTTCCTCTCTCAATTTGGTGTCCCAGATATTTAACAGCTGTTGTACAGAATTGCAATTTTTCAGGTGAGACTTTATGTCCTTCTTCTGCCAAAAGATTTAATAATGCTATGGAATCGACAACACAGTCCTCTCTGGTGTTCGATGCCACCAATAAGTCGTCGATATATTGGACTAAGACTGAGCTTCCTGGCATCACTAGTTTTTCAAGGCACTTTTTCAGTATCTGGTTGAAAATAGAAGGACTTTCTGTGTACCCCTGAGGAACACGATTCCACACATAAACTTTGTTCTCAAATTTAAATGAGAAAAGATACTGGCTGTCTGGATGTAATGGTATTGAAAAGAACGCTTGACACAAATCAATTACTGTGAACCATCCTGCACTCCATGGAATCTGGTATAGAATTACTGCAGGATTTGGTACTATAGGACAACATGGTTCTACAATCTTATTTATTTTCCTCAGGTCCTGAACAATCCTATATTTTCCACTAGGTTTCTTCAACCCCATTATAGGTGAATTACATGGGCTACTCATTACTTCTTTAATATTTTGTTCTACCATTCGATTTATTTCTTCAATGACTCCTGCTTTTACTTCTGCACTCATTTTGTACTGTCTGGTATTTGGGAAAATTGCACCTTCTTTTACAGTAATTTTAACTGGATCTATTTTAGCCATAAGTCCTACTTCCTTTCCGGTGAAATCCCATACTACGGGGTTTACTGTACCTTTTAATTCTTCTGGCAACTCATCTTTTGTTATTAACGAAAACATTTCATCCACTTCTGTACCTTGTTTTGCAATCATAATTTTATATACATGGTCTTCATCTGGTGTCTGAACTGCCACACCATCCGGTGTGCAGAAAATTGTACAATTCATCTTGCACAATAAATCCCTACCTAATAAGTTTACTGGACTAGAATCACATACTACAAATTGATGCATTTCTCTGAAGTTTCCAATTTTAACTTCCATTGGTTCGGTAAGAGGTGTCCTAATCCGCTGATTAGCTACCCCCACTACTTGGATATTTTCACCAGAGAGAGGAAGGTCTGGAATGTCTGCTGTTCTCACAGTAGATTGGGTAGCACCAGTGTCCAAAAGGAAAGTAATATTATTACCTTTCACATTCCCTTCAACATATGGACCTGACTGATCTACCTGTAAGGATGCGCCAAGTATGCACTCCTTCTTCCCCTCTCCTAGGCACCGTCATGGACTGAATTGACAGAAATCGTCCTGCAAAAGAAATTGTGATGTCATATAATCATTCTTACCACTTCCTCCTTGATATCCGACATCGGTACCATGCTTTGCTCTGCTTACATTACCCTGAACAGGAGCAGGTGGCGACTGACTCTGAGGATTTACACCCTGCTGTGAGTCATTCTGCGTCTGTGGATTTGAATTTTGATTTGGGCCATTATTATTCCTAATCTTTTTACATTCATCCTTCCAATGCCCCAATTTTCCGCATCCATGACAAGGAAATTTCTTTTTAGCTTCTTCTCTACTCATTCGACTTCTAAATTTTCCACCATTCCCAGTATCACCATTCGTTCCAGAATCTTTTCCTGGATTTTCACTTGGATTTTCCAAATTGATTCCCTGTTTCTCAGCCATTTTCACCTGTGCCCACATTACTTTTTCCTGCAATTTCTTATGTCTATCCTCAATATCATCTCCACAATATTTTGCATACTTCAAAATCTCATCTATGGGCTTTCCCTGCCAACACAGCATGTGTTGTTTAATCATCTGGCAAATCTCTGGCTTTAAACCATAAACAAACCGATACACAAACTGACTCATGTTCTTGTCTCCAATGTCCTCAAATCCACTATACTGTTTAAATACCTGCAATAAGCGCTCATAGTAGGAATGCACTGATTCATTAGCTTCTTGGGTAGTTCGATCTATTTTTACCCAATCTGTTTCTTTCGGTGGTATTTTCCCTTTCAGGTAAGTTATCACTTGCTGATACTTTTTCATCACATCATTTGACGGGGCACCTGTGTTCGGATCTCTAGGATATTCATCACTTGGCCAATCCACTGTGATTTTGCAATCTGTCCATAAATCGGCAGGTACCACTATGTCAAACAAACCATCCAAATCCTTCAACAATACCTTCGACACCTTTACAAACCTTTCAACCTGCTTGTACCATTCAATTGGCTTTTCCCTCAGCTTTGGAAAGTCATTCGTAAATGACAAAATATCCTGTCTGCTCCATGGGACATGTACATATCCTCCTCCCGCAACTTCTCGCATTGGATACATTTGATCTATTTTCCCTGATTCCTTCATCACATATTCTGATGCTGATCTACTTTTACGTGCTTCTTCCTTTTTCTTGGCCCACCTAGTTTTCCATTTATCTAGGACTCCCCATTTTTGCAAAACTAACATTAATTCTCTTATTTGTAATCTTCTTCCAGAGGCATTCATATTTTCTAAATCTTTGTCTGAAAATTCTGATCTATAGGGTTTCTGTAGTACTTTTGATCTCCCTATTTCTATGCCCATCTGTAGTGCTAAATTGGACAATTTTTCATGGAATATCTTTACATTTCTGGTGATACTCCTGCACAGGAATAATAATTCTTCTTCATCATAAGTATTTAAGCGTTCTGGTCCTATATTTCCTGCTATTATTTCTTCTAATTCAACTTTCAATTTATGAATGTCTATTATTTTTGGAGACGTACACTGTTTAACTGACCCTTGCACCCATCTTTCCAGATCTTCAGGTGTTACTATGGTAGCACTTTTTGTTCCCGATGAAGTCACTAAACTTACATCTTTTGAACCTCCAGGTACCTCTTTTCTGGGAGTACTATTTACAGAATCTCGAATAGGCAAGTCCATGAGTGATATTGTGGATTCACAGTCACTAAATTGATCCTCAATTACAACTGGAGCTTCAGGTTTGGGATTATTCACAACAGTAGGTGTAAGTATTGGTGTAGGACAGCTTCCCTGAGTACCATATAATGGAACTACTGGACCAATTGTTACTGGTATGGTCAACGAATCAGGATGCACTTTTATCTGAGTTATTTTCTGTATTAATTGTGCTCTGTTCTTTTCTAGGGCTTCTTTTTCTTTGTCATGAAGTATTCTACTCGTGGTGAATTCATGCATTACCTGTGGCACTAATGGAGTTTTTGGTGGTGCACTTGGGTTGCATCCACTTGTCCCTTCCTGATATGGTGGGGGATTTCTTAACATTTCCTCCATAAATTCGTCTTCAGACTCCTCATTTCTCATTAAATGTTTTGTCTTTTCTGTGCACTTATTTCCTAATTTTTCATCTGCTGAAAACAATGGATATAATCCATCTGTAATCATTGCCCTTCTCCATTGTTTCATCTGACCATCCCTAGACTCACGTTGAAATCTGGGAAAAAATCCTGGATAACTCCTATTACTCCGAGGTCGATCACGCTCAAATGCCTCGGTTTCCAATTCTTCTAGAGCTTCATATTGGGTTAATCTAGGTCTGGGTTCTAAGTCATTCATCCTCAATCTCAAGTTTTGAAGAATTCTTCCATTGAAGGTACCATTCTCAGGAAATGCTAATACTCCATCATTTTTGGTGTATTCTATCCAATTCTCCATCCATACACAAGTATGATAACCTCTTTCCATCATCATAAATGAAGCGGGCGTTTTAGCTGGTGGAATAATAATTCCTTCTCTAGTTTTGATTGGTTTGTCCTTTTTAAAATAATTCTTAATCTTTTGTAAAAATGACATTTTTCTCCTTTCCCGTACATTCTATCTAATCTTCGGTGTACAAAATTATATTCTGCAAAACCTAGGAATCTCCTATCCGGACGAGTTCCTGTTAAAGTCGGATCGCGTTTTAACATGCAATCTTTATCCACTAAGAGTTTGGCTTCTAAATTCTCGACCAATCAAATGTCTGCTAACTTTTATTTCTAAACCAATCCTTTCGCGGCCTTTTGGTGACGTTTATCTGTCAACCCCTCCTTTACAATCTGTTCTTCTCTGTCCCTCGCTGTTTCAACCAATCCCAGCGCGGCACCTGTGACGTCAGTACTACTCCTGACTACTGACCCCTCCTTTACAAGGGTTTTTCCACACCCGCTGATTCAACCAATCCCAGCGCGGCGTTTGTGACGTCAGCTCCCTCTCCGGCAGCTGATCCTTCCTTTACAAAAAATTACGCAAACTTATTTTCTCTATAAATCTTAATTAAATTTCAGTAACAACATAAAACATTCGCTATCGTGCCAGTTTCTCTAAATTCGAAAAGATAGTTTTTGCTCACACTTAGTAAAACCTTTCTGTTTACTAAACATACACTACGAGTAAAACATTTCCGTCTACTCTTCACACAAGCTCCAGAAATACCTGTTACTTCTCCAATGTTACCATTTCTAGGTGATATAACATCAAATTTTTACCAGCGTACTCTTTTGCTATTACTCACATGCATAGAGTCCCTAACGAGTACTGAAAGTCCTACTTAACTTTTCAGTACTATTTCTGCCTGACAGATAACCTCACTGCAGTATGGCTTCCACTTACCACCCGCTATTCCTTTTACCCCGGGGATTCTAGACAACATAAAACAAAAACTCAAAACATTTAAGCGGATATTAGTTCTTAAAAATACAAATAAAAATTCTCATTACCCAATTAACAAAAAGTAACCACAACCGTCCTCTGCTTACCAGAAAACTGATCCAGCGCGATATTAGCAAACAGCATTCACACACCATATACTCTTTTGGGCCCATACATTCACACTACGCTAATACTTACGCTGGATTTATCAGTTGTTACTCTTATCAAAAATCCCTGCTACCAATTACCTTCTGATTGAAGAGTAATGACTTACCGATGAATCCTTTGCTAATTGGGAAGTTTAAAATGAGTGACGTTCATTATCATACAAAATCCTGAAATAACCACTGAGTCAGGAAGTTTTAAATTGTTTATCTAAAGATTTAGCAGAGTAAAATACAAAGCCACATGGTACTTTAATCGTAATACCCAAGATTAAGCATAGAAATGATTATTGCTAATCAATGACGGTGTTTAAAGAAGAGAAGATAGAGATAGCAGCGCAACTAAAGGTTGCATTATATTTACCTAAGTGCGAGAACCAAACCCATTAGCCAAGGAGTTGAAAAAAAATAGGCCCCTGGAAGGATGAAGAGCAAAGACTCCTCCCGGATCAGGACAGGACCGGTGACCTCTCTACCACGACGCCTGCGTCGTTCCCCTCTCTGGTACTTCGCTTCTCCCCGATTCTCCCGTTTCTTCCTTCTAATGGATTCCGCCGCCCCCACCTCAGGACCTCTCTGGACAGCGGTTCGGTCTGCAATCGATCAGCTTGACAGTCTGGAGCTAACAGCTTATGCTCTCGAATCTGGTCCCTTGTGCTAACTAATTTGCTAATTCTATATCTATTATACCCTTCTACGCCCATGTACCTCCCCTTTATGTTGCCAACTTATGGTACCACTACTTCTGATTGGACAGGGACAGGGGGTTGATCCTCACACCATATTGAATTTACTTTATTTCATAAGGTTCTTTGTTCTAAAATACCGCCCCTCAAATGTAATACATTGGCTTTATTTCCCACCCGTCTCATGACAAAGTTTGTGCCTTTTTCATGTACAATGTTACAAAATTTAAGAACATTCGAGGATGTGACAATATAGGCCATCAGGTCACGGCCTTGGACGACGTCCAGGTTGACTTCATCCTTTCCGCTCTGGGCAGTCTGTCAAGGAGCATGCGCAGAACCCACATCATTCGAGTTTTCAGTTCACCAACCCAGGCCCAAGTTTACGAACTAATAAAAGTCAAAGAAGAAAATATTAAAATCACAAATAAAATGTTTCACTGTATACCCACTATTTCTATTCTATTCCCAATTTAATTTTATATACTATCCCGCATTAGTAGCGTTAAGAAAACGATAATTTAAAATGACACAAGAGCAAGCTGAAGCATGTGAAAACATTAAGCAGCCATTTTATGCACACTGCGCAGAAGCAGAAGTTTCCCACCAAGCAAAGCAAGACGTCACACCATGTGATCAGATTGCGACATGCGCAGATAGTTTCCCACGCTTTAGAGGCCATTTTAGATTACAGACAAGCGTTATTCGTTAGTAAAAACACATAGGCAAGCTTCCTTGCTATTCGTGTAGTGTATACAAAGGTTAGTATTAACAATACAAATTTAATAAATTAATACTATGAGGAGGATTGCGTACAAGCAAGTTTCATTTATGAAACCTTGCTCCATCACCTGCCCTGAAGGTCTTGATATATGTCTTTTATGCCTTGCGTAGTCAGGATAAAAAGTACTATACAATATGCTTGCATAGTACGCACAGTAATAATGGGCTTTCTGCAAACCTCTACAGCTTAAAAAGCTGTATTCCAAAATGCGTCCTGGGCTAATTGGGCCAAGCTTTTAACATCAATCATTTTTACACAGCCCACTTCTGCCCATACTAACTCCCACATGGGTGCTTAAAAAAATCACTGCACCGCAAACAAAAGTAAAAAACATTGTCATTTACAACGCCAATAGCTCTAACTTCCACAAATGCCAGACCGATTGCTTTGCAAATGCTTGTTATATAATGCAATAAACAAGACTGTACAAGAATTCCAAGAAAAATCCTGAATGTGGGCATCTAGCCACATGGACCTGGGAAACTTGCAGACCTGGTTATAGGTTGAGTATTCAGCTTGTCAGTGTAAGTCTGGAAGTCGAGTTGCTGCAAAGACAGAGGCAGTCAATCAATCAAAATATCTTTATTTGGTTCCAAGAACCATAAAAGTTCACAAAAACCTGTTACTAAAATGAGATTTCATATCATGATTACAGAGGCATGGATAAAAACAGACAATAAAAGGTAAACAATATGGGATTTGAGCAAGTTTGAAAAGAAACATTGATTACCCCAAACATGCATCTCTAATGTCACCCGTACGATTTCATCCATTTAATTAATTTTGTAAAAGGGTAACACAGGTTTTAATTAAGTTACAGTAACTCATAGCGTTTTCTTACAGACATCGCAACTCTAATAAAATTTGAAACAGCAATGCAAATAGTTGAAGTAGACAAAGACTGTAAAAATGTAAAACCACCAATATAGGTGCATGGCCGTATTTCCCTGAGGATTGGGGTTAAAAATTTCCCTCTTGGCTCTTTATAAAGAGGACAGAATAAAATTAAGTGCAACGTGCTCAGAGGTAGTCAATGTGGTTGCGATTCTATTTGGGCACTGTAAAGGACTGTGATTCGTGGACTTGATTTTTTTATTTCCTATGTTCACAAAATGAGTGTTTTTTGTGTTATTGATTGTTTATTGACTGGTGTGAGTTTCAACAGTCAGAAAGAGAAGCATCATTACCGCCTATGTGTCTTCACAAGGACTGAAAATACTTCATTGAACAGCTAGAAAAATATTATTGCTTTCATCTATCAATTCTTGACTGTTCCAGAATAACAAAACTTAAATGGTCCAATATTTTTGCTAAGAAAGGTGACATCAAGCTTCTATGGCCAGTCATGCCACTAAACCATAGACGTTGTATTGAGGAGTACAGTCTCAGACACAATCCTTCACGGTGAATGTTCCCTGCAGTGTTTCTTCAAGCTGACGTTTCCCTTTTCAAGAAGGCCGTCTCAGTTTAGCTCCTAAATCTGATGCTTCCCGTTCTAAGATGGCCGCCGTCGATCTATCTGTCTGTTGCTGCCCTTTTACTACAGTGGGCCCTGCCTGTTTCAATATGGTCGCAGTCTCGTGAGTACGTGCTTCCGGAATCCGGCTTCTACGGTGGCCGCGCTGCTGAATTACACTGTAGGAGTGCTCGGAGCAGAAAATGACGGCGATCTCGTTGCGAGGAGGGAGTTAAAGGTAAAAGCAAACAGGGGGCGTTAGGGACGGGTAGAGCTGAAGGTTTGAATTAGTATCTCTGCAGGCTGAAAGAGAAGGGTTGGAAGCTGAAGGGGGAGGCATGCCTGAAGGAAGAGGGCAGGTGTATTGGCTTAGGTTGCTGCTTATTGGGACTAGGGGGGTGCGGGGTCATGTTTGTGGGCAGGTGGTGATAGGTCTGTGGCTTGTAGGCTTAGCTGGGTGATTATGGAGTAGTTGTGATTCTACTCTAGATGTCTACACGCCCCCTCTTCCCACACACATCTTTCCCTTACAATCACACGATGGAAATTATTTCAAAGAAGGCTGGTATATCTGTACACTAGACAGACGGGTCTTGGTTCTGACCGTGGGGAATGAGCCAAGGGACTGGGTTGGGGGCTGGTTTGAAAGCTGGTAAGCAGTATTTATGCTTCAGTGGCGTTTACCAATGTTCAGTAGTAGATAGAGTTCTTGGGGGCGTTGTAAGAACAAGACAAGTTCCCTCATCAGTCTTGTGTGTTTGTTGGCCAATCCCCTGTTACTTTGCCGTGGAAGTGAGACAGGCTGCCACAGCAGTATATGTATTTGTACATAGTGAATGACCCCGGAGTTTTTGTGTGGCAGTGAAGCACGTTGCCTCATCGGTCTGTATAATTCAACCTTCTCGGGGCTGTGCATGGTGACCCGGTTGCGTGCTCGTACATATAGACTGATCTAAAGTGTTCGTATGGAAGTGATGTAGGCTGTACCACACGCCAAAAAGGGGCCTATAACTAATAACGATAACAGTAGTTCAGATCTGGTCCGGGAACATGCAAAAGTCTCAATCTGCTGCAATTATTGCAATAGAACATGTCTGCATCATCTACTTTAAATCTAGATGCCGCTCCCTATGTTAATTTATTGACCTCAAACAAACAGTGCAAAGCAAGCTACGCTACCAGTCCACACTGAACAAAGTGCTGTCCTATCCCCCGACCTGGGAATAGAACACAAAAACACAGAGGATTATATTGCCGTAATGTCAAGGGAGATTATTGAAATTGAAATTATAAGAACCCTCCATCTGGATTTTATTGATCTATTGCAAAGTTCTGCAATGAAACTTCCTATCAACGGAGCTCGCCTGCTTGATGTCCTTCATACGTTCCCATGTCTTCGGTACATCAATTCGAAATACATTGACTTAATTCAAATTTGTCAGCCTTACTAACAATATCAGGCCTTTGGACTTGTTAAGTGTTAGGACACAAAATCAGCAATCTGACTTTAACAATGCAGATTTACTGAAAATACCGCAGTTCTTTCTTTGCCACTGGAGAAGGCAGCACCAAAACTTGCGCCCCACAATCAAATTTACATTTGCAAACAATACCATGCACAGTGCACATCAGTATTTGCAGGCCACAAGAAATTATAAAAATGGTACCAGACCTGCCGGTATTGTGACTTGAATAATTTAATCGACCTAAGTGTAATGCTCTTGAACCATAAGCTCAGTCACCTTTTTATTTATCACATATGAGAGCACCTTCAAATATGTCAGTTCTTGTTTGATTTAACAGACTAAACTTTTGATTCACTTATAATAGGAACAAAGACCATATATAGGGTACATGTTACCCGACTAGCCTCTTAGTTCACTAATAGCATTGTCACTAGGGCCAGGCAGGCATGTTTCTCCGTTCATGCTTAAAAACTTACTTTTAATAAATATATTACTAAAAGCATAAGCATAGGAAATGTGTTGTCATTTACATACAGCACATTCCCCATTGAAATTTCCACAAACTTTACCACAGACATGCAGTTTGACTGATAAAACTATATAGCGTACAAACGTTAATGTGTGAAAAACTGATTTCAGCAAATATTTATCATTTGCACATCACTAAGTAAAGTGTTCTGATTTGTTTTGATCTAATTAAAATCTTTGTTTCCATCACACTTCAGAATTACAAAACAAATGTGCTTTCCAATCACGGATATATTTTGAAATTGTACTGTTCATTTACAATCTTGTAATGCTGAGTGGTCGTGAAAAAAACGGACATCCTGCAGCCTTTGATTTAACACTCCCAGTACCCCAGGTTGATTGTGAGATAGAGGATTTTGTAAAGTGAACTAACTTTGTAGTCAGAGAAAGAAAAGTAAACGTCAATCTCCGGGATAAAATAAGCAGAAATTTGTAAGAAGACATAAGCCTACATTTCACTTCAGTCTTTCAATGCATAGCAAATGTGACAAGATTTAAAGGCATCTTTATTGATCACTCACTCATTGAATAAACAGAACTTTTGTAGGAAAGTTGTTATTTACAATATGGATCTCAACCACTAGTGTTCCCTGGTTGCCTTTTGTGCCATGGATTTATATTTTAATTGGACTATGTATGCTGCGTCTGCGTTTTAACAGTTCCGTAAAAATTCCCAAACTTTCCATGTTTTCTGTTGGACTCTTAGCTTCAAGATATTCTGCCAAGATGGAACAAGCATTTGCAATGCAATCGGTCTCGCCTTTGGGACCTTATATGTATTTAGCTATGCAGCACAGTAGCCTGGGTGCTGAAACATCTACTGTTCTTTAACATGGAGGAAAAGTAAGCACCAAACTGCGTGACACACCAGGTATGGGAACACATGGAGAGAAATATTGCCTTTCAGCGGGAAATGGTATAGTCCAAAGCTCTGTTTTTAATATAAAATCAGGGCCTTCGGTGGTCAGATCACTGAAAATACAAAATTTGAAAAAAATATTATTGTCTACGGGTGCTCGTGGAAGACCATTTCTATGGACTGGAATCTAGAGAATGCTAAAGTGATTCTGGTACTTTACTGACCTCTGTTGGTCGTTTTCTATCAAGAAAGTTAAATAGAGGCAGTTGCCAGAAAAATAAAAAAAGAAAGTTCCTCAGCAGAAAGCAATTCTGGTATTTTACTGACCTCTGCTGGTCGTTTTCTATCAAGACAGTTAAATAGAGGTAGTTGAACAGAAAAAAAAAGTCCCTAAGCAGAAGCAGACAAGTCCTAGGGCTGATCTCCAGAGCCCACAAAGTACATATACATATAAGTATATAATAAGTATATACTAAAGTATATACAAGAGGTCTCGAATGCTCGACCTAAAAATAGGCAGTAATCTGAGTGGGCTACTATGACCTAGAATGATAAGTGGCAGTAACTGTGGTATGGTGGGTCCTGTGTTTTTACTTTAGTTCTTGGTCTGCCGTAAGGGCCATTATCTTATTAAATACTCTTGCTGAGCTTTTTAGGTCGAGCCTGCGCTGCTCTGCGAGGCATGCTGTATTCAGGTAGGGACTTGAAGCTCCGCCTACACTCCGCCCATATTTTTCATTGGCTTGTGTCATTGTCCAGTGTAAACTGTGGCTGTTCATTGGTCAATAGCCTTAGTAGTCCCTCCTTAGAACCGCCTTGTCTCATTTTATAACCTCCCATGGATATATCCCCTGTTTCGTCTGTTGTTACTTGGTAGGCTTTAATTACAGCCTCCAAGCACTATTTTCTCAAATTGCTTTGTCCTGCCTGCTCTCCTAACGCTTTAAAAAAAATTTGATAGCACGAACACATTTGCAATGCAATAGGTCTTGCATTTGCCAGAGTTTATCTATTGGCATTGTAAATGACAATGCCTTTTATTTATCTGTTTTAAAAACAATACCTAAATAAAAGGCATGGTCATTTACAATGCCAATAGCTCAAACTCTCATAAATGCAAGACCTATTGCATTGCAAATGCTTGTTACTGACAGCCGCTGGTGCTGTGATTTTGTAATGGTCATGCTGCAATGTGGTCAAATAAAGTGTTTTGCAATAATTTGTGCTGCAAGCTGGGAGACCAAGCTAATCACCTTTACAATAATTTGTGTTGCAAATGGAAAGAATAAAGTACTGAAATTACCACAGCATTTGAGGTAAGTCCAAGGAAAGTGCAAAATTATAATGCAGCGTTTAGTTTATATAGGCAGAATGTGCCTACTTCTTTAGCCTGTTACTGAATAGTAGCATTCAAAAAAGGAAGAACAGAGATAAAACGAGGAGGCATTTATACCAGTTGTAAGCAAACTGCTAAATGAATACGATTTACTTTAAGCGCCACAGTGCCATCTTATTTACACCTCGGTTACATTACATTTCACTCGGTTTGTTACTGTTGTAGCATCTGCAGACCTGTTCTGTAACTAAATGGCTTGATGGCTTGGCTGGCTGTGACGTAGCTCCTGGCTGAGCAAACTTACTGAAATTCACATAAGTTGGCAACCATCATGCATACCTTAACAAAATTACAAATATGAACAAAACTGCAGCAGGCAAAACAATATACAGCCTCTCTCAATAGGGTCTAACAAGAATCATTACAGTAAAATTCAACTTCCAGGCTTTGTAAGAGTGTGTAACCAACACTAAAATCGTTGCCTACTATGGTAATTTGTGAGCTTACCTTTAGCCAAATATCATTTCTACGTCCTATAACATAATGCGATAACAATCCACTGCTCGAGGTCTATTGGCTTTACCATATGTTTTGCACAGTAAATAAGCTAGACCTACTGCCTTTCTATGACATCTGGTGTGACATTTCCTTTGACACCAAACCTAAAGCTACTCCGCAGAAGGTTTCCATGCCTGGTTCAGTGCTGCCCTGAACACTATAGCCCCTTGAAGGTCAAAAGGGTCACTAGTTGTAAACCTGCTGTGCCCTGGTCATTAAAGAGATTAGGAGCCTAAGACAGGAATGCCGCAGACGAGCGGTAATGGAGAGCTGACCCTAGCCCCTTGAAAAAGATAAGCATAAAGCTCTCCTCCTGCCTTACAAATTAGCCACTAAGTCAGTGTGAGAAGTTGGCCTGGTATATGCTGTTCCCTAATTAAAGTGGACACCTTGCACCAGGGCAAATCGACTCTTATGGTAGATAGGTTTAAGACAACCTTTTAAAGAAAGCTATCCTAGTGGTAGCTGTGGAGAGCAGCCTTCAGGCTAAGTCTCGGAGGAATGTAAAGCAGCTTGTTTTACCATATAATCTCTTGAATCACCAAATGAAAAGACACCACACAGGTATATATATCAAATATATATGTATTTATTTCTAAATAACTCTCTACTAATCTCTTTATGAGATTAGAAGACAAACATATGCACAAATCAACGTTTCACAATAAGTTAAGCACAAAATATGGCTGGGGCCCTAGGGGCGTACCAGACCATATACTAAGTAAGAGACTTAGAAACAACGACTTGCAAGGAGACAAGGCCTAGGGCCTTCAGAAGTGCTGGGGCCTCACGAAACCACCCAAGGCAGGTAAGTAAAGGACCCACGGGGGACGCGTGCAGTGTGGATACACAGGCGCGAATCGCCGTTAACTTCAATGGGGCAAGTCGCGGTTGGAAATAAAGAGTTTTAGGATACTTCGGGAGAACCTACAAGCAAGTCACTTACAGGGTAAGTAGTTCTAGGGCCCACACCCACAGGAGCACCGTAGTGCTGGAGTTACCTCACCCAGGGAAGCCGGGTGCACAGGTGTCCTTTGGTGTCGGGTCGCGGCGTCGTTTTCAATGGCGAACAAAGAAGACTTGCTGCTTGCGGGAGCTGAAGAAGTGTCCGGTGGAATCCAAGCCTGGATTCTGAAGAAGGATGACCTGAAAGCAGAGGGGACAGTGTTCAAAGTCACTTGGCAGTGACCCGGGGCAAGGAAGATGGATGCCCACCGTCGTCGGTCGCTTCAGGTCGGTTGCAGGTGCCTTGACTCTTCAGCCACGTGGTCCAGGAGGCGTCGACGACGACCAGGAGCTGGATTCGGTGTGTCCCTCGACGTCTGCAGCTGACTGCGGTGTCGGCAACTCGATCGGAGCCAACAAGCCTTGGCAGCCGCAAGTCTCGGGAGATGAAGAAAAGTCGATGGCGCAGACCAGCAAGGTCTGTGGGACTCACCCAGCGAGGGTAAGTCAGGGCAGGCCTGGAGCAACCAGGGGAGCCCTTTGGTTTCTTTAAGAAGTCTTCTGGGGACCCACAAGCCAGCGGGCAAGGGATCGCGAAGACACCTCGGGCGGAATCACTCAACAGGGGCCCACGGTCACTCGGGACGGTGTAGGCCTCTGATCTTCGGAGGGATTCCTGCTGGAGGTCGGGACCACACGTGGTCCAAAGCACAAGTTCGTAGAACGTTGTGAAGGGGTTGCACTCGACAATAGTGCACGGTACCCAGGGGTCGCGGTTCCTCGTTACTCGTGGGGTCCACTTGCCTCAGCTTCGCTGGGGACTCACGATGGCCTGGGAGAGGTCAGGAAATCCACTTCTTGGGCTGCAGGGACTTCGGACTCCGGCGGGAGCGGCGTAGTTTGCGACCGTCGTTGTCGTTTTTGGTGCCTGCCAAGCAGGGAGTCACTCCTTGACTCCAAGGGAGATTCTTCTGTCTTCCAAAGGTAGTGGAACGTCGAAGGGCCAGGATTCTTCTGTAGAGCGTCGTCCAGGGGTTATCTGCTTTGCAATGGCAAGGTTCCCCCTCTTATACTAAAAAGAGGGGATGGACTAGCTCTATGACCCCACCTATGGGAGGGTCAAGGGAGGGGTGGCTACACCCACTTCCCTTTGTCCAGTTTCGCGCCAGAGCAGGGGCAGGTAGCCCCTGAGCTGGTTTGAACTGGCATATGCACAGAGGAGCCTTCTGCTCCCCCAGTGCAGGACTTCAAAGCACTCTAAGAGTGCACCCACCCAGCCCCAATACACTAAACCCTGTCTGGAAGGTGGTTACACCTCCCTGTGACAGGATGCCTATTGTTGGGCTTCCTCCACTGTGAGTTTCGGTCATCAGCAGGAGGGCAGCCCAGTGTCTGTGACTGGTGGCATCCATTTTGTGATGCCAGGGCTCTTTAGGATTCTACCGCGTTTCCACAGCAGGTACATGTCTTATCCCTCTAGAAGGGTGGAATGCTACCCCCGCCGCCAAGATTGGCGGGGGGTAGTATTCCAAGATGTTTGACACCAAACACGACATGTTTTGATGCAGCCATTCCAAAGTTAGCATTTACCGCGAGGATATAATGCACTTAAATAGTATATGGTTTAACCGCATCCACAAACAGCACCAGAGAATAGACTCTGAGAGCTGCAGAGGGGCCCTGCTCAGGCAGAGGCACCCCCTCACATAGAAGCCAAGCACCCTGCCCTCAGGATTGATAGGGCCTGCCTTAGGGGTGACTGATAGGTTTATATGTGTGTGCAGGAGAGATATAGGAAACCTATATCTCAGTGAGGGGTGCTAGCACCACCTCACCCAGGCTGCAGTAGCAGGCCTGTGGTGTCAGATTTAGACTGCTTCCCAGGGGTGGCATAACACATGCTGCAGCCCCTGGTAGGCCTGTGAAGTACCTATGCCCTTGGCACCTAAGGTACCATATACTAGGGACTCATAAGGCACCACAGTATCCAATCACTAGTGCACCTAGAGTGCACTCCATGTCGTTTAGAGAGAGCAGATAGACTGGGGCCCTGAATAGCAGGGTCCCAGTCCAACTAAGTCATAAACCAGCAAAACACCATAAAAAAAGTGGGGGCAACCATATAGTCAGATTCCACCTTCCTACATAACCCCCCCAAACGAAAGGAGATAAGGCTAACCTTGGCCAGTTGAGCCTTTATTGACTAAGTGGCCATATAAGGAAGCACCTGCACTAGCATGGTTGCCCCCTGTCTTATGGTCCACTAAGCAATCCCTCACCCTAAGGGTATGAGAGGGTCTCCACCATGGGGAATCACTACCTGTGGTGTGCTTTGGTAAAGTACCAGGCTGGTGAGGTGTCTGAGTAGGGAAGTGTGGCCCTAGGAATGTTGGCCTCAGCTTTCTCAGCTCACTGGTCACCATGTATGCCTGTCTTTCCATGACTGAGTGGTACTCTGCTCTAAGGGTCAACCTTTGACTGCCTACAGCCGGGGGTTGGGTCCCTTTGGGTGGAACACTGGAGGGACATGGCATGTTTGGAACCTTTTGGTCCCAGGTTTGCCCTTGCCTAACAGAGTCCTTCTGGGGAGGTCCCTACATAAAGGTATGGGGGATCCCTCAGTGGGTTGAGGAATTTCTACCTGGCTAGGGCTACTAGCCTGGGTGCCCCTAATCTGCTGATGGGGGGTTCCTCTGGACAGGGGGCCCTGGGGGGTCCACTGACCTCCCTGACCTCTGCAGCCCTGGGCTGACTGAGGCAGGGTAGAGAGGGGCAGGTTACCTGCTCCAGACTGGGTACCACCTTGTAAGGGTCCTCTGCCATCAGGGGGTGGCCAGGCCAGGCCTGACTACCTCTGTGGCAGTTCCTTCACTAGGGGTAGGGTCAGTTCCCTGAGGAGGCTGACCCTTACCTACTGTCTGGAGGGAAGAAGACTTTTCTTCAACCCTTGTGCTCTCTTTCGGGGGAGAGTGGGCCATTCTTTCAGGCTCCATCTCTCCAAATTCTTGGGCTGGGGCTGTGGCCATCACAGCCCCACTAACCTTGCAGGGACGCCCAACATCCTAAGATGGGTTTGGTGTTCAACTTCAGCCCAGGCTGAAATTTCCAAATCATTGCCCATCAGGCAATCTACAGGTAGGGTTGGGGACACTGCCACTCTTTTGGGCCTGTGACCCCCTCCCAGCTGAGATTGACTATGGCCATGGGGTGATCTGTTCTGACACCATCAATGTTGGTCACCTGGTATTTAAACTCAGGTAAAAGCTGGTGAGGGGGACTAGTTTCCCTGCCACCATGGTGACACTAGCCCCTGTGTCCCTAAATGCCACAGCTTTCTGACCATTAATCATTGGCTCCAGTCTGTACCTGCCCAATGCTATGGGACCCATGGTAAAGGTGGCATATCCTACACCACCATCAGAATCTGAGGAGTCTGTTGAGGGGTCCTGTCTAAACTAGGGCCCACCTCTGTTCCTCTTGCAAAAGCACCTAACTTTTTGGGTGCACTACTCCCAACTGGAGGATTACTACTGGTAGTACCAGGAGGGGTGGTAGTAGTTGTTGGAGGAACATTTTCTTTATTGCCATTCCTGGGACAACTGGGATCAGATTTCCAGTGCCCAGGCTTTTTACAGACATGGCAATAGGGTTTCTTTTCAGGAGAGGAAGGAGTTTGGGACCCACCCCCAGAAGAGGAATTTTGGGGCCCTGTAGTGGACTTATCCTTGGATTTATCCCCACCTTTCTCTTGGGACTTGGTAGAATCTTTCTTGTGGTCACCACCCTGATTCTTAGGCCTTACTCTGGTTCTGACCCATTTGTCTGCCTTCTTTCCCAATTCTTGGGGAGAGGTCAGATCAGAGTCCACCAGGTACTGGTGTAAAAGCTGGTTTTGACAATTATTAAGGATCTGTTCTCTCATCATTAGATTATAAAATCCTTTGAAATCAGTAACCCTACTGCCAACCAGCCAACCCTCCAGAGCCTTGGATGCACAATCTACAAAGTCTGTCCAGTCCTGAGTCTGTGCCTTCTGGGTATCTCTGAACTTCAACCTGTACTCTTCAGTGGTTAAGCCAAACCCATCTATCAGTGCACTCTTCAGGACCTCATAATCATCAGCATCCTCTTCTCTAACAGTGAGGAGCTTGTCTCTACCTTTATCTGAAAAGGAGAGCCACAAGATTGCTGCCCACTGCTTTTGGGGGACCTGCTGTACTCTACAGGCCCTCTCCATAGCAGTTATCCATTTGTGGATATCATCCCCACTCTGGTAGGGAGGAACAACCTTGCTCAGGTTCCTATGGTCAGGGACATATTCTCTGCCTCTAGGGACACTGTTGCTGCCACCAGGGGTTCTAAACCCTCCCTTCTGGAAGCTCTCTGGATCTCCAGGGCTTCTCTATCCAGTGCCAACTGCTTGGTTCTGAGGGCCACTTTGGCTTCCTCATACTGGAGCAGTTTGCACCTTCTCTCAGAGGAGGTCTCTCTTAAGTTAAAGTATGAGCTCCTCTCTTGGACAAATTCTCTGCCAGAGTGATAAGAGTGCTCAGATTCCCTGGAAGGGGATCTGTGCCTCTCATCCACTCTGCCAGTTCTCTTAGGGAGAACTCCTCTGTCCTGTTCAGGCTCCTTGAAGCCTGGCCCTTCAACCACAGAGTCTTGGTCATTCGGATTGTCCTCATCTGACCCAGATACTATGATTGACCCACCCACTGATTCAGACCCCTTAGCTCCTAGAGCCAATCTAAGGTCATCTGCTGTCAGCAGATCTATCAGGTGTAGTGTTGAGGGACTCTGTCCTAGTCTCAGGTGTCTGTCAACACACATGGCTCTCAAGTCAGAGAAAGCCATGTCCTTATACTGAGGCTGAGTGGATCCACTGGGTCCACCCTTTAAGGACATTCTAGTGTTGTGCAGTGTTGTACTACCTACACTAGTTTGTGGCCTACTGATCCTAGCTTGAGCTGTGGAAAGGGTGTGCTATCCCTTGGCACACAGCTCTAAGTTCAGTAGAACTTATTGATACTAAGCTTGACTTTATATGTACCTTGAGTACCTATAATGGTTTTCAGTTAGTAATTCAAATAGAGATTTTCTGGTAAAACAATGGCAAGCTGGAATCCCACACGCTGCCCACCAATGTGAGAAGTTGGCCTGGTATATGCTGTTCACTAATTAAAGTGGACACCTTGCACCAGGGCAAATCGACTCTTATGGTAGATAGGTTTAAGACAACCTTTTAAAGAAAGCTATCCTAGTGGTAGCTGTGGAGAGCAGCCTTCAGGCTAAGTCTCGGAGGAATGTAAAGCAGCTTGTTTTACCATATAATCTCTTGAATCACCAAATGAAAAGACACCACACAGGTATATATATCAAATATATATGTATTTATTTCTAAATAACTCTCTACTAATCTCTTTATGAGATTAGAAGACAAACATATGCACAAATCAACGTTTCACAATAAGTTAAGCACAAAATATGGCTGGGGCCCTAGGGGCGTACCAGACCATATACTAAGTAAGAGACTTAGAAACAACGACTTGCAAGGAGACAAGGCCTAGGGCCTTCAGAAGTGCTGGGGCCTCACGAAACCACCCAAGGCAGGTAAGTAAAGGACCCACGGGGGACGCGTGCAGTGTGGATACACAGGCGCGAATCGCCGTTAACTTCAATGGGGCAAGTCGCGGTTGGAAATAAAGAGTTTTAGGATACTTCGGGAGAACCTACAAGCAAGTCACTTACAGGGTAAGTAGTTCTAGGGCCCACACCCACAGGAGCACCGTAGTGCTGGAGTTACCTCACCCAGGGAAGCCGGGTGCACAGGTGTCCTTTGGTGTCGGGTCGCGGCGTCGTTTTCAATGGCGAACAAAGAAGACTTGCTGCTTGCGGGAGCTGAAGAAGTGTCCGGTGGAATCCAAGCCTGGATTCTGAAGAAGGATGACCTGAAAGCAGAGGGGACAGTGTTCAAAGTCACTTGGCAGTGACCCGGGGCAAGGAAGATGGATGCCCACCGTCGTCGGTCGCTTCAGGTCGGTTGCGGGTGCCTTGACTCTTCAGCCACGTGGTCCAGGAGGCGTCGACGACGACCAGGAGCTGGATTCGGTGTGTCCCTCGACGTCTGCAGCTGACTGCGGTGTCGGCAACTCGATCGGAGCCAACAAGCCTTGGCAGCCGCAAGTCTCGGGGAGATGAAGAAAAGTCGATGGCGCAGACCAGCAAGGTCTGAGGAACTCACCCAGCGAGGGTAAGTCAGGGCAGGCCTGGAGCAACCAGGGGAGCCCTTTGGTTTCTTTAAGAAGTCTTCCTAAATCTTTTTCACAGAAAAAATCAGGGCAACTAACAACTTCAGGGGTGTGGAATTTAATAAAATATCTACTTGTCCATGGGGCAAGTTGCTTCATAAATCTACTAGTCCTGTAACAAAATCCACATATCTCTTTTGTGCCATGTAATTCGACGACAAATTATGGCAGCAATCTCATTATATAAGAGTTCTGATATAGTCTCTTTGATTATGCCAGGGCTCGTACCATAGTAGGGTTTGAATACTAGCAATTACCTTATTTTGCCACGTTTTCGCAGATCGAAATGCTGGGGCTGAAGGTAGTGCCAGGGTTGGAATGCCCTTTTGGGTCTATGCATTCCTACTAACTTGCATTTTTTAAGGATTTTACCAACTCGTCTTTAATCTTTTCCCCTACTGAGAAGTTGAAAATGTACTCCTGACAATGGCAGACGTAAAACGTCTTCCAGGGCTTGGAAAAACATGGTTGGAGTGAAAGTGAACTTGTAAAAACTCAACAGATTTTCACATGAGCAAATCTATTCATGCGTATTTGCATATGCTTAAATGCATTTGACAAATATTTTCTAGGAGAACTATTTCTTGGCCTACTCCTGTAAATTCTTGTGAATTCATGATTCGTAAATCTGCGCTTAATGTAAGGACATATACCATAGGTGCACTTTTTAGACTTTATTTAATAATCGGGCCCCTAATTAGGTCTGGCGTTAACCATGAGCTTTTGTGTTTATTAAAATTCTCTTTCTCTTTCCTGGCTTCACTTTAAATGACAGTATTCTGCTCTTTCACAAGGAGCATATTGGCACACAAAGTAGTTTTGTTCAGTGCCAGCAATTACTATGGCAACGTGTGCTTTTTGAGACCAAAAACAATTTTTGCTTTTTCCAATGTTTATTATAATGGTTAGGGCCCGGCAGCTTCCACACCAATAAGGTTTTACAAAATACATGCCAAAACAAGACACACTGACAAAACCAAAAGGCTGACCACCAATTTCAGGCCTACTGGCTTTGCCAGTGCTTATTTATTTTTATGTTTCCCATAATCTTATTGAAACTGGTTACACTGATTTCCCATTAGGAATATTTTTGGGAAATACTAGCATACATCAACACATTTGACTAAATGATGCTGCAAATAAATGGTACATCACATTTTTCAGTAGTTTAGTGAATTGTTTTTTTTCCTATTTGCATTTTTTTGTGAACATTTTATTTTGAAAGCAAAGAATCCTCAATCTTGCTTTCAAGCCTCTGCAAATATTTGCATCTAATCAGAAAGCATTCTGGGAGCATTATACATAGCCTCATATTGCTAAACTTTGAAAACGTGTGTACACATTTTCATACTGGAACCATTGTCAGTAGTGCAGTCCGAGCTTACATTTACTTAGAGCACTCACCCTAATAATAAAGGCTTTGCATTAATGAACCATAAATACAAGTTTGAACAGCATTAACTCATGGACACAAATATTACCTTAACTGCAGACAATGCCCCTGATCCATAATGTGGTTCTGTAAACTGGCAGCCAAAGGGTTTGTGCTGTAGGGGGTTTGGCCTACTTGTCCCAAGGACAAAATACACATAAAAACTTGTTGCCCTTGATCCCAAACAATATGTACTGGGCGTTGGGCTATAGGAATTCCACATCCCAGCCTCTCTAAACTACTTTTTAATGTAGTGAAAGATCTAGCCACTCCCCCTTCCCAGGGCTCCCTGAAGTTATCTCAAGACTTCTGCGACAGAGTTGCACTCTACTTCCATGATAAAATCCTGGATACTTACTCAGACTTTAATTTGTCGGTAGAAAATGAGCCTCACTCTGAAACCTCTACTAGTTGTTCTCCGCCCAGGCAGCTCGTAGAATTTCTGCTATTTCCCTGCAGCAAACCAAGGACATACTGCTTAGCTTAAAATCTGGATCTCCATCGGACCCCTGTCCTCCAAAGACTCTTCACCTTGCCCCTGACTCGATCACCAACTTTTTGCAGAACATGTACAATCTCCTGCTGAAATCGCGAATCTATCCCAGCTCATGGAAAAAAGCAAAGGTGACCCCTCTTCTTAAAAAAGCTAACACAGACCCCGATGATTTGAAAAACTTCTGCCCCATCTCCCTGCTCCTGCTAAGATACTTAAACCAGGAATTAGTCAAATCAATGAGACTCATGATGTCCTTGACCCCTCGCAAAACAGGTTCAGGAGTGGCCACAGTACAGAATCTGCTCTTACTGTGGCTGCAACAGTATCCAGCGCCAGGTGGATCGTGATGCCCGACCTATCTGCAGCATTTGACACGGTCTCGCTGGTACAGATGACCCAACTTCTCTGGAAAGTCGGTGTACATGGTACTGCCCTGAAGCTTCTCTGCTCTTTCTTAACCAACAGAATACAAATTGTCTACTGCTGGGGTTTCAGGGTGGAAGCCTTAAACCTCCCCGGTGGAGTGCCCAGGGCTCATCCTTTAGCCCGACTCTTTTTAATGTTTTTGTCGCTCCACTGGCAGAAGTGGTGCGCACCTTCGGGTTCCATGTAATGTCCTACGCTGACAACAGGCAGATCCTTGTGTCCATTTCCAATGATTCTACATAGGGGGCAGAGAAGTTCAACCAATGCATCACTATTATCAGCAGGTGGATGAAGGTCAACACCCTAAAAATTAACGCTGATAAAACAGATGTTCTAGTCCTTGGCACTCAGGAATCCATCTGGTCCAACATTTGGTGGCCGAAGGATTGCAGACCCCTACCAACTCAGGTCAAGCCAGCTAAAAACCTGGGTGTCATCTTTGATAACACCTGGAATTTTGACACTCAGGTTAGCCATACCACCAGCTCCTGCTTCCTCATTACCAGGATCTTGAGGAAGATTTTTCCCTACATTCCCCTAGAGCTTTGCCATTCTGTCATCCTCTCCCTGGTCACCTCACGATTGGATTACTGCATTTCTTTTGTATGTCGACATTTAGATCTCTTGCCTTTATAAGTTCCCTATCGCCCAGAGCGCTGCGGCCTGTTTGGTCCTTAACATCCCCAGATGCATGTTAGTCAGGGACGGGATTCGTTCCCTCCACTGACTCACCATAAATAAAAATCCCTTTTAAAGTTCTCTGCATGACGTTCTTAACCCTGCATCAGAAAGGACCCAGTCAACTCACTCTTTCGTTGGTACACTCCTGTCAAGCCTCTCAAATCTTTCTTTCACAAAAAAGCAATAAATCCCAGATTTCGGAAGGCCAGATGGGGCGGTCGCTCCATCTCGGTGGCCGCTGCCAAATTTTAGAACACCTTTCCCACCCACATCGCTGCGGGAATCAACATGCAGGTGGAGCTTTAGGCCCCTCTCTCAGTAGTACTCTGAAAGTGCTTTTTTGTTGATCACATAAGGTAACCACACTTGCACTGTCAAGCCAGACTTAAAAATACATGTAGATTAGGGTGGGCCCTGGGCAGCCTATACTGCTGCCAAATGCAAAATAATACTCTGAAGTCTTAACGATGGAAGGGGAGTATGCTGGGACTGCAATACAATCCCAGTGACTGTAACTTCTCTGGCAGCAGAACAGACAGAAGGATGACAAACACTGAAAATTATCTAGTTATCTAAGATGCTTTAACAGCATTAGAAGTAATATGTGTGCCCTTAAAAGTTCAATCTAAGGCAGCCATAGTGCTGCTGACTCGGGCAGCTGGATTAACAAAATAATCTGATCTGTGTGCAGCGGAAAGTTTTTTTCTGCAGAACCACACAACGTCTGCCCAATCAAAACATGTACTCCTGGCTACCAAAATGCGCGCAGAGCCAAAACCCCTCTGTATTTGCTATTAAAGGTCTTTTTAGGTTGATCCCATTACGTCTAGGGACAACTGTGCTGTCAAGCCAGACTTAACAAGCATTTAAAATGCAATAGGTCTCGCCTTTGATTAAGTTAAAGCCATTTGCTTTGCTAATGGTATTGTATTCTAGCTTTGCATTATTTAGTGTATATTTGTGATATGTGCATATATTTGCTCTCCCCTCGCCCCTTTCGTCTGCCTCATGCTAATGTAATCCTCACTGTACGAAATTAACACATACTATTCTTCTATTCATTCACCTCCCAAATCTGAAACACTTCTCCTTTCCTACTAACGCTATGCTTTAAACTACTACACTGCTAACAAAACAATTCTAACTACATACAGCTACAACATATCACAAATATACACTAAATAATGCAAAGCTAGAATACAATACTATTAGCAAAGCAAATGGCTTTAACTTAATCAAAGGGGAGACCTATTGCATTTTCAATGCTTGTTAAGTAAGGATACTGCTGAATGGCCCCGCCGGCTGAGAGCTTCGATTTCTGCTCCTGATTCCATCTGTCTGTTTCAGAAGGACTGAAGCATAAGTGAGGCAAAGGCGTTCATTAACTCTTGGTCAGGCATTTTCCAAGGTGAGGGTACAGGCCAGTCTGCCAAGGTTTCAGATGGCTATATGTGACATTTTCATAATTACATTGTAATTATGGGTCAACCACCGCAGTTGTTTGCACCAGTTTTAAAATCTTACAGTTTCTCGGTCTGATTCATTTCTGACATTTTTATGTTTCCCTTTCTTCATTGCTTGATTTTTTTGCTCGCAAGAAAGTGTCACTCTTACTCGTCGAAATGTCACTCATAATTGCATTTAAATTTTTGAAAATGTCACTCATAGCAATCTGAAACCTTGGCAGCTATGGGTGCACTCACTTGCGATATGCGCGCGCAGACATGCACACGCGCGAACAGGGTGACACACCGAGGGAAGAGAAGGAAGGTGTATGTGGCGGGAAGGACTCTTATTCTGACACTACTTTCTTCCTTCCAAATGAGGGTCTGGAAAAACTGAGCAGGCGAGCTTGGCTCCCAAATCACAGCATTCCCACTGACACAAAGCCGAGGAGAGAGAGAGAGAAAGACAGAAGCAAGAGCGGGGTGAAGAGACCGCGAAGAATGAGGAAACAGGGGCGCGGAAAGAAGAGCAAAGAGAAATCAAAGAATGTGGAGAAAGAGAGAAGGGGAGAGAGAGAGGGGGAGATATGGGAAAGAAAGAGACAGCAGCAAGATGGGCCGAGGAGAATGGAGAGATAAGTGGGGATCGAGAGAAAAGGGAAGACTGGCAGCGGAACAGCAAAGAAAGAGAGGGGGAGGAGAGAGGGAATAGAACGGAGAGCAAAAGAAAGAGAGGGAGGCGGAGGAGCAACACAGACCAAGGGACACATAGGCACACAATGAAAGAAATAAAGGAGAAAGTGCAAGGGAAGACAATGAGCGTTGGAAAGTACCGAGAGACTGCGAAAGAAATAGCGCAATATGCAATGGAGAGAAAAAAGAGGGAAGAGGATGGAGAGGAAAGATGACAAAGAGAGTGTCATAGAAGTGTGGGGCAGAGAGGGTGAAAAGGACACCCAAAAGAAGGAGAGACTGACAGAAGGAGTTAGAAAGAAGAGGACTAGCGAGAAATGAAGAGAACACGTGAGAAGAAAGAAAGACGAGGAAGGAGAGTGGAGGGAGACAGCATGATGGGGGAGGGAAAGAAAGAGGTGAGAGTAACAGAAAGATGAGAAGAGGAGAGGGACAGAAAGTGAGAGGAACGGAGAGAGAAAAGGAGAACGATAGCAAGCGATGAAAGTAACAGAGAGAGAAAGAATAGGAGACAGGGAGGGTGTTAAGTGCGCAGACGCCTCTCCTGACCCACGCAGGCAGCTGCCGAGCGCCCTGTTACGAGGCTGCGCTCCCGGCTGTGAAGGCAGGCGAGAGGTGGGGGAGGGACGGCTCACATTTCATCGGGAGGGGGTGCGCAGTTAGCAGGGGGATTGTGAAAGCAGGCAATGAGCCCCTGTTTGTGATCACATTCCTGAGCAGTGTAGTCTGTACACAAAAACACAAGTAGAAGCATACTAGGGCACATTTACCACTACAAACACGCGCAGAACATCTCGCACGTCATCACTGCTCCTGCACACACAGGCTGGAGGACACTGAACTCTACCAACACGTACGACAGGCACCGACAGATAGAATCAATCTCTCTTTGTCTCACACACACACGGACAAACACATGAACAGTTAATCACCACTGTGACACACACAGACTGAGGTACGGTCCTCGGACACGTTCAGACACACTGAACCCCAAAAGCTCTCTCACACACACACGCCACGGCAAACCAAGGCCTGCTTTCAAAGTTGGAATGTAAGGCCAGGTATTTTGTCGTTGAGCTCTGGACCTTCGCCGCTGACAGCAATTTATACCCAGCTAAGGATTTTACAGTAGTAAAAGTCACAGAGACTGTAAACTTCAAGACGGGTAGAATCCTATTGCAGCAACACACCCTATAAACAGCAGTGATTAGAGAGGAGCACTTGAAAAGCCTTGTTGTTCCGGCAATGCCTTTACTTGCTGCAGAAAAGCAGCTGTACTCTGCGTGATCAGGCACAAGCGATACTTGATTAAGTAGCGGTATTTAAGTGCTACGGAGAACAGAAACTTAGGCGCGAATATTTAACGGAGCACGGGCATCCGGTATGAAATAAATAAATAAACGGAGCGCGGTGTCCCTAAAGTGGGCGCCGCGCTCCGATGTAAAGTAAAAAATAATAAATAAACAGCGTGCGCGCCGCGCTCCGCAGAAAAGCAGCTGTACTCTGCGTAATCAGGCACAAGCGATACTTGATTAAGTAGCGGTATTTAAGTGCTACGGAGAACAGAAACTTAGGCGCAAATATTTAACGGAGCGCGGGCATCCGGTATAAAATAAATCAATAAACGGAGCGCGGTGTCCCTAAAGTGGGCGCCGCGCTCCGATGTAAAGTAAAAAATAAGCCGGAATGACACTAAATAAACAGCATGCGCCGCGCTCCAGCCGGAATGACAAAAAAAAAGTCCTCACCCTCTAATTAAAGGAGATAGTAACACGCCGCAAGTAAAGCATCCAGTCCCGGTGGGCGGGGCTAAAAGTTGACAGGATGGTAACCAGGAGGGACTTAAAAGCCTCACAAACAATGGGAAGCCAGGGTTTAGCATGCACGATGACGCTAGCGAATGGAAACAGGGGGCGGAGCCTACACTCCACTTCCAAAACTGTATCGATTACAAGAAGCCCTCGCATGGCGAGAGCAGCGCATGCGCACTGCTAACGCCAGGCGAGACCTAAAAATGGGGTAGAGCAGCGCAGGCATTCTACACCTTGCCCTCAGTGTCTTGTATTCTATAAATGTTAATAAGTGAGTGACTGAAGGGCAGCAAAAGCCAGTGTGGTTTTTCCAGGCTTACATAAGGGCTCAAAAAAATCACTGTCTTCCGTTTTACTTCCTATAATGTTCATAAACAAAGGTACATTGGTCTCACCCAGCTTTGATGATAACAGCATTTCATCCAAAACTGTGCCTTTTTGGTTCTAGGTATAACAGACCCAAAGAGCCACAGCGGTGCTCTGATGGGTCCCATTTATCCGTTGCGCCACTCACTCACAATCTTAACAGTGAAGGAAAATACTAGCCAAACACATTATCTATGGTGCAAACTTAAATGTATTTTAAAAATATGACAAAAAGGTAAAATGGCCCTGAGTAAGTAAATTAAGAGGTGTGTTCCACAACACTAGAAAACCACTATTAAAAGGAAGTCATATGTTGAAGTGTAAGCAGCATAATGGATCACTTAAATTAAAATATGTAAACTGAGATAAATCTTGGTTTGCAGGCAGCTTCTTGTCATGTCTGTACCTTCATGCCTAGTATCAGGTTGTAACTGATGAATCAGGATCTAGTGAATTATATTTTATTGCCACACAGGTTCTTGGTGCTTGTTGTAAACACAGCACTAATTTATTGTCTCTTACAATTCCATTCTGCATTTTTGACCCTTCAGGTTACAGTAGGCTCAACATCCTGATTAAACTTCCAAGACAGAATAAGAGCAAGCATTGGCAAAGCCAGTAAGTTTGACTCTTGCACTCAAGCTCTGACAATGGCAATAACATGTTCAATATAGGGCAAAACATTTAAAAAAAGAATCTGTGAATACACTTCATGGATGAGATACATAATTAAATGTGTTATCAAATGTAAAATAGTCCTGAATGCATTCTAATTCTAATAATGGCGAAAAGATATACTCAGACAGCCAGTAGAAAGTAGCTGGCTGAAGATAAATACTCCTTTGGGCTCATTCAAGATGTGTTTGTCAATGTTTCCGACTAATGGCAGACTTGCCAACCCAGAAAACATTCACTGTATCCAGGAGGGTTGTGGCTTGGAGAGGAGGTGGGACTTTCAGCTGATCACTTTTTAAGGAGCCCCAGAGGGGCAATAGAAAGGGTAGTAAATTTAAGAGATCATGTCCTAGAGCTCGCCATGGCTAAGAAGCCTCTCCTACACTCCTCTTTTAACTACTAAAGCAAGTCTTATGAGTTCGAATCCCTAGGAGGATGCAAAACCCTTTACAAACTTTAATGGTGTGAAGCTTCCAACGTACTCTGTGTTGGGGTTTCCAGCTTACCATATGATACTAGCTCTTCATCATCGTGTAATACATGGTATCACCTTGTCACTTGGCAGTTTAGCAATGGATGAAGGTTTATGAGCCAATTAAGCTAACACCCAAAGGAGGCTCAACCAAAGCTCCTTGG
Organism: Calotriton arnoldi; assembly: GCA_963921515.1. Classification (NCBI taxonomy): domain Eukaryota; kingdom Metazoa; phylum Chordata; class Amphibia; order Caudata; family Salamandridae; genus Calotriton; species Calotriton arnoldi. The sequence continues at coordinate 271,224 of CAWUFW010008912.1, read as the reverse complement.
AACAAGTGTAGGACACTGATGTCCATCATGCATGGGCCAGTAAACATCAAACCTAAAAAGACATGCATAAACAGAATTGCATCTTCCAAGTACCAGTGATCCAGACAGTTTTATTTTGTGTAAAATAATGGTTTGTCTGCAAGGGAGACTAATAATTAACTGTACTCTGCCAACAACTGTGCAACATTTGCTACAAAAAGTACTTTCTCAACCATAAGAGACAAAAAGGCACCGCTTAAATTTGACACTGAAAAAATGCAAAACTCCACTCCTGGCAAATCCCAGATGGCAGTAATGTGCAGCAAATGTTTCTTACTGTGTGCTAGGTACACTTTCGCACTAACGTTGATGGATTTGGCCACATTTTGTCAACTTGCTTTGAAGGGTGGTTAAGTGGCAGACATAGCATATGAGGTTAAGCACGCTTTGTCACTTTAGGGGTCTCCCTCTGTTAGCTTGGGGTGGGGGGGGGTCAGCAATCTGACTTCTTTTGCGTGACTTCAACATTTTTATTATTTGGATTGTGGAGCTTGATAAGATTTCTTCTTGTGCAAGGATGTGATGCTTCAAAACCCTACCTGTCCTGTAAAAACATTTCTACTTGTTCTTTTTAGGTCTCGCCTAGGCAGCGCGCATGCTCAGCTCTAGGAAATGACCTCTTGGAATTGGTCTGCCCTTTTCAAGCACTCGTGCTTGTGCGGGCATCCACATTGCGGGAGCGAGCAGCGGCGTGCCTCGCATCTGCTTCTCATTAGCGTGGCCGCGCTTGTTAAAAGGCAGCCTCGGTTCCTCCTCTTGCTTTGAACCAGCAGCCACCCAAAGTGCATGAACATCATCTCAGACCCCCTGCTTCTTGGCTATGCTAGAAACTACTTAATGGGAGAACTGGAAAGCGCGTGCCTTATTTACGTACTGATAAGGGCAGGAAAAAAAGATATCTTCATGGGCAAGCAGCGCAAAAACACACAGTTCACAAAAAACAGACCTGTCGACGTAGGGCTAGAAATACAGGCGCGAGCGCATCCATACACATACAAGCCTAGACCTTTCAGCTTTCTCTCAGAGGCCTTTATACATTGAAATTAAATCTCAGACCACCCGTGCCCAGGTTTACTAAAATTTAGTGTGGACAAAGGGGTGCTATGGGACATAAGACAGCAGAAGCAAAAGCGTCAATCAACTTTTGTGTACAAAAGCATTTTTGCTCCAAAATGTCATGCATTAGCAGTGCTGAAGCAGCACTGGGCAGCGCGGTACAAAACCCCTGATAATTTCTGCAAAGTGGGTGTAACATAAGCACAGCACAAACATCCCTAGGATTCCATCCAAAACTAGTTCAACATACTTTGCGCAAATGAAAGAAACCTAGCTTAGCACAGACTACTGCCAAGTGAAAACAGCAGCAAATAATGGACAAAAGATAAATTGTGTGATATTTTCACGCATGATATGAGTCACTTCTGCAAAATTACTCGTGTTACGTGATTTTCAATTGGAAGGTTGTCTGTGCATTGAGATTTGCACTGGAGGCCTCTCGTGCACAAAAACAGCGTAACACCACTTGCTCGACATTGCACCATGGCACAAAGCTAAACAAGGCATCTTTAGTGTAAGTGGAGCAATGATGTCATTAACGTGCCATGCGTAGTAAATACGAGACTGCACAAGTTTTTTTTACAATTCGAGCAATGGAATCCTGCAGATTCCCTTGCGGCACTTGTGTTGCACTAATCTTTGTAAATCTTTTCTAAAGCGTGTAACTCTTAAAACAGCAAACATTCTTTCATTGACCTTTGGAGAATGTGTCTTATTTTAAACCCAGAAGAACAGTGATGCTAGCACAGTACGGAATATGTATAGGCTCAATTCTATCCCGACATTTTTCGAAAGTTTTAGAGAGTTTAGGCGTTTATATAATTAGAAACGTGGGCCTTGCCATGCTGTAATACAAGAACAACATTCAAGGGTACCTGACTGTGCCAATTGAGCAGGACTTTCCACAGCTCGCTAGCTCTTTGGAACAGAAGGAAATCTAGATGTTGTCAAGATATCTGAAGCTGAACCCGTGGAAATGAATTTCGTACTTTTCTCCTCATCCTCGTCTGTCTTCTTATACATGAGTGGATGGTGGCTCGCAGGCCAGCAGAGATGACACTAAAATAGTGTCTGACACAAACCAGCAGAACACAAAACTTGACAAAAAGTTACAGCCTGGCAATTTTCCATACAGACTGTGAGAAAAAGAGGCACATTTTAGCAGCATCTTGCGAGAGGCATACAAAGGGTTATCTCTAAAACTAATGTATGTTTAGGGGTGCAACTTGACTGCCATGGTAATAAAAAATACTCAAGAAAAACAGCCATGGACTCAAGAAAACCTATTCTATATGTAGCATCATGGCTCACTTTAGGATTTATAACTATCACCCAATCCTCACGTCACTGATTTAAGGTGGGTATATTCAAAACAGGATGTCAAACATGCAGAGCCCTATAATCGAGTTCCCTACATAAATGTTTGACAAGATTTCCACCTTACATGGCACACAAGACCTGCACACGCATTATCTGGAATTTTAAATCTTCAAGAAATGAAACAGTCCTACAAAATTCGATAAAGTGAATGGAGGTGCGCCAGGTAATGAAGTCCAGTCACTTTTGTTGTTTCAAAACCTTTATTTATACTTATTTTTCAATAGCACATACAGCTCAGCCAACGTGTTTTGTTCCCAAACAGTAGGAACTTCATCAGGGCTTAAGATTAAGTATCGTTGAGATCCTGTTCAAGCGCAGAATCAATGTTTTCAATCCAGCTTAGTATACTGGATGGTTCGGGAATTCCCAGGGCATTATCATGCCCGCTTTCAAAATACCTTGTTAAGTATCCTTCCAGTTCCGCCACCGCACGTTCGTCCCTTGGCGTAATACTTCCCACAATCTCTGGCGACTTTTTCACGTACAGGACAAGGTACAGGATATTTAACACCGTTGACTGGACTTTCCTCTTCTCTGTGCTCACAAGCATGGGCATAGGTGACCAACTATTGGCCTATGCCAAATTATTATGTCAGAACCCAACTTCCCAGGTTAGGATGAGCCACCTCCTTTCTGAGGCCTTTCTGGCGGAATGGGGGACTCCCCAGGGTTGGCCACTTTGAACCCCTCCTGTTTGCGATGGCTATGGAACCACTTGCCATTTGACTCCATTGCAATGGGGTTGATTGGGGCATCCCCCTCGCAGACAAAACAGACGTTGCTTCCCTTTGTGCCTAAGATAATCTTTTGTATATCCACGACATTAGACTACACTCAGCCTCCATTCAAACTACACAATAGCAGTTTTCCGAAGTCTCGGGACTGAGAGTGAACTGGGGGAAGTCCTCCATTTACCCACTGCACGATAACTTTCCCCCAGTTGCCGTCAAAATAGATGGGGTCTCTCTGACCAGGCAAAATTAGGCAGTACTATATTTGGGCACCTGTCTATATCATACCCCAGAAGATATATTTGATGGCGACCTGTGTCCCGTTCTGCCGTCCATTAAGTCGCTGGTGGCTTTCTGGACCAGATTTCCGCTAGCCACCGCGGAAAGGAGAGCACTATCGAAAATGGTAATTTTACCCCGCCTTCTGTATTACTTCGCTAATACCCCTCTGATTCCACCATGCACCTTTTTTCGGGCTCTTGATTCCTGGCTTATGGAGCTCATTTGGGGAAACGGCCGGCGCCTAGTGGTGCTCCGGAATCTACAATTGCCCATGGGAGAGGGAGGACTGGGCGCTCCCTTTTTTGAGCTTTACTTCCTCGCAGCCCAGCTCCAATAGGCTCCAATAGTGCCCTCCACCTCCTCTCTCTGTGCCCTCCACCACCTCCTCTCTCTGTGTCCTCCACCATCTGCGCTCACTGACTGACTCTCACACTGACTGACTCTCACACTGACTGACTCTCACACTGACTGACTCTCACACTGACTGACTCTCACACTGACTGACTCTCACACTGACTGGCGGACTCTCTCACTGACTGGCGGACTCTCTCACTGACTGGCGGACTCTCTCACTGACTGGCGGACTCTCTCACTGACTGGCGGACTCTCTCACTGACTGGCGGACTCTCTCACTGACTGGCGGACTCTCTCACTGACTGGCGGACTCTCTCACTGACTGGCGGACTCTCTCACTGACTGGCGGACTCTCTCACTGACTGGCGGACTCTCTCACTGACTGGCGGACTCTCGCTGACTGGCGGACTCTCTCGCTGACTGACTCTCGCTGACTGACTCTCGCTGACTGACTCTCGCGCTGACTGACTCTCGCGCTGACTGACTCTCGCGCTGACTGACTCTCGCGCTGACTGACTCTCGCGCTGACTGACTCTCGCGCTGACTGACTCTCGCGCTGACTGACTCTCGCGCTGACTGACTCTCTCGCTGACTGACTCTCTCTCGCTGACTGACTCTCTCTCGCTGACTGACTCTCTCTCGCTGACTGACTCTCTCTCGCTGACTGACTCTCTCTCGCTGACTGACTCTCTCTCGCTGACTGACTCTCTCTCGCTGACTGACTCTCTCTCGCTGACTGACTCTCTCTCGCTGACTGACTCTCTCTCGCTGACTGACTCTCTCTCGCTGACTGACTCTCTCTCGCTGACTGACTCTCTCTCGCTGACTGACTCTCTCTCGCTGACTGACTCTCTCTCGCTGACTGACTCTCTCTCGCTGACTGACTCTCTCTCGCTGACTGACTCTCTCTCGCTGACTGACTCTCTCTCGCTGACTGACTCTCTCTCGCTGACTGACTCTCTCTCGCTGACTGACTCTCTCTCGCTGACTGACTCTCTCTCGCTGACTGACTCTCTCTCGCTGACTGACTCTCTTCGCTGACTGACTCTCTCTCGCTGACTGACTCTCTCTCGCTGACTGACTCTCTCTCGCTGACTGACTCTCTCTCGCTGACTGACTCTCTCTCGCTGACTGACTCTCTCTCGCTGACTGACTCTCTCTCGCTGACTGACTCTCTCTCGCTGACTGACTCTCTCTCGCTGACTGACTCTCTCTCGCTGACTGACTCTCTCTCGCTGACTGACTCTCTCTCGCTGACTGACTCTCTCTCGCTGACTGACTCTCTCTCGCTGACTGACTCTCTCTCGCTGACTGACTCTCTCTCGCTGACTGACTCTCTCTCGCTGACTGACTCTCTCTCGCTGACTGACTCTCTCTCGCTGACTGACTCTCTCTCGCTGACTGACTCTCTCTCGCTGACTGACTCTCTCTCGCTGACTGACTCTCTCTCGCTGACTGACTCTCTCTCGCTGACTGACTCTCTCTCGCTGACTGACTCTCTCTCGCTGACTGACTCTCTCTCGCTGACTGACTCTCTCTCGCTGACTGACTCTCTCTCTCGCTGACTGACTCTCTCTCACTGACTGACTCCTCTCTCGCTGACTGACTCTCTCTCGCTGACTGACTCTCTCTCGCTGACTGACTCTCTCTCGCTGACTGACTCTCTCTCGCTGACTGACTCTCTCTCGCTGACTGACTCTCTCTCTCGCTGACTGACTCTCTCTCTCGCTGACTGACTCTCTCTCGCTGACTGACTCTCTCTCTCGCTGACTGACTCTCTCTCGCTGACTGACTCTCTCTCTCGCTGACTGACTCTCTCTCGCTCTGACTGACTCTCTCTCGCCTGACTGACTCTCTCTCGTCTGACTGACTCTCTCTCTACTGACTGACTCTCTCTCTCTCTGACTGACTCTCTCTCTCTGACTGACTCTCTCGCTGACTGACTCTCTCTCTCACTGACTGACTCTCTCTCTCTCACTGACTGACTCTCTCTCTCTCTGACTGACTCTCTCTCTCACTGACTGACTCTCTCTCGCTCGACTGACTCTCTCTCTCTCTCTCACTGACTGACTCTCTCTCTCTCTGACTGACTCTCTCTCTCTGACTGACTCTCTCTCTCTGACTCTCTCACTGACTGACTCTCTCTCTCCACTGACTGACTCTCTCTCACTGACTGACTCTCTCTCTCACTGACTGACTCTCTCTCTCACTGACTGACTCTCTCTCTCTCTCACTGACTGACTCTCTCTCTCACTGACTGACTCTCTCTCTCACTGACTGACTCTCTCCTCACTGACTGACTCTCTCTCTCACTGACTGACTCTCTCTCTCTCACTGACTGACTCTCTCTCTCACTGACTGACTCTCTCTCTCACTGACTGACTCTCTCTCTCTACTGACTGACTCTCTCTCTCACTGACTGACTCTCTCTCTCTCTGACTGACTCTCTCTCTCACTGACTGACTCTCTCTCTCTCACTGACTGACTCTCTCTCTCTCTCACTGACTGACTCTCTCTCTCTCTACTGACTGACTCTCTCTCTCTCTCACTGACTGACTCTCTCTCTCTCTCACTGACTGACTCTCTCTCTCTCTCACTGACTGACTCTCTCTCTCTCACTGACTGACTCTCTCTCTCTCTCACTGACTGACTCTCTCTCTCTCACTGACTGACTCCTCTCTCTCTCACTGACTGACTCTCTCTCTCTCTCACTGACTGACTCTCTCTCTCTCTCACTGACTGCTCTCTCTCTCTCTCACTGACTGACTCTCTCTCTCTCTCACTGACTCTCTCTCTCTCTCTCACTGACTGACTCTCTCTCTCTCTCACTGACTGACTCTCTCTCTCTCACTGACTGACTCTCTCTCTCTCTCTGACTGACTCTCTCTCTCTCTCACTGACTGACTCTCTCTCTCTCTACTGACTGACTCTCTCTCTCTCTCACTGACTGACTCTCTCTCTCTCTCACTGACTGACTCTCTCTCTCTCTCACTGACTGACGCTCTCTCTCTCACTGACTGACTCTCTCTCTCTCTCACTGACTGACTCTCTCTCTCTCACTGACTGACTCTCTCTCTCTCTCACTGACTGACTCTCTCTCTCTCTCACTGACTGACTCTCTCTCTCTCTCACTGACTGACTCTCTCTCTCTCCACTGACTGACTCTCTCTCTCTCTCACTGACTGACTCTCTCTCTCTCTCACTGACTGACTCTCTCTCTCTCACTGACTGACTCTCTCTCTCTCTCACTGACTGACTCTCTCTCTCTACTGACTGACTCTCTCTCTCTCTCACTGACTGACTCTCTCTCTCTCTCACTGACTGACTCTCTCTCTCTCTCACTGACTGACTCTCTCTCTCTCTCACTGACTGACTCTCTCTCTCACTGACTGACTCTCTCTCTCTCACTGACTGACTCTCTCTCTCTCTCACTGACTGACTCTCTCTCTCTCACTGACTGACTCTCTCTCTCTCACTGACTGACTCTCTCTCTCTCACTGACTGACTCTCTCTCTCTCTCACTGACTGACTCTCTCTCTCTCTCACTGACTGACTCTCTCTCTCTCTCTCACTGACTGACTCTCTCTCTCTCACTGACTGACTCTCTCTCTCTCACTGACTGACTCTCTCTCTCTCTCACTGACTGACTCTCTCTCTCTCACTGACTGACTCTCTCTCTCTCTACTGACTGACTCTCTCTCTCTCTCACTGACTGACTCTCTCTCTCTCACTGACTGACTCTCTCTCTCTCACTGACTGACTCTCTCTCTCTCACTGACTGACTCTCTCTCTCTCACTGACTGACTCTCTCTCCACTGACTGACTCTCTCTCTCTCTCACTGACTGACTCTCTCTCTCTCTACTGACTGACTCTCTCTCTCTCTCACTGACTGACTCTCTCTCTCTCTCACTGACTGACTCTCTCTCTCTCTCTCACTGACTGACTCTCTCTCTCTCTCTCACTGACTGACTCTCTCTCTCTCACTGACTGACTCTCTCTCTCTCTCACTGACTCTCTCTCTCTCTCACTGACTGACTCTCTCTCTCTCTCACTGACTGACTCTCTCTCTCTCTCACTGACTCTCTCTCTCTCTCTCTCACTGACTGACTCTCTCTCTCACTGACTGACTCTCTCTCTCTCTCACTGACTGACTCTCTCTCTCTCTCACTGACTGACTCTCTCTCTCTCTCACTGACTGACTCTCTCTCTCTCACTGACTGACTCTCTCTCTCTCTGACTGACTCTCTCTCTCTCACTGACTGACTCTCTCTCTCTCTCACTGACTGACTCTCTCTCTCTCACTGACTGACTCTCTCTCTCTCTCACTGACTGACTCTCTCTCTCTCTCACTGACTGACTCTCTCTCTCTCACTGACTGACTCTCTCTCTCTCACTGACTGACTCTCTCTCTCTCTCACTGACTGACTCTCTCTCTCTCTCACTGACTGACTCTCTCTCTCTCTCACTGACTGACTCTCTCTCTCTCTCACTGACTGACTCTCTCTCTCTCACTGACTGACTCTCTCTCTCTCTCACTGACTGACTCTCTCTCTCTCTCTGACTGACTCTCTCTCTCTCTCTGACTGACTCTCTCTCTCTCTCACTGACTGACTCTCTCTCTCTCACTGACTGACTCTCTCTCTCTCTCACTGACTGACTCTCTCTCTCTCACTGACTGACTCTCTCTCTCTCACTGACTGACTCTCTCTCTCTCACTGACTGACTCTCTCTCTCTACTGACTGACTCTCTCTCTCACTGACTGACTCTCTCTCTCTCACTGACTGACTCTCTCTCTCTCTCACTGACTGACTCTCTCTCTCTCTCACTGACTGACTCTCTCTCTCTCTCACTGACTGACTCTCTCTCTCTCACTGACTGACTCTCTCTCTCTCTCACTGACTGACTCTCTCTCTCTCTCACTGACTGACTCTCTCTCTCTCTCACTGACTGACTCTCTCTCTCTCACTGACTGACTCTCTCTCTCTCACTGACTGACTCTCTCTCTCTCTCACTGACTGACTCTCTCTCTCTCACTGACTGACTCTCTCTCTCTCTACTGACTGACTCTCTCTCTCTCTCACTGACTGATCTCTCTCTCTCTCACTGACTGACTCTCTCTCTCACTGACTGACTCTCTCTCTCTCTACTCACTGACTCTCTCTCTCTCTCACTGACTGACTCTCTCTCTCTCACTGACTGACTCTCTCTCTCTCACTGACTGACTCTCTCTCTCTCACTGACTGACTCTCTCTCTCTCTCACTGACTGACTCTCTCTCTCTCACTGACTGACTCTCTCTCTCTCACTGACTCTCTCTCTCTCTCTCACTGACTGACTCTCTCTCTCTCTCACTGACTGACTCTCTCTCTCTCTCTCACTGACTGACTCTCTCTCTCTCTCTCTCACTGACTGACTCTCTCTCTCTCACTGACTGACTCTCTCTCTCTCTCACTGACTGACTCTCTCTCTCTCTCACTGACTGACTCTCTCTCTCTCACTGACTGACTCTCTCTCTCTCTCACTGACTGACTCTCTCTCTCTCTCACTGACTGACTCTCTCTCTCTCTCACTGACTGACTCTCTCTCTCTCTCACTGACTGACTCTCTCTCTCTCACTGACTGACTCTCTCTCTCTCACTGACTGACTCTCTCTCACTGACTGACTCTCTCTCTCTCTCACTGACTGACTCTCTCTCTCTCACTGACTGACTCTCTCTCTCTCTCACTGACTGACTCTCTCTCTCTCTCACTGACTGACTCTCTCTCTCTCTCACTGACTGACTCTCTCTCTCTCTCACTGACTGACTCTCTCTCTCTCTCACTGACTGACTCTCTCTCTCTCTCCACTGACTGACTCTCTCTCTCTCTCACTGACTGACTCTCTCTCTCTCTCACTGACTGACTCTCTCTCTCTCTCTACTGACTCTCTCTCTCTCTCACTGACTCTCTCTCTCACTGACTGACTCTCTCTCTCTCTCACTGACTGACTCTCTCTCTCTCTCACTGACTGACTCTCTCTCTCTCTCACTGACTGACTCTCTCTCTCTCTCACTGACTGACTCTCTCTCTCTCTCACTGACTCTCTCTCTCTCTCACTGACTCTCTCTCTCTCTCTCACTGACTGACTCTCTCTCTCTCTCACTGACTCTCTCTCTCTCTCTCTCACTGACTGACTCTCTCTCTCTCACTGACTGACTCTCTCTCTCTCTCACTGACTGACTCTCTCTCTCTCTCACTGACTGACTCTCTCTCTCTCACTGACTGACTCTCTCTCTCTCTCACTGACTGACTCTCTCTCTCTCTCACTGACTGACTCTCTCTCTCTCTCCACTGACTGACTCTCTCTCTCTCTCTCACTGACTGACTCTCTCTCTCTCTCACTGACTGACTCTCTCTCTCTCTCACTGACTGACCTCTCTCTCTCTCTCACTGACTGACTCTCTCTCTCTCTCACTGACTGACTCTCTCTCTCTCACTGACTGACTGACTCTCTCTCTCACTGACTGACTGACTCTCTCTCTCTCTCACTGACTGACTCTCTCTCTCTCTCACTGACTGACTCTCTCTCTCTCTCACTGACTGACTCTCTCTCTCTCTCACTGACTGACTCCTCTCTCTCTCTCACTGACTGACTCTCTCTCTCTCTCACTGACTGACTCTCTCTCTCTCTCACTGACTGACTCTCTCTCTCTCACTGACTGACTCTCTCTCTCTCTCACTGACTGACTCTCTATCTCTCACTGACTGACTCTCTCTCTCTCACTGACTGACTGTCTCTCTCTCTCACTGACTGACTCTCTCTCTCTCTCACTGACTGACTCTCTCTCTCTCACTGACTGACTCTCTCTCTCTCTCTCTCACTGACTGACTCTCTCTCTCTCTCACTGACTGACTCTCTCTCTCTCTCTCTCACTGACTGACTCTCTCTCTCTCTCTCTCTCACTGACTGACTCTCTCTCTCTCTCACTGACTGACTCTCTCTCTCTCTCTCACTGACTGACTCTCTCTCTCACTGACTGACTCTCTCACTGACTCTCTCACTGACTGACTCTCTCACTGACTGACTCTCTCACTGACTGACTCTCTCACTGACTGACTCTCTCACTGACTCTCTCACTGACTCTCTCACTGACTCTCTCTACTGACTCTCTCTCACTGACTCTCTCTCACTGACTCTCTCTCACTGACTCTCTCTCACTGACTCTCTCTCACTGACTCTCTCTCACTGACTCTGAATGACTCTCTCACTGACTGAGTGACTCTCAATCTCTCTCACTGACTGACTCTCTCACTGACTGACTCTCTCACTGACTGACTCTCTCACTGACTGACTCTCTCACTGACTGACTCTCTCTCACTGACTGACTCTCACTGACTGACTCTCTCTCACTGACTGACTCTCTCTCACTGACTGACTCTCTCTCACTGACTGACTCTCTCTCACTGACTGACTCTCTCTCACTGACTGACTGACTCACAATCTCTCACTGACTGACTGACTCACAATCTCTCACTGACTGACTGACTCACAATCTCTCACTGACTGACTGACTCACAATCTCTCACTGACTGACTGACTCTCAATCTCTCACTGACTGACTGACTCTCAATCTCTCACTGACTGACTGACTCTCAATCTCTCACTGACTGACTCTCTCAATCTCTCACTGACTGACTCTCTCAATCTCTCACTGACTGACTCTCTCAATCTCTCACTGACTGACTCTCTCAATCTCTCACTGACTCTCTCAATCTCTCACTGACTCTCTCAATCTCTCACTGACTCTCTCAATCTCTCACTGACTCTCTCAATCTCTCACTGACTCTCTCAATCTCTCACTGACTGACTCTCTCAATCTCTCACTGACTGACTCTCTCAATCTCTCACTGACTGACTCTCTCAATCTCTCACTGACTGACTCTCTCAATCTCTCACTGACTGACTCTCTCAATCTCTCACTGACTGACTCTCTCAATCTCTCACTGACTGACTCTCTCAATCTCTCACTGACTGACTCTCTCAATCTCTCACTGACTGACTCTCTCAATCTCTCACTGACTGACTCTCTCAATCTCTCACTGACTCTCTCAATCTCTCACTGACTGACTCTCTCAATCTCTCACTGACTGACTCTCTCAATCTCTCACTGACTGACTCTCTCAATCTCTCACTGACTGACTCTCTCAATCTCTCACTGACTCTCTCAATCTCTCACTGACTCTCTCAATCTCTCACTGACTCTCTCTCACTGACTCTCTCTCACTGACTCTCTCTCACTGACTCTCTCTCACTGACTCTCTCTGACTGACTCTCTCTCACTGACTCTCTCTGACTCTCTCTGACTGACTCTCTCTGACTGACTCTCTCTGACTGAATCTCACTGACTGACTCTCACTGACTGACTCTCACTGACTGACTCTCACTGACTGACTCTCACTGACTGACTCTCACTGACTGACTCTCACTGACTCTCTCTCACTGACTCTCTCTCACTGACTCTCTCTCACTGACTCTCTCTCACTGACTCTCTCTGACTGACTCTCTCTGACTGACTCTCTCTGACTGACTCTCTCTGACTGACTCTCTCTGACTGACTCTCTCCTGACTGACTCTCTCTGACTGACTCTCTCTGACTGACTCTCTCTCTGACTGACTCTCTCTCTGACTGACTCTCTCTCTGACTGACTCTCTCTCTCTGACTGACTCTCTCTCTCTGACTGACTCTCTCTCTGACTGACTCTCTCTCTGACTGACTCTCTCTCACTCACTCTCTCACTCACTCTCTCTCACTGACTCTCTCTCACTGACTCTCTCTCACTGACTCTCTCTCACTGACTCTCTCTCACTGACTCTCTCTCACTGACTCTCACTCACTGACTCTCTCACTCACTGACTCTCTCACTCACTGACTCTCTCACTGACTCTCTCACTCACTGACTCTCTCACTCACTGACTCTCTCACTCACTGACTCTCTCACTCACTGACTCTCTCACTCACTGACTCTCTCTCACTGACTCTCTCACTCACTGACTCTCACTCACTGACTCTCTCACTCACTGACTCTCTCACTCACTGACTCTCTCACTCTCTGACTCTCTCACTCACTGACTCTCTCACTCACTGACTCTCTCACTCACTGACTCTCTCACTCACTGACTCTCTCACTCACTGACTCTCTCACTCACTGACTCTCTCACTCACTGACTCTCTCACTCACTGACTCTCTCTCTCACTGACTCTCTCACTGACTCTCTCACTGACTCTCTCACTGACTCTCTCACTGACTCTCTCACTGACTCTCTCACTGACTCTCTCACTGACTCTCTCACTGACTCTCTCACTGACTCTCTCACTGACTCTCTCACTGACTCTCTCACTGACTCTCTCACTGACTCTCTCCACTGACTCTCTCTAACTGACTCTCTCACTAACGATCTCTCACTAACTGACTCTCTCACTAACTGACTCTCTCACTAACTGACTCTCTCACTAACTGACTCTCTCACTAACTGACTCTCTCACTAACTGACTCTCTCACTAACTGACTCTCTCACTAACTGACTCTCTCACTAACTGACTCTCTCACTAACTGACTGTTAGAAGGTGGTTCTGACACTATGGGCCGCCCGGATTTTTCGCTTTTTGAGCACCTATTTGTTGAGCTTTTACTGTGGGAGAGCCTCATAAGTTGGGACTCACCCACAGGGAATTCATGATGAAAGAGACTGCATATGGATTTTACTGGTGTTCCCCTAGCTTGACTAGGCTGCTGCACAGCAGCTGGAGTAAGGGGCACCGGGCTGGTTACATGCCGACACCGGTGTACATGCGTGTGCACACGTGTAGGGGCTGCGCAGGGGAGATTCCTGGCGTGCGCCGTCCAGGAGCAGCTACAAAGTGAATGGTGTGGCAGGACTTATGCAGAATTGGGTGGTGACATGGAATAGGCTTTATACACTGGGAAGGAACATGCCAGGGAAAGTCAGTGTGTTTTACTGTTTTTCACTTCATTATTCCCCTATGGGGATGTGGAGCCCATGTGCTAGATTAACTTTCATAAGGCCTACAGATTCCAGACACGCACTAAAGTCCACTGTAGCGGATGTGAAAAGGAGTATTCTGCAGAGTCCAAAGTCATATTTGTACTGCTTTTGGGTCATCCAGAAATGTCACATTTCTCTGAGTCAGTCACAACCAGGGCCAGGCTGAGGGCTGACCTCAGCTGGATGGATTGATAACCTTTCTTCCACAAGCTAAGGCCTCCTCTCCACGAAGAGCAGATGGGTGGGGCTACGGGCTCATCCATCAGCAGCTATCACTGGGTGCCAGGCACAAGGTGGCACCAAGGAGGGAAGGCAGCAAGGGGGGGAAAGGGTCTTTTTTCAGAGACCATGTGGCCAGAGACCCTGGACGACGCCATTTTGAACAAACCCAGAGGCTGGACAAGAAGGAGGGAGCAGGGGCAGGGAAGTGATGTGTCGCTGTTTGATAGGTCCAACACAGACTTCCTGCCAGCCCCCTACTCAACTTTTAAAAAGTACTTGCACAGGAAGAGAACTCTCTCTGGGGTGTGGTCTGCTGAGGCGAAAGGTGCTGGAGCCTGGCAATGGGCAGTTGGAAGGAGGAACCCCCTGACTGCCCCCCAGGGCCCTAACAGCGCCAGAAGAAGAGCCCAGGACCGGTGCGCAGAAGCAGGGGCCTCTGCGCAGGGAGATGAGGGGCCCAGGAGAAAGGCTGGCGCAGGGAGCCAGTGAAGACCGCTCCCTGCAGAATGCACCCTCTTGGAGACCCGGAGGGTGAAGGAGAGTGCTCCCAGTGGCTGGGGGGCGCCACCAGGAGCAAGAGGACGCAAAAATGGGGAAGATCGGACCCCCAGGGGCTGAGATATGGCCCCCGGAAGGTAGGCGACCTTTGACCCCTAAGAAGACCGACAAAGCGCGTGGGGCTCCGCCGCCGGTCTCAGAGATGCCCCCGGGGTGGGTCGGGTCCCGGGGGCTGCCCCCAGAAGAAGGGAAGCCGGGGAGCGCCGTCGCGCTCCCTGTGAAAATGCCCTGCAGGGGGGCCAGGAGCCCACCCTGGCCCCCACCGAAGATGGAGGCGGGGGAGCGCCGTCGCGCTCCCCGTGAAGGTGCCCCCGCGGGGTGCCAGGAGCCCACCCTGGCCCCCACCGAAAAATGAAGACTGGGAGCGCAGTCGCACTCCCCGTGAAGGTTGGCAGGGGGGGCGGGACCCGGGATCCCATCCCCGAAGCTGGAGGGAGGTGGGGGGAGTGCCGTCGAACTCCCCCGAGAACCTCCGTGTCTGCCAGAATGAAGGTGCTGGCTCCCGCGGCCGCACACGGAGGTGTGGGCCGCGCGGGGAGCCGGAGTAGCCGGGTCTGCTCTCACCGGTCTGCTCTCACCGGTCTGCTCTCACCGGTCTGCTCTCACCGGTCTGCTCTCACCGGTCTGCTCTCACCGGTCTGCTCTCACCGGTCTGCTCGTCTGCAAGGTGGCCTCGCGGGAGGTCCGGGTGGGACCGGACCTCCCTGAAGTAAAAGCACTCACCCGCAGGAGCAGCCGGGGGTGGGCTCCCCGAGCTGCGAGGAATCCCCTGGGGGTCCGGGTGGGACCGGGCCCCCCAACGAGCCGCATACAGTCACCTGGGGGTCCGTGTGGGACCGGGCCCCCCATCGAGAACGGGAGATGCGGCGAAGCCGCAGCGCGATCGCGGCTCCCTCCGAAGCAGCGGGGGAGCCGCTACTATAATATGCGCAGAGAAGGAGCCTGAAGCGCCCCATAATGCCTTGCAAGGCATGGGGAAAACATAGTTTTGGTGCTTGTGGTGGCCCCAGGAGAGCGGGGTCACCACCATACATGTGCAAAGGTGCTGGGGGGAGCTGCTGGAGAAGCGCAGTCTCCACCCCAGCACGAAGAGACGTCGCTCCCTAAGTCACCTGGGGACTTGAAAGGAATAACCCCTCAAGGGCTCAGCCTGCTTTTTAACACCTTCTGGGCTGGAACTTTTGTTCTACAGCTGAGGGTGTACTGAGAAGTGCATCAAGGAGTGAAGGGCTGACTTGGGGATGTCTGGAGAAGGGCATCCCCTGGAGGTGAAGAGGTGTAATTGCACCCGTAGTGCATTTACTAAGGTTATTTCTTTTAGAGGGACTGAAGGTCACGTGTAATGTGAAGTACGGTGTAAGGTGATGTCATAAGCAAAGTGGGGTTATGTTGCCAGACATTCCTGCTAGGGTGTCTGGCAGTATATGCGTAATCCTGTGATTTCATCTGTGATGCCTTTAGGGGCTGTAATTGCAATGCATTCTAATGATCCACAAATGTGATGAATACTTTCATTCTAGAGTGATGCTTAAACATGTATTCTTGCTGCTGCGCTTAAGTGAAGAACAACCCAGACTGTTAGCCCTGAAGATGTAAGGGTGCATACTGTATGGACCATATGAGATGCTCAGTCAGGGTTATGTGTCACCAGGGCAGGTGTACCTATTTTTAATGCTCGTTGAGATAATGGGGTGGGTCGCCACTGGGATGGTGCCAGTGCGCAGGGCCCTCGCTCCAGGTTATGTTCAACTAACTGCATAGGGGGCAAGATGACGTACAGGCATAGGAGTGGTGGTACTAGACCCCACCCCCCTGCGGGAGGGGTGGAGATGTTATGCAATGTCACAAAGTAATTCCAACAGCTTATGTATATTTGTAAATTGGTGCATAGTATTGAGTAGTGTGTGTGTGTGTTTTTAATAAATGTACTCTTACTTTTATAAAGCAAAGTACAGACTGGACAATCAATTATTGAGTGTTATTTCTGCGCACCTGCAAATGGCGATTACTAGCCCACACCACCTCCCTTGAGTAAGCCTCAGACTGCTCTGCAACGCTACCCTCGGAGAGTCAGGCGCTACAATTGGGGTGTTTGGTTCCCAGTGAAGGACAAATGTAGTCATGTTGTTTGTGCAGGCCTCACAGAATCTGCCTCGTTTTCCAACACTGACTGACTCTCACTCACTCTCTCTCACTGACTGACACTCACTCACTCTCTCTCACTGACTGACTCTCACTCACTCTCTCACTGACTGACTCTCTCACTCACTCACTCACTGACTGACTCTCTCACTCACTGACTGACTCTCTCACTGACTGACTGACTCGCTCTCTCTCTCTCACTGACTGACTGACTCGCTCTCTCTCACTGACTGACTCTGACTCTCTCTCTCTCTCTCTCTCTCTCTCTCTCTCTGACTGACTCTCTCTCTGTCTCACTGACTGACTCTCTCACTGACTGACTCTCTGACTGACTGACTCTCTGACTGACTGACTCTCTGACTGACTGACTCTCTGACTCTCTGACTCACTGACTCTCTGACTCACTGACTCACTGACTCTCTGACTCACTGACTCTCTGACTCACTGACTCTCTGACTCACTGACTCTCTGACTCACTGACTCTCTGACTCACTGACTCTCTGACTCACTGACTCTCTCACTGACTCTCTCTCTCTCTCTCTCTCTCACTGACTCTCTCTCTCTCACTGACTCTCTCTCTCACTCTCTCTCTCTCTCTCTCACTGACTCTCTCTCTCTCTCTCTCTCACTGACTCTCTCTCTCTCTCTCTCTCTCACTGACTCTCTCTCTCTCTCTCTCTCTCTCTCTCTCACTGACTCTCTCTCTCTCTCACTGACTCTCTCTCTCTCTCTCACTGACTGACTCTCTCTCTCTCTCACTGACTGACTCTCTCTCTCTCTCTCTCACTGACTGACTGACTCTCTCTCACTGACTGACTGACTCTCTCTCACTGACTGACTCTCTCTCTCTCTCACTGACTGACTCTCTCTCTCTCTCTCTCACTGACTGACTCTCTCTCTCTCTCTCTCACTGACTGACTCTCTCTCTCTCTCTCACTGACTGACTGACTGACTCTCTCTCTCTCACTGACTGACTCTCTCTCACTGACTGACTCTCTCTCTCTCTCTCTCTCTCTCTCTCTCTCTCTCACTGACTGACTGACTCTCTCTCTCTCTCTCTCTCTCTCTCACTGACTCTCTCTCTCTCTCTCTCTCTCACTGACTGACTGACTCTCTCTCTCTCTCTCACTGACTGACTGACTCTCTCTCACTGACTGACTCTCTCTCTCTCACTGACTGACTGACTCTCTCTCTCTCTCTCACTGACTGACTCTCTCTCTCTCTCACTGACTGACTCTCTCTCTCTCTCACTGACTGACTGACTCTCTCTCTCACTGACTGACTCTCTCTCACTGTCTGACTCTCTCTCTCTCTCTCTCTCTCACTGACTGACTGACTCTCTCTCTCTCTCACTGACTGACTGACTGACTCTCTCTCTCTCACTGACTGACTGACTCTCTCTCTCTCTCTCTCACTGACTGACTGACTCTCTCTCTCTCTCACTGACTGTCTCTCTCTCACTGACTGACTCTCTCTCTCTCTCTCACTGACTCTCTCTCTCTCACTGACTGACTGACTCTCTCTCTCTCTCTCTCTCACTGACTGACTGACTCTCTCTCTCACTGACTGACTCTCTCTCACTGACTGACTCTCTCTCACTGACTGACTCTCTCACTGACTGACTCTCTGACTGACTGACTCTCTGACTGACTGACTCTCTGACTGACTGACTCTCTGACTGACTGACTCTCTGACTGACTGACTCTCTGACTGACTGACTCTCTGACTGACTGACTCTCTGACTGACTGTCTCTCTCTCTCTCTCACTGACTCTCTCTCTCTCTCTCTCACTGACTGACTCTCTCTCTCTCACTGACTGACTCTCTCTCTCTCACTGACTGACTCTCTCTCTCTCACTGACTGACTCTCTCTCTCTCACTGTCTGACTCTCTCACTGTCTGACTCTCTCACTGTCTGACTCTCTCACTGTCTGACTCTCTCACTGTCTGACTCTCTCACTGTCTGACTCTCTCACTGTCTGACTCTCTCACTGTCTGACTCTCTCTCACTGACTGACTCTCTCTCACTGTCTGACTCTCTCTCACTGACTGACTCTCTCTCACTGACTGACTCTCTCTCACTGACTGACTCTCTCTCACTGACTGACTCTCTCTCACTGACTGACTCTCTCTCACTGACTGACTCTCTCTCACTGACTGACTCTCTCTCACTGACTGACTCTCTCTCACTGACTGACTCTCTCTCACTGACTCTCTCTCACTGACTCTCTCTCACTGACTCTCTCTCACTGACTCTCTCTCACTGACTCTCTCTCACTGACTCTCTCTCACTGACTCTCTCTCACTGACTCTCTCTCACTGACTGACTCTCTCTCACTGACTGACTCTCTCTCACTGACTGACTCTCTCTCACTGACTGACTCTCTCTCACTGACTGACTCTCTCTCTCTCTCTCTCTCACTGACTCTCTCACTGACTCTCTCACTCTCTCTCACTGACTGACTCTCTCTCACTCTCTCTCACTCTCTCTCACTGACTGACTCTCTCTCACTGTTTCTCACTGACTGACTGACTAACTCTCTCTCTCTCTCACTGACTGACTGACTAACTCTCTTTCTCTCCCACTGACTGACTGACTGACTCTCTCTCTCTCTCTCTCTCTCACTGACTGACTCTCTCTCTCTCTCTCTCTCTCACTGACTGACTCTCTCTCTCTCACTGACTGACTCTCTCTCTCTCTCTCTCACTGACTGACTGACTGACTCTCTCTCACTGACTGACTCTCTCTCTCTCTCTCACTGACTGACTAACTGACTGACTCTCTCACTGACTGTTATACAGGTACTATTTCCCAACCTTCACCCTCCTGTTATTTATGCCCCCCCCCTAACAAAAAAACCATAACAAGCAACCATTGGGACAGGCAGATAGAAGTTGCCAGCATTGAAAGGACAAAAAAAAAAAACAAGACATTATTTATTGTTAATACTTTTTTAATATCGTCGTTCAGTTGTACATAATGCTTTCTTGGTCATATACGGTAACAAAAATGCTTCTGACACTTCTTCATTATAACTTTTCAGCATGCTGCAGACTTCTATACAGCACAGCTTAAAGACATAGGCAAAGTCAATATCTCTGGCCAAACACTTATAAGGTCCCAAAGGCGAGACCTATTGGCTATGCCAATGCTTGTTAGTTTCATGCAGTGAGGTAACACATTATGGCAGTGTTCTCATATCAGAGCGCTTATAGTAGTCTCCCTGATAGTGCCAGGTGTCATATTATTTAAGTTTTGGATTCTAGCAAGGCTCTGATTTTGTCACTTTGCCACAAATCTAAATTAAGGCACTGGAAGTAGACAGGGTATAGTATTTCCAGGGTTGGAATATCCAGTGTGCCTGCACAAGCATACATGTTTAAGGGTATTCACCAACTTTTCTCCTGTCTCATCCGCATTGGAAAACATTTGGAATTTACTCATGACAAAGACTTGAGTGAAACTCTTTCTAATGTGGGGAAAAAAGATAGTGTAGGAAAAGTGAATTTGCAATTGCTTTGCAGATTTTCACATGAGCAAACATACAAGTGCAAATTTGCTCATGGGAAAACGGAAATAGCAAATGTTTGCTAGGAGTACGTTTCCATGCTTATTTCTATAAATTCTTGTGAATGTCTGAAAATCATACATCTTCATCAATGGAAGGAGCTATATGTTCTGGGGGCATGTTTGTGAGTTTCGTTAGTAATTGGGTCACTAATTTACTTTCATGTTGCCCATAATGTTTTTCTCCATTATATTTTTTTAATTTTTAAGTAAGATTGGCATGACTTGTGTTATTTAATGTTAAATTTAGCAATATAGTTTTTTCCAAATTGCATCTTTTTAAAAAATCTGTTTATTGCATTTCACAACAAGAAAGCAGTTGCGATAAGTCACCTGACTAATTTCCCCATCTAGTAAGTCCTGTAACTGTAATTCCACCACATCTTTATTCAGAAGTTTGCTCTGGTGATACCTGACCATCGCCTTTAACCACCAGCCTGTTATCCCCTCTAGTAGGGTCTATTCTTGACGTTTCTGACCACCTTGTCTCAGACCCTGCGCCTGTACCCCGTGGGGTGTGCCACATATTGTGCATCAACTTGTGCTCTAGTTCCCTGCGTTCTTTCTCCCTCTACCACCTTTTCCTGGTGATGTGGGCAATCGCCCCCGCCCCCTCATTACTGTCTTGTTGGGCTTCCCAGACAGTTGGATTTCACCGTCCACCACATTCTTCTCAAAATAGTGCTCTGTGGCTTACATTATCAAGCTGCGCATAGTCCATCCTGTCAACTCCCAGGGGTCCAATTTCCACCCCTTTCTGACTGGGGCAACATAATCCGGAGTGTTGTCACTATGGAGACATGGTCCGTTATCCCCCCTGGGCAGGTATTCTGTTACTTCAAAAGCTCCCATATTAAGAAGAATAAACGTTTTATAGAGCCCACGGCCACCCAAAGACTGTCCCGGTGCTAAACCGACTAAGTGACCCATCAGTCAGCAAAACACATAATCATATGCAGAGCGAAAAGGCCAAGATTTAAGTTAATCTTATAGCAGAGATCATCTTTCAGAGCACGTATATGAAAAGGAAGGGCATTCCAAGCAGGATATAATCTGTACAACAAATGACTCCACCAATAAAGCAAGGGGGGGGGGGGTCATATAAATGTTAAAGAGCGCCGGGCTGAATCCCATCAAAAAAGAACAGAACCAAGCCAGCGCAGATCCACCTACCCAGATGTCTTCCAAATGGTGCTAGAGAATAGAATGAGGCACCATATCAAAAGCTGCCGATAGATCAAGAATAATCAATGCAACTTGCTTCCCCTGAGCTACAGCCAACCTGATAGTATCTGTTACCTCAACTAGAGTGGTCTCCATACTAAACAGAGGGCGGGTGAAGCAACCAGCCGATCTCCAAATAGCTAGACAGTTTGATTAATGAGCTTCGCAAGAATCTTCGAGAAGGCAGGCAGAAGGGAACTATGCCTAAAATTAGAAAGAATAGATCTGTCCGCAAAGGGTCTTTTCAGGAGCGGTATTAACTTAGCTTGTCTCAAACACGTTGCTGATTGAATGGAGCAGTTTAGTAATGTATTCAAAATGAGATTGATGACCAAAGGACAAAACTGCAGGATGAAAGGCGGACAAGGGTCATCAGTGAGCCTGATTTGCATCCAGCCAAAGCCTGTTCAGTCTCCTCTAGAATAAAGGGGACAAATTCTAATAAGGAACAGGACACAGTCTTAGGAAGACCAGTGCAAACATTGCCAACACCACTGCTGCCACAAATATCATACAGGGCCATACAGTGAAGAGTTTTAACAATGCCCTGGATTTTATTATCGAAACAAATCAGATAATTGCGCACATCTATTTTAAGATGCCTCCAGCGGCTGTGAGAAGGCAGTAGGATGGGAGAGCATCTTTACTGTTCTAAAAACCTCCCAGTGGCGGCCGCCACAAACAAAGTGGTGGGGCAGGGGGAGCGGGTGCGGGGGTGGTGGAATGGAAGGGGGAGCGCAGGGGGAGTTTAATAATAAAAAAGAAAGGAAAACTTACCTGCAGCTGTTGGCCACCTCCCACGTCGTGCCTCTGTGTTCTTCCCTCTCCCAGCAGACACTGAGACTACGTCACAGACTCCCTGTGCAATCCCCGCACAGCTCTCATACTATGAGAGCAGCACAGGGATTGGCCTGAGTGGGCTGAAAATGCGCTCCGCTCAGGATAGGGAGTGTGTGCTTTTCTCTAGCCCGGCTGTTTAATACAACCGGGTGAGAGAAACCTAAGTGCACATGTGTGTTTGGCCGGCCTGAGACCACCGGCCAAACACACATGCACACTTAGAAGTGCATATATTGTTTTATTTTTCAGGTGCTGCTTCTGAGCCAGTGGGGCGATTCCATTGCGGATGAGCCACTCCTGAAACCCCCTTAGCTTTATATCCTGACCGAGCAATTTGATTAAGAACAAAAGGCTTCTTGAGCTTAATGGCAATATGATAGTCATTCAAAGCTTTTTTGTAATGGACTTTGTCCAAATGGAGATATTCCTTCCTCCAGACTCTTTCTAATTTCTTACAATGCTTGCGTAAAGCCCTAAGTTCGTCATTAAACCATGGGCCAGAAGGGAATCTACTTGTATGATTAGCTGCTTTCTGAACTTTAATATGTGCAACTGAGTTCGCCATTTGCAGAAGCCAAGAGTTGACGGAATTAGAATCAATCTCTGTCACCACATAATCTCGGCCTGGTTTCATAGAGAATAGACCCTGCATCAGAACTCGAGGCTTTAGCCCAATTCCTATAAGGAACAAAAGGTAAAGGCCTCCTAGAATTGGGTGGCAAGTCAATCTTCCAGGAAAAGATGATGATGGAATGATCAGACCAATTATTGTTTTCAAATCAATGACCACCACCTGGGCATTGGAAAAGATTGAGTCCAGAATATGGCCTTCCCTATGAGTAGACTGATGGACAAATTGTCTCAAATTCCAAGAAGTCATACTATCAAGAAGAAGCTTGACTTGAACCTCCGAAAGATTATCTAAATGAAGATTCACCAGGACTGTAAAGCTAGAAAATTTCAAAAGATACATGATGCTAGGCCTCGAAAATCTACTCGCCCACTCGCAATGGCGAGTCAGATTTGATCAGGTCGAGCTATTTTTAGCACCTACTTGTAGGAGAGTAGGATCTGCTTCACATGGGTACCCCCACTTTTTGCTGATGCTTCACTGTTTTTCGACATTAGTCTGGCTGGGGCCCTGCTAATCAGAACCCCAGCCTAGCTGCTTCCTCTCTAAAATGGTTTCCATGTGCCTTAGGCACATCACTGATTGGAATCTGGAGTGCCCTTATAAGTCCCTAGTATATGGTATACTATGTACCAAGGGCATAGGTACCTCAGAGGCCTACCAGGGGCTGCAGCATGTATTATGCCACCCCTGGAAGGCCATCCAAACTGACACCACAGGTCTGCTACTGCAGCCTGGGTAAGGTGGTGCATGCACCCCTTACTGTGATATAGGTTACCTATATCACTAAATACATACACACATATAAACCTATAAGTCACTCCTATGGCAGGCCTTATCAATCCTGAAGGCAGAGTGCGTGGTTCCTATGTGAGAGGGTGCCCCTGCATGAGCAGGGCCCCTCTGCAGCCTTCGGAGACCCTTCTTTGATGCTGTTTGTAGTGCAGCCTGACCATATACTCTTAAGCGCATTATAACCTCGCGTTAAATGCTAACTTTGGAATGGCTGCACCTAAACATGTCGTGTTTGGTGTCAAACATCTTTGAATACTACCCCCCCCGCCAATTCTGGCGGCGGGGGTAGCATTCCACCCTTCTAGAGGGAAAGACATGTTAACTCTGGCTAGCCCGGTAACTTCTTTCTAAAGCCCTGGCATCACAAAATGGATGCTGCTGCCACAGACACGAGTCTGGCCTCCTGCTGCTGGACGAAACTCCGGCAGGGGAGGCCTGGACAATAGGTTTCCTGTCCCAGGGAGGTGTGACCACCTCCCCAGACAGGATAATGTGTATTGGGGCTGGGCGGGAGCACTTTCGGGTGCTTTGAAGTCCTGCACTGGGGGCACATTTGGTGTCCCTGTGCATACCCCAGTTCAAACCGGATCAGGGGCTTGCAGCCCCTGCTTTGGCGCGAACTGGACAAAGAGAAAGGGGTGTAGCCACCCCTCTGCCCTGACCCACCCATAGGTGGGGCCACAGAGTAGTCCAACCCCTAAACTTGGTATAAGTATAGGAACCCAGTCCTTAGGACTTTAGATTATCCCTGGACGAAACTCTGAAACAGAATCCTGGACCTTCGACGCTCTACTCAAGACTAGAGGACAGAAGAATCTCCCTTGGGGTCAAGGAGTGACTCCCCTGCTTGGCAGGCACCAAAGAAGCAATTGTCCGGTCTGCATCGCCTAAGCTCCGTCGGACGCCGAAGTCTTTGCATCACCAGAGGTGGATTTCCAGACTTCCCCGAGGCTGCCCTGAGTCCCCAGCAAAGCTGAGGCCCGTAGCTGTCGTGGGTAACGTGGAACCGTGACCCCTGGACACCGCACGCATTTGCTAGTGCATCCTCTTCTGGGTCTCCCACGAAGTCGTGCTTTGGGCTCCGAGTAGCCCTAGCCTCCAGCACCAACTGCACTGAAGATCACTGGCCTCCACTCCACGAGTGTCCTGTGAGCCAGATCCACGTGCGACGTCTCGAGGCTCCTTCGCGGTCGTTAGCCCGTTGGCTAGTAGCCCTTCACGAAGGCCAATCCTTTTCTTCTTGGGCACCCTGGTTGCCCCAGGCCTGCCCTCACTTACCCTCTCTGGGTGAGTTCCTCAGACCTTGCTGGTCTGCACCATCGACGATCTTCATCTTCACCGAGACTTGCCGTTGCCAAGGCTTGTTGGGTCCAATCCGGTCGCCGACACCTCAGCACTCGACAGACATCGTGTACCAGCCCGAATCCTGCTCCTGGTCGCCGACAACGCCTCCTGGACCTCGTGGCTGAAGAGTCAAGACAACCGTCAACGCACCTGAAGCACTCGACATCGGTGGGCATCTGTTCATCGCCTTCCTGGTCACTGGCTAGTGACCCAGACTCTGTCCCCTCTGCTTTCAGGTTCTTCAGATCTCCGATCCACTCTTGGATCCACCCGGACACTTTCCACTTGGTCGCCAGCAGCACTTTGCAGCAGATCGCCATTCAAATCGACGACGAAACCCGACCCCGAAAGGCACCTATGCACCCGGCTTCCCTGGGTGAGGTAACACGAGTACTCCGGTGCTCCCGTGGGTAGAGACTCTAGAACGACCTAGTTCTCAAAGGGTTTGCTCCAAGTCCTCCTTTAAGTGTTCCTTTTCTTTAATTTCCTGATCGCGACTTTCTCCATAGAAGTTAACGGCGTATCGCGGTTGTGTATTTACACTGCACGCGTCCCCCGTGGGTCCCCTGTGTCACTACCTTGGGTGGTTCCTTGTGGTCCAAGCACTTCTAGAGGCTCTAGGCCTAGTGTCTAGTTCAGTCGTGGTTCTTATACCACTTTATTGGTATATGGTTTGGTACGCCCCTAGGGCCCAAACGTGTATTTGTGCTATTACTGTGTTTAAATAACTTATAACTTGTGTACTTCGAACTCTAGCCTCATAAAGAGACTAGAGGGGTGTGTTTAGCAATAAATACATATATTTTGAATATATACCTGGTGTGGTGCTCTTTCATTTGATCACTCGAGATTATAGACTGGTAAAACAAGCTGCTTTACATTCCTTCAAGACTTAGCCTGAAGGCTGCTCTCCATAGCTACCACTAGGATAGCTTTCAATAAGGTTGTCTTTAACCTATCTCCAATAAGGGGTTGTTTGGACTGGTGCAAGGTGCCCACTATAATTAGTGGACAGCATATGCCAGGCCAACTTCTCACACTACTGGTCTGTTCTGGTGAGAGAACGTAGGCTGGAAAGGAACAGGTGTTCTGTTCATTCAAAGTGAATGAGCAATAGAGATGCTTTTAAATCTTGTTTTTATCTTGACACAGCTGAGCTTTAGGGGTGTTCGTTATCCAATTGCCAAGCTTCACCAGCCCCTCCCTCTGTAGGCTTGGGGGGGGGGGGGTTGAGTACCAAGAGGCCACAGCTAAACTTAGGCCAGTCCAGCTAACGCTTACAGATGAGTAGCAACCCTGTGCGTCTGCCCAGGTTTTGGTAACCTGCAGGGGCATTGTTTATTTCACCAGGATACCCACCCCCTCCTCGATCCCCTAGAGAAGCCTGCATAGCCCAAAACTCTACATTACCCTCTGGCGAGCAAGCCACAGTTGTTGCCCACCAGATGCATCTCCTGCAGCAGAATCAGGTCTGGGTCATGCCTAGACAAGTATTTTGCCACTATTCCCTGTTTCAGCTTGTTCCCCAGGCCATTAACATTCCAGGACAATATTTTGAGTGTTGGCCTCCGCCCATTGCGACGTATCACGTGATCTGCCATGCACAGTTCTTAGGTGTTGTCCTGCACTTTGTACGCAATGGACATGGTGTATTTGTGCTGCACCCTTCAACTCCCCCCCCCGGCAATGCTTCTGAATGACATTCTCTCATCCTACATCCTCGCACTGTAGGCTTACAACTGCCTGCTTCCCCAACTGCTGAGGTGTCTTTCACCCCCTAGTTGTAAATTAGACCCTTGAACAATAGCAACAATAATAGTTGGGTAGTTAGGATATGGTTGACTGGACCCGCGTGTGTGCCTCGTAGCATCCTGCCCCTCCCCCTCCCCCCCCCCCGACACCTGGTCCCACTGGTCCACAGGCAAGCCCAAGTCCATTGTGCCTTGTTTCAATTATCTCGTCAGCTGTCATTGGCGTCACAACTGGAGACGTCCCTACTGATCTTTCCTGGGATGTCAATCCATCCTCTGTGCCCTCCAACTCCACCCCCAGAGTCTCCCACCTGTTGGCCACCACCAGGGTCTGACTTTGATGTAAGGCTGCCACAACTTTGGCTCTCTCCGATTTGGTCTGGCCTGGTTCTTCTTTGGGGCCGACATGGGACGTTTGTGCGATCTGCATGTCCAGCAGGGTTCTCGCAAGGCCCTGTCTCATGCCTCTGCCATTTTGTCTGGATTCGGGTATCCACCAGCTTCCAGCTAGGCCCTTGCTTCCGCTGTCTTTGTAAAGATGTGGGGTGTCCCCTGGTCAATAATCCTGACTTTCGCTGGCAAGAAGAGTGCGTATTTAAGATTCAATCGTCTCTGGTGTTTTTTGACCTTGAGGAATGATTCTCGTTGTTTCTGTATGGCAGTGGTGTAGTCGAGATAGATGTGCCACCAAGAACAACAATTTCTTCAGAAACCGCTCCATACTGGGACCTTCTGCTCTTTCCCTGTCCCCACCAAACTCATTTGTTGTGGCGGGGGCACCCCTCAGCATCGTCCAGCTTGTTGGCCACTGTCTTGTCTAGCGCCCTAATGCTGGGATCCCCCTTGGCTATCGTTGGTCTCATTTGGAATAGCGTGGATTCAGTGTCCGCCACTCTATCCACCAATTTGGGGTGATCAGCTTTCAGGAATCACACATTGTGGGTCGTCGTATCAATCTTATGCTCCAGAGCAGTTTTTTAGGTCTCGGCTAGATGGCGCATGTGCTGTCACAAAGAGACGTGGTGTATTCGATCTGTGGGATTACAGGCCGCCTCTTTCCTACCATCGGTAAACTTCAGCGTCGCTCTCATTTTCTTTGATGCCATTCGTCATGGCATGTGGACGTCATGCCCCCTTCTTGTTTTTGACCCTCCCATAGCGCATGAACCAAGTATGTCTCCTTACAATGCTCCCAGAGATATTTTTTCTTTGTTTTCAAGCACTCTATAGGAGTACTTGTGTTTTCAGACCATCTCCCTTTTACACATATTCACATACCACTAAAATGCATGCACATGTACATAACAAATGCATTTCTTAAAAAGTTATTTAAACACGAACAACATTTGTGTGTTTTTTTTTTTTTTGCATGGATTGATGGTTTTGGAGCGCTCGCTTCTTCGTCCATCGTGCCATAGTGCAAACACAAACCAATGGTATTGGAGTTCTTTAAGTGCTCACCAGTTACATAACACAATGACACTTTCATTTTTGTTGCTGATCTTGCTTCAGTTAAGATTTGTTTTCCCCCATCGTTGCTTGCCCATCTTCCCATCCCTTCCTGCTTCCCTGTTTGACCCGTTCCCCACTACCTCCCTCATCACTGCTGCTTTTTATTTTGCATGATCTGATGGTATTGGAGCGGTTGCTCTGTCCTCTATCTTTCCATAGTGCTAACACAGCCGATGGTATTGGAGTGCTTTAAATGCTCACCAGTTACATTACACAATGGCACATTCATTGTTGTAGGCAGTGGGAATCGTAAGTGATTTGCCCAGAATGACAAATTGTTCCGCCAACCCTGAGATTCGAACCTAGTTCCCCTGTCTGCAGAACCGGCTGTTACGCCACATCCTCGCTTCATTTCAAAGCTCCTCAACTGTTTCTCACTATCACTTCCACATTTGTTCAGCAAGACCCCGTCAACATTGAACAAGCATTGGCAAAGCCAATAGATCTCAGCAATTCCCGAGCTGTTGGCCTTGTCAATGTAAATGTCTTTTAGCCATGTTGTCTAGCAGCACATCTGCTGTTCAGCATGGCTGAAAGTCACTGAAAAAAGCGCTATGAGGCAGCCAACGCAGGTCACGTAATACCCCTTTTTAGGTCTCCCCTAGGCAGCGCGCATGCGCTGCTCTAGGAGATGACCTTTAGAAATTGGTCAGCTCTTTTCAAGCACTCGTGCTTGTGCTGGCATCCACCTTGCGGGAGCGAGCAGCGGCGCGCGCGCTAATTGAAAACAGATGTCTCTCGCGCCGCTGCTGCTCGCTCCCGCAAGGTGGATGCCAGCACAAGCACGAGTGCTTGAAAACAGCTAGTGTACGCAACTAGAGCGACTCGCTGGTTATCATGTGGTGTTAATTAAAATACCCTCCTTCCCCTCGGGCGCCAGCTTCCCATTCACACCGTTGCCCTGACTGAGGTAAGACGTGTCAGCTCTTGCTGCGCGCTTTGATTCTTGAAACTGTCTTGTTCCACTGTAAACACACACAAGTGTTTGTAATTAATTAATTCCCGGATACTACCTGCACTTTGAGGGGTTTAGCTCACACGCTGCCAAACGCTGGTTTATTTTGGGCGCACATTCACGCAATATGTTTCATATTGCCCCGCTTTGACGAGGTTCTAGCACACGCGGTTTTCACTTTTTTAACGCGGGTGCCATCATGTGTTGCGCATTACTTTCAAGTGCCCGTGAGGCTATCAATACCATAGCCTTTTGATCCCGGCGTCCACACGGGTCACTGGGATCCGTGCCAATTGCATAATATCACACACTCGTGTCAAACTACACACATTTTACTCGCAGCTGAACACGCTTGTTGATACTTCCACCTCCCCCCTTTTTTCCGCCCCGCCCCCCCCCCCCGGCAGATGATCATTCCAAATGGGTCCACTTTTTAGATCACTTGCGGTCAATCACTGACGCCCACTCACTGTGACTTTCACTCTCATTCACTCATGCACACCACCTTCCCTTCTACCCACAACTACTCACTCAACCACAAACTTACACACTCGCACATCCCATCCCTCACTACCTCGTTCTTGTTGAGTAGTGACCCTTGCGTGTTAACAGCAGACTGCTCTTTCTGCACTTCATTCAGTGACTGCAGTACCAGAAAGAAGTATGCTTTTCCAAGGTTTAGAACCACCAATTAGCATAATGATAACATCTCTGAATATTACATCACACAACATCTCACATCACAGGACATAACACTTAATAACACGGGTGTGTTCTAAAGGAGCCATCCAGGGAAGGGAAAAACAGTTCTCTTTACCTAGTACTGGCACTACAAATCGCCAACAATGTTTGATTATGTCTGCCATGGGTCTGAGACCTATTGTGACATCATTCACAGGATGGCCATATAAGGTAACAAAAATGCTTATTACTTTATTATAATTTTTCAACATGCTGCACAGCAGGTGCACTGCTCTACAACATAGCCTAAACACATTGGCAAAGCCAATAGGTCTGGCAAAACACTTATAAGGTCTCAAAGGCGAGACCTATTGGCTATGCCAATGCTTGTTTGTGTTAGGAGGGGCAGGACAATAAACTCAACATGGGGAGCAAAGAGACTCGGCGTCTGCTCAACATTCTGTGATTCTGGTATTCAGCCACGCTGATGTTCTGCTAGACGACATGGCTAAAAGACATTCACATTGACAAGGCTAATAGCTTGGGCATTGCCCAGACCTATTGGCTTTGCTAGTGCTTGTTGTCTCTCTTATGACCGCCAAAATCATTGCATTGTGGGCTCCCGGGTTGAATCCGCTCCTTTCCTAATGGAGACTCTATCTCTGCCTCCGAACAGTCCAGGATCCTCCAGCTGTGGTGGTTTGATGGCTTTTGTCCTAACCATCTCTGGGTTTACCCAGTCTCTGGGCCTCTCGCTGCTACTCCACTCTGGTGCCCACCAAACTGGGCACTCCATGAGCCCAATGGAAAAGCCTTTAGGGCCACCACACCTGGATGCAGTAGCACACCCTTTCTCTTGGCATGCACCTCAGCTGCACCCTGTGGCACAAGCACCCCATCACACTCTTCTCCAGTTCCTCAACCCACCTTATGTGGTGAAAGACCCTAAGCGCGCCCGATCTTGCTTGTTTTCTTCCTCTTGGAAATGGGAGGGCCGGACCTCAGTGCTTCACAGGACTACCACCTCTTGTGTGCTCCAGAGGCCATTTGGCACCGGAGCTGACCTCCTACACGCCCAAGCCGTGCCCCATTGCAATATTTTTGTAAATTTTATTTAGACAGCAAACCATCACGAATTGTGATTTCATGCCTTTCCATGAATTTGTACATAATCATGGAGCATTCTGGGACCAGAACAAGTAGCCTCAGTATTAACTTGAGTAAATGTGTACACATTTCTATACTGCGACCTCTGTCAGTAATGCAAGCGGAGCTCTTAGCATTTCCTTGGAGCACTCGCCTTAATAGTAAAGGCTTTTTGCATTAACAAATCAGATATACTTGTTTGAACAACTTGTTACTGAATACAGATCTTGCCTTACTAGCAAACAATGCTCTTTAACAGATCTATATAGTGGCACAGTAAACTGGCAGCCAAAGAGTTTGCAGTGGTTTGGGGCTACCTGTCTAGTTGACAAAGCAAACATGAAACCTTGTCCTTGGCCCCAACAATATGTCACATGCGTTTGGTGATAGAAATTCCACATCCCTGTGGAAAATCTGCAAACCTCTCATTTTTTATGGAATGTGTATAAATGATATGTGTACTTGAAGAAAGGCCTGTAGGAGCATTGATGATGAAGTGGTACGAGAGAGACTGGAATTTTGGACTTTTAAAGTCACCTGATGGTCTCAGGTGGTAAGGTTTCCTGAAGCTGAAGGGCAGCTCCAGATGTTGGCTTATCATGGCTTTTCCCCATCTAGCCCTTGAATGGGACTAAGGGATTGCCCTTTCTACTCAAAGCTCTCATCTACTCATGATGGGGTTCCTCTCTATAATTCCCCTAAAATTGAGAAAGAATGAGTGTAAAGGACAGTGAGGGAAACCTTTCCATTACAAAGTAATTTCACCCCCTTTCTTTGGGGCCTCTTTGCGTAAAGGGAATGGTTTGTATCCAAAGACATCTGGAAAAGCTGCCCAGGTCAATATCTCTTTTCCGTTCTAACTGACATTATTTTGTTTTTCTTTATAGGTTTGTTTTCTCCCCCTAGTGACGGTGATCAAAGCAACCCCTAAATATGGGACGACGGTCAACCTCCTCCACCAAGAGTGGGAAGTTCATGAATCCCACGGACCAAGCCCGTGAGTAGCCACAAACCTTCTATCTCCTGTGACCAATCTCCTCTCAAGCCCATCACACCTCTCCTTGAGCCCTGTAGGTAAAGTCTTAAGTAAACCACCTGCAGCCCTCCTTCACTGTACCTCTCCACACTTGCTCCTGAATCCCTAAGACCAGGACTCTAACTAATCTGGTGCCTCAGCCCTCCTTCTCTGTAACACTTTCTCCTAAAGGACACTTACAGGCTCTTAAGAAAGACCTTGCTTTCAGCCCCTCTGGGTTTTCTTTTCTCTTATCCTTCACTCCTTATCCTGAGCCACAAAAACAGTAGCTGGAAGTAAACTATGGTGCTGCCTGTTGTGTGCCTCTTGTTGTAGCCCTCCAGCCTTGTACGGAACTCCACAGATCAGGCCTGTAAGTAAACCCCAGATGCCTACTCACTTCAACACTGTTTCTCTTAAACATTCCACATGTTACCCTGTGTCTATCAGACCAAGTGATTGGAAAACCCCAGAAATATCTCCCTTTTGTTTTTCTAACCCCTTTACGCTTCAACGCCTTGTCCTGTACTTACATTTAAACCTTGTTCTTTGTCTCTGTTCCAGGAAAGGAGGCAAGGAAGCGGGAGCTAAAGAAGGTGATCTATTTGTTTTAACTCACTAGGTCTCCATTTTCTTACTTTTGGGAGGGGGGGGGGGTTCCAGCAGCATCTGGGTCTCATTGGCGGTCAGTAACAAAATGGTTGGTTATCCCCTCATTGTTTTGTGCAAGGCTGTATGCTTGTCTTTCAAGGGGTCTGACAAAGTCTGCTGTCCTTAGTTCCTCTCTTATAGCTTTCTCCTTCCCACAGAACAAGAAGCAGCGCATGATGGTACGAGCAGCAGTGCTCAAGATGAAAGACCCCAAGCAAATTATTCGGGACATGGAGAAGCTGGATGAGATGGGTGAGCAAAGGGGAAAACCCCTGATATATTTTGGGGATGTGAACAGGTATCTTGGTGCCTTTTGTTAATAATACCAGAAATTGGGAAAGGGGGGTGGGATTTTTTCCCTCCACTCAATTTGCGCTTCTCTGTAAGCTGCTTCTCAAGGGTTTCCTTGTTAGAATCTTTCATCTTCTTACTTGTTGCAGAATTCAACCCTGTACAGCAGCCACAGCTGAATGAAAAAGTCTTAAAGGACAAGCGAAAGAAGTTGCGGGAAACATTTGAGCGCATCCTGCGCCTCTATGAGAAAGAGAACCCTGACATATACAAGGAGCTGCGCAAGCTGGAGCTGGAGTATGAGCAAAAGAGGTCAACACTCAGCCAGTACTTCGATGCTGTCAAGGTGGGTGTGGGATGCCGGAAGCAGGGCTCTTTACTCTCTCCCTTTCGCAATGTCTTGCCAATTCAATCTTTTAACATCTACAACCACCCACATTCCTAGCCCCACCCCTCTCCATCCTTGTGAATTTCCCTTTTCTCACCTTGTTGGCTTTCCACACCTCCACCTTGGGGGTTAACTTCGCTTTGCTACTGCAAGTGTCTTCTGATGTCTTGGTTGCCTTTTTTCTTCTCCCAGAATGCCCAACATGTGGAAGTGGAGACCATACCGCTGCCTGACATGCCGCACGCTCCTTCCAACATCCTAATCCAAGACATTCCTTTGCCGGGAGCGCAGCCACCCTCCATCCTAAAGAAGACATCAGCGTATGGGTAAGAGTCTCTAAAGTTTGCCCATAGCAGTCTTCCCCTGGTATCTGTGTAGTCACAAGCAGTAGTACAGGGAGCTCAGTTGTGTCCCAGGGTATGAGGCAGATGAGGCCGTGGTATTGAGAATCCAGCTAGTCTGAGGTAGGTAAGGTTGTGCCATAGTACACACTCAGTGAGTTTATCCTGGCAGTGTGTGAAAATTTGATGATTTGATGTAAATTTCTTCTATGCACAAGCTGTACTCTTTGAATAAATACCAATATTCAATAGAGATTGCCTGTGTTAGCCATGCATGTAAGTTATTGCAAAAGTATGTCTTCACTTTTGAAGTTGGTACAATTTAGGAACGTATGATTTTCATCAAGTGAGGTTAAAAAAAAAAAGCTATTTATACTCTTGTAATGCATGTGGCTATGAAAAGTGAAGTAGTGCAACTGTGGAGGAATGCATAGGGAATATGCTGGCATGGGTAGAATCTCCTTTACCTACAGCAAGTGTCCTTTTCTTAACAGTAAAGAAGTGAAGAAAAGAATATGTACCTCCATCAGCCATGCCGATACCAAATTCAGTAGATAAGAGTGTGATGTTATTTTATTCTAAATCTGTGCGTGTGTTTTTTGGGCAGATATGGTGATCTGCTTTTGTTAACTGCACTTTGTCTGGATTAGTCTTTCCTTGGGTAGGAAGTAACGTTCCTGGAAATTGGGATTGCATATTGCTGACCTCGGAGGTAACTACTGTTAATTGGTGGCATATAGGGGAACATGCATGACTGGTTTGTACAACAATTTGCAGTTATTGATCTCACAGTGGTTTCATGACCTATGGTGCATTGTGCTTCATAGATAGACTGTCTCACTGATTTGATTTGGCTCAGAGCATGTGTTTAAACCTAGTGACAACTCAGATTAAAATTTGGTGCTGTTAGCATGGTGTTCACTCTAGTCTCTTTATATCACTTTCTGTTTTTGCCTTAGGCCAGCCAGAGAGGGCTCATTAAAATCCCCATTGTGTCATCCTCAAGGCATGCCCCCCATAGCGAGACCATTTGGATGAAGTATTTGTTTTCGATCGTAGAGTGGCTGGGATTAGTAGGCATATGGAACTATCCATTGTCCAAATACAGTTTTATAACGATCAAAGAGAAAATAGCTAAAGAATCTTACTTAGCCAATATTTCAAGATACGGATTTGTCAAGAGTTAATATTCTACTTTGGACACAACAATGCACACCCGCCCCTCTTCCAATCCATCCCGGTAATACCTGACCGAAGCAGGAAAACAAATAATAAGACACAAGTACTTGAGGTTTTCCTTGCTTCTTGTACCCATAGCTGACTTCAGGTCACCTTGTACAGGATATTGTCAGTTTAACGGTGTGTGGGGCCAACGAAGAGTCCCTTTCACATCTGTTGTTTATTCACCATGTCCTGTTAAGGGGGGAATAACCTCTAAAACTTTGGTTCAGATTTTTCATCCTTGGTGTCAAAATGGATATTGTCTATTGCCTTTCTGGTAATAACTTTTAATTTATAGGCAGTATGGTGAGACTTCTGGGTGTATTTTTTACAAGAACAAAGGACCTGGTTCGCAGCCAGCATATTAGGCTGACGGAGAATGTTGACTTTGACCTTAGTAAGATTGCTCATTTAGCATTGTTTTTAACAAATAGTATAACATCTTATCTGTCATTTTAATGTGCGGTTGATTTATCCATTATTTTTAAAACTTTTTTGTACACATCACGAGCACTTGTATGGCAATTTTTAGCCTTTACGTAGATCAGGATTTTATTTTTTTAATAATTTCGATTGTTTAGTTCCAACTTTCAGCAACAATTCAGCAAATTCCTGCATCCTGGGCAATACGCCCAGGATGTAGAGATTAGAACATGCACATTACTATGGCAGATACAAAGTTAAGGGTTCTGTTTTTTAATGGCTCTGAGGAACTAGTGTATATGTGTGTGTGTGTGTGTGTATATATATATATATCTCTATATATATATATATATATATATATATCTATATCTCAAACCAAATCCTTCTGTTCTTTTACGATTCCCTGATAAATGGAATTTGAAACAGGAACGGACTCCACTTTCTTGTGCGATATTTTTTTCTTTATTGATTAGTGCACTGTGCCGCCATGACGCGTTTCGGCCTTTGCAGGCCTTGATCACATGACGTGTCTCCAAACCCTCCCCAAATTTAAAGTGCTAAGTACATGACTAGTATGGAAGACAGACTATTGTTCTGAAACCTATTATCACAATACAACATAGCAGCAAAATTACCTACTTTCAGAATCTGGACAAAAAAGTATTAACACTGTGCTTAATAAATGTGTCAATTGTCTGTATAAATACAATAAATATACCACATATTGTTTAGAACATTTTTAGAAACACTTAAAATAGCCCAATGCTACACAATTACAGTATAATACATACATGCTGTTTTTTGTCCCATGGGTTTCTAATTCATGTGCTCTACAGCTGTCATAAAAAATGTTCTAATTTAAAAAGCCAGACCCTATACTAAGATAAAATCAATATTGTGCAATGGGAATTTGTTCCGCTGTCATGACTATAGAGTGCATAGTTATTATAAAAGTGTGCAAAGGATGAAAAAGTGCTAATTTGCATATAGTAAGGCTTTTGAGAGCCTACCGTTTGCAAATAAAGTGTCTAAGTGCAAAAAAGTGCCTCTTGTGCAAATACTTTTCTTATAAAGAAAGGGGAGATTCTATGCAGGGATTGGGAGGTGCAGTATTTTTGACAATACGTACATGAATGTGTATGTCATTAGGTTTACTGTTGGCTAAGCCAATCTAACTTCATGTTTAGGCGTGATTATAGCCAAGTGTACAGGTCCTCTGTTGTATTGAGTCCTTGTGGGCTTTTGCTGTCTAGTTCCAAAATGTACCTAGTTTCCAGCTTCCTAAGGATTGCCTCCCTGTTGCCACCTCGTCTAAGTGCTTGAACCGAGTCCACGACATAGAATTTTAGTTGTTCCAAATCATTGCTGTGGACTTCTTTGAAGTGGCGGGCTACCGGATAAGTTGCATCTGAATTTGTTATGGCCCTCAGGTGCTGGAGAATTCTCTTGTGGACCTGCAGTTTCGTGCTGCCCACGTACCGCAGTATATAGATAGATATATATATATATAGAGATATGTGTTGCCAGGCTCTCTTTGACCTTTAGCATGGGGTTTCCTCCGGCTCACCCTATGTATTTTCAAACTAACATTGGCAAAGCCAGTAGTCTTGTTATTGGCTTTGCTAATATGTTTTAGCCTTGTTGTACAACAGCATGACTGCTGTTCAGCATGTCTAAAGGTTAGTGGTGTAAAGGAGAGTCGAGTGGGGTAGAGAGTCATGGAGTGGTGTAGAGCTGAGTGGTGTAGGTTATTGGCATGTCGTGGAAGGAGTAGAATGCATAGAGTGGAAGGGCGTAAAGTTTAGAGTTGAGTGGTGTAGAGAGTCAGAATGGAGTAGAGTGGAGTAGTGTTGTAGGGTCGAGTGGCATACAATGGATTGGCATAGTGTCATAGAATGGAGTAGTGTGCCGTAGAATAGAGTGAAGTAAAGTGGCATAGCTGGAGTTGCGTAGAGCATCGTAGAGTGGAGTTGTGCCGTAGATTGGCATAGAATGGAGTAGAGTGTTACGAAGTATAGTTTAATAGAGTATAGCGTCAGAGTGTAGTGTCATGGAGTGTCGTAGAGTAGAGTGGCTTAGTGTGAAGTGGTGTAGAGTGCATTGGTTTTGAGTAAAGTGGTGTTGACTGCATTGGTGTAAAGTGCAGTGATGTACAGTGGGTTAGAGTAGTACATATACATGGAGGGATAAGAGATTTTGAAATGCTATGTGAGCTTTGAGATTACTTGTAGAGCACAGGCTTTGAATGATGTGTCGAAGTCAGACACTTTAATGAGTCGGTTAGCCATGGAATGTACAACAGTCACTAGGTAAAACCTACGGCTGAGCAAATGAACTATGAGCAAATGAAAGAAGCTCTAATCAGATGGTTTATGATGTATCCAGCTCAGTACCATCTGTGGTTAAAGACCGCAAGAGAGCTGATCATATTCCACTTGAAGCACGTATTTGTGGTGTTACATGATTGGAATGAGTGAGTAAGAGCAATGGACGCAAAGGATTTTCATGCCCTTAACCAGTTCCTGGTGACCAAGTGACTCATGGATTAGTTCTCAGTCCCACTTAGGCAATACCCGTCAGATCTGACAGAAAGGTATCCACAGAAGGCTGCAGTGTTAGCTGATAAATGGTTAGATAACAGGGTTATCTAAGGACTGGAGCAGCATGGCTCTAACACAAGGGAAGATATGAACACTCAACAGACTATTTCCAAACCAGAGGATGAGGGCCAGGTAGATTCCCAAGGTTCCAAGGGAGACGCAACCAAAAAAAGAATCTGGTTCCGAATCAGGAACAACACAAGGAGAAGCTACAACAGGAAGGTTCTTCTGAGCCCAAGGTAATTGCTAGTCATAAGTGCCACATGGAGGGGTATTACAAGAAAGACTGTCATGAGAAAGGCACTGTACCAGCTGCACCCATGACAGTGAGTGTTTTGTCTGTTGGTGAAGAGGGACCCATTAGGGCCCTGGTTTCCTCTACCTAGTGGGAATGGATGTTTGAACATTTGACCCAAACTCTCTAAAGCGCATTAACAGATGGGCGGGGGTTTGTGTTAGAAGCTGGCATCAATGAGAGGAAGGACCCTGTCCTGAGTGATATCCGAGCCTAAAGACCTATGGTTGATAGAAAATGTATCTCAAATTCAAGGAGATTTTCCCTGGTGCCAGTGTTATAGCGTTGGTGGCCAAGTGAGCAAGACATGGAGTATCAGATTGCCCAAGCTGATGTAGAAATAAATGGCAAGTCGGCCCTGGTTGATTTTGGGGTGAGTGAAAAGCAAGATGCTGGATGTCTCTTGAGCAGTAATTTCATTTACCCGTGGTTTAGCATCAGGACCAAAAGCCTACATGGCTTGGACTGCATCGGCTCTTTTGACTAGGGTACAGCCAGTCTCGGGAGGAGACTGGTACCATTCCAGAACTGCCTAGACCAGGACCTGTAGTAAATGGATCAAGGCAGACTCTGAGATGGCACTGACTGTGGCGTCCATCGCCTGTCCTCTGGACAGGATGAAAATGGGAAACCCAAAGCGGACCAGGTGTTGGAGCCTGGCTCACTACAAGAGCTTCAACACTAGACTGTTAGCTGCTAGATGACTTGTCTGGGAGAAGTTTTGCAAGGCCCAAGTTGAGTGGCCTAAACTTGTGGTACTTTGGAGGAATGCCCAAGAACATGTCAGCCTGGGAGTGGTTGAAAGACTTCATTTTAGCGGAAAGAAATGACTGCTTTACAGTGGCCCCTTGAATCCTGAATCCCGTGCTTGTAAGAGGCTACTGGTTTAATTAGTGCATAGGAATTTCCTGTAGTCACTGTAGAACTTGTCCCACTTGCCAATTAGGTGATAAGTCAGTAGGTACAGCCAATGTACAGTTAATTCCTCTCCCAGCTATAGTTGCTAAATTTGAGTGGTTGGGTATTGACATTGTTGATCCCGTTCCCTCACGCACCCTCAGCATCCGGCAACATGTATACATTGGTTGTGGTGGACCATGTCACCAGGTATTCAGAGGCAGTACCTCAGCAGAACACGACTGCAAAGATGGTAGGATGGCCTCTCATAGGGATCTTTTCTAGGGTGGTTTTCCAAAGACTGTGATTTCTGAAGTTTGGAGCCTTGAGAACCAACTTAATCTCCTTATACCTGGAAGAGATGTGGGTGTAAGTTGGGCCACTTCTCCATGACCTATCACCCACAAACAAATGGGTTGATGGAGAGGATCAATAGAACCCTTAAGATCATGATGGGAACTCTGTCCGAGAACCTCCGGGAAAGTGGGGTCTTCTCCTGTCATGTCTTTTAATCGCTTACAGGGAACTTCCACTGTAGTGAGTTTTTTTTTCCCTTTGACCTTCAGTTTGGGCACCAAGTTTTTGGCCTACTCTCCCTGATCAGAGATGGGTGGGTGGGAAGGAACTTAAAGTCACCTCAGAATGATGTGGTGGACTATGTGATTAGCCTCAGGAAGTTGACGGGGGAATACGTGTGAGTCGAAGCAATACCTTCAAGCAAGGCAAGAGCTCCCGGAAGGAGTGGTATAACCAGAAATAGGATGCTGACTTGGGTACCAGTAGGGTCAGGGGGTGTTCGTTTTAAAGCCTCTTTGTCCCAGATCTTTGGATATAAAAGATACTGCAGAATCCTTTTGTGTACTACGTGGTTTACACAGGTGCCATAAGGAACCCAGGCGGGTGTTCCATGTGAGCTGAGTTAAGGCTTTCCTCTGGCTATGATTATGGCAGAGTAAGTTGAGAAAGACGGTGAGCCTCTTCCTAATTTGCTGCACAGTGACTTGAAGGATGGATCTGTTGGCGGGGTAGTGCTTGCCCTGGGTTAATGCCTGGGCAGCAGAAAGAATGTAACTGGGATGCCGGTCCATCTTTTTTTTGCTGGCTGCAAGGTTTACCCTGTCTTTGTTCATTACATAGACATAGGAGATAGTCTGCTAGTGAAGAGCAGCACATCATTTGTCTGATCAAGTGCAGGAATGTATTAAGATAGAAGTGGGAAAGATGTTGACCTTCGGCATGTTTGAGCAATCCCAAAGTCCATTATGGAAACCCATTGATGATGATTACCAAGCAAGGTTCCACAGACTTGCTCTTTTGTATAGATTGCAAGGCCCTCGATTAAGTCACTAATACAGATGCACTCCTGATCCCAGAGCTTGGTGCTGCAAAATAACTGATTACCTTTTGACCAGTGTCTACTGGCTAATTGCCTCGTCACTTAGTGCCAAGGAGAAGACTGCATTTCCACAATGGAGAGATTGTTCTAGTTTAGAGTAATACCTTTTGGGTATAAGAATTCTCTTGCCTCTTTAGAGCACCTGGTGAACCATGTTCTATGACGGCTAGGAAAGTTTTGGGTGTCCTGCTCAGATGACATTGTGGTGTTTAGTGTGAGGGTCACCTGAAGCACCTAGAACAGGTGTTGATCAGGATACAGGAGACAAACCTGACCATCAAGGCAACCAAGTGCCAGTTTGGGTCCTCCACCGTAGTCTGCCTTGGGCATCGGGTGGAAATGGGGAATGCCAGTTGGATGCCAAGATTCTACCTTTTTTGGAGTGGGAAAGCGCTATCGCCCATCCACAAAATAGTCTTTTTAGGACATATTGATCTTTGCAAGAAATTTGTGGCTTACTGTTGGACTGTATTTGTCCCTTTAACAGCTTTGACATATAAGAAGCAGTCCAGGAAGGGGATGTGGACTGATGTTATTTTAATTCCTTACAAATGGTGCTTTTACCACAAAACTGCAACCATTTGAACTACACTTCCGAAAGTTAGGGATAGCAAGAAGGTTGGAATGTGCAAATCTTATGTTTTGTAGAGGAATGTACTTTTCCACCTTCATAACTAAAGAGTAAGGGTTAGAGCCCCTCAAACTGTTAAATATCAAGTCAAAAGTCAATAAATGTAAATGTTAATATGTTTTGCTGGAAGCCAGTGAAGTTGCAATAGCAGTGGAGTAGCATGAGTACATGTTGGAAGTTGATGTATTAAACAAGCCACTTCATTTTGGATAGCTTGTAGTCTGTGGAGATTAATGTTGGGTAGCACCAGATAAATGGAATTGGCATAATCCAGTCTGGAGATCACCACCGCCATCGCCTCTAACAGAAGTAGCGGTTCAAATTTCCTGAGCATCTTCATCATAAACATGCATGTAGATACCACTGATCTGACCTGAGGTTTTATGGTTAGATTACTATCCACGAGAACTCCGACTCATTTGACTGAAGCTTTTGGCTCAGACATCAGTCACATTTCTGTGGGCCAATATAGTTGATTCTAGAGATTCATCTTATTTAATATGACAATCTCTGTTTTGTCAGTTTAATTTGATGTGATTGGAGCTCATCCAGTCTCCTATGAAGCTCATCGTATTTTGAAATTCAGGTTGGGAGGCCGATGTTCCATCCAAATGAAGTAATAATTGGTAATTGTTTGGATAATTATGGAGTCTGCAACCCATTGATGCAAGTCCTTGGAGCAGTGCCTTAGTATTTAAATTGAAAAGTTTGGGGGGATAGTGAGGAGCTCTGAGGGACCCCACACTCAATTGCTTCTGTTGGAAAATATGCGTGGGTAATGTCTGCTAAAATGGATTTAATCCAATTCGGACCGAACCCTTGAAGGCCATGCTCCTCCACACAGTCAACCAAGTTCTTAGTCGATCATACCAAAAGCAGCGGACAAATCCAGTAGCACCAAGAAAGATACTAATCCCTGGTCATAATTCCATTTCAGGTCATCAGCTACAGATGGAATTACAGATTTCATATCGTACTATGCATAGAGGGGAATCCCACTTGAAGGGAGTGAAGGAAGTCTAACGCCTGTAAATGTTTACAGATTTCTTATGCTACGTAGGCTTCTAATATTTTGGCTCGATAGAGGAGCAAAGATCTAGGCCTGTAAATTATTTTTTTTTTTTTTTTAAACTCTGAGGGATCTTTCCTGTACTTTATTGAGCAGGGAATCACTGCTACGTTCTTAAATGCGTCGGGCACTGTACCTTGTACTAAGGACTCTTTAAGGTGGCTTCTCAGGGGGTTATTATTAATCGCAGTAGCTAAAAAATGTAAAATTGCTAGGGGGGAGGGGTCTATTGATGAACCAGATTTATCCTTCGTCATGAGTTCTTGGAGCCACTCTTCGTGTATCTCTTGGAACGAGGACAAGATAGAAAAGCTTCTATCCATCTTGGACTCAATCGCGCAGAAAGAATTGCTTTTCGTGATTTAATTTCTTTAATTTTATCTATGAAGAAGCCATTTATATTATCACAGAGTTCGTGGGAAAGGATTGAGGTTCCAATAGTTGGTGTCATTGAAGTAAGCTCCTTTAAGATATGAAATATCTTTTTAATGTATTGCCTCTCAAATTATGTTGCGACATCCATCATCCAAACTGGACCACGATGAGCCAGGGCTGCTAAGTGAACTTCTTGCTGGTCTCACTACTAATAAAATGTTCATAAAAAAAATGAAAGCAGGAAAAAAACATTTCGCGAAACTACAGTAAAATTTCAGGTACCATTTCTTTGCAGCATCATTTAGTAAATTGATGCATGCTAGTATTTCCCAAAAATATTCCTAATGGAAAATCAGTGTAACCAGTTTCAATATGATTATGGGGGAAAAAACAAGCATTGGCAAAGCCAGTAGGTCTGAAATTGGTGGTTAGCTTTTTAGTTTTGCCAATGTGTGAATTGTTTTGGCATGGTTTTTGTAAAACCTTATTGGTGTGGGAGCTGCCGGGCCCTCACCATTATAACAAACCTTGGCAAAAGCAAAAATTTGTTTTTGGTCTCAAAGCACACACTGCCACAGTAGTTACTGGCACTGAACAAAACTACTTTGTGTGCCAATATATGCTCCTTGTGAAAGAGCAAAATGCCGTCACTCAGTGAAGCCAACCGATACAGTGAGAGACAGAATTTTAATAAACGCAAAAGGTCATGGTCCACACCAGACCAAATTAGGGGCCCAATTATTAAAGAAAGTCTCAAATGTGCACCCATGGTATATGTCCTTCCATTAAGTGCAGGTATACGGCTTTCGTGAATTCCCAAGAATTTACAGAAGTAGGAAAAGAAATAGTACTACTAGAAAATATTTGTGAACTGCATTTTAGCATGACCAAATATGCATGTGTAGATTTGCTCATGCGAAAATCTGAGTGTTTGCAAGTTCACTTTCCCTCCAACCACTTTATTTACAACTCGGAAGAAGGTTTACATCTGCCATTGTCAGGAGTAAATTTCCAACGTTTCTCAGTATGGGAAAAGATTAGAGAAGAGTTGTTGAAAACCCTTAAAACATGCAAGTTAGTAGGTTTGCACAGACTCGAAAGGGCATTCTAACCCTGGAACTATTGCTTACCACTACCTACATCCATAGTTTGTAGACCTCATGGAAATGTGGCAACATAAAGGGATTGCAAGTATTCAAACACTACTATGCTATGAGTCCTGGCATAATCAGAGAGGCTATATCAGAGCTCTTGTATAATAAGATTGCTGCCATAATTTGTTGCCACACTACATGGCACCAATGGGACAAGTGGATTTTGTTACAGGACAAGTAGATTTTGGAAGCAACCTGCCCCATGGACAAGCAGATATTTTATTAAATTCCACACCCCTGCACTAGGGCTGATTCACTGTGTGTGGTGACACTAAATCTGAGACTGAGTGCAAGCGCTTCAGTTGTGATCACTTAATCTGAACTTTAATCATGCTAATACCTCTTAACCCCAAAATGAGGATTGAATCACCTACACCAAAGGGAATGACTGGGAGGGATTAACGGATTGGAGCGCTGCGCAGCACAGCCTGATAGCGCCTAAGATTACTAAATTCTATTTTGTTGTGATAGTGTGTTATATTTCGTTCTAGTTTGTATTAAAGTACCTTTCTTTCTTGTAAAGACAAGCACAGGGCTGGACTTGACATTCATTTATTGTACTGTTCTGTCATTATTGACCTTTGAGCTCAATCACCCCCATACTAGCTCAGTGAGAGGCTTGTAGCTGCTCGCCAGTGCTAACACAGAGTCAATTGCAGAAGTGGTTGTACTTGGCCCAGTTTGCTAAGTCATAGTAGGATGGACCTTTCGACTTCAGGGGTAAACAACCTCAACCCCAAACAGAGTCTGACAGACACATTGAGCTTATTGTTGTTGGTTTCGTTACAGGTATTTTTTTCAGGTGGTTTAGAAGTCATGCTTGTTTGAAATGCTGTAAAAGCTTGTAAGAGTTATAGATTTTAACACAAACTGTCTTTTTTGTTTTCTCCCAGAGCTCCTCCCCGACCTGTTACCGTCACTCCCATTCCCCCAGGTCAAGGCGTCCCCCGGCTGCCTCCT
Source organism: Calotriton arnoldi (assembly GCA_963921515.1). Taxonomy (NCBI): domain Eukaryota; kingdom Metazoa; phylum Chordata; class Amphibia; order Caudata; family Salamandridae; genus Calotriton; species Calotriton arnoldi. Next base: position 226,261 of record CAWUFW010008912.1, on the reverse strand, counting down.
GGGAAGAAACCACCTGGCCCACCTCCTGGTCCACCACCACCCCAGGTGCTAAAGATGTATGGGCGCAAGGTGGGCTTTGTGTTGGAGAACAGCAAAAGGAAGCGTGAGGAGGAGAGGAGAAACCTTCCTGATGGAGGTGAGATGGGCAGTATCCCGGTTTCACTGCTCTTCTCAAAAGCAGGTAGCTGGGTACAGGGCTGAGGGCAGCCTGGGTCTTCTGTTTCCCATGAACATGTAAACAGATTATAGCAGTGGTGCTTCCAATACTCGGATGGCTTAATGCAGTGACTCTTGTATTCGAGTACAGAATTAAGTCTGACACCACCCAAGAGATGTTCTTGTTCTGATCAGAAACTGACCTCGTCCTAAATCTAGCAGTCTTATTCTGTCCCTGACACCATCCAAAGTCCTGTCTCTGTTTGGGAGCTTAATTTGTTGTAACCCTTTCAGACTGAAGGCATTTCCCTTGCTTTAACCCTGTCACTGTGAAGATCTGTTTCTGAACAGGGCCTGGCCATTTTCTAAACTTCACACACACTGAATGCCTGTCTCCGAGTCAGCCTTTTTTTTGTTGTACTCTGTTAAACTTGAAGGCCTGTTTCGGAGCAAGAGGTGGACTTGTTATGATTCTGATAGACCTAGGTTTGGGCCCGGCAGGGAACAGTCTATTTCTGACGTTTGAGAAGTTTGAATGATATCCCCCAAACTGCCTGGAATAACTGCTAACACAATAAGGTACACTGATATGTATGTTTTAAATATGAATGACCTAGTTTCTAGACCTCATGATTGACTTTCTCTGTATTGCAGCAGCAACTTTTGCATAATCAATAATGTGTGCTGTGGCAGGAGTAGGAATGTGTTTTCCATTATGCATGTAACTTAATGTTTCCTCACATGCATGAATATCTAACTCAGTAGTGTGTACAGCAGAAATCAAGGGACATGCACATATGGAGAAGTTGTAGTTCTGCATATTATTGTGCTGGTGATTTACGCATAAGCTAGTTTGTAATATGTTGCTATTTTCTCCTTGAAGCTCGAGCCCACGACGGAGAAGGCTCCAGCACCAGTGAGGATGAAGGCTACCCGGACGAGATGGAGAAAGATGAGGACACTGGTAGTGGAGGCAGCGACAGTGATCACTCTGACAGCGACGCTGATGACTTCCCACGCCGTAAGGATGCAGGAGAACGGTCCACCGAAAAGAAAGGTATTGTATGGTTGAGGTCTAGACAAGATGGGCAGTGGGAGGGTAGGTGTACCAGCGAAGGTATTGCAGGTGCCAGCAAGATCAAACATCCTACTTCAGCACACCAATAGCCCTGTAGTGCACCTTAAGCCCTGCCTGCACCACCTTTGTTGTTCCAGTACTGGGTGCCTCACAGTTGACGTGAGCCTCTATCCTCACCTGAAGTCCCCTTTTCATTAATTATATATTAACTTAGTACTCATGACAAAAAGTTAATTTATTTTGTTCACACAGCTGAATTACTTAAGTAGAAATGTTCCCAAACTTATACTCTGTTGCAGATATAAGAATTCTGTGTGTTTAACGTGACACAGGTGAAGTCGCTGAATACTATGAAAACTGTCATGCTCTTTTAATTAGAAGTGAATATTTTCATTAGTTTTCACTTTATGTGTTATTAGTAAGACTGGTAAATGGAGTATTCTCAAATTGTGTAGTTATAAGGCAATAAAGTTATTGATGAAGCTATGTAAATGCTAGAAGCTGTAGAAGTGTTATGATTAAAAACACCAGGAAGTTGTTTTTTTGCGGAATGTGGTGCTAAACAGATAAGCACATAGAAATCTTTCCTTTGTGGCTACTGCTTCTTCTAGTCCTTTAATGTCTGAACCTCCCCCTCAGCCCTTTATGCCAGTGGTACCCCTTTCTTTCTTGTTAAGTTTCTTGAATTTTGTGATGTGCTTTTTGCTTCTCATCAGAGTTCGAATCAGTGCCTTTTTTTTTTAGGTCTCGGTTCTAGAAGGCACATGCGCTGTTTTGAAGAGACAGGCTGTATCTACATTGTGGGCTTACAGCCCGCCCATAGGCTTCCCGTTTGCTGGCACCATCATCGCTCCATTTTTTGTTCACCCTATTTGTCAAGGGCATGCATATGTCATGCCTCTTCCGTTGTTTAGCCCTCCCCGAGAGCACTGCCCTATTACTTTTAAGCATACGCAGCAGCTATTCTCATCCATTGTTTCGGGACTACTTTTTTAAATTTATTTTTTTAGTCTTTTTATTAAACATAAACAGGCTTCAGTTCAATACCCATATACAAATGACATTTGAGGAGAGACAGCAGAGACAAATTTCACAGTTCTTAAAATGTACCCCGTCTGCGATTCCCGCCATGAGACACCCACGTTCCCTCGCCCCAAACCATAGCATCATGTCTCCCACATCAACACATATCATTTTACAGGGCTCGCATCAAAGGTCTCTATACTCGGCCCAGGCACTCCATATCTTTTCCCCTTTAAGAGGGCAGCCCCGGCTCTGGTATATAACCCGACTTTTTAATTTTTTTAAACGTTGACCGCTTCTGCCACACGTTAGGAGCACTGATGTTTTCATTAATGAAGAGCGCCATTTATGTATAAAAAAAAAAAAAAAGAAGGAAACAAAATCCTGTGCTGTTGCCTTGCTCCTGTTTGCCCCATGGCTGCGCACACAGTGGCTGCAGCCACCACTTCCTCCTCCTGTGCCGGGTACCTGCAGCCTCCAGCAATGCCCCCTCTCATCGTGCCAGCATCGCACCTCCGCAGGGCTGCCTCCAGCAAAGCCGCTGCTATCGCTAGATTTGCTGCAGATCATCCTGGCCTGCTGCATGGTGGTGCTTTGCTTCGGGACGCTGTGCCTCAGCAGCTCTCTTCTGGGCAGGATCCTTTGTAAGTACTCTTCACTGTAGTGCCGGCACCCCCTCCCCTTCAGTAACATCAGGGAATTTCATGCAATAAACTCCTAATGAGCGTGGTCCCGAGTGCTTGGGTCACGGTACCTCTTCTCCGAAGAGGAGCCATGCACGCTACCTGGCAAAGTGTCTTGTTTCACAGTTTGCTAGCGGTTAGGGTATGGCTGCAGCTTTAAAGGGCATGTCCTGGAGTCGGGACATGTCTCTGTTCTGGTTGACGTGCAGGAATGTTCAATATTTACAGCCTGAGCTGATTGGCTCCAGAGAGGGCAGTCTGCAGCAGATAGTGGACTCCACACATGAACCCACACCACATGCTCACCAGCACATGAGCCTCCCGCAGATACAGGTCCACCAAACATCAAAGAGCACTTTTTATTGCAGCGCTGAACAGGGTCTTTGTGCACCAACATCTTCCACACCACAGCCTCTGGCTGGTCTGTTCTATTGACAGCGCAGTGGGATTACGAACACTCGCAAGCCCCTTAAAATGCATTTTTTTCTTCATCATCTTGCTAAAAATATATTGCAGACACAGCGTGCATGCTACACAAGGAGGGTGGGTGGGCCTGGTTCCGGTGGCCAGGTGCATGCACAATCACAAACAGGGTGATTTATTCAGGTGCCACAAACCACTGCATTAGGACGCTAAATCAGTCAAGGCAAAACATAAACATCCTTGTTATCAAGGAACTATCAGATTTTTTTCTGCGTTTTCGAGTCAGAGCATCGCTACGTCAGAAAAAGAAGAAAGCAAGTAAACAAGGTAGATTTCAAGACGTTTTAGCAGGCGAGGAGTTGGGAGACGAAAATAGAGGGCATCAGGTGGGCGACTGTTGCAAAGCCATCCTGTGCCTTGGGCACCCCCCAACTTCTTTGCTGACTGGTACTGATGGTAACTGACTCTGTCTGTCCCTGGGCTCTGCTTAACCAGGGCCAGTGCTGTACTGAAAACACACTTAGACTACAGTGAAAACACCTACATACACTAGGGTACACTATGGGTTAGGGTACCCCTATGATTGACATGTCCTCCCCTATAAGACCCTATTACATAATAGGGCAGGGGGATTAAGGTTTAAGTCCCTTGTATATATTAGGACATGGCAGTTTAGAGGCCAGCAGCCCTTTCTTCACTTGCATGTGTACACTGCTGATGCCCGAGGTCAGTTTAAAACCAGCCCTGTGTTGCAGGACTGCTTTTAAAATGCAGATTGTACCCAAACTCGACTTGGGTTTTTAGGGTATTTAAACATTGATAAACTACAATATCTTGGCATATTAGGTTAACCCAGGGTCTCCCCTAGGTGTCCCACGGGTTGGGGGGGGGGGGGGACAGGTATTTATAAGGAGGATCCTTATAAAAGAGGTTTTATATGCTTTGGGGATAGTGAAATTGCACATTTCACTTCCCTCTTTGGAGTAAATTGCTTTAAAAAATCCGCTTTTGTGCTAGGAGCACTGTGGAGTGAGGATCTACATTATTTTTTTACATATTCAGCACCCCTAATGTCTTCCCTAGGTGTTACAGGGTTTAGGGGGGAGGGGGGCCTGTAGATATAAGCAGGGTCCTTATAAAAGATGTTTTTTATAAGCCCTGGTGTTGGAGAAATTGCCCAGTTCATTTTCCCCATTGCAGATCCCCAGCCACAAAGGTTAACATGGCAACCAGTTATTATTTAATAACTAACGCTAGGCTTTACAGAAAAATATAATTCAAGGACTCGGGAGAATGGTATTGATAAATCCAACAATATGCTGTTGAATTTATCCTAAAATGTACAGACAAAAAGTTATAAGACTTTCTTATCTGTAAGCCAAAATTCAGCCTATTCCAGTCAGATGGCAGGCTTAAGAAAGGAATGTGGAGATGCCAGGGGGAGGGAGACTATGGAGATGAGCCATCCTGGAGGTTGGTTTAGCCAGCTCTTGCCTCTCTGCTAAGACTTCAGCCATATTGAATTTTGGAGAAATGGTGCTGTCTGAGAGACCATTGTGCCACACTTTGGAGGAAATGGTCATGCTCTGGGGTGTTGCCCTGCACCTCATTGGACAGGGGTGCCCTCCTGTTTGACCTCAGAGAACACTGAATAAGTATCTGGGAGGGGCAGTGCCTCTCCGATCTGCTGCTTGCAACCACAGAAGAAGAAGGGTCTATGCTGGAAGTTTGATTTGCACTAACCAGGCCCTGCACTCTGACTGACGGCGCCTGCTGCACAATCTGGAACTACAGCCCTGTGGACCAAACCTACTTCAAAAGGACTAAAGAGTGGACTCCCTGCAAGCTACAGGTTAACAGAGCTCACCTGGACCATCGCCATCAAGAATCCCCAGCCTGGAGTGACTCCAATGGATTTGTAGGGGTTTTGTCCAAGTGGATTGTGGGAATTTAAGTCCTAAACTTTCAAGGACCATCTTGGAGCTTCCAGACCCTTGGAGCAAGTTTTGGACACTTTTTGACCCTCAAAGGAACTTGGGAAGAAATTCCAGAAGTTCAGAGAACTTTGGAGCAATTTTGAAAAAAGCTCCATAATGGACCAACTCGACCTGGCCAGCCAAGCCGGCGACCCTCCTCTATGACCCAGCCTGCCGTCCAGGTTTGTCCCGTTGAAAAGCTCCGGAGGTCCGACTTCCAGAGTTTGACAGGGAGCTCGTTGAAACCCAAGCCAGCAAACTGTCACCAAATCTGGCCTGGTGAAGAGCATCAAGGGAAACCGTAGAAAAAGCTCCGTAAAAGTTTCTAAATCCAGAGGTACATGGCTCGAAACGTCCGCTTGCATTTGCGAGCCAGATTTAATTAGGATGAGCTATTTTTAGGTCCTACTTGCCCTTTCTAGCGAGTAGGAAGACAAACTGACTTTTGACCTCTGTCTCTGAAAGCAGAGCAAATGTGACAAGATAGCAAGATTTAAAGGCATCTTTATTGCTGACAAAGTGAATGAGCAATAAAAATGCCTTTAAATCTTGTTAACTTGTCACAATTTCTCGGCTTTCAGAGACAGAGGTCAAGTGCCTTACAGTTGGGTCGAGTAGATTTTTTTAAAGTTACTAGACCTGCAGGTCTAGTAACATTTTTTTGATTTTTCGAGCCCTGAGGTAGAAGAGGTGACCTGGACGAACAGCGAGAACCAAGCCGCCCACCTTCAACCACGAGCCGGCCTGCATCCTTGGTTCGTCTCGCTGGAAAGCTCCGGAGGTCTGGCTTCCATATGTTTGACCTGGAGCTTGTCGCAAGGCAAGCCGGCGAACCCTCACCGAATCCAGACTGGCCGAGAGCTTCGAAGGACCACAGGAGAAAAAGCTCCAGAAAAGTTTCTAATTCAGAAGGTAAACATTTTGACCAAGGCCTACCGTGAGGGGTAGCCACGCAGGGCTCCATTGCAGTCAGCCTGAAACTTTGACTTTGTCCTGGTCTAGTGCGACCTGATGTCCCAATAGGTACTACAGGTTTCTATGTGCTATATAGTGCTAAATCTTTAAAAAAGCATATCTCTGGTTCCCTACACTGGATTGTTTTTAGTTTTGGTGTCATTTTAAAGATCAAAATATTTCTTATTTTTGTAAATTGGTGTTGAATTTTTATTTTGTGTTTTAATTATTTACTGAATTGGTGTTTTGTAAATGCTTTACATACCTGTTTCTGAAGTTGTCTGCCTGCTCGCAGTCAAGCTATCAAACGTTCAGAATTGGAATAATTTTCTGAGACCTATTTTGAGCCTTAGACTGTTAGTGGCCTTATTTCCAGTGGAAGATATGTATTTACCACTACTCATGATCCACTTTCCAACAGTGACTCATCATTACACTTTTGAGAACTCTATGTACAGTGAAAGGTATTCGTGAACATACTAAAGAAACCTCCCAGATCCGCCCAGTCTGCCCATTTCCTGCATGCTTGAGACTTACTGTGCAGTTTCTAGATGTACTCTACGATGCCCATATCCACCACATGGGCCGGTTTTTAAAACCTGTGTCGTTTTGCCTCAACCACTCCTTCAGGGTGAGGGGCTGAGGCATGAATTGCTGCACTTCCGGTGAATAATTTTACAATATTGCTCTCCCCAGACTCACTTCTAAATCCCTCTGCATGCTTCTATTTCCCCTCGCTGCCCACAAACACAAAGTGCTGTGCAACAACTTTCTTACTAACAACCGAAATCAACCAGCATCGCCAAGAAAGAAAAGGACAGAAAAATAATCCACAAGTCTTAACTTCGTGAACAGCGGCATAAAGGCATGTCTGACTCATGCCCCCCTTACTTACACAGCGATACCAAAGGGGATGATGGACGGAGCGCTTGAGCAAATCAAACACTCACCCCCAGTCAACTGATCTGGGTTTAATCCGTCATCATTCTTTAGCTCACTCCACCACCCCAGTTCAGACATGGCCATATGCAAATCAGTCTGACCCTGTGCCTCATGGGAACAGTCAAGCCCGAACTGCCAAGCCATGTCTTCCCTGGACCGGAAACAAGCATCCTGGGACCGGTTTCTGGCTATTCAGCCGTCATCAGCCAGGCTAGCTTGAATCCAGTGGCAAAGTGAGCAAGGGACCCACGTCTGGGCATACCCTGCCAACTTAGGGCGAACAAAGCGATACCAAAGGGGATGATGGACGGAGCGCTTGAGCAAATCAAACACTCACCCCCAGTCAACTGATCTGGGTTTAAGCCATCATCATTCTTTAGCTCACTCCACCACCCCAGTTCAGACATGGCCATATGCAAATCAGTCTGACCCTGTGCCTCATGGGAACAGTCCAGCCCGAACTGCCAAGCCATGTCTTCCCTGGACCGGAAACAAGCATCCTGGGACCGGTTTCTGGCTATTCAGCCGTCATCAGCCAGGCTAGCTTGAATCCAGTGGCAAAGTGAGCAAGGGACCCACGTCTGGGCATACCCTGCCAACTTAGGGCGAACAAAGCGATACCAAAGGGGATGATGGACGGAGCGCTTGAGCAAATCAAACACTCACCCCCAGTCAACTGATCTGGGTTTAATCCATCATCATTCTTTAGCTCACTCCACCACCCCAGTTCAGACATGGCCATATGCAAATCAGTCTGACCCTGTGCCTCATGGGAACAGTCCAGCCCGAACTGCCAAACCAGGTCTTCCCTGGACCGGAAACAAGCATCCTGGGACCGGTTTCTGGCTATTCAGCCGTCATCAGCCAGGCTAGCTTGAATCCAGTGGCAAAGTGAGCAAGGGACCCACGTCTGGGCATACCCTGCCAACTTAGGGCGAACAAAGCGATACCAAAGGGGATGATGGACGGAGCGCTTGAGCAAATCAAACACTCACCCCCAGTCAACTGATCTGGGTTTAATCCATCATCATTCTTTAGCTCACTCCACCACCCCAGTTCAGACATGGCCATATGCAAATCAGTCTGACCCTGTGCCTCATGGGAACAGTCCAGCCCGAACTGCCAAGCCATGTCTTCCCTGGACCGGAAACAAGCATCCTGGGACCGGTTTCTGGCTATTCAGCCGTCATCAGCCAGGCTAGCTTGAATCCAGTGGCAAAGTGAGCAAGGGACCCACGTCTGGGCATACCCTGCCAACTTAGGGCGAACAAAGCGATACCAAAGGGGATGATGGACGGAGCGCTTGAGCAAATCAAACACTCCCCCCCAGTCAACTGATCTGGGTTTAATCCATCATCATTCTTTAGCTCACTCCACCACCCCAGTTCAGACATGGCCATATGCAAATCAGTCTGACCCTGTGCCTCATGGGAACAGTCCAGCCCGAACTGCCAAGCCATGTCTTCCCTGGACCGGAAACAAGCATCCTGGGACCGGTTTCTGGCTATTCAGCCGTCATCAGCCAGGCTAGCTTGAATCCAGTGGCAAAGTGAGCAAGGGACCCACGTCTGGGCATACCCTGCCAACTTAGGGCGAACAAAGCGATACCAAAGGGGATGATGGACGGAGCGCTTGAGCAAATCAAACACTCACCCCCAGTCAACTGATCTGGGTTTAATCCATCATCATTCTTTAGCTCACTCCACCACCCCAGTTCAGACATGGCCATATGCAAATCAGTCTAACCCTGTGCCTCATGGGAACAGTCCAGCCCGAACTGCCACTGGAGTCAAGCTATCCTGGCTGATGAGGGGTGAAACCCCGAAACCGGTCCTAGGATGCTTGTTTCCAGTCCAGGGAGGACCTGGCCTGGCAGTTCTGGCTGGACTGTTCCCATGAGGCACAGGGTCAAGACTGATTTGCATATGGCTGGGTTCAAACTGGAATGGCATGGTGAGCAAAAAAACGATGGATTTAGGCTCAGATCTCTGTACTGGGGTGAATGTATGACATTGTTCTGCATTCTGTCCATCAATTGTTCTTTTTGCATTTGTCACCCCGAGTGGGACGGGTATGCCCAGAGGTGGGTCCCGTGTTCTCCATGCCACTGGAGTCAAGCTATCCTGGCTGATGAGGGGTGAAACCCCGAAACCGGTCCTAGGATGCTTGTTTCCAGTCCAGGGAGGACCTGGCCTGGCAGTTCAGGCTGGACTGTTCCCATGAGGCACAGGGTCAAGACTGATTTGCATATGGCTGGGTTCAAACTGGAATGGCATGGTGAGCAAAAAAACGATGGATTTAGGCCCAGATCTCTGTACTGGGGTGAATGTATGACATTGTTCTGCATTCTGTCCATCAACTGTTGTTTTTGCCCCTTACTTACACAGTAGACCCCTGTGCAGGTGCACACTCCTAGTACTGCCAGACCTTATATCCAGTCGCACTCCAGGATACAGACAGTAAGTAGCATAGCAATAGGAGCATGGGGCCTAATGCAAGCAAGGACCACAGGCCCTGCTAACACAGGTTTATGTGGCGAAATACAGCCCTATTTGGGGTGCACTTGGCCCCTCAACACCGGGCCCTGGTGCCACTGCACCTTTTGCACCAGCGATAGCTACGCCCCTGGATGCTCGTCTGTGCACTGACTGAACAGCTGGAGCAAACAGCTAAAGGACCTGGGAACAGACTGAGAAGCTCAATAATCTGAAGCCAGCTCTACGTATTGCTCAAAGTAAGGCTACCAGGGCCGTCTTCTCTGAAACTGCTGCTAAGCACAGAACTGCATTAAAAGTTTGCATGGCCAATTTACTGACCATGGATTGGTGGAAGGGTGGGGGGCACTGCCCGTGAATGAATACTACTACTGGGATATCAATAAAACCAGCCTCCGGGCAGTACACAAATGCATTGCCAATGCCCATAGCTCTCGGATTACTGAGACCTGTTGGCTTTGCCAATGCTTGTTTTAAAGAGGAAGGTACGGGGTGGGGTTTGCCTTTTTGAAGTGATTTGCAAGCTTTTAAACAAGGATCTGTTCTTGTGTCCTTCCTGGGACGGGTTTAGGTTAGCTCGGGTATAGGCGGAGTGACTCTTATCTGACAGATCACTTCACAGAGAGGTGTTGCTCATGAACAGAGAAGTGGGAGCAATGGGTGTCCCTCTGGCAGGGACTTCTCTGCTGTGTCGAAGGAAAGGGCTGGCTCCCCCCACAAGTGACCAGTATTATTTGTTTCCGAACGTCGCACAGCTGTTATGCGCACACGAGCTGGCATGTCCTACGGAACTATGCCAGCCCGGGACGGTGGTTACCACTGTCTTGTGCAGCCTGTATACATGTATAGTCCGATGGGCTGCAAAATGCTCCAGTTTATTTACAGATTAAACATTTATATCATAAACCTAAGACATGATGAAGGTAGAGAATCCCAGTTATGGGGTACTGAGCAGACATTAGATGGGGGATCTATTAGGCAGTCTACTCACAGTGGTACAGGTAAAAAATGCTGATGCCCCGAACAGGAGATTATGCTGCCACCACTGTCATACTAGCACCGAATGGGTGGAGAGGTGTAGGAAAGTAGGTTCTGCTTTCATGGTCACCCCCAATTTTTGCTGCTGTCATTGTTTTTCTGACTAGTCTGACTGGATCCTGCTAATCAGGACCCGTGTCTCAGTGCTTCTTCCCTAAATTGGACATAGTGAGTACTTGGGTACACCCCAGATTGGCTACTGGTGCACCCTTACAAGTCCCTAGTATATGGTACTGTTAGATTTGGGGGTCTCTAGTTGGCAGAGGTAGGTACCTTTGTCCAAATAGGGACCCTTGAGTCTAGTCAGGGAAAGTAGGTACACTCCCGAAAAACCCCTGCTCACCCTCTTGGTAGCTTGGCACGAGCAGACAGGCTTAGTTCAGAGGCAGTGTGTAAAGCATTTGTGAACACATACAGTAATCAAGTGACAACACTACAAATGGACACCACACAGGTTATATATTTATAAAAATAGGTATACTTTATATAGATTTATCACAAGACCATAAACGACAAAAATAATCCACAATACTGTCAAGAGTGCTTAGTTCTTATCAAAAAGGCTTAATTCAAGGTTCTGTGCGAGTCGGTAGCCTCCTCCAGCTACGGCGATGTCAAGAACAAACAGAGTCTAACAAATCCAGCTGACCGCGTCGAGACGGGCCAACACAGCGTAGACCGACTCGGTCACAGTACCTTTTACTTGAAGCGGCAGGCACGGGCGTGCGAGCCGGATGGCTGTTCGTCGCGGTCGCGATGCAAAATGGAAGCGTTGCAGGACGCGTTGTCCCTCGATGCGGTGCAGGCAGCGGCTCGTTGACGTCGTCGAGACGGAGTCGGTGAGACCAGGGCCGTGCGTTGCAGGGCGAGACGGTGCTTCGATGCGGTGCTGGCAGGTTGCGGTGCGGCGACGGAGCCGGGTTCAGGAGCTGGCGTCGATCAGTCCGGACAGCGGTGCGAGTCGGGCGGTGCGTCGCAAAGCGTGCGAGCGGTGCCCAACTCCGGTGCGGTCACAGGACTCGAACTCAGCAGCAGTGACCGTGTCGGTCGGAACAGTTAGATTCGGCGAAGCGTTGCAGGACGCGTTGTCCCTCGATGCGGTGCAGGCAGCGGCTCGTTGACGGAGTCGGTGAGACCAGGGCCGTGTGTTGCAGGGCGAGACGGTGCTTCGATGCGGTGCTTACAGGACACCGAGTCGGTCGTGAGAGTCGGTCACAGCTCCCTACCTCTGTAGCCACTGAAACAGTTTCCAGCAGCAATTCACAAAGGGGGTGAAGTCCAATGGTCCGGGGACTTCAGTCAGGGGGCAAGCTCTCTTCCAAGCCCTTGGAGATCCTTCACAAGTTGATGAAAGTCACAGCAAAGCAAAAGTTCCTTTCTCCTTTCTTTGGCAGTCAGGCAAACCACTGCAGGCCAATCCCCCAAGCAGCACTTCAGGCTTAGGGATAGTCTCTCCTCAGTTTCTTCTTGGTTCCGTTCCTCAGCAAAGGTTTCTTCTTGTTCCCAAAAGTGATCTAATTTTCCTGGGGTCTGGGTGCCCCTCTTATACCCTGATTCTCTTTGTTCTCTGGAGGCAGAGAGGCCTCTGCCTAGTCCAAAACCAGTTCTGGTCAGTCCTGGAGCACTTTGTTTTTCTGACTCCTTCTTTCCTTTCAGAATGTGGGGCAGAGTGCTCAGCCGCCCGGCAGGAGGTGGAGCCAGCATTGTGGAAGGCAGGCACAGCCCTATTCAGACCCAGGTGCAACTCCTCCCTCCACTCTGGATGCAGATCTTTCTATTCAGCCCTGTGCTGACTTACCCTGTCTCCTGTAGCCACCCCCAGCCCCTGTCACTCAATCTCCAGACAAGGAATACACAACCTAGCAGAGGCAGGCTTGGATAGTTAGGCAAGAAAATACCCACTTTCTAAAAGTGGTATTTTCAGACACAGAATGTTAAAACCAACTTCACTAAAAGATGTATTTTATCATCCTGAGTTCAGGCATACTAAATTCGTTTTTCTACCATGTTCCCTGGGTCAGTTCTGACTATAAGGTGTAATAGTCAGTCTGCCCATTCTGGCCTATGGGGAGCAGGTAGCCTTGCAATAGTGAAAAACGAAAATGGCTGTAATTCACTATTAGGACATGCCACACACACCAGGGCATGTCCTACCTTATACTTACAATGCACCCTGCCCTAGGGCCTACTTTTAGGGGTGACCAACATGCAGTAAAGGGAAGGTTTAGGGACTGGTAAGTGGGTGCACTCACCAAGTCGACATGGCAGCCCTAGGCTGCACACAGGCTCTGCAATGGCAGGCCTGAGACACACTTTACAAGCTGCTTCTGTGGGTGGCACAACCCGTGCTGCAAGCCCACCAGCAGCATTGGATTTACAAGCCCTGGGCACACTCAGTGCACGGTACTAGGGACTGGCAAGTAAACCAATCATCCAATCATGGAGTCACTAATACATACATCAATTCACGATAGGGAGCACTTGCACTTTGGCACTGATTAGCAGTGGCAAAGTGCCCATGAGCATCTAGTCCAGCAAAAACATATTGGCAACAGTGGAGGCATTACGAAAAAATGGAAGGGAGACCCACGCCAAGGATGCCAGGTCTAACAGGTACTAAGGTATCCAGGGCATAGGTACACCAGGGGTCCCAAGTACTCACTATGTCCAATTTAGGGAAGAAGCACTGAGACCACTCAAATTTTGAGTACAGGCCTGTCATTGCAGACTGTGTAAGCTGGTGCTAGCACCACTTACGACAGATATAAGTTTACTTATATCGGAGGTCACTGCACTTAAAACCTATAAGTCACCCCTAAGGCAGGCCTTTCAATCCTGAAGGCAGGGTGCTTGGTTATAAGTGTGAGGGTGCACCTGCATGAGCAGGACACCCCAACAATCCACGGCGTCCATTCTCCCGGGTTTTAAGTACATCAGCCATTACGATACATAGAGTGGCCATGCGTCTTTACACGATGGCTAACTCTAAACTGGCTGTGACAAACCCTGTCATGTTTGGTATCAAACATGTTGGAATCATACCCCAACACCGTAAATGGTGTTAGAGGTATGATTCCATGTACTGTGGGCCCCTCCGGGAGGCCCTCCGTGCTCCCGGTACCAGTTTTCCAGACCCAGACAGCAAACTATGACTGCTGCCGACCAGAGTCCCGATTCTGCCCTCCTGCTGCTGAGCCAAGCTCGAGCAAGGGAAGGCAGGACAATAGGTTTCCTGTCCCAGGGAGGTGTGACCACCTCCCAGACAGGACTTGGTTTATTGGGACAGGGTGGGGGCGCTTGCCAGCGCCACTAGACTGCTTTGAAGGGCACATTTGGTGCCCACCTTGCATACTCCAGTTGGAACCAGTTGAGGGAGCCGTTGGCTCCCGCTCTGGTGTGAAACTGGATAAAGGACATGATAGCATCCTCCCCACTGTCCAGCCCCTCCTGTGGAAGGGACCCCTGAATCGTCCCAACCCTTTCCTTAGGGTACTTAAGGGCTTGCCTGTGGGTGGTTCCTTAGATTAGTCGTGTGACAATATTCAGATCTGAAACCACTTCATCTTCAACCATCTGGGCACTTTGGACTTCGCTTTGGGAACCGACACTGCAACTGGGAAGACTCCTGCTGCTCCTGGTCTCGTCATCCTGCCAGTCTTCTGCGTCGTCTGTGCCAGTGCTCCATACAGGTTCTTCTACAGGCCTGTGGACATCCAAGACACCCGAAGGAATCTCCCTTGAAGTGAAGGAGTCACTTCCCTGCATCTGCACGCACCGCAACAAAACTGACCGGTCTGCTGATCCCGACCTCCTGCGGACTCCAAAAGGTTCAGCAACACAGGTGGTGGTTCTGCAACTCCCTCAAAGCCTGCACTGTCTTCACAGCAAGTTTGAAGCTAGTATCCCTTGTCGGAACTTCTGGAGCAGTACCCCTGTGCACCCTGTTAACTTGCCGTTGCCAAGGCTTGTTGACTCTCTTCACCAGAGATCTTCGGGCTCCAAGAAGCTCCAGCCTCAAGCATCTCTTGCAACCAAGATCTTCGCCACACCGCATCCTCTGCACCGTGGGCCTTCATCATTTGGTGAGCTGCTCATGATCCTCTTGCGACTCCTGTGCCTTCGGCCCGTGGTTCCTCTTGGAGGTCCTCTTTGGCTCCAGTGGGCTCCCCTGCTTGCTCGGAGCCTGTTCTGACTTACCTGCTCGTGGTGAGTCACTTGGACCTTGCTGGTCCGGACACAGCACCTTTTCCACACACTACGTTTGTTGCCTTTGCTAAGGCTTGGTGGTGCTCCTGACGGACACCGACCAACCTGGCTCTTGGCATCCGACGTGGGACAGCTCGTGAACGGCTCCTGGTCTTCTGCAGCGTCGCCTGGACGCACAGCTGCAGCTCCAAGGTCACTGTCGCCTCTCCTTTATCTCGGTGGGCATTCATCTCCTGTGCCTCCTGGTCACTCCTGAATGGCATAGACGCTGTCCCCTCTGCTTGCAGGTACCTCTCATCTCAAATCCACCTTTGAATTCCACAGGACTCTTTCACCTTCTTCGCCAGCGGCATCTTCACTGAAGTCCTCCATTGTGGTCTACGGCGGTTTCCGAAGTCACTTCATACCTGTGCACCCGGCTTCCCTGGTGTAGGTATCCTGGTTCCCAGAGTATCCACAGGTGAGGTGACTCTCCAACCTTCCATCTTCCACGGGGTTTCTTCAGGGCCCTCTGGGAAGGGTCTTTTTTCTTAAAAACTGCAACTCCGACTTACTCACTGACTTGTATTGAGCACGCGTTTGTGTTCCCACTCTGCACACGGCCTCCGTGGGGTTCCTGGATACTTACCTTGAGTGATTCCTTGGGTCCCTGGCTCTTCTACGTCTTTTGGGTCCAGTCTCGACTTAGGTCATGGTTCGCATTTCACTTTCTTAGTATATGGTTTGGTCTCCCCCTGGAGACCACTGTGTATTTGTGCTACTTACATGTTCTATTACTAAAGTATTATGCGTATTGTGATTATATCTCCGGCTAGGAGATATAACAATGTGTTAGTGAGTGTTTATAATAAATGCATATTTTTATAACTACACAGTGTGGTTCTTTTTCACTTAAACTACACTATATGATTAGTACTGGTAAACCAAGCTGCTTTACACTCCTTCTGGACTAAGCCTAAAGGCTGCTCTCCTCAGCTACCACTTAGAGAGCTTTCTAAGGTTGTCTAAGACCACTAAAATCACCATAAGGGTTGTCTGGATAAGTGCAGGGTGCTACACTCACATAAGTGAGCACCATATGCTAAGCCAGCCTCCTACAAAAGAGGGCACTAGCCACTCTCACAAAGATGGTGGTACTTTGGATGCCCCTTCGACACCAGAGGCAAGGCCTGATGCCTCAAATCATGTAAATGAGTGTCCTCCAATGGTTTGAACTATGGTTGAAGTCACTAAGTAAAAAACAGGCAGGGGTGTACAGAAACATACAGGACACAGTGCCAGCACTTCATAAATGTGTGCAAAAAACTTTAGCCCCATCATACCTTGTATCTGCATCCATAATTATAACATAATGGCGAATTCATTTTCCTTTCTTTATTCTTCATAGTTTATTAACCAAAATAGAGAGCGGTTGTCAAAATGGTAAACCTTCTTTCTACCATTTCTGTACTCCTCAGTAACCCTCAACCACATAAAGCTCTGTATATCATCATTAAGTGATTGTGGATGGGTGCTACAGACACTGCCGTAAGCTCCACTATTTATTTTTGCACATGCGTTCCTGAACATAGAGTGCTGGTGTGCTGGCTGCATCAGTAAGTGTGCACGAATGTAGCCAATCAAGGACCAGCATTAAATTGTCCTCCTCGTTGGCTGCTCCGATCCTGTGGTCCATGTATTGCTGTCTGCGCAATGTGAATTCCAGGTGAATTGAACTCGCTTGAGTAGAAATACGCTGAGCCTGTAACTGTGCAACAGTCAATGACCTTAGCAGTAATGCAACAAATTACTTTAAAAAGTGATGGTCTAGCAGATGATATGTGCCACTTGGCATTGCTGTGCGCAAGGCCTTTGCTCTACAAAGGGCTTGAAAGAAAGTCCGGAAGCTCTTTGCCAACTGAGTCATATTGCTGACTCCCATGCTGTCTTTCACTTCTAGGATTTATAAAACTACAAGCTGGAGGTGCCTGCAGTTTTGCAGCGTGAATCTTTCTGGATTCACTATGCTGTGCATTATTCCGCCATCTCGTGGTTGGGTCCGGATTCGTAGTCCTTTCTTTTTTTTTTTTTTTTTTTTTGTTGGCCCAGGTGGGCGGTGACGCCCCCACCATTTGGTGTCCTCGGTGACGTCGTCGCGCTTCCTGCGGAAGCTCCCACCTTTGGTCGCCATCTTCAGATTCTTTTTTCCGCCGTGGGGGTCTGGATCGTCGACGAGAAGTTCCAGAAAGTTTGGACGAAGAATCTCAAATTCAATAATCACCACAGAGGATCGTTTCCTGAGACACCGGACGAGGAGACTAGTACCGGAGGCGACGAGAAGGACGACGAGGTAGAAGGTCCACGACCAAAATCTCGACGCCTACAGAGAATGCGCTCACAGGGGTCCCCCTGAGCGCGGGTATGGACAAGACACCATTTAAGTTTTGCCAAAACTGTCACCACAAGTACGCCCAGAAGGACCAGCACCCAGTCTGCAACCTCTGCTTGCCGCTCGACCACATCAGCGAAAACTGCAACGCGTGTTCGGCGTTCACCCCGAAAACCCTCCGGGTGAGAGAGAGAGGCAAAGAAGGGCTAACTACAACATGCAGGGCCAGGGACCAGCTCCATCGCTCCGAGACCTGGGCCTCTCGAGTGGAGAGGAAGACAACATCGCAGAGGGACCGGAGGACTGCTCAGTCGTCGAGGTCCACAAGAAAACGTCGAAGGAGGTAAGGGAGACGTCGACCCCGAAGCACCCAAGCGACGCTCGAAAGAGTGAAGCCAAGGCGAAGTGAAGCCAAGTCCTCGAAGGGAGCGTTGCCGCCGAAACACTCGATGAAAGCAACAGCAACCAAGGACAAACAGCCGAGCGGATCCTTCGGGAAGGACTCCCAATCGGCAAAAGCCTCCGAAAAACCAAGGGCGTCGAAGGTAACCTCCGAAAAGGAAGCCTCGACGGCCAGAAAAGAAGGCCCGGCGTCATCCTCGACGTCCGAGACCGCGAAGAGGGGCGCTTCAGCCATCGACGCCGAAAAGGCCCACGAGATGGAGAAGAAAAAGAGAAGGCTCGAAGCAGAGATGGCGAGCATCCTGCAACGGAAAAAAGACTTCGACGAAAAAATGAAGCTATACGCCATTCCGTCGAAGCCATCACGCGAAGCACTCTGGGAGGGCGACACCTAAGACATCGAATCCCCGAAAACCCCCGAACCGCTCGACGAACAGGGCGAAGAGGACTACTACTTCGAAGCCGAAGGCGAAGAAGAGCTCCAGTCTTACCGGGACTCGACGCCCTCGGAAGCACAAGACTTAGACTGGCAAGACCTCGACGCAGAATCACCAGAAGAAGGGGTAGACTCTTATCCCTCGAGGCCTTCGCCGCCAGACGACATTGGAGTCTACAATGTGGTCGTCCAAAAGGCTGCAGCAACGTATGGCGTCGAAATGCAAGAGGAGAAGGCGAAGGCATGTTTCCTTTTGGAAACCCTACTTCCTCAACAAACCAGGTCCCAGTTCCTACCCATGCTTCCTAGCGTCCTGGACCAGGGAAGGGAGGCCTTCAAAGAACCGGCAGTCTGCAAGGCTGTTACACCAAGGAGCGAAAAAAAGTACAAACACTCCTCAAAAGACCCTGCGTACATCCAAGGGTCAGTGCCAGCAGACTCCATTATCACGGCAACGGCCAGGAAAAGGGCTAATGTGCCCACTAACACAGGTCCACCTCCAGACAAGGAGAGCAAACGAATAGACCTCACAGGACGAAAGGTGGAGAGGAACGCAGCCATACACTGGCGCATCGCCAACTCCAACGCCCTCATCAGCAGGCATGCATACCAGCATTGGGATGAAATGAGCCAGCTCGTAACACACCTGCCACAACAACACCAACAAAGGGCTAATCACCTAGTGGAAGAGGGCAAGGCTATCGCAAACACTTGCCTAAAATCAGCCTTGGACGCAGCAGAGAACTCCAGCAGGCAGATGATGATAGGGGTGACTGAAAGGAGACACGCATGGCTCAGGATCTCGGGTTTCAAACCTGAGGTACAAAGCAATATCCTGAACACGCCATTCGACGGCCAGAAACTGTTTGGAGCCCCAGTCGACGAGAAGTTGACGCAGCTTAAAAAAGACAACGAAACTGAGAGGTCCATGGGAGCACTGCAGTTCAGGGGGATGAGAAGAGGAACCCCCTCAAGGTGGCCCAATGGTAGAGGGGGCAATGCGCCCGCCACTTCCCACCAATCTCCCCAACAAGGATACCAGGGGAACAACCAGGGCCAAAGCCAACAGGGACAACAACAGCAAAATTGGCAGTATCAACCCAGAGGACGGTCCTTTCGAGGACGCGGGTACGGACGGGGACAGTCCCAAAGAGGGGGTCAGCAGCCCACCTCAAAGTGACTCCGCAAAGAAACCAAACCCTCCCCTATCAACACCAAGGGAGAGGAGAAGTCAACAGAAGGAAAAAATAAGAAACACACACAGCAAACAAATAACCATTGAGCATACAACCCCGGTGGGGGGCCGAATAGGAAACTTCCTCACACAATGGAGAGAGATTACCACGGACAAGTGGATACTGAACATCATACAGCACGGATACTGCATAGAACTCCAAAAACACCCCCGGGCAGAAAACCAAGACACCGGCCACTCCCCGCAAGGGAGCTCAGCCCTCCTACGTCTAGAAGCAGAGGAGCTGCTAAAAAAAGAGCAATAGAACCAGTTCCAATCAACGAAAGGAACAAGGGAGTCTACTCAACGTACTTCCTAGTGCCAAAGGTAGACGAAACACTAAGGCCAATACTGGACCTCAGATTCCTGAACAAGTTCGTAAGAACTCAAAAATTCAAAATGACGTCACTTCAGGAAGTAATACCCCAAATCCAACAAGGGGACTACATGGCGACCATAGACATGAAAGACTCATATCTGCACATACCCGTCAACCACAAACGTCTACTAAGATTCGTGATAGGCCAGAATCACTACCAGTTCACAGTGCTAGCCTTCGGGCTCAAGTCCGCAGCAAGGGTGTTCACAAAATGCCTAGCAGCAGTGGCAGCGCACCCTACGGAGAAAGGGCATACATGTATACCCCTACCTCGACGACTGGCTTGTGAAAGCAGGATCATACAGGCACTGTAAAGATCACATCAAACAAGTCATACAAACACTGTCCAGACTAGGTTTCTCAATACATTGGGAGAAATCATCAACAGAACCGCAGCAGATCAAAATATTCTTAGGGGCACAAATCGACAGCACACAGTCCAAAGTGTTCCCCAGCGACAAGAGAACTATAGCGCTCCTGAGGGAAACACGTCATTACCGCAAGGGGCAAGTTCTGACAGTGAGGACGGTGAGCAGACTAATGGGGATGATGGCATCATGCATCCACCTAGTCCCAAATATCAAGCTGCACATGAGACCGTTCCAAGAATGGATACAGCAACAGTGGTCACAAGCAACAGGGAGTTGGGAAGATCTAGTGGTTGTCACACACGCAGTGCAGCGAGAAATAGCGTGGTGGAAGGAAGAGAACATATTACAGGGAAGCCATTCACACAGCCAACTCCAACAGTGACCATCACAACAGACGCCTCACAGCAGGGCTGGGGCGCGCACATGGACAGACTCCGCGTCAGGGGGCTGTGGTCACAACAAGATGCAGTGAGACACATCAACTACCTAGAACTAAAAACTGTGTTCCTAGCCTTAAGAGCCTTTCAGAAGCAGCTTTACGGCCAGAGAGTGCTGATACAAACAGACAACACAACCACCATGTTCTACATCAACAAACAAGGTGGAACACAGTCAGCACCGCTATCAAGCCTGGCACAAGAGATTTGGAGATGGGCCATCCCTCTAAGGATAGACCTACTGGCAATACACCTTCCAGGAATAGACAATGTAGAAGCAGACCGACTCAGCAGGCAGACGTCGGCATCCCACGAATGGGAGCTCAACCAACAGGAAGTGCAGCGGCTGTTCCAAAAATGGGATACACCACGGATAGACCTGTTTGCAACACTCCAGAATGCAAAATGCCAACATTACGCATCCAGACAACCGGACCAAAGGTCCCTAGGGAATACGCTATGGATAAGTTGGTCGAACGAATTTGCATACGCTTTTCCCCCCGATACCACTGTTACACAAGGTACTCAGCAAATGCAGGAGCAGCAGCATGACACTCATACTGGTGGCACCTCAGTGGGCCAGACAGTCATGGTTCTCACAAATAATGGAAATGGCGCAGGGACCAGCGCACAGGTTCAGCAGAAGGAAAGACCTCCTGACAATGCAAGACGGAAAAGTGCTCCACCCAGAACCAGAGAGCCTCAGCCTAGCAGCATGGGTCCTGAGGACCTAGAATTCGCACACCTCAAGCTACCACCAAGCACTATGGCAGTACTCAGAGAAGCAAGGAGACCCACTACAAGGAAGTGCTACATTGCAAAGTGGAAAAGGTTCTCGCAATGGTGCCTTAAAGAGGACTGCAACGAAAGGTCACAAAAGAATCAACGGTACTACAATACTTAACGCACCTACTACACAGCGGGCTGAGCTACTAGTCACTAAGGGTTCACTTAGCAGCCATAGTGGCCTACACCAGGGGAGAAGCGGGGAAAAGTTTCTTCACCTCCCAGGTGGTCAAAAGATTCCTGGAGGGGGCTAAAAGAATAGCCCCCAAAAAGGATGCCAGCCCCAAGCTGGAACCTCAACACTGTGCTAACACAGTTGATGAAATCACCATTTGAGCCCATACACAAGACTACACTGCACATGCTCACACTAAAGACGGCATTCTTGGTGGCTATCACGTCACTGCGAAGGGTCAGTGAACTGCAGGCTCTTACACTACAAGAGCCCTACTTGCAAATACACAAGGACAGAATTGTCATGAGAACGGACCCACACTTCCTGCCAAAGGTGGTGTCGCAGTTCCATATTAACCAAACAATACAGATCCCAAGTTTCTTCCAAAAACCATCAACGCCCACAGAAAAGGCGCTACACACGCTGGACGCCAGAAGGGCAGTGATGCCCTACATAGAAAGGACAAAGGAATGCAGGAAAACAAAACAACTCTTCGTTTCCTTCGCAAGCAGTTTCTTGGGACGACCAGTAACAAAAAATACCATAGCACGATGGATTGCACAGGCAATACAACTCTGCCACAAGCAGGCAGGACAAGAATTAGAGGGAGCCGCCCAGGCTCACTCAACAAGGAAGAAAGGAGCAACGGTTGCGTTCCTAGCGAACACACCTATCCAAGACATTTGCCAAGCGGCAACATGGTCTTCCGTGCACACGTTCACCAAACACTACTGTGTGGATATCCAGATGAACAAAGAGGCACAAGTAGGACAGAAGGTCTTAAAGCACATTTTCAGCAACCAATGCTCATCTTCCACCCAACCACCGCAATAACACAAAACCGCTACAAAGTCTATGCACAGCATAGTGAATCCAGAAAGATTCACGCTGCAAAACGAATAGTTTCTTACCCGTCGGTGTAGTTTTGCAGCTTGAAGACTTTCTGGATTCACTAGCGATCCCACCCGCCTCCGCCAGGAAGATAACATAGGAGGTTAAGGGTAAAACTAGACTACATAAAAGGTTTAGAGGGATCAAAAGAAAAATAGAAGGATAAAAGAAAAAGACATAGACTACAAACCAATAAGAGGAAAAGAAAAAAGAATCCGAAGATGGCGACCAAAGGTGGGAGCTTCCGCAGGAAGCGCGACGACGTCACCGAGGACACCAAATGGTGGGGGCGTCGCCGCCCACCTGGGCCAACAACAAAAAAAAAAAAAAAGAAAGAAAAGACTACGAATCCGGACCCAACCACGAGATGGCGGAATAATGCACAGCATAGTGAATCCAGAAAGTCTTCAAGCTGCAAAACTACACCGACAGGTAAGAAACTATTCGTTTATTCAATAGCTTTATTCCCCACTTCTTGGAATTTCATCTCCAATTTTTAAATATCAGTTTGCGCTATCTCCTTCCTTGGCCTTAATTTGACCCTGCGAAAATGCCACAATATCCAACAGTGCATATCTTTGTGCTTCACATCAGCCTCTGTTAGTTAATGCATGAGACTCCTTAATTCTGCCACCCTCATAGCTTTTTATAGAGCTGCATCACAGATGCTGGAACTCCCCCCTACTGTTTTCTGAATGTTCTACACCATAATGTTCTCCATTGTATCAATGTGTATGAGATATTCCTTAATCTATTGCCTAAACGAGTCTACTACCACTGGGTATCAAGTGTCTTCCTCCCCCTCTCAAGCCCAGAGTGGGAAACTTGAAAACACCCGTAAGTAGGTCATGATCGTACAGGATTTGAGGGCCTTGACCCATCTCCTCCAGTGCCCCTATTAACCTCTTGTTTGCTAGTGAATAGTCCATTGTGGTGTAAGTGCGTTAGACTACAAAATAGTGGGAATAATCAGTACCTGGGGTTATCTATTATGCTATATGTCTGGCAATATATATGTACGACAAAGCTTTGATCAATTTGAGCGTGCCTTCAAACTAAAAGTCCTAAATGTCAACTGCTGCTCCCAGAGTCCCACTCATCCTTTCAATCACAGACCCTTCAACCATCCGAATAGCCTCACTCCTCTGCCTGAGTACCCAACAAAACTCTTTGTCCATAAAATCCTTCTTGACTCTTTTCATACCAATTAAGTCCTGTGGGACTGTTTCGGCTTCACTGCTAACCTCACATTGATATTGGGTCATCTTTTTGCCAGCTATGATCTATGCACAGTCCAGCGGAGACCATTTGCGGCAGCCTGAGATCCACTGTCCGTCTTCTCTAGTCCTAGGCCGGCTCTGCTAAGACTCCTCAAACAATTAAAGTTCTACATCTGGCTTTGGGGCAAAGATGGCTTGGGCATTTTCTAGAGACTGAATAGCGTATTGCTTACCCTCGCACTGGAAAATCGTGGGAAAGTGGTGACCTTGCCTGTGCAAGTTGCCTATTTTTATAAGATGATCGCTTACTGCCTTGAGTGCTTTAAGTTTTGCCATTGTGACTGCAGAGAAGCGAAGTAACATCTGGAGATGCACACCATTGTAGGACGTATCTCCCGCTTTTCCATGTCCTTGAATTTTCCATGGTCGCTTCTGTATCTCAGAAGAAATGGTCCCTTACCAAAATGTGAACACGGAAATTCCTCCCAAATGCCATCAGCTTAACTCTGTGAGCTCAATTGATATTGATTTTCTCCCCATCGAATATCTGCAATATTGAATTGCAGTTATGTTGCTTCCTTCTACCCCTCGGAACTCCTCGGATATGCACATTGTTCCTCCTCGATCCATCTTTCTGAAGATCTTCATACTTTTCCCTAAAAGAATATATTCTGTTAGTCCAGCTTCAGCTTATGCATTTGGAGTCGCTCGCAGTCATTCAACCGCTTGTCCACCTGCTCATCTATATTCTAGTTCATTGTCTTCACCCTGTCTCTGATTTTGAAACTTCCTTTTGGATCTCCTATAAATCCTGTTTCAAATCCGCTTTAACCGAAATAATCTTGAGGACCTCAAGCAGGAAACCCTTTGTGATAATGTCCCATGAACGCAAGGTGGAGCTCTACTGGTCTCCAAAGACCTAATCGAGCTTTGCAAAAAAGAGGGCCCCTGAGCGCTCTTCTGAAGCATTTCCCTTATATTCAAGTGCTTCTGACCACCATTCCCCCATCATGACTACCAAATATAGGGCTCAATCTTAAAATCTTTCCAGTAACCACTCTAGAGCAGGGGGTCTCCAACCTTTTAGATAGGAGCTACTTCTGATCAATGAAAATTGTCCTGAGCTACTAATTACTACGATCATTGTTTGCAGTAATGACCACATCACAAACTATAACAATAGAAAACATACCTTGAAAGATAACTAAAAGTGACCTCCAAGATGTAGGTCACAATATTGAGTGACGCTAAAATATCATATCCAGAATTTTGACTAGTACAATATGACGTTCCATATATAGGACATAGATTTAATATTCTAATCTCCATTTACTTGTGCTGAAGATTTACACATCTTCAAGATAGATAAATGTGGAGTTAAGAAAGTAAATAAAACTATACTTACCTGCCGATTGATCCTTCTACGTTATAGTTGGGAAATAGAATTTTTTTTAAACTTAGCAATTCACTGAAAAAAACAAAGGTTCCAGGGATGTTCTAGTTAGGTTCAGATTTCACACACACCAAAACCATAGAAACTGAACTCGAGAGAATGCGGGCACGTGACAGATGGGCATTAGCTGTCAAGACATGCAAACAATATGAATATGTGCACATGTATTTACCTTTTGCACATGCTGACTAGCTGCACTTGTATGAGTGTATTTTTTGGGGAAATACCAATAAAGAAATACTTTTAAAAAAGAAATTCAGCAGTTATAGTTAGTCTCAAGTAACTATAACTCGTGCCCTCGCCAGGCACAGTTTTCTAATCAATATTTTAACAGGGGTAATTAGAAGCGCATGGTGAGGGGGCGGACAGAGGGTTGGCCAGGCATTGTGGCCAAACCCCCAAAGGCAGCACACAGCCCCCTCCCATCGCTCATTTCAGCCCTGGGGACCCATCTCCCAGGGCCTGGCACATTTGTTTGCGGTGGGGGGGCGCACCTAACACCGCCCCTCCCTATCCTGGGCTGTTTTTGACCTCTGGGACCCCATCCCCCTGGGCCCAGCACTGTAATTTAGGGGGGGGCACGCAGCATCCCTCCCCAGGCTGATTTCGGCCCCGGGGACCCCATCCCTCAGGGCCTGGCCAATTTGTAAAGGGGAGGCGGGCCACATGGCCCCCATCCCCGGGCTGATTTCGGCCCTCAATACTTAAAGGCAGGTGCCCTGGTGCTCAACCAGGGCACACACCATATAGTCATTGGTGCCGTGGGGGGAGCCATGCAGCCGGTTCACCGCATGCAGGGGGAGTCGGCATTGCTCCTGCCCGGAGGGAGCAGACACTAATGCTGCTTCCTCTGGGCGGGAGCAATATTTTGATCTGTTTCCCTGCCTGCATCAGTGCCGGGAGAATTTTTGAAGCTTCCACCTGCTGGGAGCATTGAGGAAACTGGGCTTTTGTTGCAGTAGTCCCCCCCTCCTTTTTGCCTCCCTTTTAACTGCTAGGTGTTAATTTTCTACTCTGACTCTGCACTGAGGCCTGCTAACCAGACCCTAGTGCTGGTACTCCTTCCTTAAGACAAATTGATGTCTGGTTGTTTCACAGTTGGCAAAGGAGTCTAGTACCCCTGTAAGTCCCAAGTAAATGGTACCCCTGATACCTAGGGCGTGCATACTAAATAAGGTTTGTAAGGGCTGCAGCATATCCTATGCCACCATAAGGGACCCACACACAAATTCCACACAGACTGCCATTTCAGACTGTGTGACATGGTGCAAACCATGTTTAAAAATATGACATGGCAAGTGTGCCATGCCAAAGACACCGAATGGACTTTATGTAAGTCACCCCTGCAGCAGGCCTTGGAGCCCTAAGTCCGGGTACAATATTACACATGTGAGGACATGTCTGCGTGAGCATCTATGCCCCTGTAATGTCTAGCTACATTGCTGAATATACAAGTGAGCAGGGAAACCATCTTAAGGTATGTACTGGGTACTGGTCAAAATTAGTTTTCCAGCTACATAATGGCTTCACTGAAACCTATGGTGTTTGGCATCAAACACCTCGTATTAATAATAGACCTACACTGATTCCAGTGATGGATTTTTTAATACATGCACCCAGAGAGTACCTTAGAGGTCCTCTAGTGTGCTGACTGGTCCTGTCCAGCCTGCCACCACAGATGAGTTTCTGACCCCCCCCTAGGAGGTGAGAGCCTCGCTCTCAGACATCAGAAACAATGCCTGCTCTGGCAGCAGGTGTGTACCTCCTCCAAACAGGATGGATAGTAAATTATCATGTCAAGGCAGGGAGCTTCAAAAAGCACGTCACCTTTAATATGCGAGCCTGGCTTCCCCCAGAATTGGAGGGTGGCACCCCAGCCCTGAGGTTCATTTGGCACCAGGACAGGTAGGAAATTTGCAATGCAGAAGCCGTTTTCCACTGCCAGGCTGGACACACCTCTAGGGTCGACAGCCTGAAGTGAACACAAAAATAGGATTCCCACAATCTTGTGTGTGTGGTGGAATGTGGAACTCTGAGGCAGGATGATGCCCACTCCCCAAAAGAAATGGTCATCTAGGGGGCCATCTAGGGGGTGTAGTGACCCCAGGGGTAAGTAGCCCATTGATTACTACCCCTCACTCCCCTAAATTAAGTATTTAGGTTGCCCACTGACACCAGGAAATCGGATCCAACTACTGGGAACCAAGGAAGAAAGAAGGAGGACCAAAGTGAGCGAGAACCGAAGACCTGCACCAAAGATTGGTGCAAAACCTTGCCAGACTGCTTGCACTTCGACCATCGCTGGACCGACTTCTCCAAATGCTGGACACATTCCTAAAATCCTTAGCGGACTGCCCGGCACCTCAACAACTGGAAAGAGATCCCTTGGATTAGAGTAGCTGCTCCCCTGCATCTGCAGGCACCGTAAAGCATCTGCTAGTCCACCTTGTTGCCAGCCATCGGGCTTACCGAAGGAGCAGCACAACAAGAGTAAGGTCTTCTTGCTCCAGGTGGTCAGATCCTTCTCCTTGCCAAGTTTTGAGACGCCAAGACCTCCAGGAGCTGCCCAGCACCAATACCCTGGGTACCGGTATTTGCAGCAACCAAGACTTGTTGGTGGCCCAGTCCGGACTCCAACAGCACAAAGCGAGACCCACCATCGAGGGATGTCAGGATCCACCAGGCCAGCACCTCTTCACCAGGTCACCAAGACTTGGAGTGAGCCTCTGACCGACCGCGACCCAACACCTCAAAGCACCCCTGCACACGCGCTCCACAACCCAAGTCCAAAGTAGGCGATGGTGCCAACTTAGTCCTGAGACCCTCTAAAGCTGAGCCCACCCTTGGGTTTGGCCAGACTGGTCCCCCAGTCGCCACCTGCAGCCTCTTTCTTTAGGAACCGAGAGACTCTACCTCGCTGGAAAAAGCCTCACTGCACACGAGCCCCCCAGCCCGAGTTCAAGTAGACCAATGGTGTCCCTGCATGCCCAAGACACTCAAGACTTGAGCCTCTCTGTGAGTTCTACCAGACTGGCCACAGCAGCAAGACCCACTGGCACAAAGTAAATATTAAATGCTATAGATCTCCCCAACCCAGTATAAATTATCTTTTGAAGACCACTTTAAATGTGTTTTGGATTTTGAGTCATTTTGTTTTCAAATATCAGCATAATAGGTTCTCAAAATATATGGTTTTCTATCAAATATGAACTTTTCATTTTGGGTTAACTCTCACTAGGGAAATACTGCGCTTTTCCGAGGGAATAAAAACTAAATGTTTGTCTCAAATCATATTTCATGCATAATTTACTAAACATCAGCTTGTGATTTCACTAGTACAAATACAGCATATAGACCTTGGTTCTCCAGCCTTTTCTTTTGTGAGAGCTACTTCTGATCAGTGAAAATCGTGAGCTACTCAAGGCTAAGCAGCTGACTCATTGTTACCAAACTCCCCCACACAGCGCTTAATCGGCTTTAAGCCTAATGTCCATAGAGTCAGATGCTACGGTTTGAACAAAATACTTTGATTAGGGACACTTTAACAGGGCTGCCATGTGTTAGCAAGAGCATGGTCTTTGGGAATTAATGAACCTGCGTGCACATGAATGGGATATATGTGTACGGGTGACTGAGACCGTGTCGTATGTACTTCCTTTCGCTATATGTGGCACCGTTACATCTATAACACAAATGGGAGAAATTTAAAGTGTCGAAAAATGTTCTTCAAAAATATTCAGAGCATGGTATATTTTTCTGCACTTTAAATTTCTCCAGCTGTATTTTTCACTTATAAATATGGCACTGTATCTAGAAAATTAAACTGAAGTTAACTTTGTTTGTGTATTCCATAAAACTCATCATTTGCATATTCTTCCATTTTCAAGTGTCACATTTACAAACGCCAAGCATCTTGCTCCCAGTGACCTGTAGACATGATCCCGTATTTATACCAGAAAAATACATTTGTTTAAATGGTAGGAGTTTAAGTGAATAAACATGCTTCATAAAACATTGAGGTATTTAGGCTTAATTGAAAGTGGAGAAATGCATTAATACTTAATGTTTCATAAAAAAAGTTTTCTTCAATTTTAATTTCTCCCATTTGAAAAAAAAAGACTATTTTTCAGTTCTAAACATGGCTCAGTATCTACTAGTCACTGGGAGCAAAAGGCATGCTGCTTGTAAATGCGACACTTTGAAAGGGGATATAATTAAAATGAAGAGTTAATCATTAAGGTAACTCTCATTTTAATTTTCGCCCATTTAAAAGCATTCAGAAACATCATTTTGTTCTCTGGCTTTAATATTGAGTCCACAAGGACTTTTATTTGAGAATTGAATACTTCAGTGCTTTCGTTCTTTACCTCTGTGACCTACCCAACCTAGCCCATAAACCTGACTGAACACTGCTCATTATCAGGCTCTGCTATCTGCAGCCTAATGCGAATAATGTAAAGTAAACACAGCCTTCTCTTAAAATTAAAAGAAAATTTGTGATCCTGTGCTTATTTAAAAATGAACTCCACTACTGGTAGCTCGCAATCCACTAGCTGGAGTGAATAGGTCTGTGAGTGGGTGTGTGAGTGTCTGTGGATCTGTGACTGGATGCATGAGTGCTAGTTTTTGTGCTCTGTTTTGCCTTTCCTGCTTATTTTTCTGCCTCTGTTTTGCCTTTCCTGCTCGTTTTTCTGCCCTCTGTTTTGCCCTCTTCTGCTCCGTTTTGCCTTAACTGCTCGTTTTTCTGCCCTTTGTTTTGACTTTTCTGCTCTGTTTGCCTTTTCTGCTTGTTTTTCTGCCCTCTGTTTTGTCTTTTCTGCTCTTATTTCTGCCGTCTCTTTTTCACAGGGGAGGACCGATTTGGCCCCTGGGACCCCTTGAATAGGGGAGGGGGGGGGGCTCTGCGGCCCCCCTCCCCGGGCCGATTTCAGCCCCAGGGACACCATCTCCAGGTGCCTGACCTTCATTGAATAGGAGAGTGGGGCTGCGCGGCCCCAGGCACCCCATCCCCGAGGTCCGGCTTTATTATATTTATAATGTACAGGGGAGGGGGGCTGCACAGCCCCCCTCCCTGGGCCAGTTTCGGCTCCAGGGTCCCCATCCCCCGGGGCCCGGCCACATACAAATGGGAGAGGGGGGCCACGCGGCCCCACTCCCCAGGCCGATTATGGCTCAGGGGACCCCATCTCCCAGGGCCCAGCCATGTATGTCTGGGTGCCCTGGTCCTAGCCAGGGCATCCTGTGTGCACGATAGGGACCGCAGGGGGACCCTCAAGGTCCCCGCAGTTCCAGCCAGCTCCCCACTTCCTATGGGAGCCAGATTTGCTATTGCACACATGGAGCTGCTTTTTTGGGAAAATTTTGCAAAGATTCGTCATTACAGCACCTGGACTACTTAGCTCTGGTCATGGGCTCCCCCATTAAATTCCAACCAGGCCCCGGGGGTTGGGGTCCCCGGGGCCGAAATCGGCCTCCCTCCCCATTTTCATAAGTATGCAAAGGTCTTTCCACCTTTTCCCACGTTGATATAGAGGTTAACAGAAGGCCCCAAGCGCGTTTCCAGCCTATTTTGGTGACTCGTTATTGATGCACAGGAATACGAGTACATCTCAATCAAACAAAGCACTTTATTAAGTTAAGAGGAAGCACCTCTGTTTGGAGTTTCACCTCTTTGTAGTCTCTTCGACTTCTTGACGAGGATTCATGTTATCACAGATTTGTAGTTGAAGACGCACTAGGAACAATCACATTGCTGAAATTACATGCACACAAAGTCCGTGGAAACATCACCTCGTGGTCCTTTACGGAGCTGTAGTGCAGAATGTGCACAAGACATTTACCCAATGAGGTAGCACTTACTAATTAACCAGATGAAAGTACTCCAGTTGAGTAGACATTTTTGACGAAACTGGGGACTCTTCTTGGGAAAAATGAGGTTCCATTCAGCCCTTTTTGTGCATTTAATAGAAATTAAACCTCAACAGGAATCACTTACAAATTTAAACATAGCAAGTGTCCCAGTGGAAGTTTCTTGGGCTCTGCAAAGCAAGTGTGTTTCCTCTTGTATTCCACATTTAAAAACTATATGAAATCCTTAATGGAAGTGAAGTCCTCGTTGATCTATTGAAGCACAATCTGATGTGTAGTGACTGTGATGAGTGGTTTCTTTCTTGTCGTCTCCTGGTGAGATCAGAGTGCATGGTTCTCCTCTTTACATACCCAAATCCATAGCACCACTGACTCACCCACTCACAGACCCACACACGCGCTCACACACCCACTCAGACACTCGCACAGGTACTCTCAGACCCATTCACAGAGCCACACAGACACTCACAGACCCACTCACAGACACGCACATGCACTCATAGACCCACTCACACACCTACACACCCATACTCACACACCCACTCACAGACACGCCTACACACCCATACTCACACAGCCACTCACACAAACCCACACAGCCACTCACACAAACCCACACAGCCACTCACACACCCACTCTCAAAGGTGACAGGTTACAGTTAGAAATTCCCTGAAAAAACAACAGTTAGTGGGACTTTATAGTTGGGAAATAGAATATAAAAGATTGTAAAAATTCAGTGGAAAAAAACAAAGGTTACAGGGACGTTATAGTTCGGCTCAGATTTCACGTGTACAAAACCAGTGAAATTCAGTTATAGCTACCTGAACTAACTATAACTTACGCCCCTGTAATGCACTGCTTATGACCTCAAATATTACATCACTCATGACATGGTCATTGATCTTACCGATGGCATCTCAAATAACATCACCGATGACATCCACAGAACTACTCGCACACCCACTTGCACCCCATACAACCTCTCATATACCTCACCACGCAACCACTCACTGACCCATACAAGTACTCACACAACCACTCAACCATAGAGCCACTCACACCCACCCAGACATCCACACATGCAGTCACTCACCCATACAGGCACACACATGCACACTAACCCATACACGCACACTAACACTCTCTCTCTCTCTCTCTCTCTCTCTCTCTCGCTCTCGCTCTCGCTCTCGCTCTCTCTCTCTCTCCACCTCTCTCTCCACCTCTCTCTCTCTCTCTCCACCTCTCTCTCCACCTCTCTCTCCACCTCTCTCTCCACCTCTCTCTCCACCTCTCTCTCCACCTCTCTCTCCACCTCTCTCTCTCTCTCTCTCTCTCTCTCTCTCTCTCCACTCACACACCCACGTACATATCCAACCACCCACTCAAACATGCACTCACCTACCCCCTACAGCCACTCACACACCCATTCACTCACCAATACAGCCACTCACTCACCCACACAGCTACTCACTCACCCACATATTCACCCATACAGCCACTCACGCACAGTTACACAGCCACTCACATAATATATGTTAGAAGCAGTGTCACTCATTAGTATACCTAGTATACTAATTTAACTTTTATAGTACCTTAATTTATATGTTTAGCAATCATACACTTGGGAAATGCTTACTCACTGGATGATGTCATCAGTGATGTAATTTGAGATGTCATCAGTGATGTCACTGACCATGTAATGAGTGATGTAATATGTGAGGTCGTAGGCAGTGCATTGCGGGTGCGTAAGTTATAGTTGGCTCAGGTAACTATAACTGCTAAATTTCACTGGTTTTTGTATGAGTGAAATCTGAGCCTAACAATGTCCCTGTAACCTTTAGTTTTTCAGTAAATATATAGGTGTGTGTCTGTCTGTCTGGCCCCAGATACGTTTGGTGTTCCCTGGCACAAGGAATGGCTTCCAGAAAGAGGTCTTACAAAGAGGGACACAACACCAGACGCACATACATAAATGCACACAGAAGTATTTAAACAAATATACCTACACACCCCAGTCCCACCGTCTGAAACCAACAGCACAGTTGGAAAAGGGCCTCTTTTTGACATGGTTACCCTCCCTTTTTGCCTGATAAATGATGTGATTTCGACTGAAAGTGCTGGTCAGTTCCTGCTAACGAGGTACCCAGTGCCAGAGCTCTTTCCCAAAACTATACTATTGCTCTCCCAACTGGCAAAACCTTTAGCACCTCTGTAAGTCCCTAGTAAATGGTACACTGGTACCTAGGGCCTGAGGTACTAAAGAGGGTCCCTAAGGGCAGTGGCACGAATTGTGCCACCCTAAGGGACCCCTCACCAAGCCCATGCAAACTGCTATTGCAGGCTGTGTCTTGGTGCAGACAAAAGTGAAAACACGACATGTCACACATCCCTGTTTGTCATGTCCCCTACCACTGCATTTGATACTTGTAAGTCACCCTAACAGCATTCCTGACTGTCCTAAGGCAGTGTGCCTAGTACTATATGTGAGGGCATATCTGCATGAGCAGTTATGCCGCTGTGCTGGGCAGTTCCATTACTGCCAGTACAAGTGACCAGAGAAGCCATTTTACAACAAGTGCTTGACACTGATAAAAATGAGTTCCCCAGCTATATGATGGCTTCACTGAAAATAGGGATGTTTAATATCAAACATCTTGTATTGGTAATTGCACACTGATGCCAGTGTCAGATTTACTAATACATGCACCCAGAGGGCACCTTAGAGGCACTCCCTGAAAATCTACCAGCCTCTGGTGTTCTTGCTGACTGGTGTCTGCCAGCCTGCCAACCGAGACGCTGTTCTGACCTCCTAGAGTGAGAGGCTTTGCTCTCAGGAGGCCAAGAACAAAAGCCTGGCCGGAGAAAGACTGTGACACCCCCTCCCTCTAGATGACCTGCCGATTAGTATCTTTGGGCCGGCTACCTTCAAAGAAGCTGCACCTTTGGAATGTAAATCTGGCTCCTCTCAAAGGAGAGGAAGTCACCCCCCCCCCCGTCCAGAGCCCCCATGGCACCTGGACAGGTGTCAGGTAGGCGGGCCACCTCTAGGCTAGTCCCACCTCTGAGGTGACCTACTGTGAGGTGGACACTGTTTTTCTGAGGCAGGGTTATGCTCACTTCCCACAGGAAGTAGTCCTATTTGGGGCATAGTGACCCCAAGGGTAAGTAGCCCATTGGCTACTACCCAGCACTCCCCTAACCCCCCTAAATTCAGGATTTAGGGGAGTCCCTGGCACCAGAGAAACAGATCCTGACGAGCTACGAAGGAGGACACCAAGAGCCGCAAAAGCAGAAGGGAGCACCTGACCTGTCTGCTGTCCTCTATCTACTCTGCGCCAAAGTCGACTCCTTCTGCAGCGGAGGGCCTCCAGAACCTGGGAGAACTGCCTGCCTTCAATAAAGACCATGGCCTGCCGTGAACAGTGGACCTGTTCAAAAGAAAAAGACTCTTAGGCCTCCGGAACTGCCATAGACCCGACACCCGAAGTCACCTCTGCACTCTACGCCTCCAGCCCGAGTTGAAGTGGCCCACTGGTGCCAACAAGGTACCCCAGCGCTCCGGAGTCCGAGTCCAGCCTGGTCTCACCCCTCGTAGACTCCCTGACGTCACGCGCAGCCTCTGCACGCAGGCCCCCTCAACCGTAACCGGGAAGGAAACCCAGCGCCTAAAGACACCTCTGCATCTGTCGCACCTGGGCCATGAAGAAGAGGCCCCCTGTGTCCCTATGTCCCTGAGCTGCAAGTTTTGAACCCTGCTGGTTCACCCCGTCTGGTTTCCCAGTCAGAGCCTGCAGTCTCTTTCCCCAGTGACCGATCTCCATTAAAACCTATGGGCTTCCGGCGCTGTTTGCACCCGGCTGCCCAGTGCCGCTGGTGGTGTACTGCTGCTGCTGCCTTAGACCTTAGACCTTGCCCACCACTGACCTTAACTCCGAGAAATTGGTCCTGTAAGCCAATGTACTGTAACTGTTTGCAGAACTTCTTTATCCTCCCGTAGGAATATATTGCAGAACTCGAAAATTGCACTGTGTCCAATTTTTAAGTTGAGAAAATAATTTTTAGGTAAAAACGTACTTACCTGAACGGTTTTACTCTGATTCCTAAACATAAATAAATACAGTTGCTATTTTTAGGTCGAGCCTTGCGCGGTGCGCATGCGCTGCTCTATGGGGAGGCTTCTTGTAAGCACTCCAAACTTCCCAGAGACTTCTCCGTGTGGGTCGGACTCCTCCCACACATTCCTTTGGCCTTTGCATGTGGCTTTCACTAATGAAAGCACGCAAAAGGCCAAAGACGGGTGCATGTCCCGCCTTTCCTCTAAACGTTCACTCCCATGGGGTTTGGGTCTCGGGAGCGAGCAGCGGCGCGCAGGCTGGCAGCTGGTCGTGGATCAGGTTACTAATTTAACATAGTGCAGTCGCTTTCGCGTCTGTGCTTGTTTTGTGCTTGTTTCTGGGACATTTTTTTTCTTTCTTTCCTGCCCACTCCCACTTGCTTTCAGACCGTGTTTTTGAAATGTTTATTTAAACTCATTGTGGAGGCTGCACCATCTTGCCCTCCCACTCCATTGCTCTTTGCCTCTGTCGCGGGTGCGTAGCAATCGCCAGGGCTGCACAGTTCAGTGCTTCCTGAAGCCGTCCCCTCTCAACCCCCAGCCCTGCATTTGCCTTTGTGACCGTCTTTCTCGTTCTATATCTTTCCCTTGTTGTAGGAGTGAGCGAGCGTTCGTGGGCGAAACTGCAGGAAGTGTTAAGTATGAGGTTAGGCGTGGCCGTGCGTGACCTCAGCATCACCTCAGCATCACGAGAAAACCTCGTGTGAGGTAATATACCTGGCGCGAGGGATTTGCTTCTAGAATTAAGAACTGACGACTTTACGGATAAATAAATTAAAACTGCCCGGTTTTCCTTTGGTTAATCAGCCGTCTTTCAGGTCACAACTTTCGAGTGTGTAACTCTTGAACCATTACGTTGCAAAGTTTGTGTAGCGCTTCATGATCTTTAGAGGTGCACGAAGCACTGAGATTTGCATTGGACTCAGTAATGTGCTATTGTTGTGTATTAGCATGAGTTGATGAGCAGTGTGAAAATAAATACCACTTAGGAGTTAGCTATAACCTAGTTATTTTCTTGGGAGAAGAGCCGGAATTCTAGGTGGTTGTAGAGTATTCTCATTCCAGCAGGAAGCGATTTCTTATTACATCTGTTAGAACCGAGGGGTTTCCTGTAGTGTAGTATGTTTTTTGAAGGAAGGGGGCTGTTTGAAGCCGAGGTTTACAAACTCCCATGACCGCCACATTCATGCCAGTAGGCTAGCCAGGTAGGTTCAGCCCTTCCTGCTGGGATTTGTCTACCTGTCAGTCACGGGCTGAAACCCAAGCTGGGCTGACTTGGTGTTTCATCCTCTCACCTTCAATTACCAGAGTATCAATGGGTTATGTACTAATAAGGCCGCCAATTTAAGTATTGACAGACAGTTCAGTGTATGCTGAAAGCTATAGAAGTGTTAATAAATGGTAATAATTGCAGTTGAACTGGGGGTACGAGTGGGCCTGCAGGCAGAACGGAAAGAGGTGTACATCTCTGAAACATTCTAATTACACATTCTGCGTATCGTTGAAGGGTGCGAAACTATGCGTGCCAGTCTGTTTGACGCAGCACTTAGCAAAACAACTTAAAATAATATTTTTCCCGAATTCGACTTAAATAAAAATTAAAGGGTATGGGAGGGAGCTGTTTGCATGGGCGATGCTGTTATAACACTAAGCTGTTTACTTGTTAATTGTGGTCCTGTGATGCAAATGCTTTCTTTCTTGATATCCTCCTTGACTTAAGGAGGTGATGACGTTGTATAGGGCTTGTAGCATTGTCTTGGTCCTCGCATTCAGATTTTGCCGCTCTGTGACCCGGCCGTTTTTTCCGTGATGCCATCGTAGCAAGAGAATGACTGTTAGACCTCAGCACAACTCCTGACGTTGTCACTCATTCTACTCCTCTCACAAGCTCTTCTTGGCGTTAGTTTGTAAATACAGATTCTGGCCCGGCATACAAATCTAATGCCAACTTTGCTTCTGAATAGTATGGTGCGGTTTTCCCTTCAAACCTTTTACGCTCGGTGGCAGAGGATGTCGCCTAACGGACAGAGGTGCCGGCTTTGGTGCCGGGGAACTAGGTTCGAGTTACAGCATCACCTCAACATCCTGTGATTCTGGGCAAAGCACTTAAGCTCTCCGTGGCTACCAAAAATGAATTTGTCCTTGAGTAACGCAACTGGTGCTCGAGATTAAAACCTAATGCTCCGGTTCTTATAACTCAATCTCCTCCTTTTTACACACAGCGCCAAGACGCCTCGGCATTTGAGCGCTATACAAATATCTATCCTATCCTATCCTATGTAAAGCGCCCCAATACCTTCGGGTCGAGTTCGCGCTATATATAACTGAAAGAAGAAAAAAAACAGCAGTAACAAGGGTTGTCTGGGTTCTATGATATATGATTACACCTGAAAGTTTGTCAGTCTTTTTCGTTGATGAATTGAGGTCGCACGTTATTTCGCTGGATGGAGACCTGCATAGTGGTGCAAGAGATAGGATATACTCAGGAGATTTGGTCTAGGTTCCTGAGTAAATTACTCCTGGTATGCGCAGGGGTGATTTGCTCGTGATTAAACGATGTCCCTGGTTCCAGTATTCGTTGTTGACCGAACCGTGCCAAATAATCCCCTCCGAAAGAAAGGCCCTCGTTTTGATTCCCAAGCGGTCCATCGAATGAAAAAGTACATCGCGATGCTGCTTCATGGAAGGCCCGCTTACTTAACCAGGCAGGCAGCGGAGGCCGGTTTAAGTATCTGGACCTCCCCTCTGTAAAAGTAAGCATGCCTGTTCCAGTGAGGGGTGTGAACCGGAAGCTCTTGTTTGAACACCCGCCATTAGGAAGGTGTTGATTATTTTTCCGCTGCAGCTAAGGCTATACTTTGACGTTTGTTTGGATTTCCTTAGAATTTTTTGGGGATTGCATTCCCGTAATTTACTCTTAAATTACCTTACCTTGCGCTATCTATTTATATGCCAATGACTTTGTTTGACCATTCGGGCGTGTGCCCCTTCCGCGCAAGGCGAGGGTGGAATGTAGTGCACAGGACGCTCCTTTCGGTAGTGGAGTCTGTTTTTTCCACTCTCTCGGCACATCGAAATGCGTGTTCGGGCCGGAGGAGTCACTCCTGTAAGTAGGTTAGGGACCTGCTTGTGAAATAAGGTGGGTCATGGCCTCGCCTTTGTCCGTCGCATGCTCTCGGTAGTTTGGTGACTCTATCGTTTTGCAATGCCAAACAACCCCTTGTGTCATGTTGTGTGCCTTTCCAAGCTGGGCTCTGCAGCCTTTATGACGGCATACCCAGCGCATTTTTGGGTGTTACAAACGGTCATAATCTGCATTTGTATCTTTCTTTAGTCGCTCAACCAATAGTGATAAATGTACAAGTGCACACAAAGAGAACTACAGCAGTGCTTTGTTCGATTAATCATTTTTGTGGCGCATTTCTGGTTCCATTAGCATGAGATTAACAAAAGGGAATAACTCTGAATAAAGGCTTCTCTGAGAACTCTGAGTTTGGGATCCTGCTTCAATGTATCCTCCTGCTGAAACAAGAAGGGAGTTGATGGGAATCCTAATCGTACCATTTTTATTTATTTTAGTTAGACCTCCCATCTAAAAAGTCCGTCGTTATTTTCTTTTCCATGGCATCCAATGAGCTATTGCACAAGATGCAAAAGTGGTGCAGATAAGCCTTATAATGCTTCAATCCATGGCGGGACAGCACCCAGGATAATGTACTGCATGACTAACCACTTATAAGGTCCCAAAGGCGAGACCTATTGGCTATGCCAATGCTTGTTATAAATTGGTGTGGATCTTTTTCTTGAGTCGTGACGTTATTTATTAATCATTGTGTATTTTGCAAATGACGTATACTCCTCTGTGTTAAGCCTAAGGCTGCTTGACCACACCACCCCCTAATAGAGCACTTTAGGATTGCATAGCAAGCCCTTGTCCACTCATAAGGGAACCCCTGGACTCTTTACATGGTATATCAACTTATTGCTGTATCATATAAAGAGCCAGCTCCCTACAAGCACCATTACCTGTTTCCACTCTAAATCCAGCATTTGCTCTCTTTGCCTACAGCGTTGATAATGTATAGTTCTCACACACTTCCTCTGTGTCTCCGACAGTGCCCCACTTAGTGACTCCACTCTGGATATTGCTGACACTTCTTTTTTGGCCCCGTGGTCACACACACATTGTGTAACTAGTAGAGTGGGGGTTCGCAATGTGGCTATTCTCTACATGAAGTTTGGTAAATTGAAAGTGGGGGCATGTGGCCATATTGCAGGTATTGCAGCTATCACAGTGTATGCACATATGTAAATGTGTTGCCCTGACATTGGTTTGGCTGGAGGTCACTTCAAGTATATGGAGATTTGTAGCTCTGCCTTCTTCCCTATGGCTAGACCTTCTGAATTATGTGCTGTGCTGGGTTGCACTTTAGGAAGCTGCTTCGAGGAGACTGGTGAGCTACCAGTTAGTAGGCTTCTCAATCGGCACAGAGCACCAATGTTGTCTTATGGTTGAGTAGCCCTTCAGTTGCACACGTTTTCTATGACTCCTCAGGTCGGGCTATTGTTTCTGGTCTGCGAAGTAACAATAGAGCTGTCAGAATCTTCTGGGGCTAGAGCCCCACATCTACATATTTAATGGTCATCCCGCAAGACAGTCCCTTTGGGAAGGAACGACCTTCTCACTCTCCTTCTAAGCTTCGGAGGCTACTGCCGTCACCCCAGAATGTTGTGTTCAGTCCGTAATGGACTTCCCCGCCACAGGTCCACTCACCCCTGCGCTCTTTAGAAACTGCTGTAGTTGTCTTGCCAGACTATAGTTTAAAAAAAAACATTTAGTACATAATATGTACAAAGAGGGGCTTTTGGTCAGTAGGCTCCATCCATTGGTCAGTTAAACTATCACTCACATTTCGATTCTGCCCACCACAGTATACAAAAAAAGTGATGGATAGAATGCTTAATTTAATCTCAGTAACTGGTAATTACTTGAGGCCGCATCCATCGCTATTTTGGACACTATGGCACCTCAGTTTTAACCCATCCATATGCAAATCCGATTGGAGCAGGGTCAAGGCCGAACAGTTCAGTGGGAACTGCCAGGCCAGGTCTTCCCTGAACCGGAATACAAGCAATCCAAGACAGGTTTCGCCCTTATTTGGGCTCATCAGTTGGGTATAGCTTGGTTCCAGTGGCACAGTGTGCACAGGGACCATGTCTGAGCGTACCTGTTCCACTTAGGGCGTTACACTGAAGTATGCAAAGATGTGATGGATGGAATGCTAGAATTAATCTCAGCTGCTGGTAATTACTCTGGTCGCAACCCAGTTAATCGATATTTTGCACACCATGCCTCCTCAGTTTTGACCCAGCCACATGCAAATCAGTCTTGAATCTGCTCCAATATGAACAGTCCAGCCCGAACTGCCAGGTCCGGTCTTGTTTTGCTCCCGTTCCAATCCAGGGAGGACCTGGCCTGGCAGTTACGGATGGACTGTTCCTGTTGGAGCAGATCGAGACTGTTTTTCATATGGCTGGGTCCAAACTGAGGCAGCAAGTTGTGCACAATATCGATTGACTGGGATGTGGCCAGAGTAATTTCGAGTAGCTGAAATTAATTCATGCATTCCATCCATCACTTTTTTGTATGCTTTACCTCAGTATACTAAAGTATACAAAAAGTGATGGATGGAATGCTGAATTATTCTCAGCCAGTGGTAATTACTCCAGCCACATCCTAGTCCATCATTATTTTGCACACCATGCCACCCAAGTTTGGACCCAGTAATATGCAAATCAGTCTTGACGCTGCTCCAATGGGAACAGTCCAGCCCGAACTGCCAATCCAACTCCAGCCTCCGTAACAGTAGGGAAGGTGTTGGAATAGTAAATCATACTATTCCTTAGTGTATAGCGCCATCCAGCGCAAGTCGTTGTAATGGCCACGTTGTAAACGTATCGCGGTGTAAAGACCGCGTTGTAATGGATGTCTCCCCTCTTAGAGCAGTATACTAAAGTATACAAAAAGTGATGAATGGAATGCTTAAATTCATCTCAGCCACAGGTAAATTACTCTGGCCCGCATCCCAGTCTATAATTACACCATGCCAACTCGGTTTGGACTCCGCTATATGCAAATCAGTCTTGACCCTGCTGCAATGGGAGCAGTCCAGCCTGAACTGCCAAGCCAGGTCCTCCCTGAACTTGAACACAATCAATGGGATCCTCAGTATACAGTAAATAGGAGCAACAGGTCCGTTCACCTTTCCCATTGGCTCCCTTGATTTAGAGTTACTGCACAAAGCCTGTGCTGATTGTTTACATCCTCTTGAAAATAATTCCTTTCTTTTCTGTGTGCTTTTTAATGTGTTTTTTCATTATAAGATTAAATACCAGGTATTTATTTTGCCTCCACGTCAGGGATTTATTTTCAGTCTGCTTTTTACGTTGTTGTTTTGAGGTGCTTAAATGACATTGTAATATTTTAGCTAACTGTGATTTGAGCACATGATTAGCGTGCAGCTGGAAGAATTGTTATTTAAAAAAAAAAAAAACTCGCTAGTAAAACAGCAACATCAAATTTAAAAAAAATAAAAACTCAATATTTTATTTCACGCAAATAGTGCCCACCTTAGGTGGTGGTCTATTTTTTCCCCCTTTGTGGTTTTTAAAGCACGTGTTTGCAATCCCACACATTTTTAAAAAAAAATTGAAAGCAATATTTTATTGGCTTCATAAGTAAGGTATACGTCGTACAGTAGTATCAATTTAACATTACAATGATAATCTGCCCAACATACGTATTCACAATCCTGGAACAGACCAATCCCCCCCAACATAATTTTTCGCTGCTCATACATTGATACACTCCCAGTTTATGCATCATCTGAGGCCAGTGACCCTTCATCACCCGATGAGGAGGAAGATCATACCCCCCTCTGGATTCATGGACCTATCCAGAAGTCCCAGCCACACATCAATGTCCTCCTGTGCCTTTTCATCCCACCTGCAACTCTTCAGACGTACCTCCTGAGCCACTGCCCATTCAACCACATCAGCCACCCATTTTTCCTCGGTCCTCCTTGGCCAATCCATCCATGTGTTTGCAACCCATCTCTTGGCCAATACTAACAGCAAATGCATGAACCTAAATGCCATCTTGTGGCTCTTCTTCCTACGGATGTCGCCCAACAAAAAGGCAGCAGGGTCCATCTCCACAGGGATCCGCATCACCGACCTCACGCGAGTCAATACATTCCTCCTGTAGTCATACACATTAGGACATTCCCATGCTAAGTGCAAGACGGGGGCTGCCGGTGCAGTACATCTGTAGCACAAATCAGCCTTACCCGGATCTATTCTGTGCATTAGCACTGGTGTGAAATATGTACGATGAAGGAAGTGGAAATGCATATGTTTGAAACTGGCATTATTCGACACAGTCTTCACCAGTGCACACATCCTTTGCCAATGGGGCTCCTCAAATGGAACCCTTTGTTTCCTCTCCCAGACCCCTTGTGCTGGGAACAAATCCTGTTTCCGGTCCGCTGTCAATGCTTCATAAAGGTGGGATATCAAATGTCGGCTTCTTCCTAGCTCTAATGAGCAAAGAAAAATAAGAGAGGTAACGGGGCACAGGATGTCCTGCACTATAGCTTCAATACTCACATGTTGTAAAAATTGGCCTGGCCCTAAATGGAAGAATTCCCGCACAACCTCGATGTCTATGAACTCCTCATTAGGAAAAAGAACTCCCAGGAACTCCAACCACCTGCCCTTCAGTTGGTCAAGTCCACAGTAGCCCCTTGTCCTCTAAAGGCCAGGAGATCCAGAAAGCCAAATCCCGAGCAAATGGAGGCCCTCCCAGAACACTTTTAACAGCGCGCTCCCACAGTAAATCAGTATATCTGACTAAATATGGGACATATTCCACATCCCTACCCCCGCCAGCAGTAGCTGAGATGGAGACAACAGTCATTATATGTACCCCAAAAGCGACTTCTCCCAAGTGCCCTCTTCGACTAACAAATGAGCCCCATGGTGTATTTGGGCTGCCAAGTAATATTTCTCTGTGTCAGATACTGCTAGCCCTCCCTCTTCCAACGGAAGTGACGCGGACCCTAGCCACCCTACTCTGCCGCCCCCCCCCCCCCGCCCACATCAGCAATGTGAGGAGAGAGTGCAGCATACGAAAGACATCCCAGGGCAGTAAGCAAAGGAATGCTGGACAGCATGCAGACAACAAGGCAGATACACCATCTTCGCAACCGCCAAATGATTCATAAGGAAAGTGGGAGGGGATTCCAGAATTGCTCCGATGAGCATAGGCCCTCAATAACCCTCTCTATCTTGTTATGCTTACGCATTTGTTGGGTATGTTCTATGACCACTCCCAGATATCTGAATGAGTCCAACTCCCAATAAAGGGGCACCAGGGGTAGCTCCGCTGTTAGCCAGAAAATCCTAGCGGAAAAATTAGAAACTTTCTGTAATTAAGGCAGAGTCCTGTTAGTTCCTCAAAAGCTGTTATGTATGATAACTGGATGGGTAGAGACTGCCGAGGAGATGAGAAGTAAAAGCGTGTCATCCACATATAGGGACACTAAGTGGGTGGTACTTCCCACCCTAATCCCCCACTTGGACATATTCTGCTGGATCTGGACTGCAGTGCTACCGCAAATAAGAGTGGGGACAATGGACATCCCTGACGTGTGCCCCTACCCATTTCCACAGGCTAGAGCAATGCCCTTCCACCCTCACCTGGGCTGTGGGCTGCATGTATAGCAATCATACCCATGCCCAAAATTGGGCTCCGAACCCCATAGTTTCCAACACCTGCATAAGATAAAGCCATTTAACTTTATCGAAGGCTTTAGCTATGTCTATTGACACCAATGCCAGTTCTTCATCCCGATCTTCCACTTCATGCATCACGTGCGTCAGTGGACGCAGATTCATGGATGTACTGCAGCCAGGCTTGAATCCGCATGGATCCTCGTGTATTAGGCGGGTGATGGCCGGGTGCAGTCTGAGGGCTAGCATTTTTTACAAAGTATCTTA
Organism: Calotriton arnoldi; assembly: GCA_963921515.1. Taxonomy (NCBI): domain Eukaryota; kingdom Metazoa; phylum Chordata; class Amphibia; order Caudata; family Salamandridae; genus Calotriton; species Calotriton arnoldi. The sequence goes on along the minus strand of CAWUFW010008912.1, from coordinate 182,092 downwards.
GTGTCTGTATTAATCGTAGTGAGAAGCCTATAGGCCAAGGGATCTGATGAGTCACCTCCAGGCTTCGGCAGCATTGTAATGCAGCCTTCTCTCATAGATGGTGGAAATAGTCCCCTCTGCCTAGCCTCTAAGTATACTTCCAAAAGATGTTGGGTAAAGAGCGGCGAAAAGGTCTGGTAAAATTCGGCCAGGAATCCATCACATGCCAGCGTTTTGCCCGCCTGGGAGTTGCCTAAGGCAGTGCGAACTTCCTCCAAACTGAGGACCACCTCCATGTCACGAGTCCCGGGTCTCCCAGTCTCGGTAGCAACAAAGATGCTAAAACAGTTTCAACAGACATGCTCGAGGACGGAGCGGGGGTCTTGATATGCCTGTTCTAAGTATGTTTGAAGGTGTCCACTATACCCTTATGAGTATAAACCTCACAGCCCTGTGGAGAACGGAGGTGTAAGATAACCAGGTGAGGAGTCTCCCTCCAAAGAATACAGGCAAGGAAGTGCCCGGTTCTGTCTCCTTCCCTATGGAGAAGTTGGAGGCATGTTTTGAGCGTATACTTTTCCTGCTTATCCCGAACGTCTGAGACCGATAGCAGGAGTTGCAACTCCTCCCGTCGCCCATCCCCACCCTCCGATGTTAACTGCCAAGCCCATGCAAGTTCATCTTCCTTCTGGAGAAGCTGACTGTAGGGTGCCTGCACCCCGCAAAATAAGCCGATACAACGTCCCCTGAGCACCCATGGCATCCCATTCGGTTGCCTTTGATTGCGTCGTAGACCCATTGAGCTCAAAGAAGTGTCTCTCAGACAGGATTTCTCTACCTTCGGGATCCTGCAAGACCACAGCCGGACACCGCCCAATCAAATTCACACTAGACTGGCATGGTCTGACGAATAGCGAAAGAGATGCGACACCTCAATAACGTCGGGGCCCAACGAGGCGGTCATAAGAATCTGGTCTAGCCTGCTAGAAGTACCATGCATCGGGAAGTGGCAAGTGGGAGAGCACACCTAATTCACACCTTCTAGCCCATCAACAGTGTGCCCTCCGACCGAGAACGCCCATCTGAGGGGGGCCCATTGAGCAATTACAAGTCTGGTCGCCAAAATCAAAGTCCCCTGGCACTCTACAGCGTACCTCAGGGTGATGGTGGGTCAGCCTTTTCCAGCTCCATGCCAGTCCTGTCGCAGCCAGTTATCCTGCGAGGCACCTCTGCACCTGTCACTCCTGGGGAGCACCTACCCGAACTGGGTCTTCCACGTGGCTGGGATTGCACCCGCTGACCTGGGCTGCTGTCCTACCATACTGTAAGTCTGGTGCATCTTTACTTGTCTCCCAAGCGCGGTCTCTTTACTGACCACACCATCGCATTCAAGGTGAGTGCAAGCTGCTCTTGGCCGCCTTCATTAAACTATCATTGCCTCCAACACGGCCCGACCATCCCACTCCGATCTCCCCTTTCCCACAGAGCGGCCCGAGGCTCAGGCCAGCTGATGGGAATGGGGCACAGATGTACTGTGTAAGGCGGAGGCCGCAGCTGAAGCGCCGCTAGGCATTCGGCAGCCGGTGAGCCAAGTCGGCTCCTGGAAGCCCCCTGAGCAGGCTGCCGATATCACCGCAGCCACCCCCTGTGAAGTCTGCCCTCACCAGTCCTCAGGTCACACAGCCTCAGTTAGCCACATCCAGGCTGCTGCTGCCCAGGCAGCGCCGAGACAGGCCACACCGCCTGCACCAAGAGTCTCCTGCGGTGGGTGCGACGTCTTCCTCATGGGGCCCCAATCACCCCAACACAATCTGTTTGCGCCACACAGCAGTGGGTGGCAGGAGTTCTTCGGCCCGTCAAACGACATCACTTCACACATGCAGAGATCTGGCCCGGGACCAGGGTTCAATTCCCGCCTCGGCGGGTCTTGGGCTCAATTTCCTCGGACCTGATAATTCTCGCCTCGGTGCCTATTCTAATCATGGGTCCCACTCTGCAACTCTGGGCAATAGCTTGCTTAATCTCCACAACGGCCCCAACAGCGCTGGGATGCCTGGCTTCACCCTGGGAGTGGACATTTCACAGGGAAAAGCCAGGAAGGGTTCCACAGCGGTATGCGTACAGTGCCTGGACACCCTTTGGGGGTATGGGTGCGCTTTACAAGTACAAATTTCATTCATTGCGCAGCCAGCGATCAGGAAATGTCCCAATTTGCGCCCCGGGTCAAGCAAGTAAGTTCAGGGGGGCATTGGCATGCGGCGGTGGACCAGATTGTTACAAGGGCATCCGGATTAAAGCAGGATTATTTAGCAGGAGCTCCCTAAGGGCATGTCCAGGCGGCCATCTTGGCTAGCCGCGTCCCTCCAATCACAAACATTTTTTTAAAGATTGCACTAGACTGCCAAGACCAGACTTATTGGCTTGGCCAATGCTTGTTTAATTTCCCAATTTCCTAATGTTTGTTTGCATCATCAGACCTTCCTACCATGACCATCTATTACTCTTGTGTACAGCTGTTTCCATTTAGTTTTTTCCTCAAGTCATTCTTCTACTTTACTATCCACGGAGTCTTTCTCGCTCATCTCAAATCCGTGATGTCTCGGCTTCCTCGAAATCTGTGCAAGAAAGTGGCAATCAAAGAATCTTGAGTTATTAACTGGTAGTTCCTTAGAAACGGGCTTGAAAACGTGTAGCTTTATATCCAAGGGTGGCTTTGGTTCACCACCAGTGGAGACTTGTCTTTTAGAAATCAAATTTGATAGGACAAGCCAGTCCTAGTAAACTTGAAAACGTCTATTCCTTGCACTTTAATTCAGAATTGTATATCCGTAAAAGAAGCCCATTTATTGGCTACAATGTGTCAAAGTTGCAAGTAAACAGCGTAAATTACAAAGGCCATTATATCTGGAAGGGAAAGTTTAGTTCAGACATAAGAAAGGCAAAGAATAAAGATGTATATTTAAATGTATAATCCTTTGCCTTATTCTGACAGAATATGAAGACATGAGGTGCATTTGTACAGTAGTGCCTGTACTCCTGATATCCACTGCACTCTCGCTGCTCTCCAGTCACACCCACACCGCAGTTGCACTGCACAGAACTGCGCATGCATTCTACGAAAGATTGAGCAGGTTTCATCTTTTTAGAGGCACTGGAAAGGAATAAACTATTGATTTTTATAAAAAAATAAATTTTCTTCTATGGAAACTGACATTCTCACCCAGGTAACACAGCAATACTGTACTTTAAGAAAGTGTAGTAGTCTGATATGTTTTTGGTCTGGTTGTCAAAGTAGCCTGTGGCCAACTACTGGTGCGCAAAGACGTTGTCAATAAGTAGTGAGTAAAAGGCAATGAGGAAGTGCATGAGCCACTGCTGGTGCTTTTTTTTTTTTTTGTGGAAATTGTTTCATTTAAAATGTATTTCAACATTAAATGCATCTTCGGTCATGTTACTCGAGTTAGTAACAATAATAACTTGTGCTGTGTGAGATTAAAAAGCATTTGGTCAGTTTTAACACTTGTTGCAGTTCTCGATCATTCCTGAAAGTTGCAGTTTTTTGTGTTCGTGTGATCACTTGAAAAACATAATGTTAGAACACACCTACTAGGAGCATAGTGAATACTCATATTTCTTCTGATTTGTCAGATATCCCATAATGGTGGTCATGTGGCTCAGCCCTGACAAATGCTAATTAGCCTTTGTGGTTAATTGTTGTATTGTTATTTATGGACTCCAGTTGATTTAAAGGAATTAACTGGGGAGCTGCTCTGAGAAAGTATTACAAGGCTTGTTACAAGATCCGAGAGTTATAAATTTGGTGCAAAAACTCCTTGTTGTATACAAAGGTGGTAGAGGCCATCCTGATATTGGGAGGTATGGGGGGGTCAATTGGGTTTATTTCCTGAAATCCCTGGAAAATGCCAAGAGAGTCTCACTTCCCAGCTTTTAGATGGATCGATTATGTGCTTACAATCACAGTAGGAAAAGGATGGTACCCTGAGATTTCTGAGCTGAACCTCAGTCTTATATACAAATGCACCCTCCTGCTTATCCTTGAGAGAAGGTTCCCTGGATGCCATTCACATTCAACTCCTTTCTCCTAATAGACCTCCTCTGGGGTCAGTTGCCCGAGGGTATTTGTGTATTTGGAATAGATATATACGTGATTTATGCCATGCTACTTGGTGCCTTCAGTTGCGGCCTACCAGACCCCCTTCAGTACATGTCTTGATCAAGGTCTTACTATGTGCCTTTTGTCATTCACACCAGGTCTTAGTGTTCGCTTCAATGAGTCTGCAGAGAAGTCTCAGAAGAAGAAAAAGAAAGTGAAAGAGCTAACCCCACTGCAGGCAATGATGCTGAGGATGGCAGGTAAGAAAGAAACTGCTGAAAAATATCTGTGAACAGCTTCTAACCTCTCCTGACTCTTGCATTTTATTTTCAACTCTGATATATCTAGCCCCTGGCTCTCTTCTTTTCCTCTTCACCTCTCTCCCTCTTCTTACCAGTCTCACCAGTCAATTTTTCCATTTCTTCCACCCATCCCTATTTCCCTCCCTTTTCTATCTTTGCTCACTCTTCACCTCTCTCGCCCTTCTCTGCATTCCCGCTCTTCGCCATCTTTCCACTTCTCTCTTCCCATTTCTATCTCTTCCCTGTACTTTCTTCTCTCTCTCCCTCTTTTGCAGCTCTTACCTGTTCTGTATCTTTTCACCAATGGTCCACTGTCACTTCTCCAACTTCTCTAGCATTTTCTACCATCCTTTCTTTTTCCTCTTCTCATTGTGTGCTGCCTGCTTCCTCTTACATCCTTCGTCTCATTTCTTTTCCTCCCATTTTTATCTTTTTTCTCCACATTGTTGGTATCTACCTGCTCTTATCTCTGTCCCGGTATTTTATCCTGTTCCTCTCACTTCTTCTCATTTTGTTTTCCTCTTTATTCTTTATTGGCTTTCTTTTTTATCCAACCCTGTCCCCTTTGATAGCTTCCTTCTAGTTTTCTGCTTTCCTCGGCCCTGCGCCCCTTTCGTTGTGCCCTTTAGCCCCCACCTCTGCACCATAGCCTTCTAACCAATTCCCACTGTCCCTTTCAAAGCCTTTCCTCTTCCATCCCCTTAATCTGTAACCTTCCTCTGCTTGTCTGCACACGCTTATTTCTCTTTTGCTTTGTCTCGGCATCTGTTGCCCTTGTTCCTTTTTAACTTCTCCTGCACCTTTCCCTTCTGTGTCTGCTCTCCTGCCCCCATCTTTTCCCACAAGTTGCCCTCGCGCATTCCCCGTTTCCTATCTCCCTGTCTCCTTTCATTCCTTGTCCAGTTTCTCTGCCTGCCAGTCCCCTTTCTAGAATCTCTCTTCGCCCTCTTGGATCCCTATCTCACGCATCCTTCGTTGCTCCATGAATTCTCATCTTGCCTCTCCTTCTTTGGTCTGTGATCCTCCTCCTTATGTACTCCTCTTTGCCCTCTGGCTCTCTCTCGCATATCTGCCTTTGCCGCCTTGTTCCCCCTTTCATCTCCCTCACTTGTCTCCTGGGTACCCCGTACCGCTTTGTCCCTTGGATTCCCCTTGTGTCTCCCTCTTTGCCCTGTGAGTCCCCGTCTCATGTTCCTTCCTCTCTAACCCTGTCTGCAGGACAGGAGCTCCAGGAAGAAGATGATGACCAGGACATGGATGAATATTCAGATGATGATGACGATGATGATTCTGATGACAGCGACGAGTCAGAGTCTGAAGAGGCCCCACGTCGCACAGAGGAGACGCGTCCCCAGTCTGCCCCAGCAGCTGCTGCTCCCCAGGCTCCAGCTACTACACAGACTCCAGCCCCGGCTCCAGCTGCAACTCCTTCCCCAGCTGTAGCCACTGCTCCACAAGCCCAGCATCCACACCCAGCACAGATGCAGATGCCACGATTGCATGCACCCCCACCATTGGGCATCCCACCAGCACCTCCTCTCCGTCCCCCAGGACCACCGAGCGGCCTCCCCCCTGGTCCTCCCCCAGGTAACAAAACAATGATGATGATGGTCTGCGATAGCTCAGTGTTTGAGTGGTGCCATGTGCACCTTTGTCATGCGGTTGGGTGTTGACTTCCGTCTCTGGGGAGAGATCTCCATCTGTTGACGTAGCCCATGGGACAGGTCATTGACGTAGTGTCTCACCTCCTCGCTCTCTCCTCTGATCTCTGTCGCTGGAGTAGTGCCTCTTCACGATCCCACCCATGATTAATTATCCTTTGCTTAAGCACTCTATCTCTTATCCCAGAACACACACAATGTTTGGGCATTGGCTACTGCTAACCAAGAAATGACGAACACTGGTCTGTGGCTTTTAGTTTTCTGTCTGAGTCCCAGGGAAGTGCCTTGTAGCCTCTGGATGCCTATCTCCAGAGACTACCTGTGGGACCCGTAGCTGCTTGTCTATTGATCCTAGAAAGTAAACTTGCACTCCCTTACTGCTACCTCTCAGCCACTGCCCCCAGCCCTTCAGTGCCTGCTTTCTGCCTAATTTAGCCTCTTTTCTCTTCAGGTGCTCCTCCGTTTCTTAGACCTCCAGGAATACCTGGACTACGGGGACCTCCACCACGACTGTTGCCACCAGGGCCACCTCCGGGCCGGCCCCCGGGACCACCTCCTGGACCACCTCCAGGCCTACCTCCAGGGCCTCCTCCAAGGGGACCTCCACCTCGACTGCCACCTCCTGCACCTCCAGGTATATTTTTTTGTTTTTTTATATAGTGCTCCACAAAGTATTTCTTAAATTTGTAAGAGCTTTAAATACCTGTATTCACTCATTATACAGGTTGTCTGAGTCTATAAAATCTGTATAACTAAACTAAGGCCCTGCTGTAACCTACATAATCTGTGTAGCATGGGGAATAGCTCTGCTCTCTGACCTTATAAGATCTATATATCCTGGAAGAATACTCTTGCTGTTTGAAACTGTAAGCTGTCTGTAACCAGATATATAGTTTGTTTTGAATCTCTCAGACAGTTGTGTTACCCAAGCTTCCGAGGTCGTTGTAGCCTGAAGCAAAACTATTCCTGTCCAATACTTGAACCTGGGAGATCTGTGTAAGCTGTGAGCTAGCTGTGCCACCTATTCAAGAATATTGTGTATTAAGAGTGGTAAAGTTCCCTGTCTGAACCTGCAAGATGTCTATAAGCTGTTAGATAACTATGATCTCTGTAACTTGAGGTATAATTTGCTTCTTGAGCTGTTAGGATATCTGTAACCCTTAGGTAGCCCTGCTAAGCTAGTCTCTGAGATCTTTATAGCATGAGTTCTGTCTTTAACTGTTAAAGACCTAAGTGATCTGTGTAACGTGAGGGGAAGTTCTGCTGTTAACACCTAAACTGGTTGGGTCTATGTAACCTGAAGAATTGCTCTGTGTGTGGCCTAACCTCTGAAGCGTGTAATCTTAAGGAACGGGCTGCTTCCAGATGACTGCCCATAGCTGTGAAGTGTGTGCCATTGGTTTCTGCATTGTGTTTGAGACTCTTGTGTTTTCTCTCCCTCCCCTATTACCCACTTTCAGGCATTCCTCCTCCTCGTCCAGGCATGATGCGGCCTCCAATGGCTCCCCCACTTGGTCCTGCTCCCCCAGGGCTCTTCCCGACCTCAGCCTTGCCCACCCCTGGAGTTCCCACTTCAAGCGTGCTGAGTGCTCCGCCTAGCTTGATCCAGCGCCCCAGCAAGGATGATGGTGGAAGCACAGGGACCAGTGCCGTGAGCAGCAGTGCCACCATCGAAAAGCAGGCCACTGCCACCATCAGCGCCAAGCCCCAGATCAACAATCCCAAGGCTGAAGTCACTCGCTTTGTGCCCACTGCTCTGCGGGTGCGGCGAGAGAACAAGGGCATCACTCCACAGAAGAAGCCTGAAGAGCCTGTAGCTCTTGCACCCAAGGCCGCTCCCAAGGCTGGAACCCCCATGCCCACGAAGGACGACATGTACGAAGCTTTCATGAAAGAAATGGAGAACCTGCTGTGAGATTGTGTGGGCTCGCCAGTCATCATATTGGCTTCTACAGGAATGGGCTGTTCCAGGCAACTTGCTGCCCATCTCTAGAGCCTCCAGGCCAGAGTGGCGTGGCTTCCTCACAGAATGGCGAAATGGTGTATACCTTGCCATGTGTGGTATCCTCCCTGTTTCTACATAAACTGGCTGCGTGAATTCGCTGGCATCCATCTCTGATTCATTTCAGCACAATTAATTTCACCAATGTTTAGTGCTGTCTGATAGAACTGATGCATAAGGGTGCTTGCCCCCCACAGGCCTTCTCCTGTAACTGTATTATCTCATTCAAATTGGAGAGTCTTGAAGTGTTAAGGAGTTTTTAGGTTTTTTTTACATTGTTTTCCCCCCTCTCCTTTTGTAAATATATTTCTGACCCTGTTTTTAGTTACCATCCCCACAAAATGGCTTTGGAGTAGTTCATCCATTCCTCTGCCTCATTACTATGGTATGCCTAATTCCTCCCAATCTAATAAATTTTTGACACTTGTCATCACTTATTCTAATTTTGTGCTTTGTGTGGGTTTGGCAGATGAATTTGTATAGCCCTCATTCTTGCTGGTACCTTGGCAAATGTGCAAATTTGTCTTTGGTAAAAGCTCCCCCTTTTGCGGATGGGATCTGGAAAATGGTCGATGCAGTTTCTGTGAACGGGCAGTCTTTATTGTCCTTTCCATCATACACTTTCATCGAGATGTTGATTTGATGAGTTTGTCTTAACGATTGGTTGCTCATCTGCTGAGTTATGAGTTCACCACTTTGAATTATTCTGTTTGCTGTTGTCATGGACTCAAGAAGTTCCTCTTTATAAAAACAGATTTCACTCTTCTACCCCACTATGATTTCTCAGCTTTTAATGGGGCATGTCTTTCTCCTCTTTCCTTTCTGCATACCTCTGCTCCACCTCCCTCTACCACAACATGCATATCATCTGCCTGCCTGCTTCTATCCCCTTGTGAATGGCCTCTGCTGAATCTAGTGCGCCAGCACCAGGTCCAGTCCTGCCTCTGCACCGTCCTTCTGCACCTTGTTCCTGCCCTCCCCTCATTGGAAGTGCATGCCATACCTTTAATTCAGCAGAGGATTTTCTCACTCCCTTCGGTTGTTCTGTGTCACAGGACACCTGCCTTTTTATCACAGCTCTCTTCAAGGTTAGCTGGTTGTGCCTTTGATCTCTTCTTGCAACTGATTTGCTGGGTATTGGATCACAGAGTTAAATTGTTTATGGGTTAGACTTACGAGTCTCGGAGATAAAGTCATTGCATCTCAGGAATGTCAGACCAGTTCCAGCAACTCACCACAATAACTGAACACAATAACAAAAGAGACGAGCTACGAGCATATGAATATGCATATATATTTTCTGCATATACATTTTCTGCCTGACCAGTACTGGTCTGCAGAAGCCTTGCAGAGCTTATCCTCTTCACACAGCCTGAATGGATGCTTGACAGTTTACAATTTTGGGGATCTCGAGCTCCCCGTTCCCAGGAACCACTCTGAATCAGAGCCAACTGGTGCAAGAAGTCTTTATTTCTCTATCCCCATAGCCGTTTGGGGATATATATATATATATATATATATATATATATATATATATATTCACTGAAAAACCACAGGTTTCAGGGACGTTATAGTTAGTTGGACATTTTACTCGTACAAAACCAGAGAAATTCGGATGTTATAGTTAGTTGAGCTAACTATAACTCGCGCCCCCGCAATGCACTGCTGATGACGTCACATATTACATCATTCATGACATGGTCAGTGACATCACTGATGACATCATCCAGTGACTGTGTTTCTGTAAAGTTTAAATATGTTTTATATATATATGCCAAGGTGTACTGAAGAATGAGTGGGTGTATAAGTGTCTGAATGGATGATTTAGTAGGTGCGTGACTGACTGTAGAAGTGAGTGATTAAACATGTCTTACTGAATGCATTGGTTAGTGACTAAACTGTGTGAATGTCTCTGTCAGTTGGTGTGTAAGCGGCTGCATGGGTTGGTGAGTAGCTACATGAGTGTCTATATGGGTTATTGTTTGGTTGTCTGAGCATCTCTATGGATGCCTGAGTATCTGTGTGGGTGAGTGGGGGGGTGTGTGACTCTGTGCATAGATGTGTGAGTGGGTGATTCACTGGGTGTATGGGTTCAAGAGTGCATCTGTGAAGGGCTGTATGGGTGGGTGAGTGTGTGTGTATGGGTGTGTTGGTGAGCGAATGGATGTCTCAGTGGTACATGTGTGAATACCTACATATGTGAAAGGCAGTATATGTGAGTATTGGAGTATATAAATGACTATATGTGAGAGTGAGTGATTGTGAGAGTGGCTGTATGGATGAGTGTGTGCTTGTATCAGTGATTGTACAAGAGAGTAAGTATGTGTTAGTATCTGTATGAATAAGTGAGGTGGTGTGTGTATAACTGTATAGGTGAGTAAATGGGAGTGTGATTGATTCTTTGCATGACTGACTACCTGTGTGACTAACTCTATGGGTGAGTGGCGGTGTGTAAGTGTCTGTATAGGTGTATGAGTGCATATGATAGTGCTGTATTGATGAGTGACTGCATGTATGAGTGACTGTATGGGTGAATGAGTGGATGTGTGTGTAGACCTAGGAATCAGTGAGTGGGTATGTAGTAACTGGTATTGGTGTGTCTATGGTTTCGAAAATGGTAGTCTGTATTTTAGAGCGGATGTATCAAAGGTTAAATTAGGGTGTGATGAGGTGCATCAGATTATCACGTGGATGATGTCATCAGTGATGTCATTTGAGATGTCATCAGTGATGTAATCAGTGATGTCACTGACCATGTCATGAATGATGTAATATGTGACATCAGCAGTGCATTGCGGGGGCGCGAGTTATAGTTAGCTCAACTAACTATAACGGCCGAATTTCTCTGGTTTTGTACGAGTAAAATGTCCTACTAACTATAACGTCCCTGAAACCTGTGGTTTTTTCAATGAATTTCTAAGGTTTTTTAAATGCTAATTTCTAACTATAACGTCCCTGAAACCTATGGTGCGTGACTAATTGAAGGAGTGCATGCATAATGGCTGAATGATTGTATAACTGCAATGGTAGTGTCTGGGTGATTGGAGGAGTGCATGGGTAGTGCCTGGCTGATTTTGTAAGTGCTTGGTTACTACCTGGGTGATTGCATGAGTGCACAGGTAATGTATGGATGATTGAAGAGTGCATGGGTAATGCTTGACTGATTACATTAGTTTATGGGTAATGCCTGGATGATTGCATGAGTGCATCGGTAGTACCTGGTTGATTGTAAGAGTGCAAGGATAGTGCATGGTAATTTTATAAGTGCTTGGGTATTGGTGGAGTGATTGGATAAGTGCATAGGTACTGGCTGGGTGATTGGAGGAGTGCATGGGTAGTGCACGGGTGATTGGAGCAGTGCATGAGTAGTGCCTGGGTTATTGCATGAGTGGATGAGTAGTGCCTGGGTGATTGCAGGAGTGCATGAGTAGTGCCTGGGTAATTTTGTAAGTGGATAAGTACTGTTTGGATGATTTTGTAAGTGCATAGGTTTTGCCTGAGTGATTGCATGAGTTTATGGGTAATGCCTGGATGATTGCATGAGTGCAAGGATAGTGCATGGTGATTTTATAAATGCATGGGTAGTGACTGGGTGATTGGAGGAGTGCATGGCTACTGGCTGGCTAATCGAAGGAGTGAATAAGTAGTGTCTGGGTGATTAGAAGAGTGCATGGGTAGTGCATAGGTGATTGGAGCAGTGCATGGGTAGTGCATAGGTGATTGGAGCAGTGCATGGGTAGTGCCTGGGTTATTGCATGAGTGGATGAGTAGTGCCTGGGTGATTGGAGGAGTGCATGGGTAGTGCCTAGGTGATTTTGTAAGTTCTTTGTTAATGCCTGGGTGATTGCATGAGTGCAGAGGTAATGTATGGGTGATTGGAAGAGTGCATGGGTAATGCCTGACTGATTGCATGAGTTTATGGGTAATACCTGGATGATTGCATGAGTGTATGGGTAGTGCCTGGGTGATTGTAAGAGTGCAAGGGTAGTGCATGGTGATTTTATAAGTGCTTGGGTATTGGCGGAGTGATTGGATAAGTGCATGGGTACTGGCTGGGTGATAGGAGGAGTGCATGGGTACTGCCTGCGTGATTGGAGGAGTGCAAGGATAGTGCATGGTGATTTTCTAAGTGCATGGCTACTGACTGGGTAATCGAAGGAGTGAATAAGTAGTGTCTGGGTGATTAGAGGAGTGCATGGGTAGTGCACAGGTGATTGGAGCAGTGCATGGGTAGTGCCTGGGTTATTGCATGAGTGGATGAGTAGTGGCTGGGTGTTTGCAGAAGTGAATCGGTAGTGCCTGGGTGTTTTTGTAAGTGGATAGGTATTGTTTGGATGATTTTGTAAGTGCATAGGTAATGCCTGGGTGATTGCATGAGTGCATGGTTACTGCTTTGGTGATTCTATCAGTGGAAGAGAAATGTCTGGATGATTGAAGGAGTGCATAGGTAATACTTGAGTGATTGCAAGACTGTAGAAGTAATGTCTGGGTGATTGCAGGAGTGTATAGGTACTACCAAACTGATTAAAGGTGTGGATTAGTAATGCCTGGATGATTTTGTAAGTACATAGGTTATGCTTCAGTGATTGAAGGAGTGCATGAGTACTGCTGAGATGATTTGAGGAGTGAGATGATTGAGTTTGAAAAAATGAATAACTGCAATAACAGTGACTGTAAACATTAATTCATATTATTATGCTTATTACATTATTTCTTCTTACCTTCTGTATTGAAGTATATATCAAACTCATTGAAACTATTTTACAGTTGTTTCATTGTAAAGTAAATTTAAAAGATTTTCAAACTTTAGTTTTACTTTCTGTAAAAGAGAAGAAAAATACTGTTATTGCAAATAATATTATAGGTTTAAGAACACAACATAATTTTAGAATTACATAACATATTCAGGTTCTCTTTTTTGCTGTTTTCAGATTCTATTGAATTTCACCATACACCGTGATTTCAATGTTGATCATCATATAACAGCGGGCAAAAAAATACAATCAATAAGATTATAAAAAAAAAAAAAAATCTATTTTCAAAATATTTACAAGTTCAACTATCTGTTTACATTTTCAAAAATAAACACTCATTTACATTGCATATAATACAAAGATCAAATATATGAGCTACTTCTTTCAAACACAATTTTCCAAATGCAATATCAAAGAACAGAAACGATAATTCAAACACTAAGGGGCTCATTACGATGGCGTAATGATCGCCACCGCCGGGCCGGCGGTGGGGACCGTTACGCCATCGTAACGTGAAATACCCCCGCCATATCATGATGGCGGTGGGTATCGCGGCGGACGCAAAGTCCGTCCGCCGCTTTTCCGACGGTCGGCAATCGTTACGATTGCCGGCCGGGGGGAGATGGGCCACAAATATGGTGGCGGTGCCTAGCAGGCACCGCCAGCCATATTAGGATGTGGGTGGTTGCAAGGCCTTTCCATGGCGGCGATGCCGCCATGGAAAGGCTGGCGGAGATTGGTTTTGGGGGCCCGTTGCGGGCCCCCTGGGGGGGAGGGGGGGTGCACTTGGGGTGTACCCATGGTACCCCCCTGCAGTTCCCTGCACCAAGTGACAGGCACCGCGTGGTGCCTGCCACGTGGTGCACGGAAATGCTGTGCATGCCCTTTTACCATTGCGGACGGTGCTGCAGCCAGCAGCACCGTCCGCAATGGTAAAAGGACAGGATGCGCCCGCCAGTATGGCGGGCGCATCCTAATTGAGCCGGTGGGACCTCCGCACGTCTGGCGGTCGGTCCCATCGCCGTTATGATGGCGGGCGGACTGATGTCCGCCCGCCATCATAATGAGCCCCTAATTGTTCACATCTTCCCAATAGGCCGAATTATGTTTTCAAAACTTTGGCATCAAAAATATCAGATATGAATTTGGTAATTCGTAAGGCAACTGACATTTGAATTCCAAATGGGCATCATTACAATGTGTCCATCCTTTATTGCATCTTAAATACACAGTATAGTGTCCAGATGTTGTACTAGGTCCATCATGGAAAATAATAGCCACTGCTTTAAAAGTTCTTCCTGAAATTGACACTTGACTTGCCACAAAATTGTTATTTTTGGTTTCCAATTTTCTTCCATCTGCTGTACAACGTTGTAGGATTAAAATGACATATTGTCCAAATCTTTCTATAAATAATGTTGAGAACATTTCTGATTTGCAGTGAGTACATTTCATATCTTGATTAGCTGATTTTACTAATTTGTTAAAAGACACTGTTTTGCAATCTGGTATTATCAAATATATGAATCGTTCAGTGTCTATTTCAGTGGTAGAAGAAAATGAACAGTCTTCACATTTATGATGCCATCTGTAACGTAGTCCAAACAGATTTTCAATTTGTATCCCTTCATCTTCCAATACTGCAAGTATAAACATAAGAAATTCTTGAGCATCTTGTTGTACATTAAGTGTAAATTGTGAAGAACCAGAACATATATCCAAAAGATGCCGAATGACAGAAGCAGTATGGATTTTACATTGATCAGTTTTCAACTTTTCAAAAATATAATGTAACAAAGAACAGAATCTTTTTTCTCGATTTTCCATAATTTGATGAAGATTTTCTAGAAAAAACACGACGTTCACAATTACATTAGCATAGCAGTTGATACCTGAACTATTTTCTAACTGGTATCCTTTTTTTTATTTTTTTATTTATTTTTTTATTTGTCAATAAAAGGTACATCAACATTTTCTAATTCACAATGACAATTCACAATAGCAGAAAATGGGAGCAGAAATAAAGGATAACAGCATAGATCGCTGAGTTCAGGTTCACACTAAGCATAGTCACAAAGGCGCCAGTGCTGTACAAAACAAACATAGCTTCACTGAGCAGTAAAAAGAAAAAAAAACACTCCAATTATAGAAATACAGAATCCCCATTGTGTCTGTACACTATGTATCCTCCAGGCAACCCCAAATAGAGTCAAACTTTTGCAGGGCTCTATTTCCCCTAGCTCTAGCTAGAGCCTTCTCTCTGTCCCCCGTTTCTCTGACAATAGCCCACCACTCGGCAACTGAAGGAGGCTTGGGTGAAATCCAGACTCTGGCTATTGCAAGTCGAGCTGCTACTAGCATTATTGCAATGATGGATCTATAGCCACAACTGTCCTCTTTATAGCCCAGCATCCTCTCAGTTGTCGAGAAAGTATATTCGCCCCCTAATCGGAGCTTAATAGCAAATGATATCTTCTGCCAGAATATTACTAGTTCAGGGCACGTAATAAACATATGCACCAGGTCGGCAGCAAACATCCCACATTTAGGGCATTCACTATGTGCCCCTCCAGATGTTCCCGCTTGATAGCCCCCGCCACGAGCCTACCTAGCTATCCTCTCCGGTGTATAGTATAATGCGCATATGGTCCTGAACTGCTGAAGTCTTAGACTTACTGAGTATACAGATCGCTCGATAACCTCAAATGCCTTCTTGATCTCTTCGAGAGTAATATTTGATTCCAGAGTCACACTCCATCACGCAGCTAGCTTCTGACAGCCGTCCACTCTAACCTGACATAAACATCGATACATCGTGCTAATTGCTGCCCTTCGATTCTGTGCATGCAAGCAATCCCATATCGCTGAGCCTGAAACACTTCGCAATAGGAGGTGTCTAGTGAAGTAATCCCTAAGCTGGAGGTATTTAAAAAAACATCTGTTGGAGGATAGTGAATGTCATTTGCAAGTTCTCAAATGATCGAAAGCCATTGGTATCGTAAAGCTGACCCAAATTGTAAATGCCATGGTTTCCCCATTTCCGACCTTCAGAATCCTGAAATATCTCGGGCAGCATTGGGTTACTCCAAAGGGGAGTTTATCATTTATCAGAGAAATAGAGCCCCTCGCCATAATGCCCAGCCATATGTGTACGCAGTCCCTAATGGTCTTAAAGCGTACCCGTTTAAAGTAGTTGGGATCATTGATTCTGTATAAAAACATTTGGCTATCTGAACCAAGAATAAGCCAGTGCCAAAAATCCGGTTTATCTGAGCTCATGAGTCTACGTAATCGCACCACAAATGCTGCCCAAAAATACATTTTAAAATCGGGGAGTTTCAACCCGCCTTCATTGTAAGGAAGTTTCATTAGTCCTATTGCCCGTCTCGATTTCTTGTACCCCCAAATAAAACTGCTCAAAACCCCATCTAACTTATTAAAGAAAGAATTTGGGATACGTAATGGGATTGAGCGAAATAGATACAAAACGTTTGGTAATACCTTCATCTTTATAATATTGCACCTCCCCAGGATGCTGATTGGAAGTTTATGCCAGCTTTTTAATTGCTTAGAGGTTGTTGCCAATAAAGTATCATAATTTAGTGCATGTATATCTTCAATCTTAGGGGAAATACGAACCCCTAGATACGTAGCAGTCGAGCACGCCCCTATAATAGGTTGTTCCGGCTGAAAACTTAGTAGCACTTGCGTTTTATTAGCATTCAGCTTATACCCTGAAAACCGTCCGAATTTCTTAGCTTCCATTTCGATACTTTCTATTGCAAGTGCTGGATTGGTAGTAAAAATAGCTATATCATCTGCATACGCGATGACTTTCAGCTGCCGCTGCCCTATAATCAAGGGGAATATCTGAGTGTTAGCCTGTGGTGCCTTAATAAATGGTTCAATATAAAGGGCGAAAAGGAGGGCAGCCCTGTCTAGTACCACATCGAATTGGAAATATAGCCGTTTGCACATTTCCATAAAGTAGCTTAGCCTGAGGCTTACAATAGAGAGCTTGTATCCATTTACAATACTTTCCCCGTGCCCCATATGCTGTAAGCGTTGCCCATAAATAATCCCACGCCACCCGGTCAAAAGCTTTTTCTGCATCCAACAACACCATGGCCAAGTTTATTGATAGCTTCCCCGCAGCATCAAAAGCTGCCACCGCGGTGTTAACATGTGCGGTGGTGTCTCTCCCCTGTATAAATCCATGCTGCTGTGGGGAAACCAAGCCAGGCATCATAGGAGCTAACCGGGTGGCCAGAATCTTAGCAAATACCTTAGCATCTTAGTTTATTAATGATATCGGCCGATAGGAGCTACGCTCCTCTGGGGCCTTATCTTTTTTTAAGAAAAAAATAATATTAGTAATATTCCAAGAGTCAGGTGCCCGTCCCCTAACTCCTATCAGCTGTATTACCTCCCACAACAACGGAGCCACCAAGCTCTTGCAGGCCTTATAGATCTCAGCTGGAATAGCATCCTCGCCAGCTGCCTTCCCCGGTAGCAGCCCCACAATTGCTTCCTCAATCTCATCTTTCGTAATTTCCTGTTCTAATAAACTCAGGTCTTCCTCCCGCAAAGACGGTAAATTATTCTCCTCTAAATATTTCTGCATACCTGTCAAATCCAACTCCGCATCTTCAGAATATAACTTCTGATAAAAAATAGAAAATTGGTCAGCAATGGCTTGAGGATGTTTATATAATATATTATCCTCCCCCTTGATAGCTTTAATCGTAGTTTTCGCACGGATATCAGCTAATTGATGCGAAAGTACCTTTCCAATTCTACCTCCATATTCGTATTGTAATGTCCTATGTTTGTTATAGCTCACAGCTATTTTCTCCTTTAAAACCCTATTCATTGCCGCTCTTTGTTCTATCAGAGAGGCAAGCAGTGATTCCTGATCAGCCGCACCTCGGTGGACGGCATCAGCATGACGAAGTTCACTGGCTATTAACTTTTGAAAGGCCACTTTACTTAGCGTTTCTCTTTCTTTGTTTTGCCGCCAAACATATTGCTGGGTAACTCCCCTGATATAGGCTTTCATTGCATCCCATACCACACAGGGAGAAGCAGATCCCGCATTATCTTCCAGAAAATGAACTAGTTCTTTATGAATAAATGTCAGATAATCAGAATCAGCAAGCAAATAGCATGGGAACGAAAAAGACCGGGGGGATCTAGACCCTGAATTAGCCTGAAAAGATAACGGAATAGGATTGTGGTCAGATTTAATCCGAGGGCACACTTCCATATGAGAAGTAGTCAGTATGTTATCTGAGACCCATGCCATGTCAATCCTAGAATACTGTCGGTGTGGGGCCGAATAATATGTATATCCCGGAATAGCTGGGAATAAGGAACGCCACGCATCCTTTAAGCCATGCAGCCGCCCTAATTCCAGAATTGAAGCTCTCACCTTCGCCATTCTAGAAGTGGACCCTCGGCTAGTAGAGTCAATAGCATACTCAATTACACAATTAAAGTCACCCATAATTACACGTTCCCCCTGCCAGTCTAGTAGCTCTAAGCATATAAAATCAAACGTAGTGGGGTCATCGATATTGGGGCCATATAATGCACAAAAAACATATTTCAAACCTTTAATCTCTAATTGCGCCAAAGCCCACCTCCCTCTTTTATCTGCTTGGGTCTTAAGTATTCTACAATCCAGTGCCTTGCTCGCCAAAATTGCACTACCCCGTATGGACACATTCTGTGAAGTGCAAATTACTAAATGGTACCCCAACTGTTTAAGCAAGCTTTTATCTTTATATGCAATGTGTGTCTCATGAGAAGTACGATATGAGGTTTGTATGCTCTGAGCTCTTCCCGTACTAATTGCCGTTTTGTCCGTCTATTAAGGCCTGAAACATTCCAGGCCAAGCACCGAATCAGTGCCATAACCTAGGACATGCACCCCACCTGTAACCACTATTTAGCATGAACCCTTTATCTATTCTCCACTCACTTTTCTTACCCATTCTCTTGCTCCATTTAAATGTACCCCTACTGACCTTTTTTGCATCCCCCACAACCCTCCCACCACCAACCCCTGTGCCCCTAGCAACCCCGCCCCAAGCCCCCCTGTATCCTAGAGAAGGAATCATCCTCCTTGAAAGCTGCCGCTGAAAATGGCAGCTGTTGACTCACAGCACATCGAGGACAACCCACCAACCCCCCCCACCACCGAACCACCCCAATAAAGAATGAGAGGATAGCCCTCCCTTAGTTGCCGGATAGAGTGAGAAAGCATACACCATTGTGTCTTATATCAAAACAAATACCAGTTATCACCCTTATCAACCTTAAATTCTGGTTCTTATCAGAGGCCTTGGCCGCCTGCCATTGGATCCGAGCTTGCTTAGCCTCCTGATCTGAGAAAAAAAACTGTGAATGTCCATCTTTAATGACTTTCAGCCGAGCCGGCTCTTGTAGGAACACCTGGGCTCCTTCTGCTTTTATAGGATCGATAAGTTGTCTCATCTTCCATCGCTTGTCCATGGTGGCTCGACTTAAGTCTGACCTAACAAAGATAGACAGGAATCTACTGCTACTGGTGAACTGGGCTTAGCTTTTAAAGAGACTGCCTGTCTTAACAAAAAATTACCCCAAAAAATCAAAAAAGGTCTGGGATAGCGGGAGTTAGGCCTTTGCAAAGTTATAGGCAGCCTATGTGCTCTCTGAATCTGACAGTCCCAATCCGACAATTCCTGGAAAGCTTTTTGAAGTAGCCGGACAACAAAAGTGCGTGGATCAGTGCCCTCCTTGCCTTCGGGAACCCCAAATAGCCTTAGATTACTCCGGCGCTGCCGGTTTTCCAAATCTATCTTTGCTTGCATGGCTAGTAGTTGAGCATCATGAGAGTGTACTACTTTTGTAGTTGCAGTAATCGTATCTTCTGTCTCCGTAACTCGGGTTTGTAGCTCAGCAATATCCCTTGTTAACACTCCAACCGTATTAGTGACCTCATTCAAAGACTGTTGAATGCTGAGATTGTCAGCTCTAGCCTGCGCATAATGATCTTGCGCCTCTCGCCTTTGCTCATGCAGTGCCTGTAAGATAAGAGAGAGTGATGGCTCCTTAGCTGATCCAGGAGACCCTGGTGATTGGCTAGCAACCATGTCCCCCCTATCACTGGTCACCTCCACATTAGGTGAAGTTTCGATTTCTTCAGGGGTTTGCCTTGGCTGATCCGGTGTGATTGGTAACATGGGCTGAGCCTCTAGGTCTACTGAGGTCTTTTCCGAGTCAATAATCCTCTTAGAGTCCGATCCCATTCTCAGGCCTGAGCCAAACAGCCGAGAAATCAACGATTTCACCTCCCCCTTTGATTGAACCCATTTTCGGAGAGGACTACCCTCAGGTGTAACTTTCGGGCGTGATCTGGAGCCAGAGCTGCTATGCCAGTTGTTACCAAACTGGTATCCTACAATATCATCAACAGTGTCCATTTTCATTTTCTTTACAGCCTGAACATTCTCTTGAATTGTTTTCTTCTTTCCAACCTCACTAGAGTGTGTCTCATATTTTCGTTTTGGACATACTACACGTTTTTCATATATGGGATATTCACCTAAGTTAGGATCATACAGTCTTCTTAACCGATTATACTCTCTTACACAATTTGCATCTGCACTAACCTTTTTCTCATCAAAATCAATCGAATACAATCCAGATAATGTTCTTACTCGAGACAATGCAACATATGCCATACCCTCTTTAAAAACTGTACTTCCAATATTTACCAAAACACTGTCTACACTTAAACCTTGAGATTTATGAACGGTCACCGCATATGCTAAAGAAAGAGGAAACTGTTTTCTACGAACATACAAATCTTTAACAAGCAAAAAACGAACAGCACAACGTCCAATCTGTTTACCTCTTCAATCTGATCAAATTTAATCTTCAAAAATTCAATTCCATCTCTGTTCTGAAAATTTACATAATCAACAACTTTTCCCATTGCTCCATTCACTAAACCTTTTTCAACATCTAAATTACGCCGTAATATTACCCGACAGTTTACACATACATATAAAGACTTTTCCAAACCAGCAGTCTTAGATACAGATTTTTCCAAAGAATCTAATTTTGACTGTAATTTCTCTGACGGAAGAATAGTAACTCCTTCGTGTTCCATTTTATCAATGGCTTCCATTTTCACTATTGGTTGTTTCTCCAGTTTCAAAAGTTCTTGATTGAATGTAGAGCACTCTTGCAGTGTTGGCATTAGACAAACTATAGACGACTTTTCTCCAATTTTTTTGTACATTATTTCAGGTGCAATATTTTCATTTGGAAAAAAGGTTGTTAGTAGTCGACTTTGTAAAGCTTCTTTACCATCTTTTGTCAAGACACCAATTCTAATATCTTGAATAATGTTGTCGCATATTCTTAATAAGTTCTTTATATTCAAAAAGAGACCAAATGTTCACATTTCCAATACTTCCCAAAGATTTCCTAGTGTCTTCATAGACAAGTGTTTTAAAAACTGGTTGCCCTTTCACAGGAGTAAGTTGTAATAGATCGCCGAATACAATTACATGTTTTCCTCCAAATAAAACATCATAATCTGTTTTTAAAATCTGTTGCATTCTTAAATGTACAAAGGCAAGCATTACGTTTGAGACCATGCGCACCTCATCAATTATCAGAAGTTTCATTTTCTTTAGTACTCTTGAAACTTTATAACAAGCTTCTCCAGATAGCTTGTGATATTCCAACTTATTTTCATGTTCAACTGGTAGCATCAGTAAATGATGTGATGTAATCTCTTTAATGTTGTGTGCTGCTAACCCAGTTGGAGCGGTTACAACACAAGATAAATGTGATTCAGTGGTTTTCTGTAGATAACTGGTCAAAACTTTAATTAAGAAACTTTTTCCTGTACCAGCTTGACCACTGATATACATTCGAATAGGTTTAAATGATGTGCAGTTGCATTCTTTTTTTCATGAAGTAAACCATGCTCTATCTGTTGTGTAACTTGCTGATATATTTCTTTCTGTTCAATATTTAGTTGTTCTTCCAAGTTTCCCAACTCCATAATATCCTGTTGTGCTTGTTGCATTGCCGTTTCTACTTCACTCATGGCTATTGCTGCTTCATTTTCAAGAATTGGTTGTCCTAGTGGTTCTTGACTTAGTGGAGCAGAACTTTGACTATCTTGATAACTGTCTCTAGCAATTTCAGCTGCAATACTAGTTTCTTGTTTAATCTCTTCATTCAACATTTGTAGATAATTTGGAAAAACCGTGCATTCAATGCTCTCTTTACATGCATTAAAAGAATCTTCATAGCACTCAATATCTCCACGTAATTCCATTTCAGTACGCCAAGGCTTGAAGAGTTCCAGAAGTGCTAAATAGAAAAATTCCCTTTTATCTACAGTATCACAACTGAGTTTCCTGTGATTAATAAGATTTCCTTTGGTATGTTTTACCAAACATCCATCACATCCAAAAACTGCATATTTTTCTTCATTTATATTTTCTGTAACATTTCTCTTAAAGCTGTAATATTGCAGTACTTCATAGAGACATACGTTTTCCAGATGTGGACGACTTTTAGGATAGTACGTATCCAACATCTTTGTTTTAACAATATCTGTACTTTCCGGTTCATTTAATGCTAAGTATTCAATTTCTTGTACAGATTTCAATACTCGATTTCGTGTTGCAGCAAGACCTAGACTTACCCAAATGATTCCTCTTGACTTTGAATATAAACTTGCAGATGTCAACCGATCCGAACATTCGTACGATCCAATCTCTCGATGGGAAAGCATTTTCAAACTAAAGCTGTACAATTTGTTACTAAGAGTCTTCTCTTGTGAAATTTCTTCCCACATTTCTTTCAACTCTGTCTTTTCAGATTTTGTTATATATGATGTAACATAGCGAGCAACAGCAATTGAATTATCTGCAACATACTGGATATCCATATTTGCATTCCTCATCATCAAAATCACTGGATTGTAATCATTAATATACTTTGAATCTTCACTTTTTATATTGTAAGTATTCTTTGGAGATTTTCGAGTTATAGTATGCCTCACTGCTGACATGAAACTGCTGACTCTTCCTTTGGAAATTACTGGACGTGGGAATCCAAAACGACATTTTGTATAAAAGTTTTCCTTTGACTTGTATTTCCGTCGACAATATTTCCCACATCGATGACTTTGAAACCGTAAAACTTGTTGTCTTAAGGTATTTTCTCCTCCTGTTTTTGGAATAGCACAGGTAACATAGTCTTCAATGAAAGATAAAACAGTCTCATCAGAATCGGTTCCAAATTTAGGTGCATCGTTGATCCATAATAGCATATGTATATGAGGAGCACCTCTGGCTTGGTTCTCCTTTCTCCAAAAGAAATCAATAACTTCTCCAAGAGGTGGGTTATTTTTATTGCAGATAAAAGACATCATAGCTTGAAACCAATGATTTAAAATATCTGCACACATTTACAGAATCCAAGGAATTCAGTTCTCCAGCTGTCTTCAATTCACTGTGTTTTAATATTTGAATTTGCTTCTCGTAGAAATTCAAGTAAATCATCCCATGCGTATTCAGCACAGCTTAGCGTAACAAACCACGTAGGGGTTCCAAAGTTCCTTAACATACATTTAAGTTCTCTGTGACGACGATACCAGTACTCATTAGTACCACGTTGACATGCCATCAAATTAATCAACTGAGATTCTAAATGATCGTCTTTGTTGTACTTTGTCCATGAATTCCTTTGCAGAAACATGTGTAAGATGAACTCCTGTTTTTAATATGTGGTTCACTGCATATGAAAGTCCAGACAAGTCACTTTCAAACAGAAGATGAAATATATGGAATACATTGTCGAAATCTTGGATCTTCTGAGTACAATCTTGTTGTACGATATTCTAAGGCTGGAATCTGCACGGGTCGTTCATCATATCGTCCACCTTTTCCAGTGGGGATGAGCTGTGGAAAACAACAAGCTTCTAAACTTCTTTCCCAAACACTCATAGGAGTTCTCTTCGCTGTCTTCATTTGGAATAATTCAGTAGTATTTCCAATCACTTCTTTTGAATGTAAAGGATGTATACTATAATGTTCATAAATTGCTTCACTACAGTTTCAATATTTTTCTTAAAATCTAAAGGTAAATACACAACTCTTCCTTTTAAACCTTTTTGTAAATCTGTTGGAGGCAGCTTACCTGTTTTAGGCTCCATACGAACAATAGCCTGAAATGGGTGCACAGATTGAATAAGAATAGATTCATATGTATTTAAATCTACTAGTTCTGAAGGAATACCTACCAACTCTAGGTTATTATGTGCAGCTCTAGCTAGCATTTTATTCTCTTCTAGTTTGCTGTAACAATATTTACAAATACGTTGATCACTACCCAACTCAAAACGACCTTCCACCAACAAATAAGCACCAAATTGCAACCACTTATCATTGTTTTCCTTTTCACTTTTTAAAAATTGATTGATTGATTGAAATACATATCAACATTCCTAGTTTGACTTCTACATGGAGTACGTCGACATCAGATACAAACATTATCTGAAAGAGACACGTTAGTGACAGATTCCTTACCTTAGAATATCCCCAGGCGTCAGGCTGGATCCGGAAAGTTTTTGCGTAGCAGTACCCTTGCGCGTCGGTAGGCGGCGTCGTGCGGCTCCGCGTCCGTCGTCGGCGTCGTGATCGCCGGGATGACGTCGCGGGCAGTACTTAGACGCCGCCCTGCGCGCTGACGTCAGTTCTTCTTTTTCCGCGCCAGTAAGCGCAGATCCGGGAAGAGCAGTGCCCTAGTCAATTTTTGACTAACTTTTTTGTGAATGTTTTCACTTTCTTCATCGAGTCTTCACGACTCCTAGGTGTCGTAGGGATGCCCGGCTTCAAGCCATGCGGAGCCTGTGGTCGCATGATGTCGATCACAGACCAGCATCTGGAGTGTCTTTGTCTCGGCCGAGACCACGACACGAAGTCGTGCCCTGACTGCCGGAAACTTCACCCGAAGGCTTTGCGAGAGCGGTCTCGAAAGCTACTTGAGGTCCGGCAGTCGGCTCCGCGCCGCACCAAGCCCCGGTCCCGGGAGAGGTCGAGGGGCCGGTCGCGGAGTCCCCGCCGGTCGTCGGAGTCCAAGTCTTCGTGCTCCTCGGGTAAGTCGAAGCACAAAAAGTCTACGAAGCGTCATCGCTCTAAGACTTCGCCTCGCCGGTCTCGCGACTCGGCTGAGGCCCCAGTCGGCACCGTCCCCGCGGCCCCGGACATGCCTATGGAGCCGCCCCCGCATTACCCGTCCTTTCCGGGTTCGGGGCGACTCCGGCCGAAATACAGGAATTCCTGTCGGCCATGGCCCGCCTCTTCGGGCCTCCAGGTCCCTCCGGTGCGCCTTCGGGCCCCGCGGGCCCTGATGGGGTTGCTCCGGCATCGCCGTCGACTCCAGTCCCGGCACCGCCTGTCCCACCAGCCTTCATCCCGGCCTCGGCTCCGGCCCCGGCCTTGATCCCGGCTCCGGTGGTACCGTAACCCCCATCGACGCCGGTTGACCTAACCACGCCGACGCCGATGTCCCCGGTGCCGTTCCTGACGCCGTCCGGGGCTCCGGACGGCGTCGGTCCCCGGCTCTCTCCGGCTCCGGACATGGAGCCGGACCGACGTCGCTCGACGCCGGCTCCGGCGCCGATGAGACCTTGGGTCCCAAATGTCCCTCCTCCTCCATATTTTGAACAAGAGGAGGGCTGGGAGGGGTCTGAGGACCCTCTCACACAACAGTGTGAGTATGATCCGGACTGGGCTGAGGAACTTGGGGATGCCAGTGGTCTAGACACCTCCCCTGACACTGGCATGCTGTCTCCTCCCGTGGCTACGGAGGAGGGAGCTAATTTTGCAACGGTGTTGCGTAGAGCAGCTGGAGCCTTACATCTCCAATTGCCTACTGTGGCTGTCAGGACTAATCTCCTGACGGAAGTGCTTCAGCCGGCGGCTTCCTCCTCGGAGACCGTGCTGCCGTTTAATGATGCACTCACTGACGTTCTTTTGGGTGCCTGGTCCAAGCCCACCACAGGGGCTCCTGTGGATAGGAACGTGGCCCGACGCCATCGCCCTGCTCCGGGCGACCCCTTGTTTCTCTCCCATTATCCCACTCCCGAGAGCTTGGTTGTCCAAGCCTCTGCCTCCCAAACCGCCTTCCCTACCGCCCCTCCGGATAGGGAATCCAAACGCCTGGACCAATTTGGAAAGAAGGCTTTTTCTTCCTCCAGTGCTGGCTTGCGGTCCGTCAACACCGCTTGCCTTTTGGGCCGATATACCCACTCCCTGTGGGATTCGGTGGCAGCTGTTTTGCCGCAGTGTTCTGAGGAGGTCCAGACACTGCTTACCCGCGCCATTGCGGAAGGGCGAGATGCGGCTAAATACACCATACGTTGTGGCCTTGATACCGCCGACTCGCTGGGCAGATCGCTTGCAACGACGGTGGCGCTACGTCGCCACGCCTGGCTGAGAACAACTGGTTTCTCGGGTGATGTCCAGAATACACTCATGGACATGCCCTTTGATGGAGTCGGTCTTTTGGTTCAAAGGCAGACCATGCGCTGGAGCGTTTTAAGGACTCACGGGCTACTGCCAAGTCCCTGGGCCTTTCTGTTGTATGCCCTCCGCTAACCTCTCCTTTTCGCCCCTTTCGTGGCCACGGAAGGGGCGCCCAGTCACGTCAGCTGCCCAGCCACCGGCCTGCGCAGCAAGCGTCTTCGCGTGGCCGAGGACGTGGATACCGCCGTGGCGGTTCGGGCAACCAGCGTGCGGGTCAGGCCACCACCTCCAACCCGTCCGCGGCCTCCAAGCCCTCCTAGTCCCTCCTTTCAGGTGCACAGCACGCCAGTAGGGGGCAGGGTCCGCCATCACCTTCACCACTGGCGTCCCATCACCTCGGATAGGTGGGTCTTGGACATTGTCCGAAGGGGCTACTCCCTCCCCTTCGAGACCACCCCCCAGCCATGCCACCTCAATTCCACCGCATGTCAGGGGATCACTTGGTGCTTCTGCAGAAGGAAGTCACGGCCCTCTTGGCCAAGAGGGCCATCGAGCATGTTCCGACCCCAGAAGTAGGACGTGGTTGCTACTCCCACTACTTTCTGGTGCCCAAAAAGGACAAGGAGGACATGCGTCCTATCTTGGACCTCCGGAACGTCAATCGCTTCCTCCGGAAGGAGAAGTTCAAGATGCTCACCCTAGCTCAGGTCTTGACTGCCCTAGACCCTGGAGACTGGTTGGTAGCGTTGGACTTGCAGGACGCCTATTTCCACATCCCCGTCCTGCCGGCCCACCGGCGTTACCTACGGTTCACGGTAGGCCTCGAGCATTTTCAGTTCACCGTGCTCCCCTTTGGCCTTACAAGTGCCCCTCGGGTGTTCACGAAAGTGATGGCGGTGGTCGCAGCTCATCTGCGCCGGGCAGGGGTTCCAGTCTTCCCCTACCTCGACGACTGGCTGCTGAGGCGGGCTCGTCCCAGGCAGTCGTCTCCCACCTCCAGACTACGGCCGAACTCCTGCACTCGCTGGGTTCTCCATCAATGTGCCGAAGTCGCATCTGATTCCTTCTCTACAGCTCCTTTTCATCGGAGCAGTTCTGGACACGACGCAGTTTCGGGCCTATCCTCCCGAATGGCGAGTCCGGGATATTCAGGCTATGATTCCAATCTTTCAGCCTTTATCCTGGGTTTCGGTACGGATGACCCTGAGGCTGCTGGGCCTCATGGCCTCCTGCATCCTGCTGGTCAATCATGCCAGATGGCATAT
This sequence comes from Calotriton arnoldi, assembly GCA_963921515.1. Lineage (NCBI taxonomy): Eukaryota > Metazoa > Chordata > Amphibia > Caudata > Salamandridae > Calotriton > Calotriton arnoldi. The sequence continues at coordinate 154,471 of CAWUFW010008912.1, read as the reverse complement.
GCGGGCTCTGCAGTGGGACCTGAAGTTCCAGTGGGCGCAGCACCAGGGCAGCCTGTCCGATCACGTCCAGATCTCGGAGGGGGCTGCAAAACAGTTGCAGTGGTGGCTCTCGAACCGGCAATGGGTCATGGGCAGATCCCTCTCCCTTCCCCAGCCAGAGCACACAGTTGTGACGGATGCGTCCCTTCTGGGATGGGGCGGTCACATGGGAGAGGCGGAGAGCAGAGGCCTCTGGTCTCCGGCGGAGTCCCGGCTCCATATCAACCTTCTGGAGCTCCGGGCGATCCGACTTGCACTCAAGGCATTCCTTCCCTCTGTCAAAGGGAAGGTAGTGCAGGTGTTCACAGACAACACCACCGCCATGTGGTACTGCAACAAACAAGGCGGGGTGGGGTCGTGGACCCTCTGTCAGGAGGCTCTGCGCCTCTGGACATGGCTGGAACATCAGGGCATGTTCCTGATGGTTCAACACCTGGCAGGTTCCCTGAACGCCAGGGCGGACGAACTCAGCCGCAGGTGCATGATGGATCACGAATGGCGTCTTCACTCGGAAGTGGCGCAAGGACTCTTTCTACAGTGGGGAGAGCCTTGGTTAGATCTATTCGCCACCGAAGAGAGCGCGCAATGTCATCAGTTCTGCGCGTTGGAATTTCCAAGGCGGCACTCGCTCGGCGACGCTTTTCGTCGCGAGTGGAGTTGCGGTCTGTTGTACGCCTTTCCGCCTATACCACTTCTACCCAGAGTGTTGAAGAAGATTCAGCACGACCGGGCCCAAGTCATCCTTGTGGCTCCGGACTGGGCTCGAAGAGTTTGGTATCCCGTGCTACTCAGTATGAGCGTAGATCCCCCGATCCGTCTGCCTCTTCGGGAGGATCTTCTGTCGCAGCAGCAGGGGACGGTCCTCCACCCGAACCTGTCCAGCCTCCACCTGCTTGCGTGGAGATTGAGCGGCGGCAGTTGATTCCTTTCGACTTGCCTCCCGAAGTTTGTGATGTGATTCTGGCAGCCAGGCGTCCCTCCACTAAGGTGGTATACGCCTGCAGGTGGAACAAGTTTGTGGCATGGTGCACAGCAAAGGCTGTGAATCCCCTTTCTGCCCCTCTTTCTGAGGTTCTTCTGTTCCTTCTTTCCCTGGCCCAACAGGGTTCTGCCCTGGGTACCATCAAGGGCTATCTTTGTGCCATCTCAGCCTTCCTCAGGCTTCCTGATCAGCACTCCCTTTTCAAGTCCCCTGTTGTTAACAGGTTTCTAAAAGGCATTACACACCTCTTCCCTCCTGTTTCGTTTGTAATGCCTCAGTGGGACTTGAACTTGGTTCTTACCTTTCTTATGTGCGCTCCCTTTGAGCCTCTACATAACTGTCCTCTTCGTCTTCTAACTCTGAAGACAGCCTTTCTGGTGGCCATCACCTCCGCTCAGCGGGTGAGTGAGCTCCAGGCTCTTTCATGCAAACCTCCCTTTCTGTCTGTCCATCCAGACAAGGTTGTTCTTAGGACGCGCCCGTCCTTCTTGCCAAAGGTGGTTACTGCCTTCCACATTGGGCAGACCATCACTTTGCCCACCTTCTTTCCGCCTCCGCATCCTTCTAGAGAGGAAGAGAGGCTCCACCGTCTGGACCCAAAACGTGCGCTTTCCTTTTATATCAACCGCACACAACACTTCCGGGTGGATGACCAGCTCTTTGTTGGCTACGTGGGCGCCAAAAGGTCGGGCGGTGCACAAGAGAACCATCTCCCGCTGGGTAACCTTGTGCATCAAAGCCTGCTATTCTTTGGCTAAGAAGGAGCCTCCTGTTGGGCTGCGTGCCCATTCCACCAGGGCAACGGCTGCTACCACGGCTTTGGGCCGCGGTGTTCCGCTGCAGGATATCTGTCAGGCAGCTACGTGGGCCTCGCTGCACACGTTTACAAAGCATTACTGCCTTGACAGTCAGGTCCGGAGGGACGGCTTCTTTGGCCGTTCTGTCCTCCGGGACTTCCTTGTCTGATCTTTGTTCGCAGACCCACCACCGGGGTTGGTATTGCTGGGGTATCTATTCTAAGGTAAGGAATCTGTCACTAACGTGTCTCTTTCAGATGCACAAGTTACTAACTTGTGTAACGATATATCTGTAAGAGACAGTAGTTAGTGACAGATTCCTTACCGCCCACCCATCCTCCCCGTTCTGCGAACTGATTTCTAGGGTTAAGGACATCCCTTTCAGGGCCCTAGTATTTTTCAGACACCTATGTCAGCTTCTTGCATGGCTCTGCGTTCCTGGCGCGGAAAGTCGTGTACAGAACTGACGTCAGCGCGCAGGGGCGGCGTCTAAGTACTGCCCGCGACGTCATCCCGGCGATCACGACGCCGACGACGGACGCGGAGCCGCACGACGCCGCCTACCGACGCGCAAGGGTACTGCTACGCAAAAACGTTCCGGATCCAGCCTGACGCCTGGGGATATTCTAAGGTAAGGAATCTGTCACTAACTACTGTCTCTTACAGATATATCGTTACACAAGTTAGTAACTTGTGCGTTTGGTTTTTCACAACAAACTACCTTAAACTTTGTAATTTCTTCTGCAAACATCTGAGTACTACTATCTTCCACCTCTTCTTCAACACCTACACTTATGAAACTCTCACTTTCTCTACACTCCTTCAGGACCAAAGAAACGAAACTGTATGTCATCACAAACTTTTTTACATCCAATACTGAACCATGCAAAAGAGCAGTGTTTATTTCACTTAAACATAATGCAGGACTCTTTACATAGTACAATCTTCTTACTAACTTCCGCATTGCTGAGTGATATACTGCTAACATTCTCAAATGATGAAAAGTACTTTGACACACTTTTATCAAAAGACAAGCCAGAGAATGACCCTGCAAGCCAGTATATTTTCTCACTTTACAAGGATCTAGTCCTTGCAACATCTTAATTTTCTGTTTAACACTTTTTTTTACCATACTCTCGTAAGAAATTTCGTAAAATATCAATAGATTCCTGTCGTATACTACTACAATCCCACCTATACACTGGAGCTTGTAAACGTCTCCCTTGAACTTCTTCAGCTATTACTTCTTCTTCATTTCTAGGAACCATCTTTTCTTTTTCAATTGGACAACCATTTTTAACCTCATAAGAACGACCATTGGTATCAACTGCGTGAAATAATGTATTTTGTTGAAAATAGCTTTCTTCATTAAAAAAAAAAGGTTCAGTACTAGAAGTGTGCTTCCATTCACCCAAATTTTTTTTGCAAAAGTTAGTTCTATTGACCAGTCTTTTTCTTTTACTTTTCTCCTTCATAAAATGCATTGTTTTATTCAATGTTGTCATTCTTTTCAAAACTAATATAAACAATCTTCTTTTCAATTTAAAAGCGTTTTCGACTACACTTTCAATCTGTTGCTTTTTCTTGTAAAATGCAGATCTTCTTTTATATTTCTTGCAATCTTTCATTACATTTTGCAGTACTCTACTTTTAAACATTCATTTCCTAATATCCTTATACTGTTTCATCCTTCTTTCATCATAGATTATTTTCCCAAAACATGATTTTCTATTAATATCTCCTTTTTAGGTCTCGGCCTGCACCAGCGCTTGCGCTGGTCTGGCCGAGAGTTTTAGTAAGCGGGTTTTGGAAGTGCAAACACTGGCTTTCGGCTGGCGACCAGCTTGAGTTCACGATGGCGTGCACGCGCAGCTGGCATCTTGGTTTCCTATCTCTTCCTCATTTCCTCGTCATGGCTCATTAACTCTCTGGACTCTGATGTTTCAATCGCAGCAGCAGCTCACATTACCAACTGAGGGCCCTGGACTACAGTCACATGAAAAACAACAGCGATTCGCATTGAAATGCAAGCTTTTTTTTGTCTAGTTAGAAATATTGCTTTGGTGGGTTGATTTCACCTTATATCGCTATTTGTTTTATATTGGGAGTCACAGCCTAATTACCAGTATTTTTGTCTCACTGTTTTTAAAAAAATATTTATTCGCACAAAGCTATATTTAAGGTTACTTTTTCCGCGTCACTTCTTCACTCTATTTAAACTCCACACCCCCACTCTTATTGTCTCTCTCCTTCTCTCTCCCCTCTCTAATTCTCTCTCTACTTAATTAACTCTCCCCTCTCTTTTTTAGCCTTTCATTCTCTCTCACCCCTTTATCTGTTTCTCTTTCAAACTCCTTCATTCGTTCTCTCTCCCCTTCTTTCTCTCTATCCCGCTCCACTCTTTATTCTATGTACACCCTTTCTCTCTCTTTCTCTCTCACCACCCTCTCTAATTGGGCATTATATCTTCACTCTATCTCTCACTCGGCAACACCACAGCATCACTCAGCGCAACCACAGCATCAATCAGAGCCAGCACAGCATCACTCAGCACCATCACAACATCTCTCAACGCCATCACAGCATCACTCAACGCCATCACAGCATCACTCAACGCCATCACAGCATCACTCAACGCCATCACAGCATCACTCAACGCCATCACAGCATCACTCAACGCCATCACAGCATCACTCAACGCCATCACAGCATCACTCAACGCCATCACAGCATCACTCAACGCCATCACTACATCACTCAGTGCAACCACATCATCACTCAGCGAAACCACAGCATCACTCAGCGAAACCACAGCATCACTCAGCACAACCACAGCATCACTCGGCACAACCACAGCATCACTCGGCACAACCACAGCATCACTCGGCACAACCACAGCATCACTCGGCACAACCACAGCATCACTCGGCACAACCACAGCATCACTCGGCACAACCACAGCATCACTCGGCACAACCACAGCATCACTCGGCACAACCACAGCATCACTCGGCACAACCACAGCATCACTCGGCACAACCACAGCATCACTCGGCACAACCACAGCATCACTCGGCACAACCACAGCATCACTCGGCACAACCACAGCATCACTCGGCACAACCACAGCATCACTCGGCACAACCACAGCATCACTCGGCACAACCACAGCATCACTCAGCACAACCACAGCATCACTCAGCACAACCACAGCATCACTCAGCACAACCACAGCATCACTCAGCACAACCACAGCATCACTCAGGGCCACCACATCATCACTCAGGGCCACCACAGGATGACTCAGCACCACCACAGGATGACTCAGCACGACCACAGGATGACTCGGCGCCACCACAGCATCGCTCAGCGCCACCACAGCATCGCTCAGCGCCACCACAGCATCGCTCAGCGCCACCACAGCATCGCTCAGCGCCACCACAGCATCGCTCAGCGCCACCACAGCATCGCTCAGCGCCACCACAGCATCGCTCAGCGCCAAGACAATATCACTCAGCACCACCACAGCATCACTCCGCACCACAGGAGTATCATTCAGCATCACCTCAGCATCGTCTCCGCAACAGTCACCACTACCACCTCAGCATCACTCAGCACCACCTCAGCCTGCTCTCGGAATCTGGCATCTGTTGATTCTCCCCTAGCGTCTGGCCGCTGCTAGTGTTATAATACAGGTACTAGTTCCCAACCTTCACCCTCCGATTGTTTATGCCCCCTCAAAAAAAAAGCTTTAACAAACAACCATTGCCAGCATTGCAAGAACAAAAGAAAACTGAGAATTTTTTATTGTAAATACTTTTTTTAATATGGTCGTTCAGTTTTACATAATGCCTTCTTGGTCATATATAAAGTAACAAAAATGCTTCTGACACTTTTTTATTATAACTTTTCAGCATGCCGCACAGCAGCCACACTTCTCTACAGCACAGCTTGAAGACATTGGCAAAGTCAATAGCTCTGGCTAAACACAGGCCCCAAAGGCGAGACCTATTGGCTATGCCAATGCTTGTTTTGTTGCCTTCTGAATGGTTGTTCTACTTTTCTTTTTCTTTTCTCCATTTTCTAAATTCGTGATTTTCTTTAAAACTTTTTTTTTTTAACTGAATTTTTTTTTTTTTTTTAAGAACGCGCAAAAAAGCTAAATAGACAAAACATAAACTGCAGAATGAGAGCAGCCGTATTATTATTATGATCTTCTTGGGATATATAGGTGGATGCTGTTACTGTACACATCCCACGCAGGATATATAGAAACACAAATATCTATTGGTGCTCCTGCTGGGCTGTTCAATTGGCTCTCAGGCAGATGTCTACTGGGTCAAAGGGAAAACACAAGCCCTACCAGCTCCATGGCTCTTTGGGAAATCTCCTTTTTTTTTTTTTTTCTTTTTTTTTCTTTAGAAATTCCGTACAGTACATCTGAGATCAAAGATATCGAGCAGAGACAACAGAGATATTGCTCAATAAGCCGAGATACACAGACAACATCGTTTTCAACACATGGCATACTTCTTACTACAGAGAGTTACAATACAGGAGTAAATGTACAGTCAGCTCTGAGGTACCTTACAATATAACATATAGGATAATGCGAGTCTGAAAGGTCTTCCCAGTCAACTGTTACAGCCAGGCGGATCCCAACATGACATACCAGAGTTATACAGCTTTGGAGCCCTGAAAGCAGACAAAAGAGACCTTTGTAGTTGACGTTGCACGACCAGTCGCCTCCATGAATATTATGTCAAAGCAGAGGGGACTCTACTGCCTTCCTCATCGTCCTTAGCAGTCCTATAAATTGTATATAGCTCCCAGAAGTTCTTGGGGCGGTTGCGTGGTGGGAGGAGTTCGCTATAATTTTCCGTCTGCGTGCAGCAGTATACCATGTCTCTCGACCAACTGATCATGGTAGGGGTCGGGCCGCGAGACCAGCATATAGCCACCCTACGCCTCGCCATGAGCAACCCCATGTCTGTTAAGCGTCTAATCAATTTGGGTAAATGTTTAGAGTATCCCAGTAACGCCAGTGCAGGGTCTGGAGTGAGTTGCTCTTTTACAATTTCCCCCCAAAGTCTTAAATATTGCAGCCCAGAAATTAGCAATCCCCGGGCACAACCATGCCAAGTGATAGAAATCAGCTGAGGTGGCACCACACCTTTCGCAATCAGCAGTCTCCCTCAGACCGTACCTATGCAACCTTTCAGGGGTGTAGTATACTCTTCAGAAATTTAAAGTGGATTAATCGGTGCCTGCCTTTTAGTGATATGCGTTTCGTGTTTTCGCAACAGTACCTCTACATTTCGTCATCAATATCCCTCCCCAAGTCTATTTGCCAGGCCAGACGAGCTTTAATATAATGGTTTGCACGGTATTCCTGTGCCGATTTGTATAACCTGGATACCATCCGTTCTGGCAGTTCTGTTTTTATCATGGCAGTGAGTGGAGCAACCTCTGGTGGCTCAGCGAAATCATTCCCCAGTATTTCCCTTAGCGAGTGCCTCATTCTATGAAAATGGAATTTGTGCAGTAATGTAGCATGCTGGCCCTGAGTAATCACGTCTTCCCACTTCTTAGCCACACCCTCCTCAAACAAATCTCCAATCTTAGTAATATTGATGTCGCTCAGTGCCCGAGTTACCCCCCTGTCTGTGCATGCCGGAAGCCAACGACACCACTCCAAAGGAGAATATAATATGACTCCAGCCTGCAATTTAAGAAGGTAGTGCCAAGCGTGCACAGTCGAATTAATCGAATCTAGAGTCCCAGTTCTGCGATTTGGAGGCTGAAATAAAAGCGCCGGCATTGGAAGCGGCGCTGCGACAACTTTTTCAATCTGGAGATGAGGTGCATCTACGGGGCCATGTATCCAAAAATGAGCATGTGCACACTGCGCAACCCTATAGTACAAATTCAGGTCTGGTGCCCCAAGGCCGCCCATCCGATAAGGCAACGTTAGGACGTCCCATCGTATCCTGGCATGTTTACCAGCCCAGGCCAGCTGGAGCAGGAGCGCTGTAAGAGTGCGGAAAAAAGACCCAGGGAGGATCATCGGGATGTTAGTAAACCGAAACAAAAACTGCGGTAGTACCACCATCTTCATAATGGAGATCCTACCCAATAGTGAGAGCGGCAGTCTGAGCCAGCGCTCCATGTCATCCTCCAGCTTACTGACTGCGACTCTATAGTTTTCGCGGAACACTACTTCTGAATCTGTATGTACTCTGACGCCCAGGTATCTTACCGGGTCTGTGGTCCACTGCAAAGGGAACTCTGGGGTAAACTGCTCTGTTGCGCTAGTGAGTGGGAATATAATTGATTTGGACCAGTTGACCTGGAGGCCTGACAATGCACCAAACTGAACCACCTCCCAAAGAACAGGGGACAGATTCTGTTCGGGGTCCCGCACGTAAAGCAGTGTGTCATCTGCGTATGTCGATATCACTAATTCATACCCCGGGAAACGGAGACCTCTGTATCTATGGTATTCCCTCATTGCGCAGGCCAGCGGATCTGCAGTCAGCGCATAAAGGAGTGGGGAGAGCGGGCATCCCTGCCTCGTCCCCCTAGTTATATGTATGGTAGCTGTGACCATGTCTCCTATTTTTATTCTGGCAACCGGATTTTTATACAATACTCCCAGCATTTGTAGAAAGATGCCCCCTAGGCCTATGCACGTTAAGACTTGTCCCATGAAGGCCCATTCAACGGAGTCGAATGCCTTCTCCATATCCAGGAACACAGCCACTGCCTGCACTTCTGGTTTGATGTGTTGGATTGCCCCAAGTACTGTTCGTAGATTGTTTCGTCAAGTTCCTACAAGGGACGAAGCCGGCCTGTTCCGGTACCACCAGCAACGGAACAAGTGGGGTGAGGCGATTTGCCAATATCTTAGCATACAGTTTTGTATCTACATTCAGCAGAGACAGTGGGCGAGGCGATGCACACTCTGAGGGTGGTTTATCTGATTTAAAATAGCAACTATAAGAGCCTCCCGCATAGACGGAGGCAGTTGACCACTTTAGTAGATCTCTTCAAATAGGGTGTGAAGATGTGGTACGAGTAAATCCTTAAACTCTTTATAAAAGGAAACCGTTAGCCCATCGGCACCCGGGGCGCTACCAGCTCGCATTCCAGACAATGTGGCGGAGATTTAGTCTTTTTCCAACGGACGCATAAGATATTCCCTATGTGCGTTCGTTAGCCAAGGGAGTTTAATATGCGCTAAATAGTCTAAAATCTGCGCATCCATATCTTCAGTTCTAGAGGCATACAATGCGGAGTAGTATTGTCGAAATCTGTCCGCGATGTGTGGTGGTGTTGTAATGGGTTCCTCCTGTTCATCATTAATTAACGTCACCTCCGCCTTCTCCCTACGCTTCCTAAGCAGTGAAGCCAAAACTGAGCTTGGTCGCTCGCCCTCCCCATACGTGCGGGCCGTGGCATATTTGCCTAGGTGTTTCAGTTCCGAGTCGGCCGTGTCATGAAACTCGCTGAGCAACTCCTGGAGTTCCCCCTGCGCCTGAGCATCGGCGCCGGATTGCAGCCTGCCTTCTAGAATCTGTATTCTTTTCTCCAGGTCCGCTAGCCGGTTTCGCAATGCTCGGAGGACACCTGAGTGTTTAGTCATAGCAATGCCTCTTATGTACACTTTGAAGGTTTCCCACACTACAGCGAAGGTATCCACGGACCCTATATTATGCTCAAAAAAGCTTTTTATCGCCTCCGTCATATCCGCTTTAAAGGCAGGGTCTAGTAGTGAATAAGGGGGGAATCTCCATGTGAGGGGAGGGATGCGTTTACTTGGGCACTCCAAAACCAAGAGCACCGGTGAGTGATCTTACAAAGTGCGGGGTAGCACTTCACAGTCCCGGACCCTTGCATACAGATCTTCAGATCTTCAGAAACCAACCAGTAGTCTATAAGGGTGTGTAAGTTGTGGTATGAAGAATGAGTATACCCTCCCCGGGATCTCGTTCTCCACACATCCAATAGAGCCAGTTGCGCCATTGCCCCTGTAATTGCTCGGGCCGTCGATGTCCGGCGTCTCTCCGGGCCTCCCGTCCGGTCCAATTGTGAGTTTAACAAACAATTAAAGTCCCCTCCCCATAATTGGTAAGCCCGCTCATGCTGTCCCATCTTTCTAGCGATCTCTTCAAAAAAGCCAGGGTTATCGTAGTTCGGGCCGTATATGTTAACCACAATTAGGTCTATTCCTTTCCCACTACATCTCGTGATCACATATCTCCCGTCGCTGTCCGTTTCCAATGGACAAAGTTGCAGCCCCGATTTCGGGTTCAGCCAAGTGATAACTCCCCGAGCATTAGTCGTAAACCCTGCTGCATGGACGTTACCAGGGAGCCCCCTGCAGCTCAGCATTTTACTGTTAAGCAGGAGATGGGATTCCTGTAATAACGCTATGTCTATCTTGTGTCTGGTGAGATATGCCATGACTTTCCTCAACTTCCTGTAGTCTTCAGCATATTGGGTTGTTCCTGTGTCATGTGTTCAGACATGTGGACCCTTTAACCCAGCTCTCCTTTGTCTGTGTTGCCCTCTTCGTCACCCTGCGAAGCTTTGCTCTACCCTTGATCTGTGTTATGTTCTCTGTGTCATAGCCAAAATTTACCTTGTGACTTTTTGTCCCCCACCCCCCTCCTCGCATACCCCAACTTTGCAATGGCGGAATCCCACAAACCAACCCAATACATCTAACATTTGTTCTGTGAAAAAAGTTCCAAACTACAAACCAAAAAGAAAACAAAAAAATTCCAGGTTGTGGTTCACACACTGGGGCAGATGTTGCCTGGGCCCTGCACCTGCACCTTGGCTGCAGGTGCAACAGGGTAACCCCTTCACCATCAAGCAAGTCATGTGCTTTAAACAAACAATTTTGAACTAGGAAGCCAGTAACTGTTATCTCCCCGTCCCTAGCGATCACAATTGACCTTAACACCACTATAGCCCATATCAGATTGTTCGTATCCAAATACTCCCTTAGCTGTCATAGACCTTCTACGTAGCATTCTGCGCTACAGGCTTGTATCTCTCGCCATGTCTTACCCCCACCCCACATTGACTTATCTGACAGATATGGTAGTTCAGTAGTCAGTCTTGTTCATCCAAGTCGCCTCCTGAGGCCCCTTCATGGAGAGGCGAATTTCTCTGTGGCGGTCTCTCCTTTGCCCATTCCTTCAGGGCTTTCTGCAAAGTTTTAGGGTCCAAAAAGATGCGGGAACGCCCTTGCCTGTTCACTCTCAATCTCGCTGGGTACAGCATGGCGTAGTCCAGATTCTGTTTCGACAAACAGTTCAATATTGCCCACATTAGTGGTCTCCGGTAGGCCCGTCTACCTTGTCTTGGAGGGTGATCAGCAATTTCCCCATCTGTTTTTGCTCTGAGTTAAGTTCTGTTTGGGCCTCTTCCACTTCAGTAACTCTGCGCTCCGTCATATCCTGGCGTTCCGCTTGTTTATCCATACGTTTGGTAAGATGGTCCATGCGGAGTGCTAGAGAGTCTATCTTGCTATCTATACTGGACAAACTTTTTTGCAAACTTTTTTGCATTGAAGCTAGTATAGCACGGATATCCCCCTCCGCTGCGGTTGGGTCTTCATCTTGCGCCTCCGGGCCCTCTTCCGAGTCCTGCTCCCGATGCCTGGACTTCCGTTGGTCAAAGTTAAGCTTAGATTGCGATTTGTCCACCTTTCCCATGGTGTCACGAGTGCTCGTCAATGTTGGAAAACGAGGCAGCATCTGTGAGGCCTGCACAAATAACATGACTACATTTGTCCTTCACTGGGAACCAAACACCCAATTGTAGCGCCTGACTCTCCGAGGGTAGCGTTGCAGAGCAGTCTGAGGCTTACTCAAGGGAGGTGGTGTGGGCTAGTAATCGCCATTTGCAGGTGCGCAGAAATAACACTCAATAATTGATTGTCCAGTCTGTACTTTGCTTTATAAAAGTAAGAGTACATTTATTAAACACACACACTACTCAATACTATGCACCAATTTACAAATATACATAAGCTGTTGGAATTACTTTGTGACATTGCATAACATCTCCACCCCTCCCGAAAGGGGGGGTGGGGGTCTAGTACCACCACTCCCATGTATGCACATCATCTTGCCCCCAATGCAGGTAGTTGAACATAACCTGGAGCGAGGGCCCTGCACACTGGCACCATCCCAGTGGCGACCCACCCCATTACCTCAACACGCGTTAAAAATAGGTTCACCTGCCCTAGTGACACATAACCCTGACTGAGCATCTTATATTGCCCATACAGTATGCACCCCTACATCTTCAGGGCTAACAGTCTGGGTTGTTCCTCACTTAAGCGCAGCAGCAAGAATACATGTTGAAGCATTACCTTAGAATGACAGTACTCATCACATTTGTTGGACATTAGAATGCGTTGCAATTACAGCCCCTAAAGGCATCACAGATGAAATCTCAGGATTACGCATATACAGCCAGACACCCTAGCAGGAATGTCTGGCAACATAACCCCACTTTGCTTATGACATCACCTTACACAGGTACTTCACATTACACATGTGACCTTCAGTCCCTCTAAAAGAAATAACGTTAGTAAAAGCATTTCTGGTGCAATTACACCTCTTCACCTCCAGGGGATGCCCTTCTCCAGGCATCCCCAACTCAGTCTTTCACTCCTTGATGCACTTCTCAGTACACCCCCAGCTGTAGGACGAAAGTTCCAGCCCAGGAGGTGTTAATGCTTGTGCTGAGCCCTTGAGGGGTTATTCTTTTAGGTCCCCTAGAAACTTAGGGAGGGACTTTTCTTCGTTGTGCTGGGGGAGACTGCGTTGCTCCTGCAGCTCCCCCTGCACTTTTGCACAGGTGTGGTGGTGACCCCGTCCTCCTGGGGCCACCACAAGCAGAGAAAAGCTGACTTTTCCTTGCAGGCCGGTCCGGGCCTGCAAGGCATTATGGGGCGCTTCCTCCCTTCCCTGCGCATATCATAGTAGCGGCTCCCCCGCTGCTTCGGAGGGAGCCGCGATCGGGCTGCGGCTTCGCCGCATCTCCTGCCCTCGATGGGGGGCCCGGTCCCACCCGGACCCTCAGGTGAGTGTATGCGGCTCGGGGAGCCCACCCCCGGCCGCTCTGCTGCTTGATCGGGGGCCCGGTCCCACCCGGGCCCCTGGCTCCTCCTTCCTGGTCTTCCGGGGTCCCGGTCCCACCCTGGACCCCCGCAGGCTCTCTACGTTGGAGGGAAGCCCGGGGAGCCCACCCCCGGCTGCCCCCGCCGGCTCCCCGCCCGGCCAGCACCCTCTCGTGCTGCCGCGGGAGCCGGCACGGCAGTTCTGGTCTGCCCGCTCCGGCGGGCAGACACGTCTTCGCCGGACAGCTCGCCTGTCCTCTTGGGGCCCGGAGATGGGGTCCCGGGCCCCCAGCCATTTCTTCCCGGGGAGCGCGACGGCGCCCCCCGACTTGGTTTCATGCCGCGGGGCCCGGAGTTGGGATCCCGGGCCCCCACCGGGGTACCTTCACGGGGAGCGCGACGGCGCTCCCCGACTTATCGTCTTCGGGGGGGCGCGACGGCGCTCCCCCTCCCCCACATCACCGGGGCCAGGGTGGGCTCCTGGCCCCCTTCTTGGGAAATTTCACGGGGAGCGCGACGGCGCCCCCCGACTTTGCTTCCTCCTGGGGCAGCCCCCGGGACCTGACCCACCCCACCCCGGGGGCATAATTGCGACCGGCGGCGGAGCCCCACGCGCTTCGTCGGCGGTCCCAGGCGGGGTCAAAGGTCGCCCACCTTCTGGGGGGCATATCTCGGCCCCCAGGCTGCCGATTTGCACCATTCCGGCCTCCTTCCGCTCCTGATGGCCAGCTCTACACTCCTGGAGCACTTGTCGCTGCCCTCTGCGCCTCCAAGAGGGTGAACTTCGGCAGGGAGCTGTTTTCCCTGGCTCCCTGCGCCAGCCTTTCGCCTGCTCTCCTCCTGGACCTCTCTTCTCCCTGCGCAGAGGCCCCTGCTTCTGCGCACTGGTCCTGGACTCTTCTCCTGGCGCTGTTCAGGATCCTGGGGGCAGTCAGGGGGTTCTTCCTTCCAACTGCCCATTGCGCCAGGCTCCAGCACCTTCTGCTTCAGCAGACCACACCCCAGAGAGAGCTTCTCTTCCTATGCAGGTTCTTTTTAAAAGTTGAGTAGGGGGCTGGCAGGAAGTCTCTGTTTGTCCTATCAAACAGCGACACATCACTTCACTGCCCCTGCTCCCTCCTTCCTGCCCAGCCTCTGGGTTTGTTCAAAATGGCGTCGTCCAGGGTCTCTTGCCACATGGTCTCTGAAAAAGCCCTTTCCCCCCTCGCCGCCTTCCCTCCTTGGTGCAGCCTGGTGCCTGGCACCCAGTAATAGCTGCTGATGGATGAGCCTGTAGCTCCACCCATCTTTTCTTCCTTGGAGAGGAGGCCTTAGCTCGTGGAAGAAAGGTTATCAATCCAGCCTACTGAGGTCAGCCCCCAGCCAGGCCCTGGTTAGGGCAGACTCAGAGAAATATGACATTTCTGGATGACCCAAAAGCAGTACAAATATGACTTTGGACTCTGCAGAATACTTCTTCTCACACCCGTTACAGTGGACTTTAGTGCGTGTCTGGAATCTGTAGGCCTTAGGAAAGTGACACTAGCCCATGGGCTCCACTTCCCCATAGGGGAATAATGAAGTGAAAAACACAGTAAAACACACTGACTTTCCCTGGCATGTTTCTTCCCAGTGTATAAAGCCTATTCCATGTCACCACCCAATTCTGCATAAGTCCTGCCACACCATTCACTTTGTAGCTGCTCCTGGACTGCGCACGCCAGGAATCTCCCCTGCGCAGCCCCTACACGTGTGCACACGCATGTACACGGGTGTCTGCATGTAACCAGCCCGGTGCCCCTTACTCCAGCTGCTGCGCAGCAGCCTAGTCAAGCTAGGGGGACACCAGTAAAATCCACATGCAGTCTCTTTCATCATGAGTTCACTGTGGGTGAGTCCCAACTTATGAGGCTCTCCCACAGTAAAAGCTCAACAAATAGGTGCTCAAAAAGCGAAACATCCGGGCGGCCCATAGTGTCAGAACCACCTTCTAACACACGCCGCGCCCAGCTGATTCCTACAGGGAAGAAATAGCCACTCTACATGGGTATTCTTCCCGTAGTCCGCGATAACTAGTTATAAGGGGTTCTGAGCAGACCCCCCTTACTCACCAGTTATCCGCTCAGACCACCTACTCCTCCCATCCATGAAATCTCCACCCATGACCGGGATCCCAGACTACCCTAAGAACCCTCCGGGCTCTAGGTTGGATACCTCTAGGTCACTCATGGTCTACATGGACTCAGCCTCACTAGGCCCACCTTTGCCCTTGGGCATGCAACACTACGCCTACCCCTTCTCTGGACAAGGGTACAGTGCCTCAGCACGGATGCGGTCTTCTGGGACAGGTCTACATCCCATCCCCGGGGTCACTAGCTGGTCTCCCTTCCAGAGTTTGTTCCAACCAGTACCCTCTCTCCTTTTGGTCCTTGCACCCCAAAGATGCAACCTCTCTGGTCCCTCAGCCTGCCGCTGGGGTCATTCAGCTGCCACCACCCTTTCGGGATGACTGTCTTCCCTAAAGAAAGCACAGCCACTCGTGCTTTCCCCACACAGAAAAGCACCTTTGGCCACTGGCCTGGCTCCCTGATAGGACCTCAGACCGGCCTCACTACCACACTGGCAGTTCCAGGGAGGAACACTGAGGGTGCCTCGTCAGACATCCTACAGCTCATTCCCCCCGTCAGTAGCTCCACACGGAAACTACCCCGGGAACCTAGACCCCTTCCTTGTTCTCCGCTGCGAGAACAGGGCCTATGCACCCTTCCCTCCGAGAGGCGCGCTCTCCTCTCGGAGTACCCTTAGAGAGCCTGTGGGCCCTGAGTTAGCTACACCCAGGCCCACCTCTCATGGCTCTCCCCGGTCTCCCTGCAGCGCCTTGGGAGACCGTCCAGGGACCCACATGATCCCTGGATGGCCTGCACCACCCCTTCTGAAGAGCAGGGTCCCTTCACTTAAGATAGTCCCCACCTGCCTTCAGGGTGGTACTACCACACTGAGCCAGGGACCCTAAAGATCCCGGCTAGGCCTGCACCACCGCTTTGGGAAACACAGGGTCCCTTCACTTAAGATGGGCCCCACCTGTGTCCAGGGTGGTACTACCTTGCAGAAGTCCACCTCCTGCCTCGAGCTGGGGAACACCCTCATGCTTCCGGTCCTGGGATACAAGTCCCCTAGGACCTACCTGACTGGTCACCTAGCCAGGCATCGCCCCAGCCACCACCTCAGGCTCACCACACTAGCTCCAGGGTGACATCCAAGCTCGAAAACTACCCCTCCTTTGGGGCCACCCATCACCATGGGCCACCCCGGGGTAACCACTCACCGGACCCTGACACCTCAGGGTCCGCCACTAACCCTTCACCTGGAAACCAGGGAGTACATCACCCCCACTCAGATCTCCACTGGGTCAGTTACCTAGCCCACCTAGGGTACCTAGGGGCTACCACTACACACCATCACCCAAGAACTACCCTCCTTTGGGGCCACCCACTACCAGGGGCCACCCCTGGGTTGCTCACCTCCCCACCAGTTAGCCTGGGGGGCCTGCCGGACACCCAACTCTACCACACCCTCCTCCCACCGTGGGAAAAGTTCCTTGGGGTCCCCCACCAGGGGAACCCCTGGGGCATTACTACCCGGGGTAAAGAAACCTCCTGCCCCACCCTTCCAGTGGTTTTGGCCTGCGCCAATGGCAAGTAAACTTTCAGCGGGGGCAGGATACCTGGGGCCCCTTCTGTGGAAACCCTCCCTGCCCTTAAAAAGCGTGGGAATCTCCCAGGACCCCCTTTCTCTCCTGTCCCCCACAAAGGTCAATCCACTCCTACACCCCCAACTGTGATGTAGGTATCAGTTGCTGTAACTATCTCTTGAGAAGACACCCTCCTCCTGCAGGTGTAGTGCGTGTAGTGTTAGGGTTCAAAGGTGTACAATATGGCTTAGAACATTTGTATGCAATCATTTCCTGGAAAGCACCATCCCGCTAGCACATGATAATCAACTTAACTCAGTCATATCAATACAGTTTACATTTAAACCATAATATCTTCACATGACATATATGTGCGCGGGGCTTTCCTTTCCCATACTTTTAGTTCACATAACCAAAACTTTGAACCCTTCTCAGAGCCTTGCGCTCTTCCATTTGCATAGGTAATGTGTGGCAAAACTGGACTTATCAAATGCTATAAATGCGCACCAGAATGGGATACTATGTTTCCCGCCGCTAGACACCAATGTTGGAAAACGAGGCAGCATCTGTGAGGCCTGCACAAATAACATGACTACCTTTGTCCTTCACTGGGAACCAAACACCCAATTGTAGCGCCTGACTCTCCGAGGGTAGCGTTGCAGAGCAGTCTGAGGCTTACTCAAGGGAGGTGGTGTGGGCTAGTAATCGCCATTTGCAGGTGCGCAGAAATAACACTCAATAATTGATTGTCCAGTCTGTACTTTGCTTTATAAAAGTAAGAGTACATTTATTAAACACACACACTACTCAATACTATGCACCAATTTACAAATATACATAAGCTGTTGGAATTACTTTGTGACATTGCATAACATCTCCACCCCTCCAGAAAGGGGGGGGTGGGGTCTAGTACCACCACTCCCATGTATGCACATCATCTTGCCCCCAATGCAGGTAGTTGAACATAACCTGGAGCGAGGGCCCTGCACACTGGCACCATCCCAGTGGCGACTCACCCCATTACCTCAACACGCGTTAAAAATAGGTTCACCTGCCCTAATGACACATAACCCTGACTGAGCATCTTATATTGCCCATACAGTATGCACCCCTACATCTTCAGGGCTAACAGTCTGGGTTGTTCCTCACTTAAGCGCAGCAGCAAGAATACATGTTGAAGCATTACCTTAGAATGACAGTACTCATCACATTTGTTGGACATTAGAATGCGTTGCAATTACAGCCCCTAAAGGCATCACAGATGAAATCACAGGATTACACATATACAGCCAGACACCCTAGCAGGAATGTCTGGCAACATAACCCCACTTTGCTTATGACATCACCTTACACAGGTATTTCACATTACACATGTGACCTTCAGTCCCTCTAAATGAAATAACGTTAGTAAAAGCATTTCTGGTGCAATTACACCTCTTCACCTCCAGGGGATGCCCTTCTCCAGGCATCCCCAACTCAGTCTTTCACTCCTTGATGACCCAAAAGCAGTACAAATATGACTTTGGACTCTGCAGAATACTTCTTCTCACACCGGTTACAGTGGACTTTAGTGCGTGTCTGGAATCTGTAGGCCTTAGGAAAGTGACACTAGCCCATGGGCTCCACTTCCCCATAGGGGAATAATGAAGTGAAAAACACAGTAAAACACACTGACTTTCCCTGGCATGTTTCTTCCCAGTGTATAAAGCCTATTCCATGTCACCACCCAATTCTGCATAAGTCCTGCCACACCATTCACTTTGTAGCTGCTCCTGGACTGCGCACGCCAGGAATCTCCCCTGCGCAGCCCCTACACGTGTGCACACGCATGTACACAGGTGTCTGCATGTAACCAGCCCGGTGCCCCTTACTCCAGCTGCTGCGCAGCGGCCTAGTCAAGCTAGGGGGACACCAGTAAAATCCACATGCAGTCTCTTTCATCATGAGTTCACTGTGGGTGAGTCCCAACTTATGAGGCTCTCCCACAGTAAAAGCTCAACAAATATGTGCTCAAAAAGCGAAAAATCCGGGCGGCCCATAGTGTCAGAACCACCTTCTAACAGTCCACCTTTCCCATGGTGTCGCGAGTGCTCGTCCGTCTCCTCTCCAGTGTCGCCGTAGTCTGCTGTATCAGAGCACCACTCCCCTCCCCAATCTTCAGCAGTAGAGCACAGACAAGGTCGCCGCTCCTACAACAAGAAGAGGTATGCTGTTCCTAAAGAGATCCTACAGAACATTGGATACGTGAAAAACAATAAGGTGGGTGTTCATAAAGATCGAAGAAAATCTTTTCTCCTTTCAGAAAAAGACCCTCACACACCCAGCCAGCTAAGTGTCATGCTTCATCACTGGGTCTGCTCCTTATCGGGTCGGCGCTGCAATACCCGATCGGCACCCGTGATGGGGCCTTCTTTGCGGAGATCTTTTTTCTTAGCCGTTGGGTGAAGTGCGAGTGAGGGCCCTAATGAGTGTAGATGTGAAAAGTGTGTAGTATGTGCTGTCTAAAACAGGAATTAGTGATCCATCCAAAACTATTTTAATGACAATGGTCACTAACCTGATTAAAAACCAGTAAGAGACGCACGCGTCTGCTCAAGGATTGCAGAGTTGTGTGCTCAAACTCAGGTCAACATGTTTCTTGCCTTTTGTTAAGTTAACGGCAATTCTTCAGGACCGAATCTTAAATAATCTACACTTTATGGTCGGTGGTCTGTTCAGTACACAATATAATGACCACCCATACAGCACCCTATAAAGTGGTACCTGTTGATCCA
Organism: Calotriton arnoldi; assembly: GCA_963921515.1. NCBI lineage: Eukaryota > Metazoa > Chordata > Amphibia > Caudata > Salamandridae > Calotriton > Calotriton arnoldi. The sequence goes on along the minus strand of CAWUFW010008912.1, from coordinate 135,066 downwards.
ATTCAATGCCTGCAGGATAGAAAAATTGTAAAGTTTTAAAAAACATTTAAAAACATCATTCAACAAGGTCATAGTCTGTAATTCAAACTCCGTACCAGGTTTTTGAGTATAACCAAGTTGTCGCAACACTGGAAAAACATTTGTGAATGATGAGCATGCTTCACACATAGTGATGTATGTGATCATGCCAGTGGCGAATATAAACAAAATCTAAAGAAGAAATATTTTTAAAGTAGCAAGGAATATGCACAAGATCGTTATAAAACAGCACACTCACCCAAATAGGGTCATGTCAAAGCCTCAAGGTGTCACAGCAGGCGTAAACACTGTCGGGTTCAGTGTCCTAATAAGGTATGAAGAAGGACATCAATATAGGCTAGGTAGAAGATTGCCAAAGCGGAGCCCGAAAGGGGAGCATCCCTATGAGAAAACAATGGCTCTCACCTGGAATACACAGTTTTATCCCACTTAATGAATGCAGGCGAGCCTCAGGGAATGAAGTGTGCCGAGCACTCCAGTCATAAATCCCACCAAAGGTCAAGGGAAATGCACTGGCGGGCGACAACCACAACCCCATGGTCTCTCCAGCAAACAAGGAGGGCAAAGGAGACAGTAAAGTGTGCTCAGAGAGGAGCGTGCGATGCATAGGAAACACGACCATAAAGTATCGCCATACGCTCCTTAGGCTATCCGAGAGGTAACACTCTCTCGGCTCACCTCTCTAATTCCCAAACTCACAGAGAGTAAGACCTCAAGGAGAGTGAAAACGGAGGATACGGGACACAGAAGAAGCCGGTCCCGCTTCACGGACACTCCTGGCAAAGCGGAGCACTTCCGTGTAATAAAATCAAAGTGGCAGCCAAACGAACCCACATTACCATGCTCAGTGATCACTACTCACGTGTATCGCTCCGTCCGCTCGCGGTAGACCTACCCCACACTCTGCCGGAACCGGGTGAATGTACAAACTCACTCATGTGCGAGTGATATTACCCGGCCGGTCAGCAGAGGAGGCGGGACTTCCGGTTGTGCGAGTAGAACAAAGACTAGAGCGTCAACACATACTTCCGGGTACCCATTTTTGGAATCCCCATTGGATGTAAATTGATAAGGATGTCCCCAAAGTCTCTGTAATCAAAAAGCTGTATAATGGTTGGTAACTGGTCACTCAAATTACATATAGATGTATTTAATGAACCTAAAAAAGTAGAGAAAGTAAGGGAATGACAAGAACTCGTGTACTAGGCAACCAATATAGTGAGGAGTCTGATAACCAACAGCTCGATGTCTAGGAGTAAATAAGACCCCATGTGGATTGAGTGTAAAAGGTAAAAATCAATAAGTCGTCAAGTACAGGACAAGAATCCAGTTATCAATGGGTAACAGTTCTACCACTAAGTAACCGTTCCACCTCTATTAGAAAGGCACGTGGTGGAGACAGAGTTATGATGTCACACACACCCGGGGAAGAGGTCATGATAAAGAGGTGTCCCTGGCAATTGGGAGAGGTATCGTCTAACGTGTGATCTAAATAAATGTCAGTATAGCTCATATCGATAAAAATACACTCAAGAATATGGCAGAACATCATCTAATTTGTTACAACAGCAATATCCAAAGTATATATGCACAACTCATGCTGTGTTATGTCAACAGACTCCAAGGTATGTCATCATTGAGTCCCTCCTTGTCAGAGGACAACCTCAGGACCCATCTCTGTTCTAGTCGGAACAGCATGTTATTGGGCATACCGGGGTGGGCTTCCAAAACCACCCACCGAAAGGAGTCAGGGGGTGCTTGTGATCTGCAAAATGCATAGTCATTTTTGTGTTAGTTCTATGACATCTGAAATTACTCCTGTGTTCAGTCATGCGGATTTTAACCGGTCTTGTCGTCATCCCTATATATAGGAGTTCGCACGGACAGGTCAGAGCATAGATGCAGTTATTGGTGTTGCAGTTGGTGTGTTTCTTCATGACCCATTTTACCCCATTAGTAAATGTCATTTCTTTAGTAGTCTTGGTAAGAGGACAAACCGAGCAAGACCCACAAGAATAATGTCCAACTACGGGAGGGAGATCCCATAAACCTCTCTGAGCATTAGTTGTAAGGGTTTTGGGACGTGTGTGTATGAGCATATCCTTCAAATTGCTTGTGCGTTTAAACGCAAATCTGGGCTCGGGGAGATCTAAAATGCCTGTGTTCAGAATGCCCCAGTGTTTCTTAATAATGCTCCTCACTCGATTTGAGTCAGGAGTGAAAGTGGTTACACATGTAATCGTGGTGTCAGGTTCCCTGTGTCTATTCTCTAGCAGACTTTCACGATTGTTATTTCTCGCTCTTTTACGAGCGAGTGACACAGTATGTTGTGGATAATCCCTCTGTCGCAAGGCTTGAGCCAAGGTATCAGATTCGATGTAGTAGTCAGCCAATGAGCTACAATTCCTTCTTATCCGAAGGAATTGACCGAATGGGAGGTTCAGTTTGAGTGCTCTGGGGTGATGACTACTAAATAGAAGCAAGCTGTTTTTATCAGTTGGTTTACGATAAAGTGTTGTAGTAATGCAGTCATGACCCAACCTGACCAGTAGGTCAAGAAAGGGTACACTGGTCTCAGAAATGGTACTCGTAAATTTCAGGAAGGGATTAAGAGTATTAATCCAACCGCAGAATTCATCACATGTTGTGCGATCCCCTTTCCACAGGACTAAGATGTCGTCGATATACCTTTTCCATACAAGGACATTTGCTAAGTATGGGTTGTTGTGATGATGGATCTCCCTTTCCTCAAATGCTGCCATATACAGACAGGCCAGACTGGGCGCAAAGGTACTCCCCATCGAAGTGCCTTGCGTTTGATGGTATAGTTGTTTGTTGTATTCGAAAAAAATTTCAGTAAGTGCCAAAGTGGCACACTCCAGTATAAATGCTACCGGAGTTGGAGAAGTCCAGTCCTCTCGGTACAGCAAGTCCTCCACAACTTCTAACGTTGCCCTTTGAGGGATATTAGTATAAAGGGCCTCAACATCCAGTGTCAACAAAAAATTGATATCCTCTGGATGTTGGACCCCCTCAAGTATTCGTATGACATCAGTTGTATCTTTAACAAACGAGGGGGTATCCCTAACTAGGGGTTGGAGAAAGTGATCGCAAAATCTCGACAGAGGTTCCAAAATGGACCCGATACCCGAGACGATGGGTCTACCTGGGACCGGGGTAACCCCTTTGTGGATTTTGGGGAGGGTATAGAAGTATGGGATCTTCGGGTCGGTAGTCACCAGAAATTCTGCCTCTTTTTTGTTGATCCAGCCTTCTGACTCGGCTGAAAATACCATAGAGGAGATGATGGTATTCAATCGAGGGGTAGGGTCTTCTCTTACCGGAGTGTAATATCTCCGATTGCTCAACTGTCGCTGGCATTCTATATCATAGTCCACAGCCGACATAATGACCGTGGCTCCGCCCTTGTCCGCCTGTTTGATGGTGATACTAGGATCATCCGCCAAAGACCTGACGGCTGATATTTCAATAGATGACAAGTTATGAAATGGGGTAGAAGAAATGCCCCTATTGAAATCTTTCAAAACGGCCTGTTCGAAGGTCAACACTTCAGGAGGGACCATTCCATTATGAGGAGTAAAGGTAGAGGGTTTGTGTAATCCTGACCCATCCTTTTCAGGAGAAGGTTTATCTTCAAAGAAGGCTTTTAACCGTACCTTGCGGAAAAAGCCTTGTAACTCGCATATATCGCGAAATTTGTCAGTTTTGGGGGTTGGAACAAAGCCTAGCCCTTTCTGTAGAACACCTTCTTCTGTTGAAGTCAAGACCCTCTGGGAGAGATTGATGATCAATTTCTCTTCCCCTTGTCTGGCTCCTCGTCTCTACTGGACGTGTCGGTTGTTCCTTCCACTGTACTCTTTTTTGGTACCCTCTTCTGTGCCCTCTTCCTCTGCCCCAACCTCTGTCTAAAAAAGGGGTTCATTGATTGGTTGAAAAAAAGGAGGGGGCGGGGGGCCCTGTTGGTACATAGGATATTGCCAGAATTGAGGTCCCTGATATGGTGGCATATTATACGATTGATACATAGGGCGTGTATTGTGTCTTAAGTTCTTATTATTCCAACTACCACCACTAGAATCACTATTGGATGATGAACCTCTCCGTGACTGGTTCGAGTTATCATCTGACGAGTAGCCTTCACCAGATGCGGTGTAATCTGCCTTTAAGTAAGGATAAACCTTTTCCTTATCAAACCTTTGAATGTCCTTTTGAAGTTTGCCAATCTTTTGTTTCATGAGGTATTCTCTATTGTCTGCAATCTCTGCATTAATTTCTGCTAATTTACTTTTATACACAGTTGTTTGGACAATTACTTTGATAGCTCCCTCTGCAGTCTGTATCCGAATCAAGAGGGCATCTGCTATCCTTTTAGCAGTGTTTATAATGAGAATGAGCCAGTCCCTAGTGCATTTCCACGCTACTAGGGACCACTCTTTTAAAAACCACGTCCTCCAAGAAGAGGCGGGGAAAATTGCTGACAATCAAGCCATTGGGAGCTATATTAGCCCGTAAATATTCGGTCATCATGGCTCCATGAAGAGTTATCTTGAGCCACTCGCGTTTCAAGGTGGACAGGGCGCTCCAGTCATCTGACTGGCTGCCGGAGGCGGCATAGCCATCAGTCCCTAGCAGAGATGGTGTCCTAAGAATATCTGTTGCTACTTCATCGCCAAAGGAAAGTCCCTGGTAATCATCCATACCAAAGTTTAGGAAGGGCAGGGATGTAGAGAGAAACCAAGAATACACTAATTCTAAAGTTTCTGATCTGGGCCAGGGGTACCGATAGTAACCTCCTGGTAACCTGAAGATACAGTCCCACGGGAAAAACCCGTGCAAACAATAAGACAAAAAGGAGGGACTACGGGCCACTTGAATAGGTCCAGCATACAGGCCCACGGAACTACAACAAGAAGAGGTATGCTGTTCCTAAAGAGATCCTACAGAACATTGGATACGTGAAAAACAATAAGGTGGGTGTTCATAAAGATCGAAGAAAATCTTTTCTCCTTTCAGAAAAAGACCCTCACACACCCAGCCAGCTAAGTGTCATGCTTCATCACTGGGTCTGCTCCTTATCGGGTCGGCGCTGCAATACCCGATCGGCACCCGTGATGGGGCCTTCTTTGCGGAGATCTTTTTTCTTAGCCGTTGGGTGAAGTGCGAGTGAGGGCCCTAATGAGTGTAGATGTGAAAAGTGTGTAGTATGTGCTGTCTAAAACAGGAATTAGTGATCCATCCAAAACTATTTTAATGACAATGGTCACTAACCTGATTAAAAACCAGTAAGAGACGCACGCGTCTGCTCAAGGATTGCAGAGTTGTGTGCTCAAACTCAGGTCAACATGTTTCTTGCCTTTTGTTAAGTTAACGGCAATTCTTCAGGACCGAATCTTAAATAATCTACACTTTATGGTCGGTGGTCTGTTCAGTACACAATATAATGACCACCCATACAGCACCCTATAAAGTGGTACCTGTTGATCCAATTCAATGCCTGCAGGATAGAAAAATTGTAAAGTTTTAAAAACATTTAAAAACATCATTCAACAAGGTCATAGTCTGTAATTCAAACTCCGTACCAGGTTTTTGAGTATAACCAAGTTGTCGCAACACTGGAAAAACATTTGTGAATGATGAGCATGCTTCACACATAGTGATGTATGTGATCATGCCAGTGGCGAATATAAACAAAATCTAAAGAAGAAATATTTTTAAAGTAGCAAGGAATATGCACAAGATCGTTATAAAACAGCACACTCACCCAAATAGGGTCATGTCAAAGCCTCAAGGTGTCACAGCAGGCGTAAACACTGTCGGGTTCAGTGTCCTAATAAGGTATGAAGAAGGACATCAATATAGGCTAGGTAGAAGATTGCCAAAGCGGAGCCCGAAAGGGGAGCATCCCTATGAGAAAACAATGGCTCTCACCTGGAATACACAGTTTTATCCCACTTAATGAATGCAGGCGAGCCTCAGGGAATGAAGTGTGCCGAGCACTCCAGTCATAAATCCCACCAAAGGTCAAGGGAAATGCACTGGCGGGCGACAACCACAACCCCATGGTCTCTCCAGCAAACAAGGAGGGCAAAGGAGACAGTAAAGTGTGCTCAGAGAGGAGCGCGCGATGCATAGGAAACACGACCATAAAGTATCGCCATACGCTCCTTAGGCTATCCGAGAGGTAACACTCTCTCGGCTCACCTCTCTAATTCCCAAACTCACAGAGAGTAAGACCTCAAGGAGAGTGAAAACGGAGGATACGGGACACAGAAGAAGCCGGTCCCGCTTCACGGACACTCCTGGCAAAGCGGAGCACTTCCGTGTAATAAAATCAAAGTGGCAGCCAAACGAACCCACATTACCATGCTCAGTGATCACTACTCACGTGTATCGCTCCGTCCGCTCGCGGTAGACCTACCCCACACTCTGCCGGAACCGGGTGAATGTACAAACTCACTCATGTGCGAGTGATATTACCCGGCCGGTCAGCAGAGGAGGCGGGACTTCCGGTTGTGCGAGTAGAACAAAGACTAGAGCGTCAACACATACTTCCGGGTACCCATTTTTGGAATCCCCATTGGATGTAAATTGATAAGGATGTCCCCAAAGTCTCTGTAATCAAAAAGCTGTATAATGGTTGGTAACTGGTCACTCAAATTACATATAGATGTATTTAATGAACCTAAAAAAGTAGAGAAAGTAAGGGAATGACAAGAACTCGTGTACTAGGCAACCAATATAGTGAGGAGTCTGATAACCAACAGCTCGATGTCTAGGAGTAAATAAGACCCCATGTGGATTGAGTGTAAAAGGTAAAAATCAATAAGTCGTCAAGTACAGGACAAGAATCCAGTTATCAATGGGTAACAGTTCTACCACTAAGTAACCGTTCCACCTCTATTAGAAAGGCACGTGGTGGAGACAGAGTTATGATGTCACACACACCCGGGGAAGAGGTCATGATAAAGAGGTGTCCCTGGCAATTGGGAGAGGTATCGTCTAACGTGTGATCTAAATAAATGTCAGTATAGCTCATATCGATAAAAATACACTCAAGAATATGGCAGAACATCATCTAATTTGTTACAACAGCAATATCCAAAGTATATATGCACAACTCATGCTGTGTTATGTCAACAGACTCCAAGGTATGTCATCATTGAGTCCCTCCTTGTCAGAGGACAACCTCAGGACCCATCTCTGTTCTAGTCGGAACAGCATGTTATTGGGCATACCGGGGTGGGCTTCCAAAACCACCCACCGAAAGGAGTCAGGGGGTGCTTGTGATCTGCAAAATGCATAGTCATTTTTGTGTTAGTTCTATGACATCTGAAATTACTCCTGTGTTCAGTCATGCGGATTTTAACCGGTCTTGTCGTCATCCCTATATATAGGAGTTCGCACGGACAGGTCAGAGCATAGATGCAGTTATTGGTGTTGCAGTTGGTGTGTTTCTTCATGACCCATTTTACCCCATTAGTAAATGTCATTTCTTTAGTAGTCTTGGTAAGAGGACAAACCGAGCAAGACCCACAAGAATAATGTCCAACTACGGGAGGGAGATCCCATAAACCTCTCTGAGCATTAGTTGTAAGGGTTTTGGGACGTGTGTGTATGAGCATATCCTTCAAATTGCTTGTGCGTTTAAACGCAAATCTGGGCTCGGGGAGATCTAAAATGCCTGTGTTCAGAATGCCCCAGTGTTTCTTAATAATGCTCCTCACTCGATTTGAGTCAGGAGTGAAAGTGGTTACACATGTAATCGTGGTGTCAGGTTCCCTGTGTCTATTCTCTAGCAGACTTTCACGATTGTTATTTCTCGCTCTTTTACGAGCGAGTGACACAGTATGTTGTGGATAATCCCTCTGTCGCAAGGCTTGAGCCAAGGTATCAGATTCGATGTAGTAGTCAGCCAATGAGCTACAATTCCTTCTTATCCGAAGGAATTGACCGAATGGGAGGTTCAGTTTGAGTGCTCTGGGGTGATGACTACTAAATAGAAGCAAGCTGTTTTTATCAGTTGGTTTACGATAAAGTGTTGTAGTAATGCAGTCATGACCCAACCTGACCAGTAGGTCAAGAAAGGGTACACTGGTCTCAGAAATGGTACTCGTAAATTTCAGGAAGGGATTAAGAGTATTAATCCAACCGCAGAATTCATCACATGTTGTGCGATCCCCTTTCCACAGGACTAAGATGTCGTCGATATACCTTTTCCATACAAGGACATTTGCTAAGTATGGGTTGTTGTGATGATGGATCTCCCTTTCCTCAAATGCTGCCATATACAGACAGGCCAGACTGGGCGCAAAGGTACTCCCCATCGAAGTGCCTTGCGTTTGATGGTATAGTTGTTTGTTGTATTCGAAAAAATTTCAGTAAGTGCCAAAGTGGCACACTCCAGTATAAATGCTACCGGAGTTGGAGAAGTCCAGTCCTCTCGGTACAGCAAGTCCTCCACAACTTCTAACGTTGCCCTTTGAGGGATATTAGTATAAGGGCCTCAACATCCAGTGTCAACAAAAAATTGATATCCTCTGGATGTTGGACCCCCTCAAGTATTCGTATGACATCAGTTGTATCTTTAACAAACGAGGGGGTATCCCTAACTAGGGGTTGGAGAAAGTGATCGCAAAATCTCGACAGAGGTTCCAAAATGGACCCGATACCCGAGACAATGGGTCTACCTGGGACCGGGGTAACCCCTTTGTGGATTTTGGGGAGGGTATAGAAGTATGGGATCTTCGGGTCGGTAGTCACCAGAAATTCTGCCTCTTTTTTGTTGATCCAGCCTTCTGACTCGGCTGAAAATACCATAGAGGAGATGATGGTATTCAATCGAGGGGTAGGGTCTTCTCTTACCGGAGTGTAATATCTCCGATTGCTCAACTGTCGCTGGCATTCTATATCATAGTCCACAGCCGACATAATGACCGTGGCTCCGCCCTTGTCCGCCTGTTTGATGGTGATACTAGGATCATCCGCCAAAGACCTGACGGCTGATATTTCAATAGATGACAAGTTATGAAATGGGGTAGAAGAAATGCCCCTATTGAAATCTTTCAAAACGGCCTGTTCGAAGGTCAACACTTCAGGAGGGACCATTCCATTATGAGGAGTAAAGGTAGAGGGTTTGTGTAATCCTGACCCATCCTTTTCAGGAGAAGGTTTATCTTCAAAGAAGGCTTTTAACCGTACCTTGCGGAAAAAGCCTTGTAACTCGCATATATCGCGAAATTTGTCAGTTTTGGGGGTTGGAACAAAGCCTAGCCCTTTCTGTAGAACACCTTCTTCTGTTGAAGTCAAGACCCTCTGGGAGAGATTGATGATCAATTTCTCTTCCCCCTTGTCTGGCTCCTCGTCTCTACTGGACGTGTCGGTTGTTCCTTCCACTGTACTCTTTTTGGTACCCTCTTCTGTGCCCTCTTCCTCTGCCCCAACCTCTGTCTAAAAAAGGGGGTTCATTGATTGGTTGAAAAAAGGAGGGGGCGGGGGGCCCTGTTGGTACATAGGATATTGCCAGAATTGAGGTCCCTGATATGGTGGCATATTATACGATTGATACATAGGGCGTGTATTGTGTCTTAAGTTCTTATTATTCCAACTACCACCACTAGAATCACTATTGGATGATGAACCTCTCCGTGACTGGTTCGAGTTATCATCTGACGAGTAGCCTTCACCAGATGCGGTGTAATCTGCCTTTAAGTAAGGATAAACCTTTTCCTTATCAAACCTTTGAATGTCCTTTTGAAGTTTGCCAATCTTTTGTTTCATGAGGTATTCTCTATTGTCTGCAATCTCTGCATTAATTTCTGCTAATTTACTTTTATACACAGTTGTTTGGACAATTACTTTGATAGCTCCCTCTGCAGTCTGTATCCGAATCAAGAGGGCATCTGCTATCCTTTTAGCAGTGTTTATAATGAGAATGAGCCAGTCCCTAGTGCATTTCCACGCTACTAGGGACCACTCTTTTAAAAACCACGTCCTCCAAGAAGAGGCGGGGAAAATTGCTGACAATCAAGCCATTGGGAGCTATATTAGCCCGTAAATATTCGGTCATCATGGCTCCATGAAGAGTTATCTTGAGCCACTCGCGTTTCAAGGTGGACAGGGCGCTCCAGTCATCTGACTGGCTGCCGGAGGCGGCATAGCCATCAGTCCCTAGCAGAGATGGTGTCCTAAGAATATCTGTTGCTACTTCATCGCCAAAGGAAAGTCCCTGGTAATCATCCATACCAAAGTTTAGGAAGGGCAGGGATGTAGAGAGAAACCAAGAATACACTAATTCTAAAGTTTCTGATCTGGGCCAGGGGTACCGATAGTAACCTCCTGGTAACCTGAAGATACAGTCCCACGGGAAAAACCCGTGCAAACAATAAGACAAAAAGGAGGGACTACGGGCCACTTGAATAGGTCCAGCATACAGGCCCACGGAACTACAACAAGAAGAGGTATGCTGTTCCTAAAGAGATCCTACAGAACATTGGATACGTGAAAAACAATAAGGTGGGTGTTCATAAAGATCGAAGAAAATCTTTTCTCCTTTCAGAAAAAGACCCTCACACACCCAGCCAGCTAAGTGTCATGCTTCATCACTGGGTCTGCTCCTTATCGGGTCGGCGCTGCAATACCCGATCGGCACCCGTGATGGGGCCTTCTTTGCGGAGATCTTTTTTCTTAGCCGTTGGGTGAAGTGCGAGTGAGGGCCCTAATGAGTGTAGATGTGAAAAGTGTGTAGTATGTGCTGTCTAAAACAGGAATTAGTGATCCATCCAAAACTATTTTAATGACAATGGTCACTAACCTGATTAAAAACCAGTAAGAGACGCACGCGTCTGCTCAAGGATTGCAGAGTTGTGTGCTCAAACTCAGGTCAACATGTTTCTTGCCTTTTGTTAAGTTAACGGCAATTCTTCAGGACCGAATCTTAAATAATCTACACTTTATGGTCGGTGGTCTGTTCAGTACACAATATAATGACCACCCATACAGCACCCTATAAAGTGGTACCTGTTGATCCAATTCAATGCCTGCAGGATAGAAAAATTGTAAAGTTTTAAAAAACATTTAAAAACATCATTCAACAAGGTCATAGTCTGTAATTCAAACTCCGTACCAGGTTTTTGAGTATAACCAAGTTGTCGCAACACTGGAAAAACATTTGTGAATGATGAGCATGCTTCACACATAGTGATGTATGTGATCATGCCAGTGGCGAATATAAACAAAATCTAAAGAAGAAATATTTTTAAAGTAGCAAGGAATATGCACAAGATCGTTATAAAACAGCACACTCACCCAAATAGGGTCATGTCAAAGCCTCAAGGTGTCACAGCAGGCGTAAACACTGTCGGGTTCAGTGTCCTAATAAGGTATGAAGAAGGACATCAATATAGGCTAGGTAGAAGATTGCCAAAGCGGAGCCCGAAAGGGGAGCATCCCTATGAGAAAACAATGGCTCTCACCTGGAATACACAGTTTTATCCCACTTAATGAATGCAGGCGAGCCTCAGGGAATGAAGTGTGCCGAGCACTCCAGTCATAAATCCCACCAAAGGTCAAGGGAAATGCACTGGCGGGCGACAACCACAACCCCATGGTCTCTCCAGCAAACAAGGAGGGCAAAGGAGACAGTAAAGTGTGCTCAGAGAGGAGCGCGCGATGCATAGGAAACACGACCATAAAGTATCGCCATACGCTCCTTAGGCTATCCGAGAGGTAACACTCTCTCGGCTCACCTCTCTAATTCCCAAACTCACAGAGAGTAAGACCTCGAGGAGAGTGAAAACGGAGGATACGGGACACAGAAGAAGCCGGTCCCGCTTCACGGACACTCCTGGCAAAGCGGAGCACTTCCGTGTAATAAAATCAAAGTGGCAGCCAAACGAACCCACATTACCATGCTCAGTGATCACTACTCACGTGTATCGCTCCGTCCGCTCGCGGTAGACCTACCCCACACTCTGCCGGAACCGGGTGAATGTACAAACTCACTCATGTGCGAGTGATATTACCCGGCCGGTCAGCAGAGGAGGCGGGACTTCCGGTTGTGCGAGTAGAACAAAGACTAGAGCGTCAACACATACTTCCGGGTACCCATTTTTGGAATCCCCATTGGATGTAAATTGATAAGGATGTCCCCAAAGTCTCTGTAATCAAAAAGCTGTATAATGGTTGGTAACTGGTCACTCAAATTACATATAGATGTATTTAATGAACCTAAAAAAGTAGAGAAAGTAAGGGAATGACAAGAACTCGTGTACTAGGCAACCAATATAGTGAGGAGTCTGATAACCAACAGCTCGATGTCTAGGAGTAAATAAGACCCCATGTGGATTGAGTGTAAAAGGTAAAAATCAATAAGTCGTCAAGTACAGGACAAGAATCCAGTTATCAATGGGTAACAGTTCTACCACTAAGTAACCGTTCCACCTCTATTAGAAAGGCACGTGGTGGAGACAGAGTTATGATGTCACACACACCCGGGGAAGAGGTCATGATAAAGAGGTGTCCCTGGCAATTGGGAGAGGTATCGTCTAACGTGTGATCTAAATAAATGTCAGTATAGCTCATATCGATAAAAATACACTCAAGAATATGGCAGAACATCATCTAATTTGTTACAACAGCAATATCCAAAGTATATATGCACAACTCATGCTGTGTTATGTCAACAGACTCCAAGGTATGTCATCATTGAGTCCCTCCTTGTCAGAGGACAACCTCAGGACCCATCTCTGTTCTAGTCGGAACAGCATGTTATTGGGCATACCGGGGTGGGCTTCCAAAACCACCCACCGAAAGGAGTCAGGGGGTGCTTGTGATCTGCAAAATGCATAGTCATTTTTGTGTTAGTTCTATGACATCTGAAATTACTCCTGTGTTCAGTCATGCGGATTTTAACCGGTCTTGTCGTCATCCCTATATATAGGAGTTCGCACGGACAGGTCAGAGCATAGATGCAGTTATTGGTGTTGCAGTTGGTGTGTTTCTTCATGACCCATTTTACCCCATTAGTAAATGTCATTTCTTTAGTAGTCTTGGTAAGAGGACAAACCGAGCAAGACCCACAAGAATAATGTCCAACTACGGGAGGGAGATCCCATAAACCTCTCTGAGCATTAGTTGTAAGGGTTTTGGGACGTGTGTGTATGAGCATATCCTTCAAATTGCTTGTGCGTTTAAACGCAAATCTGGGCTCGGGGAGATCTAAAATGCCTGTGTTCAGAATGCCCCAGTGTTTCTTAATAATGCTCCTCACTCGATTTGAGTCAGGAGTGAAAGTGGTTACACATGTAATCGTGGTGTCAGGTTCCCTGTGTCTATTCTCTAGCAGACTTTCACGATTGTTATTTCTCGCTCTTTTACGAGCGAGTGACACAGTATGTTGTGGATAATCCCTCTGTCGCATCTATGCTCTGACCTGTCCGTGCGAACTCCTATATATAGGGATGACGACAAGACCGGTTAAAATCCGCATGACTGAACACAGGAGTAATTTCAGATGTCATAGAACTAACACAAAAATGACTATGCATTTTGCAGATCACAAGCACCCCCCTGACTCCTTTCGGTGGGTGGTTTTGGAAGCCCACCCCGGTATGCCCAATAACATGCTGTTCCGACTAGAACAGAGATGGGTCCTGAGGTTGTCCTCTGACAAGGAGGGACTCAATGATGACATACCTTGGAGTCTGTTGACATAACACAGCATGAGTTGTGCATATATACTTTGGATATTGCTGTTGTAACAAATTAGATGATGTTCTGCCATATTCTTGAGTGTATTTTTATCGATATGAGCTATACTGACATTTATTTAGATCACACGTTAGACGATACCTCTCCCAATTGCCAGGGACACCTCTTTATCATGACCTCTTCCCCGGGTGTGTGTGACATCATAACTCTGTCTCCACCACGTGCCTTTCTAATAGAGGTGGAACGGTTACTTAGTGGTAGAACTGTTACCCATTGATAACTGGATTCTTGTCCTGTACTTGACGACTTATTGATTTTTACCTTTTACACTCAATCCACATGGGGTCTTATTTACTCCTAGACATCGAGCTGTTGGTTATCAGACTCCTCACTATATTGGTTGCCTAGTACACGAGTTCTTGTCATTCCCTTACTTTCTCTACTTTTTAGGTTCATTAAATACATCTATATGTAATTTGAGTGACCAGTTACCAACCATTATACAGCTTTTTGATTACAGAGACTTTGGGGACATCCTTATCAATTTACATCCAATGGGGATTCCAAAAATGGGTACCCGGAAGTATGTGTTGACGCTCTAGTCTTTGTTCTACTCGCACAACCGGAAGTCCCGCCTCCTCTGCTGACCGGCCGGGTAATATCACTCGCACATGAGTGAGTTTGTACATTCACCCGGTTCCGGCAGAGTGTGGGGTAGGTCTACCGCGAGCGGACGGAGCGATACACGTGAGTAGTGATCACTGAGCATGGTAATGTGGGTTCGTTTGGCTGCCACTTTGATTTTATTACACGGAAGTGCTCCGCTTTGCCAGGAGTGTCCGTGAAGCGGGACCGGCTTCTTCTGTGTCCCGTATCCTCCGTTTTCACTCTCCTTGAGGTCTTACTCTCTGTGAGTTTGGGAATTAGAGAGGTGAGCCGAGAGAGTGTTACCTCTCGGATAGCCTAAGGAGCGTATGGCGATACTTTATGGTCGTGTTTCCTATGCATCGCGCGCTCCTCTCTGAGCACACTTTACTGTCTCCTTTGCCCTCCTTGTTTGCTGGAGAGACCATGGGGTTGTGGTTGTCGCCCGCCAGTGCATTTCCCTTGACCTTTGGTGGGATTTATGACTGGAGTGCTCGGCACACTTCATTCCCTGAGGCTCGCCTGCATTCATTAAGTGGGATAAAACTGTGTATTCCAGGTGAGAGCCATTGTTTTCTCATAGGGATGCTCCCCTTTCGGGCTCCGCTTGGCAATCTTCTACCTAGCCTATATTGATGTCCTTCTTCATACCTTATTAGGACACTGAACCCGACAGTGTTTACGCCTGCTGTGACACCTTGAGGCTTTGACATGACCCTATTTGGGTGAGTGTGCTGTTTTATAACGATCTTGTGCATATTCCTTGCTACTTTAAAAATATTTCTTCTTTAGATTTTGTTTATATTCGCCACTGGCATGATCACATACATCACTATGTGTGAAGCATGCTCATCATTCACAAATGTTTTTCCAGTGTTGCGACAACTTGGTTATACTCAAAAACCTGGTACGGAGTTTGAATTACAGACTATGACCTTGTTGAATGATGTTTTTAAATGTTTTTTAAAACTTTACAATTTTTCTATCCTGCAGGCATTGAATTGGATCAACAGGTACCACTTTATAGGGTGCTGTATGGGTGGTCATTATATTGTGTACTGAACAGACCACCGACCATAAAGTGTAGATTATTTAAGATTCGGTCCTGAAGAATTGCCGTTAACTTAACAAAAGGCAAGAAACATGTTGACCTGAGTTTGAGCACACAACTCTGCAATCCTTGAGCAGACGCGTGCGTCTCTTACTGGTTTTTAATCAGGTTAGTGACCATTGTCATTAAAATAGTTTTGGATGGATCACTAATTCCTGTTTTAGACAGCACATACTACACACTTTTCACATCTACACTCATTAGGGCCCTCACTCGCACTTCACCCAACGGCTAAGAAAAAGATCTCCGCAAAGAAGGCCCCATCACGGGTGCCGATCGGGTATTGCAGCGCCGACCCGATAAGGAGCAGACCCAGTGATGAAGCATGACACTTAGCTGGCTGGGTGTGTGAGGGTCTTTTTCTGAAAGGAGAAAAGATTTTCTTCGATCTTTATGAACACCCACCTTATTGTTTTTCACGTATCCAATGTTCTGTAGGATCTCTTTAGGAACAGCATACCTCTTCTTGTTGTAGTTCCGTGGGCCTGTATGCTGGACCTATTCAAGTGGCCCGTAGTCCCTCCTTTTTGTCTTAAGGTCGCCGCTCCACCAGGTGTCCAGTGCTGTAGGGATGTGCGGACACTATCCCAAACAAGGTTGTAGGAACAGGGAGGGAGGAATGTCACAGCTCAACTAGAGGGTCTCCTCCTTAGCGCCAGGCCCTTGGGTTACACACGCTCTGCCAACGCCCCCTGTTGTGACTACCACTCGCAAGATAATTCGCACCAGTCCGAAGACCAGCGTACACTCCTGCAGTCGTGGGTGGGCGAGCTGTGTTTGTGCTGGATAGGATCCACACCCGCAAACAGACTCCACACAGTCCTGGTCACTTAAACACCACATCCCTGTCACCACTCCCTGCATAGGGACAGTGCGCAGGGCCATGGCCTCCACCATATCTGGACCGTGGAGTCTATCAGGGCACACTCTCGTACGTAGGCCGTGTCTTCTCCTCGCCACGTGTAATAGCCCAACATCCACTGTCCCAGGGCTATAAAGTACAGTAGTTCAGGGGCTCGGGGGCCTTCCGCCCTATGGCCGCTATGCCGTCTTACTGCAGCTATGTGAGGACCTGGGGAGCACCCGCCCGAAATCCCAGAAGTGCAGGTAATCACGCAGAGGTGTAACTTGGGGTGCTCGATCGTTCCCAATGCCCGCTCACCAGCACAGCACCCTCCGATCGTGCTGTAGCTGTGTCCCCCCGGGCCTCCTCACCTTCAGAATGCGGCCTGGAATGTCCTCTACGCAGCCGGGCCCGGGGCTCTCAAAATGGCTGCGGCTGGACCCTCCGCAGCAGAGTCTCCTGTGACAAAAATCACCTCCGCCGCCCGGGGTCCGTGCAGGGCACAAGGATTTAGGAAGGGGGGAGGCCCAGCAGTTCAGAGCCGTCCAGCGCCCGCACCGCTGAACAAGGCGCGCTCCGCCAACCACGCCCCAGCAGGGAGTGCGCCCCCGGGCTGGGCGTCCGTTTTTGCCGTCACGCTCTCCCGCAGCTCTGGCTCCATTCACAGCTGCACAGGGCGCCCCGCGGCCCCCTCTCCACCAGCGGGCCCGGCCCCAGGCTGCACAACACTCACAGCAAGTAAGCAAGCACGATGATGCAGCCAGCCGAAGACCTCCGTCTCGGCCGCAAGACCCGTATGCAGAGCCAGGTTTCCGCTTCAGACGGCAGCCTCATCAACCGTAGGTCGCCAAATCCGGATTCTGTCAGCTTAGGGTTACGACGGTAGTGTCCTACAGCACAGACAGGTCAACTTCAGGCAAGTAGTGAGCACATTTGGCAAGGATGATAGAAAATATTGCGATGGCTCTGCAGAGCCCGACAACTATGCGGCCATCTTGTTCCCAGGCAAGCTCCGCCCCCTTCTTTAAAACTCTTTTAACAAATTCTTTAGTTCTCTTACCAGAAGCCTTTTTCTTCAATGTCACATGTTGTACTTTGTCTGATTTCTCCTTTTCTGTTTCTTTAAAATAGTACTCTTTCTTTCTTTTCTTTTGATCTTTTCTTGCCATACTCAATCTTTATTAATAATAATGGTGAGTATCTGAAAAGAAAGAAAAGTTTAAATACTTTCATTAAATCATTTATTATTAATAAAATAATATACAAATATCATATATAAATAAAAAAAATATTTTTAATTGCATTCCAAATGTATGTCAGACACTGCAGACAAAGGTCCAGAAAGAGGCAAGAGGGGTGCAGAAAGACCGAAGACAGTGTGAAAGATACATGAGAGGTGCAAAAAGAAGCAACAGAGGTGTACAAAGAAGCAAGAGGAATGCAGAAAGAAGCAACAGAGGTGTAGAAAGAGGCAAGAGGGGTGCAAAAAGAGAGGAGAGGTGCAGAAAGAGGCATAAAAGGCGCAGAAAGAAGCAAGACATGTACAGAAAAAAAAAAAAAGTGCAGAAAGAATGAACAGAGGTGTAGAAAGAGGTAACACGGATGCAGAAAGAGGAAACAGGGCTGCAGAAAGACCTAAAAGGAGTACAGAAAGAAGCAACACAAGCAGAAAGACACAAAAGAAGTGCAGAAAGAAAGAGCAGAGGTACAGAGTCCATGTGTTCTGTCTAAGTAATTGAAAGAGTGCATGGGTAATGCCAGGGTGATTGCAGGGGTAATGTCTAGGAGATTGGCGGAGTGCATAAGTAATGTATGGGTGATTGCATGAGTGCAGGAGTAGTGTGTGTGTGAGGTTGTATGAGTGTAGTAGTAGTGCCTGGGTGATTGGAGGAGTGCAGAGATAGTGCATGGGTGATTTTATAAGTGCATAGATACTGGTTGGGTGATTCAAAGAGTACAGGCCTAGTGCCTGGGTGATTTGAAGAGCGCAACGGTAGTGCCTGGGTCATTACATAAGTGCATATGTACTAGCTGGATGATTTAAGAAGTGCTTTGGTAATGCCTGTGTAATTGTATACTACAGCAATAATGCCTAGGTGATTCCATGACTACAGGGATAATGCCTGGGTAATTGCATGAGTGCAACGGTAGTGGCTGGGTGATTATATAAATGCATGAGTAGTGGATACATGATTGAAAGACTGCATAGTTAATACCTTGGTGATTGCATGAGTGCAGCAGTAATGCCTGAGTGATTACAGTAGTTCATATGTAGTGCCTACATCATTGGAAGACTGCATGGATAGTAGTTGGCCGTTTTCATAAGTGCACGAGTACTGGCTGAATGATTACATAAGTACAAGAGTAGTGCCTGCATGATTGAAAGAGTGGAAAGATAGTAGCTGGCTGAATGAAGCACTGTATACCTAATGCGTTGGTGATTGCATGAGTACAGGGGTAATATTTGGGGATTTACATGACTACATAGGAAGTGATTGGGTGATTTTATAACTGCATGGGTACTTCTTGGATGATTGCAGGACTACTCAGGTAGTTCCTGAGTGAATAAAGGAATGCAAAGGTAGTGCCTGAGTGACTTCTTAACAGCATGACTACTGGCTGAGTGATTACATAAGTACAAGGGTAGTACCTCTGTGATTGAAATAGTGCAACAGTAGAGGCTGGGTGATTATATAAGTGCATGAGTAGTGGCTACATGATTGAAAGAGTACATGGGTAATACCTTGGTGATTGTATGAGTGTATAGGTATTGCCTGGGTGATTGCATGAGTGTAACAGTAATGCCTGAGTGATTACAACAGTGCATATGTACACCCTGGATTATTACAAGTCTGCATGGGTAGTACTTGAGTGTTTATATAACTGCATAACTGTTGGGCCTAGCAAAATATAAAGCAGCAGACTATTACATCACTCAAATACAAGTCTCTCCATATTCTTAGAAGCATGCATACATATGTCTCTACGTTTTCAAACGAACATCATAGCTAAAAGAAATATGTATACAATATTTTATAACTCTGAGTACTGTCTGGGTGATTACAGAAGTACTAAAGTACTACCTGAGTAATTACAGGAGTGCAAAGGTAGTGCCTGGGTGATTTTTTATGGACATGAGTACTTCTTGGCTGATTGCACGACTACTGAGTTAGTGCCTGAGTGAATAAAGGAGTGTTAACATACTGCCTGGGTGAATTCTTATCAACTTAGGTACATCCTGCATGATTGCATGACTGCAGACATAGTACATAAGTAGTGCCTGAGTGATTGCATAACTGCAGGGGTAATATCTGAGGGATTACTGGAATACATAGAAAGTGAATGGGTGACTTTATAAATCCATGAGTACTCCCTGAGTGATTACAAAAGTACTAAGGTACTATCTGAGTGATTACAGGAGTGCAAAGGTAGTGCCTGGGTGATTTTATAAGTGCATGAGTACTGGCTGAGTGATTACATACGTACAAGAGTAGTGACTGCATGATTCGAAGAGTGGAAAGATAGTGGCTGGCTGAATGAAGCACTGTATAGTTAATGCATTAGTGATTGCATGAGTACAGAGGTAACGTCTAGGGATTAAAGAAGTACATAGGTAACGCCTGGGTGATTTCATGACTACAGGGGTAATATCTGGGGATTTACATGACTGCATAGGAAGTGTCTGGGTGATTTTATAAGTGCATGGGTACTTCTTGGGTGATTGCAGGACTACTCAGATAGTGCCTGAATGAATAAAGGAGTACAAAGGTAGTGCCTGAGTGATTTCTTAACAGCATGACTACTGGCTGAGTGATTACATAAGTACAAGGGTAGTACCTCCGTGACTGAAATAGTGCAACGGTAGTGGCTGGGTGATTATATAAGTGCATGAGTAGTGGCTACATGATTGAATGAGTGCATGGGTAATACCATGGTGATTGTATGAGTGTATAGGTATTGCGTGGGTGATTGCATGAATGTAGCACTAATGCCTGAGTGATTACAACAGTGCATATGTAGTGTCTGGATCATTAGAAGAATGCATGGGTTGTACTTGGCTGTTTTTCTAACTGCATAAGTGTTGGGCCTAGCAAAATATATAGCAGCAGAGTGTTCCATCACTGAAATACAAGTCTCTGCATATTGTTAGAAGCATGCATACATATGTCTCTACGTTTTCAAACCAACATCATATCTAAAAGAAATATGTATACAATATTTCTGGAATATAGTGAAACTTAGAAACTAAAACATATAATAGAACTGCCTGGGTGATTACTGAACTACTAAGATACTACCTGAATGGTTACAGGAGTGCAAATATAGTGACTGGGTGATTTTAAAAGTACATGAGTACTGGCTGAGTGATTACATAAGTACAAGAGTAGTGCCTGCGTGATTGAAAGAGTGGAAAGATAGTGGCTGGCTGATTGAAGCACTGTATACCTAATGCGTTGGTGATTGCATGACTACAGGGGTTACGTCTGGGGATTTACATGACTACATAGGAAGTGACTAGGTGATTTTATAAGTGCATGGGTACTTCTTGGCTGATTACAGGACTACTGAGGTACTGCCTAAGTGAATAAAGGAGTGCAAAGGTAGTCCCTGGGTGATTTTATAACACCATGACTACTGGCTGAGTGAATACATGAGTACAAGGGTAGTGCCTCTGTGATTGAAGGACTGCAACAATAGTGCCTGGGTGATTATATAAGTGCATGAGTAGTGGCTACATGTTTGAAAGAGTGCATGGGTAATACCTTGCTGATTGCATGAGTGCATAGATAGTGCCTAGATGATTGCATCAGTTCAGCAGTAATGCCTGAGTGATTACAACACTGCATATATAGTGCCTGCATCATTGGAAGACTGCATGGCGAGTACTTTGGTGTTTTTATAACTGCATGAATGTTGGGCCTAGCCAAATATAAAGCAGCAGCACTATTACATGACTCAACTATAAGTCTCTCCATATTGTTACAAGCACACATACATATGAATCTACCTTTTCAAATCATCATACCTAAAAATAATATGTATACTACATTTCTGGAATATAGTGAAACCTAGAAACTGAGACATGTAATAGATCTGCGTGAGTGATTGCATAACTCCATGGGTAGTGCTTGGGTGATTGTATGACTGCAAGGGTAGTCACTGGGTAATTGCAGAATAAGATGGATAGTGACTGGCTAATTGCATAAGTGCACACATAGAGTTTGAGTACATGGATAAGTGTATAAATAGCACCTGAAGACATAGATGAGTCATGGAGTAGTGCCTTAGTGAATAGATGACTGCAACAGTAGGGCCTGGGTGATTCTATGACTGCAAAGGTAGTGTGTGGGTTATTACATGACTGCATAGGTACAGCCTGCATGACTACCTGACTGTACAGGTAGTACGTAACTAGTGCCTGGGTGATTGCATGGCTGCAGGGGTAATATCTGGGAGATTACTAGAATACATAAAAAACGTGATTTTATAAGTCCATGAGTACTGCCTGGGTGATTACAGAAGTACCAAGGTACTGCCTAAGTGATTACATGACTGCAAAGATAATGCCTGGGTGATTTTATAAGTACATGAGTACTAGCTGGGTGATTACATAAGTACAAGAGTAGTGTGTGCATGATTGAAAGACTGCAAGGATAGTGCCTGGGTGATATGAAGCACTGTATAAGTCCATGAGTACTGCCTGGGGTAGTGTGTGGGTAGTGTGTGGGTTATTATATGACTACATAGGTACAGCCTGCATGATTGCATAACTGTAGGGGTAGTACATAACTAGTGCCTGGGTGATTGCATGACTGCAGGGGTAATATCTGGGGGATTACTGAAATACATAAAAAGTGAGTGGGTGATTTTAAAAGTGCATGAGTACTGCCTGGGTGATTACAGAAGTACTAAGGTACTGCCTGAGTGATTACAGGAGTGCAAAGGTAGTGCCTGGGTGATTCTATAAGTGTATGAGCAAGTAGACACATATCTCAGTCACACCACACTCAGCTCAAAACTTCACAGAGTACACTTCAATTTTCAAACAGACACTGAAAATTATGCGGTATATATGAAATATAACTTTTTTCACATCATACAAATTGCTCTAATAAATAACATCTCTACAAACTTCTCAAACCTCACTTTCAGGCTACTGCTTAACCATTCTACAACTACTTATAATATTACACCTACCCAAATAGAAAGTAGGAACCCTTCACATATCTTTAGTAAAAGTCTCACCATATTACTAAAACCATACATGAATATGTCTGTACCATAACACTATCCAAACCTAAAAAAACACAGAACAAACTTCCAATTTCAAGCAAACATCAAAAATTATGCGGCATACTTCAACTGTGCCTCTCTAGAAACTTTAAAAAAGAAGCCTAATTAATAACACCTTATGTCACCATCTTTTAAACCACACTTTTGTGCTGCATCTTCACCATTCTACTACATTCTACTTCACCATACTACCACATAAAAAGCAACAACACCTTTTTGTTATACATCATGCACCTCCAAATGTATAAGACATATGAAAATACATATACAAGTAGAAACATACTTGAGACAGAAGTCCATGCACACCTTAAAATTTGACAGACTCCACCTCCAAATTTCAAGCAACAGCTAAAATTATGCGGTATACTACAAATATACATATCATACTAAAACAAACTACCATAATCACTAATCCATATTCCAATATACACATAATACTATACAGAATCTATTTCAAACAACATTTAAATACAATAAAACAAACTACAATAAATATCTCTACATTTAATAATATATTTCAAACATCGAAGTTCTTGATTAATTATTTAACTTGAAAAATAAAGCTTACACATAATACACCTCACAAATTTATAACTCGCCTTCCAAATTGATTTGTAGAATATAAAATATAAAACTCAGAAAAGATTTTCTTATGCACACAATAAATGTAATGCACTGCTCTCAGCAAGGCAAAACCAGTAATGGCAAAGTTTCCCTCTCTTTCTCCACACAAATACATGTAAGTAACAAATCACATTCCTTCCTACATTATTTCAAATTATAAAACACATTTCTATTGGTTAGACATATTAACCCTTACCAACTGACTTCTAAAAGTGCCCAAACTGGTTCTGGAATTTTCCACACTTCTGTCATTGGGCTATACGTGGGCTACATCTGGGTGATATTTGTGCTACATTTGGGCTCCTTTTTCACTGGTGGCCATCTTGGGAGACTTCAATTCAATAAACATTTTTTGATCTGATTTAGAAACATAGATCATAAAAGTGTACATAAAAACAGTAAATCCTCTTTCTTAATACAATACAATGAGAATTAATTAAAACCAGTATGTAAAAACGAGTGTTACAAAGCCCAGCTCAGAGCAACTTCAGGTTAACAGAATAGTAAAGTTCAATGTTTCGCAAGATCAATCTCAAGTACTTTGTGCAAAATACGCAATACGGGGTCCAAGTAAGATGCAGCGCTCCAATACCTGACCAGTCTGCACTATATAAAACTGCAAAAAATAAAAAGTGTTTTGCACACTACTGTCATTGGGCTATATGTGGGCTACATCTGGGTGATATTTGTGCTACATTTGGGCTCTTTTTTCTCCTGTGGCCATATTGGGAGACTTATTTGTTATGAAGTTTCCTAATTTCCTCATTTACTACAGTCTCGTCAGTAGGAAATGCTTTCAGTTTTTTACTTTGAATCCATCAAGAAGACATTCAGATGTGTCACATATTTGCCATAAATTCAGAATGTTAGCACTCTAGTTGCTCATTAGATCACTGTAGTAAAGCTACTGCTCACCAGGGAGTTAACTGGAAGTCTGCTGCTGGTATTGAAAGTGCATGTTTCAGTCTGCATGTCAGAATTTTTATATGAAATAGAAGAGGATTTGAGAAGTCACTCAAAATGTGCCCTAATTTTTCTTTCTGCAGCACTAACCATAATTTCTATGGCAAAATGAACCCCCTCATTTTGTTCCTTTTTAAATTAAATGTTTTAAGTGTTACCAGTTTATTCCAATCACGATGGCTTCAGGTGTGCCATAATTTTGTCATAAGTAAGGCTGTTAGCGCTCTAGTTGTTCTTTAGAACACTCTGGGAAGCTGCAGTAGAACACAAAGGAATCAACTGACAGGCTGCTCCTGTTGAAGTATAACAGGAAGATATTTGAGATCTCACTTAAAACATGTCCTAATTTTTCTTTCTACAGCACTAACCATAATTTCTATGACAAAATGAACCCCTCATTTTGTTCCTTTTTAAATTAAATGTTTTAAGTGTTATCAGTTTATTCCAATCAAGATGGCTTCAGGTGTGCCATACGTTTGTCATACGTAAGACTGTTAGCTCTCTAGTTGTTCTTTAGAACACAGGGAAGCTGCAGTAGAACACAAAGGAATCCACTGACAGTCTCTGCTCTTGTTGGATGTACATGTTTTACTGAGAATGTCAGACTTCATTCTCATATGACTGAGAAAGATCATGTGAATTTACAGAAAATATGCTCTCATTTTAGCTTCTGGAGCACCTTCCAAACCTCTATGGGACAAGCATGAGAAAATAGTTTTCTCTCAAACATGATTCATGATATCCCAGCAGAAGGTTTTTCACAGGGTAAAACCACCTTAGAACACACCACAATTCCTAAAATTAGTATGGTGCCATCAACAAATGAATTCTAATGTAACTAAAGTCTGTTATCACCCTTTATAGTTCTCCTTTTGGTGACCCTCAAAACCTTCTATTCACTACAATGCATTTCAATGGGGTGCTATCATGTATATTGGTCCCAAGATGGCTACCAGCAATGCCAGGCTGAAGTGCTGACAGCCAATCAGATCTCACGATGGGATGTGTGGTTAGGCTACGCCCAGATATCAATATTTTTGAATTTCTTATAAACTACTGAACGGATTTACACCATTTAAAAAAAAAAAAAGCACGCTTTCTACACCAAGACCTACCTTTTTGCCAAATTTGGTGTAATTCCGTTTAGCAGTTCGGGCTGTAACCTGTTTCAAAATTCCTATGGAAATTAACATGGGGAAAACGCGCTTTGGGACCCCCCTTTTTTCTCGGCCCAGCTTGACGAATCACCCCGAAACGTTCAACACTGGAGCTGACCGGTCCGCCCCATTAGTTTTGAAAATTCCGTGAAGATTCGCCAACTGGCGCCAAAGATATTGGCAAACGAAAAAACGCTTTTTGAATAGAAACGAGGTCCTAACTATAACTACTTACTGGCGACCGCCAGTAGGTAATATTATCTACTGGCGGTCGCCAGTAGATAGTTATAGTTAGGACCTATTATCCATAGGAAATCCGCGACATTCTATTTGAAATAACTCTTGCGCCGGTTGACGAATCTTCGCGATAGCTTCCAACTTGTTGGGGCGCTCCGCTCCTACCCTGAAAGTCTCGGGTTGATTCGTCAAGCGGGGGCCGAGAAAAAAGGGGGGGTCCCAAAACGCGTTTCCCCCCCATTCATTTTTCCATAGGAACCTTTAGTCGCAGATACAGCCCGAACTGCTGAACGGAATTACACCAAATTTGGCAAAGAGGTAGCCCTTGGTTCAGTGTCGTGCCTTTTGCTTAAATGGTGTAAATCCGTTCAGTAGTTCCTGAGAAAATCAAAAGTAAAGTCACATATATATCTATGGGCGAGTAGGGTCCGCGCATCCTGAGCGCACCCTGCGCGCACCGTCCCGATCACGAGCTGCATGCTAATTGGCTGTCAAGTGGCTGTCAACACTCCAAATCAGGAAGTGTTGGCAGCCATTTTGTCCCTCGGTAGAACCGAGGGACAGAAACAAGTGCAAAAAGGGGGCAGGGTAGAAACACCCTGACCCCCTAGGTCTGCTCAGGGGGTCCCACAAGGACCCCCTGGGCAGAAAAAAGCATTTTCTTTTTTTTTTTAAACGGCGGGATGCGCTTAGGGTGCGCGGATCCCGCCGATTTAAAAAAAAAAAAAAAAAAAGCACAAGAAACAAGTGCGCAAAACGCACAAAGGGGGCAGGGTAGAAACACCCTGACCCCCTAGGTCTGCTCAGGGGGTCCCACAAGGACCCCCTGGGCAGAAAAAAGCAACAAAACAAAAAAAAAGACCAGCATTGTGCCGAGGCCCCGCCCCCTCCCTGCAGCAGTCTGGCGCGTTTTAAGAAGGGGAAGTAATTCCCCTTGAATACTGGGGGTCCCTGGGGGCCAGCTAGCCCACCAGGAACCTCCGGTATGCGCCAGGGGCTGCGTTGCAGAGAGGTGTACAGAGGCCACGCCCCTTTTACACCTCTCTGCAACGCAGCTCTGTGGCGCTTTTTGGAGGTACATGGTGGGCTAGTTGGACTCCAGGGACCCTCAGTATTCAAGGGGACTTAATCCCCCAACTTAAAACGCGCCACGGGTCACGTTTGCACAGTGGTGAAGGGAGGGGGCGGGCTTCAGGTGACATGTGTACAAACAGGCCCCGTGGCGCATTTTAAGATGGGGAATAAAATCCCCTTCAATCCTGAGGGTCCCTGAGGCGAACTAGCCCACCAGGTACGTCCAGAAAGCGCCACAGAGCTGCGTTGCAGAGAGGTGCAAAAGGGGCGTGGCCTCTGAACACCTCTCTGCAACGCAGCTCCCTGGCGCATACTGGAGGTACAGGGTGGGCTAGTTGGACCCCAGGGACCCTCATGATTCAAGGGGACTTAATCCCCCAACTTAAAACGCGCCACGGGGCGCGTTTGCACAGATGTCACCTCAGGCCCCGCCCCTCCCTTCACCATTGTGCAAATATTCCTCTAAAATCAGCCGAACTACGAATTCCGATTTACTCACCTGTTATCAGGAGAGACCTCAGTCCTGCATCTTTCAGCCCAGTACTGATCCTGAAAAGTAATTTTAACCGTACTTACCAGTAACTTGAATTTCCTTCCATAGGATATCATTGACTGGTTTCACTTGGAAATTCTTCTAAGTGTGGAGTTTTGGAACTTTATAATATTCCTCTAAAATCAGCCGAAATACGAATTCCGATTTACTCACCTGTTATCAGGAGAGACCTCAGTGCTGCATCTTTCAGCCCAGTACTGATCCTGAAAAGTAATTTTAACCGTACTTACCAGTAACTTGAATTTCCTTCCATAGGATATCATTGTCTGCTTTTTGCTGAAAAAGTTTCTAAGTGTCGATTTTTGAAACATACAAATATTCCTCTAAAATCAGCCGAACTACGAATTCCGATTAACTCACCTGTTATCAGGAGAAACCTCAGTGCTGCATCTTTCAGCCCAGTACTGATCCTGAAAAGTAATTTTAACCGTACTTACCAGTAACTTATATTTCCTTCCGTAGGAATCCATTGTCTGGTTTTCAGCAGAAAAGTTTCAAAGTGTTGATTTTCACAAACTACAAATATTCCTTAAAAATCGCCTGTATGACTTAAACGCATTCTTTCAACTGTTTACAGGAGATGCACCAGTGCTGGATCCAGGATCCACCACTGAGTAAGAAAAAGTAACGATAACACTACTTACCTGCTAAGTGAATTTCCTCCCATAGGATAACATTGGTGATTCTATGTGAAAAAGTTTCTAAGTGTCAACTTTTAAAATACAATAATATTCCTTAAAAATCACTACTGTAACCAAAATGCTTTTACTCAACTGTTTACAGGAGATGTCCCAGGACTGAATCTAGGATCCAGTCCTGTGGTTAGAAAAGTAATCCATAAAGTAACTAATTGCATTTAGCTAGAAATTCACATTGAGCTCAATGTTGCATTGTGTTTGAAATTGTGTTGCCCATTGCAACAACTGTAACTACTGTACTTAAAAGTCTATTGCCTATTTGCAAAGTATTTAAACTAAAGTAATTCATTCTGATAAAGTATATTTTGTAATGTAATGTATAATGTAATTACAATGTAATTTAAAAAATAAAATATCTAAAAATAAATAGTTTAAAAAATGTAGTAAATCAGTATCAAAAAAATAAATATAACAATTAATACATTTAAAAATTGTCATTTACAAAACCTTTGAAATTCACTGAAAAAACCATAGGTTTCAGACATGTTATAGTTAGGAATTAGCATTTAAAAAACCTTTGAAATTCACTGAAAAAACCATAGGTTTTAGGGAAAGTTATAGTTAGTTGGACATTGCACTCGTACAAAACCCGTGAAATTCCCCTGTTATAGTTAGTTCAGCTAACTATAACTCGCGCCCCGCAATGCACTGCTGATGACGTCACATATTACATCACTCATGACATGGTCAGTGACATCACTGATGACATCACTGATGACATCTCAAATGACATCACTGATGACATCATCCATGTGAGAATTTAATGCATCTTCTCACACCCTAATATAACTTTTGATACACCCACTCTAAATTACAGACTGCCATTCTCAAAACCATACACACTCCAATACCAATAAGTACATACCCACTCACTGATTCTTAGGTCTACGAACACACATCTACTCACTCACCCGTACAGTCACTCATACTTACAGTCACTCAGTACAGGACTATCATATGCACTCATACACCTATATAAACACTCACACAACGCAACTCATCCATAGAGGTACTCACACACCTAGTCAGTCATGCAAATAATTAATCACACTCCAATTTACTCACCTATACGGTTATACACACTAGCTCACTTATTCATAAAAATACTAGCACATTCTTACGCTCCTATGCAATCACTGATGCAAGCACACACTCATCCATATAGCCACTCTCACAATCACACACTCTCACTTATAGCCATTTATATACTCCAACACACATATATACTGCCTTTCACATATGTAGTTACTCACACGTACCACTGAGATATACATTCAATCACTAACACACCCATACACACACTCACCCACCCATACAGTCCATCACAGACGCACTGTTGAAACCATGCACCCAGTGAATCACCCACTCACACATCTATGCACAGTCACACACACCCCACCCACACAAACACTGAGGCACCCATATAGATACTCAGAGAACCAATCCATAACCCATATAGACACTCATTTAGCTAGTCAGAAACCCATGCAGCTGCTTACACAACAACAGACAGACGGATACAGACATTCACACAGTTTAGTCACTCACCCATGCATCCAGTAAGATACATTTAATCACTCACTTATAGACTCAGTCACGCACCTACTAAATCATCCATTCAGACGCTTATACACCCACTCATTCTTTCCCTATATATATTAAACATATTTAAACTTTACAGAAACACACAGTCACTGGATGATGTCAGTGATGTCATCAGTGATGTCACTGACCATGTCATGAGTGATGTAATATGTGACGTCATCAGCAGTGCATTGCGGGGGCGCGAGTTATAGTTAGCTGAACTAACTATAACGGGGGAATTTCACGGGTTTTGTACGAGTGCAATGTCCAACTAACTATAACTTTCCCTAAAACCTATGGTTTTTTCAGTGAATATATATATATATAATTTTTTTTGTTTAATCTGTTAATTGAAGTTTCATATATGTGAAATATGATAGGCATATATAATATTAGTACCAGTTGGCAAGACAAATTACAAAATTATACATTGCATTATATCGTTGCACAGATGGACAATAGCTTATCTGAACCATATCCATACAACATGCCAGTACATTTTAAAATTCAATGATTATATAACAACATTCGAGGCCTGCTACTGAGTCAATATCCAGGCACAAAGCAAGTGCCTATTTCACGCCCGAGGTTTTCTATCTGCATATTTCTAGTGTCTCCTCCCGGCTATGCCGTGGAGTCATGGCTATTGAGCAAGCTACCAGATCCATAATAATAAAACTACAAACATCCAATCATGGGGGACAACAGGAAGGAACAAGGAGGGCTGGGGAGAGGGGAGGACAAGCCGTATCTATAACCGTAGGGCCATTCACATGACCCCAATTATATAAATCTCAGTGTCATATTTCAGCATACTGAGCTGTTGGATGTTATGCATCATATGCAATTCAGATCACATTATTAAGTGTGCACCCTACGTCCCGTGTGTGGACTGGATTAGTTGGTGTCAGGAATAGTCGGAGGGTCATCCTGGGCCAATGCTACTTGAAGCGCTGTCAGCATCACTCCCCAGGCTGCTGAAATGAGATACGTACGAAGCCCCAGCGTGTCTTCTTTTAACAATGAGGCCACCTCAGCTTTGGCCCAAATTAGCATCGAATGAACCCAGGCAGTAACTGAAGGGGGGTCAGTTGCTTTCCAACAGCTTGTGACTAGCCGTTTGGCCACCACAAGCCCCAGGTCTAAAAATCGGGAGGAGTCCTTGTGTTTCTTATTTCTGGGAAATATTCCTGTTATGCAAGCCGCCCATGTATTCGGCAGTGTTCTATCTGTACTTGTGTTCAGTAATTGAATCACCCCAAACCAGTAGCTTTGCAGTCTCGGGCAAGACCATAACATGTAAAAGGTTAGCATCCATCAGTTTGCAACGCGGGCAACAAGCATCAGCCCTATTAAAGAACCTGTTGATTTTATCTAGGGATAGATGGGCCCTATGGACTATATAGAATTGAATCAACCTAAATCCTGCATTTCTAGGAATCTGCCTAGGGCTTTCCAGCAACATACCCCATTCCCTGGGTGTGTATGGTCGTGCCAGGTCGGCCTTCCATTTGTTATGCAAGGGTGTTAAATCAGTGAAAGTGGACTCTTGGATGAATTACGCAAACCATTTTATGAGGTGTCACTCCATACCCAGTACGTAAATATACTGCATCAGAAGGTGCGTCGGGGGGCCCCTGTGAGATATCACCCCAGTGGCGTCTCAATGTAGCTATCCAGGAGGCATGGTTTAGGAACTGCCCTGGTGGTACACCCTCCTCTTCCGTTAAAGATAGGAACGGCCTCAACGCACCCTCCACATACAAGTCACCCAGTGTGTGTATATCAGCGTCACGCCAGTCTGTAAATTCTGTTGTACTGACTCTACCCCTTCCTTTCGGCATTCCTAGAATCTGTATCGTGGGCGCATATGGTATGGCATGCCTGGTAAGACATAAAGCTCTACGGAAGCATTTCTGGGTTATCTGTACCAGAAGAGGAAGAGACGCACTTAATCTAGTGCACGGATGAAAAATAAAAAGGAGCCTATCTAGCGTGTATTGGGGTCCGCCTTCTGCCGTATCATCAAGGTGAAGCTCCCCCAGCCACCGCGCCACCTATTGTACTTGGAACGCCAGATAATGTTCCAAATTGGGAAGGCTAATCCACCCTTTGTCTGGGGTAAGTACAGTTTAGTGAGCGCCACCCTACAGCGAGTGTTGCTCCATATGCGGTCCCTCATCATCCCTTCCAATGGATGAAAAAATGATGCTGGTAGATATAGTGGAAGGTTCGCAAAATAATATAACAGTCTGGGCAGCACCACCATTTTAATGAGCGCCACCTTTCCTGCAACAGAGAGGTTAAGCGTTTTCCAAAAGTCTACCTGGGGTCTCAATGCTGCAATTGCTCTGGATAGGTTGCCTTCTAAAAGATCTCAGTCCTTGTGGTGAATACGAACACCTAAATATTGAAACACAGCCGGTTGCCAGGCTAACAATGCACCGTCCACCATCAATTGAGGGGCATCTGTGCCAGGAGTGAAGGGAAATAAACATGATGTCCCCCAATTCACTCTCAGTCCTGACACATTAGCAAATAATTTTAGTGTGTTGGGTATGATTGAGGGTATCGCCCATAAGTCCCTGAGAAAAAGCAGGATATCATCAGCATATAGCGAAACGGCGTGTGTCTCTTACCCTAACTGGATACCCCATTGATCTGCCAGTTGGCACAGAGCTATAGACAGAGGCTCTATGGCCAGGGGAAATATTAGTGGGGAAAGGGGGCACCCTTGCCTAGTTCCCCTCTCAATCGATATGGGCTTGGAGAATAAAGTTCCTAAACGGACTCGTATGGTGGGGGTTTCGTATAACAATCTGACTAAACTTAAGAAGTAGGGCCCACACCCAAAGCGTTGCAGCACTGCAAACATATATGGCCATTCCACCGTATCAAAGGCCTTTTCCAGGTTCCAAAACCTAACAGCCCGCTGCTGGCCAGGTCGCTACAGTGCTGCGCATCACCCGGAAGAGCCTACCAATTTTCAGAGAGGTGTTGCGGGCTGGGACACAGCCATTCTGATCCTGATGAACCAGTTGTGGAGTGACCAGGGCCAATCAACCCGCCAGGACTCCCGCCAGTATCTTGTAATCTCCATTTAGCAGCGCCAGGGGTCGGTAGGCGCTTGTGCTCGTGGGATCCCTATCTGGTTTAGGAAGAGTAATCAAAGTGGCCTCTGTCAGTGAGGCTGGAAGGGCAGCCCCCTCAAATGCTTCTGTGTAAACTCCTGAAAGTTTTGGACCTAACAGATCAGTATAAGTCTTATAAAACTCACAGGGGAGACCATCTGGCCCTGGGACCTTGCCAGTGGGCAGCGCACGCATCGTGCCTTTTACTTCCTTCAATGTATGAGGTGCATCTAGTTCCCTGCGCTGCTCTGGTGCGAGTGTAGGGAAGGTGAGACCATCTAGAAAGGAGTGAATGTTCGTGTCAGAGACACTCAAAGCAGATCTATATGTGTGTAAAGTGCGAGGTCAGTTCCCTGTGGATCTCATGCTGCGTATATTTAAGTCCGCCATCCTGCGACCGGAGTGCAGTGATGAGGCTTGTGACTTGGTCCTCCTTGATCAACCAGGCTAATAAAGCCCCAGATCAATCAGTTTTAGCGTGTGCTGTCTCTGAATGCGCCGCGTAATTCAAACACCTTTGGCGTTCAGAAGTTCTGTGTGTTTTTTACGCGCTTCTAGTAGTGGTGCCGAATCCGGGGCGGCTTCTATTGCTCTAGATTCTAAAGTTAGTAAGTCCCTTTCCACTGCGAGCAACTCCGATTCCACTTGTCTCTTCATACTGCAGCCCAGCCCCAGACATTGCCCACATATTGTAACCGCATAGCAGCCCACTCCACCATGCTAGAGGAGGCTGTCCCCGTATTATGTGTAAAGTATTCGCTGAGGGCTTCCCCTATCGTGTCTTTAAACAGCTGGTCCTCCAGTGCCGACGGCTGTAGCCGCCACGTAGGGTTGTTAGGAGTCCCATTTTCCCATGCCAGTGTAACATAGTGTGGGTTATGGTCAGAATGTGTACGACTCTGATAATCCGACTCCGTTACATATGGGAGTAGGGAAGGAGAGCTGAGAAATGTCTAACCGGACGTGTAAATCATGGGGCACTGAGTAGAAGGAATATACCCGCACATCGGGGTTCCGATGTCTCCAGACATCAACCAGATCCCACCCATGGGCCCAACCGCTTAATACCGCAGAGTTGGCTGTGGCCGCTATGCTTTTAAGGGGGGCAAATGATCTATCTAATCCAGTATCCATGATGCTATTGAAATCCCCTCCAATCAGCCACGGTATGTCGCACCATTTAGCTAGTATTTAGGAGAGTAATCTAAGAAAATGACCTGGGTCTGTATTGGGGGGCATATACATTACCGAGCAATATATAACGTCCGTCTAGTCTGCCCTTCAAAAACACATATCTACCGTCTCTATCGAGCAGTACCTCCCCTACTGTGAAGGGTTTGCCTGGACGAACCCATAGTAAGGCCCCTCGTGCAAATAGTGAGTAATCAGTAGCATACACCTTACCCCTCCATTTCCTCTGTAGCCTGGCCGCATCAACAATGTCTAAATGCGTCTCTTGCAAAAGGGCAATGCGCACATTATGTCTTTTAAGATATGAATAGACCGCATATCTGCGAGAAGGTGTACGGAGACTCCTCACCTTCCATGGAAGTATTGTGTAATCAGTAATGACACTGCATCATATGAAAATAAAATGTAACCCACCCTTCGCATGCAGTCAATTGTATGGATCGGCAAAGAGCTGTGGCTTGCCCCACTCCCCCAAAGGAAACCTTTGTGACTAAACGGAAAATAAAGTACGCCAACATGGCGATAGAGGAACCTTACCAGAGCGGCCCCCGTAAACAAGAGGTGCTGCCCAAACCTTGAAGGGATGAAAAACTATCCGTGAAGCCAACTGATAACCTGTATAAGGTAAGAACGTAGGGGTGTGGAAGGCCAAGCAGGGCACGCCAATACATGATCCCCATACATCACACATCTGTACGTAGGGAGTTACAGACAACTGAGGTAACCTGTAATAGCCATTTGTTAGTCTATATGCAATGTCAGTTGCGTAAACCCCCATGCCCAATCAAGAATACAAAACTATCAATACCATGTGACACTGGATTGCAGTTCTGCCAATAGTTCGTGGTGCAAGCACCTGGGCCCCAGTCATTATACGATACCATCAGAAGTCTGTGGCGTGACATCAGGCATATGCAACGATACCACATCCGATAGACCAGCTGCCGACGAGCCCTCGTCCTCCGAAGAGTGAGGTTGAGTTCCCTCCTTACTGATCATCTCTGCAGTCTCCGCCAATCGCTCCTCTTCACGAACCGCTGCCTGCTTTTCCTGCCTGATTTGATCCTGACCAGGAGCTGCTGAGAAGCAGAGGTTCTGCCTCTTGGATCTTCGTCGACGAGTCCTCATTTCGCTCAACTCGTTCCTCCAGGTGTCCATCGTGCCAGTTGGTCTGGGGCCTGAAAACTGGCCCGTGGTTTCTAGCCAGTCCCAGGTGTCTTGGGGGGTGTCGAAGAATCATGTTTTTTCATCATAGACCACTCTGAGCTTCGCTGGATAAAGTAATGAATATGCAACATTCAGTTGGCGAAGCTTCTGTTTAACTTGTAGGAAAGACTCCTGTTGGCGCTGGACTCTGAGCTTGTAATCCAGGAAGAAGAGGACCTTAGCATTGTCAAACTTAGCTTCCGCTAGTTTCCTGGTTTCACGCAGGATCATATCTCTATCCTTAAAGTGCAGCAATTTAAAGATAAGTGGACACGCCCCAGAACCTGGCGCCGGCTTTCTGCCAGGAATGTGGTGTGCCCTCTCTATGGTAAAAAAGGGGGAAAAGGAGGAGGGAAGAGTATCCTTGAGCCACCATTCCAAGAAGGCCACTGCGTCCTGACACTCTGCCAGACCAATCAGGCTTATATCATTTCTTCTAGAGCTACCCTCCGCATCTTCCACTTTATCTTCTAGGTATTGAATTCGGGCTTCATACGCATCCTTCTGCTTCTCCAGGAAATCAGCTGCTGGCTTTAGCTCTGTGACATCCTGCTCCACTGCAGGGACTTGGTCCCCTAATTTCCGATGATCTGCATGCAGTAACGTAAGGTCCAGCGCAACCTTGTCTATTTTGGATTCCATAGACTCCCTGGTTCGTTCTATGGCATGCAAGATGGCATCCAAACGGTCGTTCGGGAGGTCCTGTTGTGTAAATGGTTGCGTCAAGTCCATATCCGCCGAGCCAGTGACTTGCGAGGAGGTTAGTGCGGCCCATAGGTCCAACCGATTTCTCTAGTATATACCAGAGGTGCGATATTCCAGCAAAGCAAAGCAGGAAAGTTGGAGAGTCCTCCCTGTTCACAGTGCAGTACTTAATGATAGAGGCAACAGTAGGAGCCCTCACAGCCTCTCCACTCACGAGACCAGTCTCTGTAGTTTGGTCGTACCTTTCAAATGCAGTACCCTCCGCAGTCCGTCTTCAGCACCTGCACCCTTAACCAGCTGCAGCAGCGCAGCTCTTCCGCCGGGTTCCGCAGGTGGTCTCTGTCCCCACTCCTGGTTCTCCAATGGCCTCCTAAGGCTGCTGTTACAGGCAAGTCCCGGACCTGGACCCCGCCAGTGTCACACCCAGAGAGCAGCCTGCCGTGCCATCCTTTAAATGTCTTTTCCAGGCGGTCCCTGTTGCAGTCTCTCTTTTCAGGGTCGGGCACCCACTATGGCAGTGACCTCCAAGGGAGGATCCACATACAACCGCCGTTGTCCCTCCTTTTTCATTAATTAGTGGTTCATACAGGAAAGGGCGTAGCCACCATGTCATCCATACAGTTGGGCCTCAGCCTGGCCCGAGCTGGCTGCACCGCCCGCCGCTTCCCCTAGCAGGCAGCGTTGTGGCCGATATCTTGCTCGCACTGTCCTCCCAGTATTGTAAGCTGGCCCCACACCGCTCCTACAGCTGCAGGCAGGCCGCACCGCCACCTGTCTCCGCTCTCACCAGATAGCGCTATCGGCAGCCGCACTCTTCTCCCCTCAATCAGAGGCTCGATATAGGGCCCATCGGCAACCGCTATGAGCACTACCCAATGTACGCTGCTCCAACAGCCCGAGCAGGCCCAGAGCGGGTCCACTCCCAAAGTCGCAATCTGATCGAGGCAGCAGCGCCCCCGTCCCCACTCGGGCTGCGCTGTCACTACCCCTCTCCGCTGGGGCAAACGGCCCATATCCACACCATTTGACCTGTGCTGCAGGTCAGGTCCCGGCACCAGGCACTCTCCAGGCCTCACAACGCAGCGCCACTCACCCCGTCCAGCAGCGGGTGGTCCGCTCATGGCGCCGTCCGTTGGTTCATCACTCCGATTAGTGTGACATATGTTTTCCTCTGCTACCGGTTCCCGCATATACCGTGGCCGCAGTCACCTCACGGGTGAGTCAGCCGGCTCCGCCTGGGCCATGCGCTTTCAGCCGGGAACCAATGTCTGGCTCCAGACGTTCAGGATATTGCCGTCCTCCCGGTATCTTCCCACGGACCGGTGCCTGGGAGCTCGCACATCGATTCTCCACGGCTCTGCACTGTGGATGTTACGTTTGTGCCGGATAAATTTGATGGATAAAGGGGATCAGTGGCGGAGCGAGTTCAGATCGCGTCTGCCATGTCGCTCCTGCAGAATATATATATATATTTCTTCACCCGAGGTATCGGATTTTTCTCCAGCCCGCCTCAGCGAGTAGGGAATACAAGGGCTGCTGCTAAATGCAGCTTGTGATTACACGAGGGGTTTTATTCACTGCAATTTAAACCCACAGCCCGGTGGACACTAACTTCGAGGCTTGAGCGTAAGGGGACCCGAGGAAGCACTTGTTTATACACGGCAACCAGGACACTT
Source organism: Calotriton arnoldi (assembly GCA_963921515.1). Lineage (NCBI taxonomy): Eukaryota > Metazoa > Chordata > Amphibia > Caudata > Salamandridae > Calotriton > Calotriton arnoldi. Next base: position 97,606 of record CAWUFW010008912.1, on the reverse strand, counting down.
ACATCCAGTCACCCGTGTTTCCCCTGCACAGCACCAGTTGAGAAAGGAGGTTTGTCATCGAATACAGCTCCGCGCAACCTCCACCCAGGCAAGATGAACTCTGGGAGATGTAGTGTGCACAGCAATACATCGTGAGGGGCGAGCACATGACCAGGAGCACTGAGTGCTCCCACCAATCGGAGGGATGCAGGACTATTTTAAACACGGGTGGGGCAGCATCCTGGCATAACAGCGGCACCTGAGGAAGGCTAAACCAGCCGAAATGCATTGTGCCTGACAGCTGTTTTAATAAAGGGCTTCCGATGAGAATTTCCCCGTGTGGCCTCTTTCCTTTCGGCAATGGAGGGGTTTGGTTGCATATATATATATATATATATATATATATATATATATATATATATCAATCATGCTGTGATGTGACACATTATGGCAATGTTATCATATCAGATTTCTGATACCAGTCTCTGATTATGACAGGCTTCATATTATATCATGGTTCAGAATCTTTTGCCACATTTTAGCAAATCAGGGATGTAAGCAGCTGAGAAGCAGTAGTTCCAGGGTTGGAATTCCTTGTGAGTCTGTGCACACCTACAAACTTATATGTTTTAGGGGGATTCACCAACTATCTCTTCCCCAGTCCCAAAAGGAGCAGGAGTAAAACCTTTTCCACATAATTTGCAATTGCTCAGATTTGCACATGAGCTAATATAAATGTAGAAATTTGCTCATACGACAACGGAATTCACAAATGAATGCTAGGCGTACAGTTTACCTCTGTAAACTTTTATGTATTCCTGAAAGTCCTAGATCTCCCAGTGTTTTTTTTTTTAAATATCTTTATTGCATTTCTTTTTTTCTTTGGTTATACAAACTTGTAAAGGTTATTCAGAATTGCATTGTCATATATGGACATACAGTGCTAAATGGTACATATGGTTGGGGTTCGCAATACAGTTACAAATGCAAGGCACATTAATGTCTTTCTGCATACATCATTGTAAAGAGAACAATTGCGCACCATGTCCTTTGCATCCCATGTCACTTCTGTAGTCACAGGTAGTGTCGCCTATGTGACACACAGTCGTTAAAAGCATGGCTGTATCCAGTTAAGGTAGTCAATGCTCAGTTGTATATTACATTGGGGCGGCTCGTAAAGAGTCACCTCCTCCTGCAACCAAGGGGTCTATGGATTGTGCTAGTAAGATGTGTATTCTAGTCTATCAAACTATTAACTCAACTAAAACTGCCATCAAGAGCTTATCACAGCTGGGTCGGGGTATGTGCGACTTATACATGTTGCGATCCAATAGCTCGTTGGGGTGGCATGCCGGCTCGTGCGAGCAGTCAGGGACCTAGATCACCAGGCGTGCGATTAATGCCATGGGTGTTGCTCGTGTCGGTGAATGCAGGCTGTGCCCTAGTAGTATTGTAAGTCACAGCTGACGCATGAGATATAATACATCTATGTGTCTATGGCTGCATTACTCTCAGCTTCCTGTGAGGAGGCAGTGCTGTCTACTCTGCCCCCTTGTGTGAATGCCATGAGGATGGTGTCCCAGGACTGCGCTATCGGGTACTTGCGTAGCCCCGCAGTCTCCTCCCGATGCAGTGTTGTGCTTTCTGCTTGTGCCCATACCGTGAGGGATTTTACCCAACTGTCTATTACTGGGGGGGCGCCATGCTAGATCTCCCAGTGGTTTATAGTTAGGATTTGCTCCCATAGGAAATGTGGTTTTGTCTTGCTAATAACTTTGGCACAGATTGACACATCTTCATGAAACTTTCCAAAAAAGTGCTTTTTTTGCCTAGTTTGTGCATGGAAAGTTTTTTAGTGTGGCCAAGAACAAAAGGGGGTTCCAAAAAGCAAAATCCTCATGCATTTTCCATAGACTTCTTTAAGAAGGACTTCTGTAAAAACTGCTGAACAGGAGTACACCAAATCTGGCTGGCGTTAGATCTTGGTCCGCAGATTGTGCTTTTTGCGATTTGGTGTATGTAGGAAGTTGGCTCTGTATATACTATACCAAAGTAAGGTATAGTGTACAGAGTCCAGTGGATCCCCAGAGATAAAGTAGATAATACCTTACTCTCAATCGCAGCAGAACACATGGACACGCCTAGATTAAAGGCCAAAATCGAGCATTCACTCCCTGGATTCTGGGGATAGATCACCTTCCCCGAACACTGTTGGACCACTTGCCAGTGGTCCTGCATGTGCGGCTATTGAGCGTGAGGGGGTTCGAGCGGCAGTGACGGTTCCCTAACATGGCGTTATATAATGCTGTCTTCCAGGTGGAATTGCGCATGGCAATAACTAAATATTTTAACCTTAATGAAGCATCAGTCGACTCACAGGCTACCCTGTGGGAGGCCTTTAAAGCATACACCAGAGGGGTTTGCATTTCCAAGCAGTCTGGAATATTGAAGGATTTGCGACGCAAAATATCCCGCTTAGAGAGTGAATTGTCGGCCTTAGACAGCGTGCAGCCAACGGGGAATCGCCAGACTATTTAAGTAAATGAGCAGCCTTGCTGGCAGAGTACCGTGAGGCAGCGGAGAGAGAGGCTAATTTTTTGAGAAAATATGCCACGGCTAGGATATATGGGGAGGGGGAGAGGCCGCGGCGCACACTAGCTCGACTGTTGCGGCCACCACGAGGGCTCTCATTCATATCAGGGCTGCAGGGTATAGACGGCACATATGTGGCGGACCCACTTGGTATACAACAAAACCTGCTGGCGTATTACACTGAATTATACACCGCTAAGTCGACGGATGAGCTGGGAGCCACCTCTGCCTACCTGGACAAGGTGGCGCTGGTTTGGCTCTCAAATGCACAGCAGCAGTTCCTGAGCGAACCTTTTACCAAGGAAGAAATTATACAAGCTATCACTGCAATGGATGGCTCAAAAGCACCCGAACTGGATGGTTTTTCAGAGACATTGTATAAGGCGTACAAACAATTGCTTGCACCCCACTTGGAGGTGTACGCAGAGGCGCTAAAACAGGAGTGCTCCCCCCCCAAACTTCGGGTAGCGGTTATAATTTTGCTTCTAAAGCCTCCGAAGGACCCCTTGCAGTGTGGATCATACCGGCCCCTTTCATTATTAAAATTTGATTACAAAATATTGGCCTAGATGTTAGCCACCCGCCTGGCGTTATTAATGGAACAGATAATCTCTCCAGCGCAGGCTGGATTTATAGCGCACAGATCCACCGCGTTTAACCAGCGAACGTTCTTTGCAGCCCTTAACAGAGTAGACCCAGCTGCCCCGGCATTGCTGCTTTATTTGATGCTGAAAAGGCTTTCGATTCTGTGGAATGGCCTTTTCTTCATGCCACTGTGGAGGCTGGGGGTTCCAGTGGGATTCGCGGCTCTTATGCGTCTACAATATATACTACCAACGGCGCTCATCAGGGTAAACGGCACATTGACCGGATCGTTCCCCATTACCCGAGGAACTCGACAGGGATGCCTGCTGTTGCCACTACTATCTTAAAGAGACTATTAGTTATCGATTACTTACCTTAGAATTACCCCCAGGCGTCAGACTGGATCCGGAGAATTTTTTTCTCAGCAGTACTCCTGCGCATCGGTAGGCGGCGACGGTCAACTCCGCGTTCGTCTTCGTTGTGATTGCCGGGATGATGTCGCGGTATCTACTTAGACGTTGCCCCTGCGCGCTTACGTCAGTTCTTTCTTTTTCCGCGCCAGCCAGGGCAGATCCGGAGAGAGCAGTACCCTTACTCATTTTTTGACTAATCTTTTTCGACCTTTGTCAACCTCTTTTTTGAGTCTTACGACTCCTGGTGCATGAGGGATATCAACTCGTTGGCCTGGTTTCAAGCCTTGTGACTCCTGTCACAAGCTGATGTTGGTCAACGATCCGCACCTCGTGTGCCTTTGGTGCGTGGAGCGCGACCACGACCTGAAGTCGTGCTCCGACTGCTGGGCCCTGAATCCTAAGTCTTTGCAGGAGCAGTCCCAAAAGCTTCTGGAGGCCCGGCAGTCAGCTCCGCGCCGTTCGAGGTCCCGGTTGAGGGGAAGGTCGCAGGACCAGTCGCGGAGCCACCACCACCATTCGTCATCGGGTAAGTCGAAGCATAAGAAGAGGGCGAAGAAGCATCGTCGCTCTTCGCCTTCTCCCCGTCCGACGGCCGATGCGATGCGGGACTCGGAGGGTCGTCGTTCTCCAGCTCCACCCTCGGAGCCTGCTGGGACGGCTCCGCGCTTCCCTCCCTTTCTGGGAGCCGGAGCGTCCCCTGCCCAGCTTCGTGCATTTTACGAAGTCTCCACTCGATCTTTGGGCAGCCCGACTCCGCCAGCGCGCCTTTGGGCCCCGCGGACTCTGTTTGGGGCTCTAGGCCTTCGATGCCGGCGACTCCGGTCATGGATCGGCATCGGTCGACCTCACCGTACCTTCCCTGGCACCGATTCTTCTGATGACGCCTCCGACCCCAGTTGCGTCCCTAGCTGGCATCAACCCCAGCCTCCCTCTCGATTTGGGCACGGAGCCAGACCGGTGCCGGAGGGTACTTATGTACCACTGTTCTTCCCTGGCGTTCCCTATCACCCTGAGTGGCAGCCAGAGGAGGGTGAGGAGGACTGGGAGGGGTCTGTTGACCCTCTGGCAGACCAGCTTGATGAGCCGGACTGGAGAGAGGAGATGGGTGATGCCAGTGGTCTGGATACTTCCCCAGACCTTGGTATGCTTTCTCCCCCTACCGTGGCTACGGAGGAGGGAGCTTCCTACGCTGTGGTGTTGCGTAGGGTGGCTGAGGCCTTTGGCCTTGAGCTTCCTACGGTGGCAGTCAGGACTAACCTACTGACTGAGGTGCTTCAGCCGGCAGCAGCCTCTTCGGAGCCCCTGCTGCCTTTCAGTGAGGCCCTCACTAACGTCCTTCTGGGCTTATGGTCCAAGCCCAGCACAGGGGCTCCTGTGGATAGGATGATTGCCCGACGCCACCGCCTGGCCCCAGGCGACCCACTTTTACTCTCAACACCCTACCCCCGAGAGCTTGGTGGTCCAAGCCTCATCCTTGAAAGGAAGTGCCTTCCCTACAGCTCCTCAAGATAGGGAATCCAAGAAGCTGGACCATCTTGGGAAGAAGATGTTTTCTTCTGCCAACTTAGGACTGCGGTCGGCGAACACTGCATGTCTCTTGTGCGGTTACACACATTCGGTGTTGGACACGGTAGCGCAAGTGCTGCCACAGTGCCCGGAGGAGGCCTGGGCCATGCTTGCCCGCGCTGTTGCTGAGGGTCGAGACGCAGCAAAGTTCACCATCCGGTGTGGACTGGATACCGCCGACTCACTGGGTAGGATGATTTCCACGTCGGTAGCCCTCGGGCGCTACGGGCTAAGAACCTCTGGCTTCTTTGGGGATGTCCAATCTACCCTTTTGGACATGCCCTTTGATGGCCGTCGCCTGTTTGGTGACATGGCAGACAACGCGCTCGAGTGCTTTAAGGACTCTAGCACTACGGGCAGGTCCTTGGGCCTTGCAGCAACTTCTCGCCCCATGCAGTCTGCCTTTTCGCCTCTTTCGTGGCCACGGAAGGGGTGCCCCACCACATTCCACCCAGAGCCACAGGGCTGCACAAGCCACCCAGCCTCTGCACGGGCCGGGATGTGGGACCCAGCGTTGTGGGTCCGGGGACCAGAGGGCGGGCCAGTCCACCAATGCCCCCCCTGCAGCCGCCTCCAAACCTTCCTAGTCCGACTTTTCAGGGCCACCAGATGCCAGTGGGCGGCAGGATCCACCATCACCTCCCCCCCTATTGGCACAACATCACGTCGGACAGGTGGGTTTTGCAGATAGTCCGAGGGGGCTAGTCCTTCCCCTTCGAGACTACCCCTTCGAGACTACCCCTTCCTTCATGCCACCAACACGCCATTGCATGTCGGAGGAGCAGTTCTGGACACAGTGCAGTTTCGGGCCGATCCTCCCGAGCAGCGAGTCCGGGATATTCGGGCTATGATACCGATGTTTCAGCCTCTATCCCGGATTTCGGTGAGAAGGACCCTGAGGCTGCTGGGACTCATGGCCTCCTGCATCCTGCTGGTGGATCATGCCAGGTGGCAAATGCGGGCTCTGCAGTGGGACCTGAAGTTCCAGTGGGTGCAGCATCAGGGGAATCTTTCCGATTGTGTCCAGATCTCGGAGGGCACTGCACACCAATTGCAGTGGTGGCTAACGGACCAGCATTGGGTCAACGGCAGATCCTCAGCCAGAATTCACAGTGGTGACAGATGCGTCACTCCTGGGGTGGGGCAGCCACATGGGAGAGGCGGAAATCAGAGGCCTCTGGCGGAGTCCGGGCTCCACATCAGCCTTCTGGAGCTCCGGGCGATTCGTCTTGCACTGAAGGCATTCCTTCCTTCTGTCAGAGGAAGAGTAGTGCAAGTGTTCACGGACAACACCACCGCCATGTGGTACTGCAACAATCAGGGCGGGGTGGGGTCATGGACCCTATGTCAAGAGCCTCTTCGTCTTTGGACATGGCTGGAACATCGGGGCATGTCCTTGGTGGTTCAACATCTGGCAGTTTCCCTGAACGCCAGGCCTGACGAACTCAGCCGCCGGTGCATAATGGATCACGAATGGCGTTTTCACTCAGAGGTGGTGCAAGGTCTCTTTCAGCAGTGGGGAGAGCCTTGGTTAGATCTGTTCGCCACTGAAGAGAACGCGCAATGTCAGCAGTTCTGCGTGTTGGAATTTCCAAGGCGGCACTCGCTCGGCGACGCTTTTCATCGTGAGTGGAATTGCGCTTTTCTATATGCCTTTCCGCCTATACCACTTCTGCCCAGAGTGCTGAATAAGATCAAGCGCGACCGGGCCAAAGTCATTCTTGCAGCTCACGACAGGGCACCAAGAGTCTGGTATCCCGAGCTCTTGAACATGGCCATTGATCCTCTGATCAGACTGCCTCTTCGGGAGGATCTTCTGTCGCAGCAGCAGGGGACGGTCCTCCACCCGAACCTGTCCAGCCTCCACCTCCTTGCGTGGAGATTGAGCGGCGACAGTTGACAGCCTTCGACCTTCCTCCCGAGGTCTGTATGTTCTCTTGGCAGCCAGGCGTCCCTCTACTAAAATGGAATACGCCTGTAGATGGAACAAATTTGTGGCATGGTGTGCAGCAAAGAATGTGGACCCCCTTCCTGCACCCCTTTCTGAGGTTCTCCTCTTCATACTTTCTTTGGCCCAGAAGGGCTCTGCTCTGGGCACCCTTAAAGGCTATCTTTCAGCCATTTCCCCCTTTCTTCGCCTTCCTGATCAGCCTTCTCTTTTCAAGTCCCCTATTGTAAAAAGGTTTCTTAAGGGCTTTACTTACCTCTTTCCTCCTATTCCTTTCGTAATGCCCCAGTGGAACTTGAATCTTGTCTTAACTTACCTTATGTGCGCTACATAATTGTCCTCTCAGACTCTTGACCTTAAAGACTGCTTTTCTGGTTGCCATCACCTCTGCTCGCAGGGTGAGTGAACTTCAGGCTCTATCTTCTAAACCTCCTTTCCTTGCTGTCCATCCGGACAAGGTTGTCCTTCGAACCAGGCCTTCTTTTCTACCCAAAGTGGTTACCCCTTCTTTCCACATAGGACAGACCATCACTTTGCCCACCTTCTTCCCGCCCACGCATCCTTCAAAGGAGGAGGAGAGACTCCACCGTCTGGATCCAAAACGTGCGTTATCATTTTATCTGGATTGCACAAAACAATTCGGGGTGGACGATCAACTCTTTGTTGGCTATGTGGGTGCCAAGAGAGGTTGGGCCGTGCAAAAACGGACCATCTCTCGATAGGTCGTCCTTTGCATTAAGGTCTGTTATTTCTTGGCGAAAAAGGAGCCTCCGGTAGGACTGCATGCCTATTCCACCAGGGCGACGGCAGCCACTACTGCTTTGGGAAGTGGAGTCCCCCTTAGTGACATCTGCCAGGCAGCCACGTGGGCATCACTGCACACGTTCACTAAACATTACTGCATAGATAGTCAAGTCCGGAGAGACGGTTTCTTTGGCTGTTCAGTTCTCCAGGACTTCCTGGTGTGAACTTAGTTCACAGACCCACCTTCGGGGTTGGTATTGCTGGGGTATCTATTCTAAGGTAAGGAATCTATAACTAATAGTCTCTTTCAGATGAACAAGTTACTTACCTTCGGTAACGATATATCTGTAGGAGACATATATTAGTTATAGATTCCTTACCGCCCCGCCCATCCTCCCCGTTCAGCGAACTGACTTCTAGAGTAAGGGACTCCCTTTCAGGGCCCTAGTTTTGTGCACCAGTGGTCAGTGTCTTGCATGGCTCTGCGCTTCTGGCGTGGAATGTCGTGTAAAAGAACTGGCATCAGCGCGCAGGGGCGGCGTCTAAGTAGATACCGCAATGTCATCCCGGCGATCCAGACGACAAACGCAGAGTCGACCGACACCACCTACCAACGCGCAAAGGTACTGCTGAGAAAATTCTCCGGATCCAGTCTGATGCCTGGGGCAGTGGCATAACGAAACTCGAGGGGGCCCCCCTGCAAAGTACATGGAGGCCCCCCCTTCCGGCTCACTCAGGAGCTCTCAGGCCAGCATAGTTTGCTGAGGGGGGCCCCTGGAGTTCGGGGCCCCCCGCACTGCTGGGGCCTTTGTTACGCCCCTGGCCTGGGGGTAATTCTAAGGTAAGGAATCTATAACTAATATATGTCTCTTACAGATATATTGTTACCGAAGGTAAGTAGCTTGTTCTTTCATACTAGCGAGGGACTCACGGGTACGACACCTACAAGGAAACCACTCATCTGGGATTGCAGTTTAAACCTAGTCCTCTATTGGTGACCCTATATGCCGATGATATTGTGTTATATGTGAGAACCCCTGCTGACAATCTCCCACCACTCCTAACTGAGGTGGACCATTTCGGATCACTATCGGGGTTGTGCATAAATTGGGGAAAATCTGAGATTTTTCCGCTGATGGAGGTGCGGAGCCGAGACAGCAGTGGGTTCCCTAGTGACCTGGTGTGAGGCAAAACACCTAGCGGTGTATCTGCACAGGGACAGTGACCAGAGAGTGCGGCTGAACTACGGTTCAGCGATAGATCAGCCGAGTGCTAAAGTGGAGAGGTGGATTCGCCTTCCGCTGTCTTTAGCGGGGCACATAGCCATTGTTAAAATGGTAGTCCTGCCTCAATTCCTCTACTTATTCAATAACATTCCCATTCCATTAACGAATGCCTTTTCTGCCAAAATACGCATGATATTGACACGCCTCATCTGAGAGTAAACAGGCCAGCATTGGTTGGAACACACATTCTTCCGTACGAACGGCGGGTATTCAGGGTTCCAGTTATGCAACTTTACTATCTGGTGGCGCAGTGTAGCTATTCACGACACTGGTATCATCCAGATGTCCGTATACCCTACGCAAAACTGGAGAGGGATTTAGTGGCCCCCACGCTGATGGCGGCTCTCCTCCCGACTGGCCTGCCGCAAGACCGGAATGATATACAGACTGTGTCCACTACATGCTGGGCATGGAGGAGACTACTAAGGAAGACAGGTGGTGCAACAATTTATTAGTCAGCAATTCCGTTGATGGCAAATCCGTGGGTGCTTATCACATTGGAGCCCCTAGTTCAGAGTACCCTCCTGTTGTGTAGTTCCTACCAATCCTTAGGAACTGCGCATTGTTCGCATAACCTGAACTAAGGGCTTGGTGTCAAGACGGATTCCAGACACCCCCACAGGATATGTTGGCCTATAGACCAGCTGGCTCACAGTGCCACCTTAAGCCACCCTAACCTACCAGGGAGCGAGCAGTTTCTGGCAACCACTGAACATGACAACCCTGATTCCTCAGAAATCGTGAAAACAGTACAGAACCTTTTGCTCATTAACTTGTGCTCACTTATTCTCAGAGGAATATACAGAGAATACACAGAGGGACATTTTCAATAATATTTATTGAACCAACGTTATTCTTGTATAAAATATGTGTGCTGCAATGATTACTAGACCAGAGCAGATAAACGTGACTACAAGCATCAACAACATAGAGTAGATGTAGTTCTACCATGGTGCTAAACAGTTGTATATATGCAAGCATATAAACGAGGCAGTAATCTACCGTACTCCAACTATGCGAACCCTACTCTAAGTGTACCTAGAGTGTGTGTGTAGGTGTAGAGCCAAGAATCCCCCCAAGGGTCGATCCAACCCCTTTACCTGATGGGATAGAGTGAAGGTCCTGTCCTGGTCTCGAGTTGGACACCCCTCACAGAATGTTAGACCGGTGCGTGGTGGATTCTCAGCATGCACAGACCCTCGGTGTCAGTGGAAGTCCCTACTCTGCCAATCAATCGGGATGCCTATTATCTATAATAAAAGGCGGCCTCGCGATGTGCGTATTAGATTAGTTATGTTATGGATATGTAGATAGCATTGTCGCCTCGTGGATTAAGATAGGGCGACTTTTGTAGCCAGTGCGTCGAGAGGCCTAGTCCATGATGTTCAAGGCGTTGTAATAATGTTGTCCGAAGCTGGATGTGTAAACTAAGTCGTTTCAGAGAAACTCATGCAACATTGTCGTGCATGCAAATGTGTGCAAAAGTTCACAGCTGAAATGTTATTTTCTAGGGCAATGTAAGAAATAAGCTGCTTCGCAACATGGGCCTAACTTAGGAATATAACACCCACTCCTCATTCTAAGGGTCGATATCTAAAAGCTATCTAAAAAGCCAGCATACCAAAATATGGAATAAAAGGTTAAAACATTACTTCTAAAATTGTCTAAAAGCAAGCTTCTCTTTAAAATATCCTAAAAAGCCTTAGTCATTAGACTGTAAAGAGGCCTAAAGTGATTATACATGGTTGAAATCCTAAGCACTCCAAAAGCGATGGTGCCTGGATAAATAAAACAAAACTGTTTTGGATCAAATAGTTTTTAAAAAACAAGCCGAATTGTTCCCACACGGAAAATGCCATTTATTTCATGTGTTCCGACTGCCAGATGCAACATTGCTGTTGCCCATAATCGCAGACGACGATCCCAGAGGCGTACCTCAAAGCAGATTTATGGAGCAAATGTGATTGCATCCAGTTCCCACAGCAGCCGGTATGCGTATTGTAGAGCCGTTGTCGAAGTCACTAGGAGTCGAAGCATCCCAGGGTGGCTCAAGAAATGCATTCATCAGCAATGGAAGACACTGGGGACAACAATACCCATGGGCCATTAACGGGTCTTGCAGTACATCAATGTCCAATGGCGCAACCAATTGTGATCCTAGGCATATGTCCAATACGCATTCGTGGGCGCAAAGCAGGCAGTAGAATACAGGTTGTATGCAGTTAAGCCAAACAGGTCTGAAGGACAAGAACCAGTGCTCGTCCAGTTCTCAAAGTTGCCAAACATGTGAACAATGTGCTTACAGCATCGTAGCACAAGCAGCGCTGTCTCCAGTCCGAATCGAACTAGGATGTCCATTGCGGAGCAGAAAATTTCAAATCAGGATTCCCTCCAAAAGTAGCAGGACAAGCGGGAGCCCCCAAAAACGCTTCCCAGCACGGAGTGTATAAATGATGGAATAACTCCGAAGATTGTCTCAAAGGTGCTAACCAGCCCAGAGCTGATGCATTTTAAAAAGTGAACTATTCCCTTTGTATCACAAATGTTAAAGATACAATGGACTAGCTCCCCATAATGCAGCAGGAAGTTAGTGTGGAGTAGTGTCTGTATCTTAGACGAGGACCTTGCAACCTGGAGATCAAGCGCCTGGCCGAAATTAAGGCCACATCCTGTTGAAAAAGCATGGCTTTTAGTCTGCTAAGGGAATCAAAGCATATGTTGGCAACATTTATCGAACGCCACAGCGTTGCCTCTCTAATTTTGCGGGCAGGTGGAAACAGTACTTGTGTACAACAAGTGACTAAGAAATTAACCGTCACCAGATAAGCGATGCCTGGTTCCATTCTTCACCAACCTTGATCATTCAGCAGCAAATAGCTCCCATTCGAGAGTAGTTTGAAAACCAGACATATCATGGCAGCTGGGGAACCCTTCAGATAACAAGACAAGTTCGCAACAGAAGCATTGCATGTCCCATGAAGAGAAATGTCCTTGCAAACTAAGGATCCGCTCAAAGCCTCCTCACAGTTGGGACCACTAAGGAAAACCTGTGTCCCATTTCCTGTATCTAAACCTGAACGGTAATTCCCAATACTCGCGCACATAACCTTCTCCTAGCACTTAATATCTGCCCACCTGTTGGTATTGGAGACGATATTGGAATTGGAAGGTCCGGTAATATAACCATGGATAACCCAGTCTGTGGATGGTGTCTCGGCCACGGTCAAAGGTAATTGGTCTAATTTTTCAATGTGCAGCATGGTGTATTTTGTATCTCTGTGTGCCATAGGTATTTGCCTTTCTGACCGATCATATTCAGAAAACAGGCTGGTAGTGTTGATGTAACGCCATGGCACGTGGCCAGAATGTAGTGTTTGTAACATCCAGCTCAGTATTATGATTGATCGCAATTGTGACTGTCCATGTTGTAAAATAGACATGTCCTGCGGAATTATGTCGATTGCAGGAGACAAAATGTTGCCCAGTGAATAAATTCTGAATGATAATGTGGTCATTCCATTGTCAACCACAGCCAAAGCCTTTTCCATATTAACCCTGTTGATCTCACGCAATCTCTCTGCAGCTTCCTGCTGAGAAATCTTCCATAGCTCGTTGTATATACCATACAAGAAACGCTTTTGACATGGGTTTTTGGGACCTAGTGAAAAATCCCTGAGATCCAGGTCATCAGAAAGGAGGGACAAGTGTTGCTTCACCTGGGAAAGTGTTGAGGTCTTTAGCCAATCTAGCATAACTTCCCAACACTATATGGCCTCCCCACCCCTGTGTTTTCTGATTGTGCATAGCGTAGGTCACTCCTGTTGATCTTAAACCCTCCTGTATTACCCAGGAATCTAGACTGACATTTATCTGTGTCTAGAGGCCAAACCAACCAATCCTGCTGATCGGGGTCTGATGTATTGTATGATCCATTGCAGAGCACGGCATCTAGCTTATCCTCACTGTGTTTTGTGTATTGTTGCCAATGTTCAAAACATGGAAATGTGGGAAAGCGAGGTGTGTTCAAAGCTTTCGCCTTAGCTAAACCAAGACAGGAAGTCTGTTGCATTGTTTTATTCAGGAAAATCATTTGATGTGGTATGAGGAATGCTCTGAATAAGGCCTCTTGTCCCTGAACCTGCCAATCTCTTGTTCCCCATATAGACTCTGTCTATTGTGACTTTCCAAAGGTCGAAACCCTGTATAGACAGCTGGAAAATAAAGGATGTAGAGTAAATCAACTTGGTGTTTGTGAACATATTCTTCTTTGCAGGTGTAGGTGCAAGCCGATAGTAATAAGAGGATGGGTCTGATGTGTCAAAACCAGAAAAATATGCAAACTTCTGTGAAAATGTTTTTGAACTACCTTTCGGTGGTGTTGGGCAGTGTTCCCATTGTGTGTAATTGTAAACAGCACGTGGGATACTAGCTTAGTGTAAAACATGGTGACCATAATGTTGATAATAGAACATGTCTCCAAAGTTAGATGTACCCTCATACAATTCATCATTAGAAAATGCAGCTGATTGCTCTAAATCTGAAAGCAAATTATGCACAGTTTCAATGTCCTAATCATCAGAGAAAGTACTAGAGGTGATGATATAATTTAAAGAAATTTGAAACAAATATGGAATTTACAAAAGTTCAGTAGGACCATACACATCATACGATACCTTGTACCATACAATTCCTTCAGGAACTAAAACCGCTGTAATGTTCACCAGGGACAAGTCTCTTTGTTCACGGTGTGATGATGCATTTGGTTTTAGAACCAAGTTCACGTGTTGGACTGCAGAGCGTTCTGTAAGATAGTGTCCTTTCAGAAGTAGAAAAAAGGCAGTTACCAAGCCAATCCATAATGCCAGGAAAAGTAAGCCAATTGTAATCCATGGATGTATCCGGGGAACAACAAATTAAATCTTTTTCAGCCAAAAATAGAAAGCACAAACTCGAAGCTTAAAAGGAAGAGGCGGTGTCAGCAGCACAGGTTCACTTGGATCTGATGAAAATCGTCATAATGCATGAAGTAGCCAGACGCCGCCAGGTCTATTGTTGGCAGCTCAGCAGCTTTTGTAGAAGTGGGAGATGACTCAATCTGTGGCATGTTGACATAGACGTGGTCAACTTTTCGAATTGAAATTTCTGTTCTTGTTGACTGTACAGTAGTAGTTGTTTCAATAGGGAGAAGCATCATCTCATTTTCATTTACCGCCTCTCTTTGGAAGGTAGTGTCTTCAGTCGTTATTAGAGCTTCTATTTGAACTTCCTGTACAGTAGAGAGAGGAGTGCGGCAGCTACCCAGGAGCCCACGTGGCCTACTGTTGAGAATCGGCCACATAGTGTGGTTTGATCAAATCAAGTGAGACAACCTTTTGTCTCGACGCCCAGCAAGAGGCGGAAGAAGGACAATTCTGGTTCCTTTGGCAGCTAGGACAGGTACAGGTGCTCTGTGAGACAGCCCAAATTCATTTTTGTCCAAAATGTTCTCTGACCAGGTCCCCAATCCCTGGGATCCAGGCAGGTCTTGCTGTTACCGTTTTCACTTCCCCAGTGGCGGTGCGTTTTACTTGGACGTTGCTTTGTAAAGCTCTGTATTCTTTTAGGTCCTGTAAAACATCCAAACGATCATTGAGGTCAAATGGGGTTTCAGCCGCCACTATGCTGGCACTATTGAGGTCGGGTACCCACATTCTTACCCCAAACAGGAGCTCATATGGCATACAACCCCCCAGGGATTTTCTTGGCATGTTAAGTGCCCTCTGGACCCCATATAGGTGATTGACCCAACTACCACCCGAGTCTAACACCCTTGCTGTTAAAGACTACTTTAAGTCACAGTTTTTCCTCTCCACCACTGAATTTCCCTCAGGATGATAGGGGGAGGAGTACCGCAAGGCCACACCCAAACTTCCAATGGCTTCTTTGTAGGCCCGAGAGCTAAATGCTTGGCCCTGGTCGGAATGTAGTGTGCCAATTGTGTATGTCCCGATAAAGACTCGCAAATCCTTTATAACAGTTCGAGCATCAGCCTAGCGCTGGGGCCAAACCCACAGGAATATAGAACATGAATCCACTGCCACCAAGATGTATTTGTAAGCCCCGTCCGAGTGTAAGGGGCCGTAGTGATCCAAATAGACATATGAGAGGTTTGTCTGAGATCAATAAAGGTGTTTGTGGTGGACGTGCTACAGTGGAGCCCTTCATCCACTGACAGATGTCACATTTGAGGACAGAGTCCTTGGTCTGTTTAGTTAGACTTGGCCACCAATAGCTCTGCTTTAGTAGTGAAACTGTTGCAGTGATCCCTGCATGTGCTGAACCCAGACCCTAATGTGTAGCTAGTATTTTTCCCAATCTGGGATCAGTGTTTGGTATTACTCTATCCCCTGATGGAGCAGGAAAAATAAAAAATTTAACCCCTAACAAATTTTATAAATAATTAATAAAATGTTCGTTTAAATGTATTAATCAACACTGTATGTGTGGGAAAGGTAACATGCCAATGTGTGTGCTAAATAATCTATTAATGGATGTCCGTGTGTCTAATTATAATGTAAAAATAAATGCGTACTAATTTAAAATAAATGCATGTTTTTGTGCTTCATAGAAATAAAACGTGTTGTTGCAAAAACAATAGTGATGGTAAGTAAGGAACAGCTTAAATGTTGCTTTCTGCTAGGTAATAACTAATTGGGGTACGTAGACGACGGGAGGGAAACGAAAAGGCTATTTTTCTCTATTTTAATTATGTTTTGTTTACTTCAAATTAGTGCTTCTAAAGTATAACCGAGTGGCGATATAAAATGGCCGCCAGTGGGAAGATGTGCGCAGGCGCAAGGGGACATGTGACACGGGATGAAGTCGGAGAAAAACTAACCTCGTGATGTTGCTGAGAGGCTAGGATGCGAGAAATGGTCAAGGCTGATGTGACCTAATTGAACTGATAGTGTGCCGTGGTGATCAGCAGAAGACCCGTGGGAAACCAGTTTAAGAGAAAGGACAATGACTGCGGAGTTCTCGAATGTATCGAAAGAAGTTACAAATGTACTGATCGAAGCGGATGGAAACATGTCTTGAGCGTATGGGAAAGGAAATGATCCAAGGACCATTGGATCCAAGAGAACTTGATTAAAAGAATGAATAAGATGACATGCATGGACCAATGAAAGAAAAGCGTGTTATTAATGTTGCAACAATTAGTTAGCAAAGTTAGAATTAGGGTATAAGAGGGCCTACTCTTAGTGGGAGGGGGTCAGTCGCTGTCACAGTCAGGAGCGGAGTTGGAGAGTCGTATTGGTGTTGGTGGCTTCCAGTGCTGGGTGGTCCTGATCGATCCCTTACTGAGCGGGAGATGCTGAAAGACTGTTAGATGAGACGGGTTGCAGGTAGCTGATGCTGACGAGCTGAAGTTGCTGTTGCTGTCTTAATTTTCCAGTTGAGTATGAGAATCAGGTTATTTCTAATTCTTAAACTTAGGTTAGAAATCATTAGGCTAAATTAGAAAGGTAGGCAGGTAATTAGGGTTTTGGCTTCATGACAAAAAATTTCCTTTCTGCAATAAATTGATTATGCTTAATAAATATTTGAATTAATAATGAATGAATAATTGAATAAAAGTTTTAAAATTCTTTCTCATGCTTTTAAAATTATATAAAATTTAAGATTCTTTAAACCAAATGACTCAGTGGTTATTTTCCTAAATGATTGTGACATCAGTAATTGGTTATTGTGATTCAGCTGGTCTTAATCACTATGAACTAATTTCTTACATGAATGATTCATCGACAAAACAATGAGCAGGAATATCTTAAGAAATAACTAAAAGAAAGCGACAAGTTAAGGTAATAAGATATCCCGGCTCCTTCCAGCGGTACATAAATGGTGTTTTCCATTTAGTTCTCATGCTTCTCCTAGGAGTACAGAATTTCATAAAGGTGTAAAGGAAATCCAGGTGTGTGCGTGTGTGTTAGGCGATGTTTATGGGCCCCATCGTCATGTGGATGTGAGAAAATATAGTTTGCCCCTGGATGACCTATAAGTGACCTAGGAGGAGAATAGTTTTTATTGTACGCGCTGCATCAGATTTCTTGGTAGCAGAGTTATGGTTTTCTATAGATTAGTTTAGTGATTATTGTTTATTGATTATTGATTATTTTTGATGACTAACACTATATGTTGAGTCGCGTTATGTTATATGTGAGTTTTCACGCTTCTGGGATGTAGGAAGTGGAACACGTGTGGCAAGAGAAGTCACATGGAATTTGGTACATGGTCTGAATTCATTTTGGTAATAACGCAGGTTGTGTTATGTTAGGGATTTTCTGTACGAAAAGTGTGTAATTGAAATAGCAAATCACGTTTACTTGTGAAACTTTGGCCTTAATTCTCAGGAGCCTAGTCTCCACATGTGTCTTATCCCCAGAGAAACGAGTAAATTGTTTGTTTGAAAGAAGGGTAAGGTAGAGGGAAGTGCTACTTTATCGGCGAGAGTAAATAATTCTGTGGTAGGGTAGAGGTAAGCGCTGCCTACTGGAAATACAGGATTCTTGTGTAAAAGGACAAAGCTGTCACTTTTGTTTAGCGAATCAGACTATGGAATTGTTTTAATTGTTGTAACTAACGAAGAAAACAGCGAAAAGATAAAATTGCCGATAAATTTTGTAAAGGAGGGGTAAAAGAGCAGAAGTGACGTGGAACAGTGTCGCGCTAGGATTGGATAGTGCGCTAGTCACGTGAACACAGAGCAGGAGTGACGTAGAAAAGTGCCGCGCTAGTATTGGTTGGTTCGCTGACGGAGGGAATTGTTCTGATTGGTACGTTAGTGTGAGTCGCGCTGTAATTGGTCGAAGTTCCGTACACAGAACAGCGTTAGCGTAAAGAGAAAACAAATAGAAAACATGCCGTATTACGAGTATGAAAGGGAGAGAACGTCATGGACGACGAAATTGAAGAATTTCTTTAAGAAAGACAAAAAGGTTGTGACTAGAGAGGGACAAGTAATTCCTCCGCCGAAATCAGCAGCTTCACATATGATGCTGAAATATGGATATCATACGTGCATATGGTTGGAAAACTGGGCAAAATATACGAAGAATGATGGTGCTTTAGCTTTCCCTGAGAATGGTTCATTTAGTGTAGCGGTTTTGCGAAATTTGCGAGAAAAAATGTGTAAATTGGAACCTAGACCTAGACCAACACAGTTTGAGGCTTTGACGGAATGGGAAGATGAGATGTATGAACGAGAGAGATTCAGAGGAATGAGAGATCATGAGTTTATGCCTGGAAGATTGTGGGGAGTAAATCATGAGGACAGAATAAAACGATGGAGATGTGCTAACATGACAGGAGGTTTGTTTCCAGCTTTTACAGTTGAGGAAGGGACTAAGAAAAAGCGGACTGAGAAAAAGAAACATATAGAGAGAGAAAAATATATGCATGAGAGCGAAACGGATGACGAGTTGCTGGAAGATATTTTAAATAGAAATCCACCTCCGTATCAGCAGAGTTCTACAGTGGTGACACCAAATGCGCCGCTAATAGAGACTATGCGAAATAAAAGCCCGGAAAAGAGAATTGAAGTAAATAGGTCACAAGAACAAATGAGAACTTCTCAAAATGAAGGAATAGAAAGCGACAATGCAAGCGAATTAGCAAGGACAACAAAAGAACTAACTGAGAAGATTAGAGAATTAACGAAAAATATGGAAGCAGTTACTGTGCCTGTAACAATAGGTCCAGTAATACCCGTTTTTGAGAATCAGAAAATTGATGAACGATCTTTGGTAATTCCCATGAGTTCACAATTTCAGAGAGAAAAAGAAAGGATGGAACAAAGTGCAAGTACCAGTAATTTGGCTAATACTTACAGACCAAGTCCACCTACAAATTTGACGGTAAATGAGTGCAATGGTAGAAAAATGCATATGGTAACAGAATCTGCAACAGAAACCCCTGAAAAGAGTGGTAATTGGATAGAACTAAATAATACACCCATAGGTCCGACTCCTGATGAGTTAAATGAGTGGATGAAGGCATTTAAAATAAAAGAACCAGAAGAAAAACCATTAGATGTAATTAGATTAAAAATCGACATGGAAGAATTAATTCTAGGAACAATTGGTACCGAAAAGATAAAAAATTACCAGGATGATGAAATAATGTTTCTGTGCAAAAGTATTACATGGAGGGCAAAGAATTTACATGACAAACTAGAAGAAGTAGCCAGTGAGATTGGAATAGACTTTGCGAAAGTGAAAACGTTGCAGAAACCATACAGAGTAGACTTTTGTGAAAAGGATATTGAAAATTTGAACACGGCAGGAAGACTGACACAGATAAAGGAGTTAATTGTGTTGTTGAGAAAATGGGGTGATGTGGACAGATGGAAGGTTAGATGGACAAAGAAGAATGAGAAAACTACAGACAAAGGTTCATTGGCTTTTATGATAACTGAAAAGGAATCTGTTGCCAAAGAATACCCCATGAGAGAAACTCCAGGTGGTAGTTACGTGCATGTTCCCTGGACTAGGCAGGACATACTGTCATTTACCAATGACTTTCCTCCAAAGTTAAGAGAGAAGCCAGTTGAGTGGTACCGACAAGTAGAGAGGTTTGTAAAAGTCTCAAAAGTGTTGTGGATAGATTTAGATGGATTGTTTGACATAGTGGTACCAACAGATTTGTGGTCAGAATGTAAGATTACAGTTGACTGGCCAACTACAGAATATCCAAGAGATCCTAAGACAGGAGCTCCAGGTCCTGATGTGATGAAGAAGTACGATAAGGTGATTACCTTTTTGAAGAATAAGATTCCTCCTAAAGAGACAGATTGGGTAAAAATCGATAGAACTACACAGGAAAGTAAGGAGTCTGTACATGCATATTATGAGCGATTGTTATTGGTTTTCAAGCAGTATAGTGGTTATGAGGAATTGAGTGAAAAAGACATGAGTCATTTTGTATACCGATTTGTGTTTGGCCTGAAACAAGAAATAAGTGATATGATTAAGCAACACATGATAAACTGGCAGAATGGAAGTGTAGATGAGGTGCTGAGGTATGCTAAGTATTGTAGTGATGAAATAGAGAGTAAACAGCGTAAGTTGAAAGAGAAGGCAATGTGGGCACAGGTGAAGGTGGCAGAAAAACAAGAAGCTCAATTGGACAATAATAATGGAAATGAAACAGGACAGAATAAAATGCGACCGAACATAGGTAAAGGAAAGGGTCAAGTGAGTCTAGAAGAGGCAAAGAAGAAATGGCCATGTCATAATTGCGGAAAATTAGGGCATTGGAGAAACGAGTGTAAGTTCCCACCTAAACCTAATCCGGAAAATCAATCATTAACTCCACAGGTGCAGAATGAGGTAGTTGTTCAACAAAGTCAGGTGCCGCAACCACCACTTCCCAACACTGTTAACCAGCAAAGATACAGTACAGAAACAGGATTCTACGGAGGAGAGCAGGTAACACAGTTGCCACGAGCAGCTAACATTTCTCAGTATTGGTTGCGTCAGAGTGAGGATGACCCGGATGAAAGATTCTGACGGTGCCCAGGAGAGGGGAAAGAGTGCGTGCTTGGCGCAACTCTAGAGGTAGATCAGTCTGGTCCCTTTGTGGATGGAGAAGTGAATGGTGCAAATGTAACATTCCTTGTCGATACTGGAGCTACCCGTTCTACTGTTAGATCAGTGGAAATTCCAAACCTTCCTCTCTCAGGTGAATACATCCAAGTAGTAGGAGTAGCCAATCAGCAGATTAAAACCCCACTTACTGAATTGGTGGAAGTAAAAATTGGTTCTTTTAGCAAAATGCATAAATTTGTAGTGTGCGATTGTAGTCCTGTAAATCTTTTGGGTCGTGACCTCTTGTGCAAGATGAATTGCACAATTTATTGTACGCCAGATGGAATTGGATTTCAGACTTCAGATGAAGATGTTTTGTATAAAGTAACTTTGATGAATCAGGAACCTGAAACGAATGGTTTGTTTCCTGCATTTGACGCAGAAAAACTTCCAGAAGAACTAAAAAGTGCAGTAAAAGAAAGTGTGTGGGATTTTACAGGAGAAGACATTGGATTAATGAAAGAAGTTGATCCCGTAAAAGTAACAGTAAAAGAAGGGACAACTTACCCGAATACGCCACAGTACAAATTAACTCCAGAAATAATTGAAGGAATAACTCCTGTGATAAATAAAATGATTGAACAGGGAATTCTAAAAGAAATAATGAGCAGTCCATGTAATTCACCTATTATGGGACTGAAAAAGCCAAATGGAACATATAGAATAGTACAGGATTTGAGAAAGATCAACAAAATAGTTGTGCCCTGTTGTCCAATAGTGCCAAACCCTGCAGTAATTCTATATCAAATTCCACATGAAGCTGAGTGGTACACTGTGATAGATTTGTGTCACGCATTTTTCTCTATTCCTTTGCATCCAGATAGCCAGCCATTATTTGCGTTCCGGTTCGGAGAGCGTATTTTGGCATGGTGCCGAATTCCTCAGGGGTATACAGAAAGCCCCTCAATCTTTAATCAGATTCTAAAGAAATCTCTGGAAGATTTGAAAATGCCAGAAAAGTCAGTGATGGTGCAGTATATCGATGACCTGTTGGTGGCGTCGAAAACAAAAGAAGCATGTGTAAGTGATACAATTGCTTTACTGAACCATCTAGAGAAAAGAGGACATAAAGTGTCTCCTTCAAAATTACAGTTTTGTCAGAAAGAAGTCCAGTATTTAGGGCATAAAATTGAGAAAGGAGTGCGAAAGATAGCGACAGAAAGAGTAAGAATGATTCAAGGAATGAGAGCACCAATGACTCAAAGAGAGGTAAGAATGTTTTTGGGAATGGTTGGATATTGCAGACAATGGATAAGTGGTTTCTCTTTAATTGCAAAACCATTACAAAAATTGACCAAGAAAGATGTAAAAGACCCTTTTGAGTTAAACAAAGAAGAAATGAAATCTTTCAAAGAATTGAAAAAGAAACTGTGTGAGGCACCTGCATTAGGCATGCCTGATTATGAGAAGGATTTTGAGTTGTACTGCAGTGAAAGAGATGGATGTGCGTTTTCAGTACTGGTACAAAAACATGGAACAACAAAAAGACCAATTGCTTATTTTTCAGCTGTTTTAGATCCAATAGCAAAAGCATTGCCTGGATGTCTGAAAGCAGTTGCTGCTACTTGTGTAAGCCTGGAACAAAGTGAAGGTATAGTGATGGGGTATCCACTGAGAGTATATGTTCCCCACTCAGTAGAAATTCTTTTGACAAGAACAAAAACACAGTACATGACACATAGTCGGCTGACTAAGTACGAAAAAGTCATCTTAAGTGCTGAAAATGTGACCATAGATAGATGCATGAATGTGAATCCTTCAACATCATTGCCAGATGAGGAGAATATAATTGAACAGGACGAAGTAGATCATGATTGTCTGAACGTGCTGGAATATTGCACGAAACCAAGAGCTGACATAAAAGATGAACCGTTAAAGGAATCTGATTATGTCATGTTTGTGGATGGCTCATGCTTGAGAACAAAAGAAGGAGTTTTAAGCGCAGCTTACGCAGTGTGCACAGTGGCAACTGTGATGGAAGCGTCTTGTCTGAAAGGAATAAGGTCTGCACAAGTTGCGGAACTGATTGCTTTGATTCAAGCATGTAAATTAGGAAGAAATGTACGAGTCACGATTGTGACCGATAGCCAATATGGTTTCGGCATCGTACATGACTTCGGTCAGATTTGGTCACAAAGAGGATTTTTGACATCTGCAGGAACACCTATCAGAAATGGAGATTTTGTTAAAAAGCTGCTTGAGGCGATACAGTTGCCTAAACAAATAGCTGTAGTGAAGTGCAAAGCGCATAAGAAAAACGAAGATTACATAGCCGTTGGCAATAATTATGCTGATGAGATCGCTAAATATTGTGCAGAGAACATGGTGTCCATGAACAAAAATAGAGAAAGGGAGCATGTCTCTTGTCCTTTGCTTTTTACTAATACTGTCGAGACATGGGATGAAGTAAGGCAGTTACAAGAAACTGCAAGTGATGAGGAAAAAGATTACTGGATAAAAGCAGGATGTAGAAGACAGGAAAATAATGGTGTGTGGGTATACAGAGATGAAAGACCAGTTATGCCTGATAGCATGATTGCAGACATGGCACGGATGTACCATGGACAAGCTCATATTGGGAGAGATGCAATGATCAGACTTTTTAGACAAACCTGGTATAACCCAAAATTCAGAGCCATTGCTGAAAGTCTTTGTCAAAGATGTCTTATTTGTCAGCAGTTTAACCCAGGAAGAAAAACAGTAGTGAGTCTAGGAACAATAGGACGAGAAGGAGGTCCATTCACTAGGATGCAGTTGGACTTTATAGAGATGCCCCCTAGTAACAGACTAAGATATGTTCTAGTGGTCGTCTGTTTGTTCTCTCGTTGGGTGGAGGCATACCCTACAAGAAGGAATGATGGAACAACAGTGGCAAAACTTATGCTGCGAGAGTTCATTCCAAGGTATGGTTTTCCAGTCACGGTTGAGACAGATAGAGGAACACATTTTCAAAATGAGTTGATCCAATTGATTTGTGAAGCATTG
This sequence comes from Calotriton arnoldi, assembly GCA_963921515.1. Classification (NCBI taxonomy): domain Eukaryota; kingdom Metazoa; phylum Chordata; class Amphibia; order Caudata; family Salamandridae; genus Calotriton; species Calotriton arnoldi. The sequence continues at coordinate 73,884 of CAWUFW010008912.1, read as the reverse complement.
AGTATTAAACAAAAACTACATTGTGCTTACAGACCAGAGGCTTCTGGGGTAGTGGAGCAGATTAATGGAACAATTAAAAACAGATTAGGAAAAATGTGTCAAGCTACAGGACTCAAATGGCCAGATGCACTGCCTCTTGTTCTGATGACCATCAGAAGCATCCCTGAAAAGAAAACTGGACTCAGTCCTCATGAGATGATCATGGGACGAGCAATGAGACAAGCACACGTACCTGTCAACAAGTTATTAACTATAACTGATGATCTAGTACTGGATTATTGCAAGGGACTGGCTGATGTGGTGCGTTCTGTGTTTCATCAGGTTGGACCGGATGCGACCACTCTTGAAAGAAAACCAGCCCACGACTTGAATCCAGGAGACTGGGTCCGTATAAAAATCCACAGGAGAAGAAACTGTCTAGTTCCTCGCTGGGACGAACCACGACAGGTAATCCTAGTAACAACGACTGCAGTCAAGTGTGCAGGAGTGAAGAACTGGGTCCATGCCAGCCATACAATCAGAGTTCAAGAACCTACTGATCGACATGTGAGTCGACGTCTGGAAGTGTGGGATAAAAGTTTAACAGCTGGGACAACAAGGATAAGAGAAAGGGTGCCAGAACTTGAAGATCGACCTGAAAGTCGACATCTGGAAACCCCAACTGCAAACACCTCTAGAGAAGAAGAGGAAGAAGAAGAAAGAAATTCAGAAGTTCCAGAACCTGAAGATCGACCTGTAAGTCGACATCTGGAAATATCTGACACAAATTCAGAATCTGATGATTCAGTTGCAAACTGTGAAGAATTCCGAAGGAGAACTTGGGGTTATAAACCAATTAGAGAAGAAACTGAGCAAGAAATTGAGCTAGATGAACAACCAAGTACAAGTTATGGTGGAAATCCTTCAGAAATAATATTAATAGATGAAGTAGGGAAAGAAGTACACAAAAAGTTAGAAAATCGAGAAGAACCCCGAGGAGCAATAGGGACAGATAGAGAAACAGAAGAACAGGGAAATTTAGAAGCAGAAAGGGAGAAAAACACCAAATCGGAAGAACACCGAGGAGGGACAGTAATAAGGGAAAACAAGAAGGAGAAGACAGATCCACCAGTAGGAGATGACGAGATCATAAGTTTCAAAATAAGAGACAATAGTGAAACAGTTGAAACAGAAACTGAAGAAAGTGGAGAAGAGGAAAAGGCAAAAACTGAATCAAGAAAAAGAAATTGGAAATCAGAAAGAGAAGAAAAAGAAGGTGAAGCCAAAAGGCCAAGAAAAGGAGATAATTGGCCCAACAGCTATATAAGAAAATTGAGATATAGAATAATAAGAGCAGGAGACGAAAGTGCTGAACAAGTGAATGAAATAACAAGTCAAAAGGGACAAGAAAAACCCAGTGGAAAAAGATTACAAAAGTCCAAAAGAACAAAGAAAGTGAATGCAAAGTATAAGTCACCTGAGTGGCTGTATATTGCACTGACAGATTACAAAGAAGAAGAAAACACTCACGAGAACCAGAGACTAAGAAGTCGAATGGGAAAAGGTGAGATGCAACAAACCTGAAGTGAAGACTTATAGTGCTTCTACCGGACATGACAATTTTACTGGATGTGACAAATCACCGGATGTGACAACGAAAGAATTCTGGAGAGAATTAAAAGAAAGTACCAAGCAAAGACTTTTTGAAAGCAGAGTGGCATCTAAGTCATTTCTGAGGTGTAGTGACACAATTTTCTGAAACTTAACAAATAGAAAAAGAAAAATGGAAAATACTAGGGATAGAAGAGATAAATGTGAGTTTATAAAAAGATGGTGCAAAATGTGCTGCTTTTGTACAGGGTTATTAATGACCATATGGATAGTTTTAGCAATCACAATTCCTATTAGTTTAGCTGTGATAGAAGCAAAGAATGATACTAAACCAGAAAAAGAGACTAATATTAAAGAACCAGTTATTTTAAGAAGTAGTGCAGAGTTACATAAGGATAAGTCAGTAACAGACTTTTCTAAAAATGTTTTTACAAAATTGTTGTACGAATATGTAGAGACAATGGATGTGAGAGATTGTTATGTTTGTATGCAGTTGCCTGCATCAGTGTCAGAAGGTGTGACTTATCATCACCTACCTCTAACTTATGGAATAACATGTAGTGTAATAGCAAGTTTATTTTATAAAACAGGTAGATTAGAATCTTATTATACTGACATAGATAAGATTTTTGCAAACATTCCAGTAGTACCAGAACTTAACAAAGTAAAACCAGCAAAAGTTTTAGGAGAATTCTTTTTAGAACATAGAAAATTAACGTTAGAAGAAATAGTTAGTAACAACCTTACCTGTGAGTTAAAGAAAGAAGAAAAAGTATTTTTAGAAATGGTTGAAGAAAGAAGAATGAAATTTCAAAAAGAAGCAATAAAAGAGGAAGGAACACATCTATGGACGTTTGAGGAAGGAAATCATGAAGGGAAAAAGATAAATGCAGCAATGACATTAGATTGGCCGCAAACAGGAAAGTTGTGTATTAGGAGAAATAAGACAGTCTATGACAATTACTTTGTAGGTTCCAGTATCTGCCATGACAATTATCAAATTCTGGGAGGTTGGGGATTCAAAGGTGGAAAAGATCCAATATTTCCAGGTATCTATTATATTTGTGGGAATAGAGCTTATTACAGGTTACCGGACCATTGGTATGGAACTTGCTATGTAGGCCTGGTCTTTCCAAAAATCTTTCACATGGACAGAGAAGAAAAGGGAACATACAAGATGATTAATAGCTTTACACGTAGAAAGAGGGAAAGTTTTTCAGAAATTGTAGGTGATATTTTTGGAGCATTAATACCAGCAGTGGGAATATCTTTGAATGCATTTAAAATTCGGAAGTTATCCACAGTAGTAGATCGTTTGTCTACAGATACTGCGGGAGGGTTCTTAATGGTAAATACCGAAATGGTTGCCATGAGAGCTATGGTGATGCAAAATCGGCTTGCCCTTGATATTCTTTTGGCAAAAGAGGGTGGAGTCTGTGGAATGTTGAAAGTCCAACATTGTTGTACTTACATTCCTGATAAAAGTGAAAATATACAGAAGTATATTACAAATATTACAAATTTGCACAAAGAACTAGTTCCACTGGAGGTTGAAAATGTCTTGGGAAAACTTGGTAGAGGGTTTTCTTCGGTAGCAAATTGGTTGACCAGAATGAGTAGACTAATGATAGGGAAAGTTATAATAATAGCAACTGTAGTAATATTATTAGCCATGGTGTTGAAAATAGTAATAACGTGTATAAAAAGAAAAGTAAGACAAAATAAGATAAAAAGAAATAACAGAATAATGAAAGAAAGAGAGAGAGAAATGGGTGAAATTGAGTTGGAGAAAATGAAAGAAAACATGTATAAGGAGACAAAAAGACAAGATGAAGAAGAAACAGATGTGTAAATAACAGAAAGCAAAGGATAAAAGACATGCTGCCTGAAAAGAAGTATAACTTGGGTTTTATGTGGTGATTTAAAAATCCCCAAAGGGGGGAGTTGATGGAGCAGGAAAAATAAAAAATTTTAACCCCTAACAAATTTTATAAATAATTAATAAAATGTTTGTTTAAATGTATTAATCAACACTGTATGTGTGGGAAAGGTAACATGCCAATGTGTGTGCTAAATAATCTATTAATGGATGTCCGTGTGTCTAATTATAATGTAAAAATAAATGCGTACTAATTTAAAATAAATGCATGTTTTTGTGCTTCATAGAAATAAAACGTGTTGTTGCAAAAACAATAGTGATGGTAAGTAAGGAACAGCTTAAATGTTGCTTTCTGCTAGGTAATAACTAATTGGGGTACGTAGACGACGGGAGGGAAACGAAAAGGCTATTTTTCTCTATTTTAATTATGTTTTGTTTACTTCAAATTAGTGCTTCTAAAGTATAACCGAGTGGCGATATAAAATGGCCGCCAGTGGGAAGATGTGCGCAGGCGCAAGGGGACATGTGACACGGGATGAAGTCGGAGAAAAACTAACCTCGTGATGTTGCTGAGAGGCTAGGATGCGAGAAATGGTCAAGGCTGATGTGACCTAATTGAACTGATAGTGTGCCGTGGTGATCAGCAGAAGACCCGTGGGAAACCAGTTTAAGAGAAAGGACAATGACTGCGGAGTTCTCGAATGTATCGAAAGAAGTTACAAATGTACTGATCGAAGCGGATGGAAACATGTCTTGAGCGTATGGGAAAGGAAATGATCCAAGGACCATTGGATCCAAGAGAACTTGATTAAAAGAATGAATAAGATGACATGCATGGACCAATGAAAGAAAAGCGTGTTATTAATGTTGCAACAATTAGTTAGCAAAGTTAGAATTAGGGTATAAGAGGGCCTACTCTTAGTGGGAGGGGGTCAGTCGCTGTCACAGTCAGGAGCGGAGTTGGAGAGTCGTATTGGTGTTGGTGGCTTCCAGTGCTGGGTGGTCCTGATCGATCCCTTACTGAGCGGGAGATGCTGAAAGACTGTTAGATGAGACGGGTTGCAGGTAGCTGATGCTGACGAGCTGAAGTTGCTGTTGCTGTCTTAATTTTCCAGTTGAGTATGAGAATCAGGTTATTTCTAATTCTTAAACTTAGGTTAGAAATCATTAGGCTAAATTAGAAAGGTAGGCAGGTAATTAGGGTTTTGGCTTCATGACAAAAAATTTCCTTTCTGCAATAAATTGATTATGCTTAATAAATATTTGAATTAATAATGAATGAATAATTGAATAAAAGTTTTAAAATTCTTTCTCATGCTTTTAAAATTATATAAAATTTAAGATTCTTTAAACCAAATGACTCAGTGGTTATTTTCCTAAATGATTGTGACATCAGTAATTGGTTATTGTGATTCAGCTGGTCTTAATCACTATGAACTAATTTCTTACATGAATGATTCATCGACAAAACAATGAGCAGGAATATCTTAAGAAATAACTAAAAGAAAGCGACAAGTTAAGGTAATAAGATATCCCGGCTCCTTCCAGCGGTACATAAATGGTGTTTTCCATTTAGTTCTCATGCTTCTCCTAGGAGTACAGAATTTCATAAAGGTGTAAAGGAAATCCAGGTGTGTGCGTGTGTGTTAGGCGATGTTTATGGGCCCCATCGTCATGTGGATGTGAGAAAATATAGTTTGCCCCTGGATGACCTATAAGTGACCTAGGAGGAGAATAGTTTTTATTGTACGCGCTGCATCACTCCCACTCCTGGAATTTGAGCATACAGAATGTATTGCGCATCTAACTTGTAGGAGTACTTGAGTGGAAAACCTTTAGGCAGTGCTGAGCTGTTGCGCGTGGCATTGACAGCTATCATAGTTGCTCCATCTATTCTCGTGCTAGAGCGTGTTATTGCAGCAACGACAGCAGTACGAACTGCGGCTTCATCCGCCATTGAATTCCCTACAATGTGAACACCAACACGTTGATGACTCAATGTATGAATAACATGAGCCCGTGGCAGACCTTCTTTCAGCTTCGCCACTTGTTTCTAGAGCATCTTGTGCTTTACTGTGCAACCTTTGGAATCCCTAAATCCATTCTGGCCCCAATAATGTAAATATTCATTATAGGACTGGATGCAGAAACATGAATCCCACACTATGAGTGTGGGGAATTCGTGATCCGTATTTAGTAGCGGCACTATTAGGGGTTTTAGTTCAGCCAGCTGCGCTGTACAGTCTCCTAGTGACTGCGTGTGTGTTTTTCAAAAGAAGAAACTTTCCGTCCTGAATGCGCCCTTTTACAATTGCACATGCTACGGAATATTGCTGTTTTGTTCCTACGGCCGGTGGGCAGATCCATCGGTATAAATAATACATTTATATCAATCTAGAGGCATTATCTCTTTCGGCAGAGGATATTCTTGTTCGTATTGTAGGAATGCTTGTGTTTGTAATGTAGAATCAAATCTGTAATCTACATCCGTTACAGTGAGAGAGTTAGCCCATTGAATCCATTGTGGATGCAGTGCTTTGGCATTCGGAATGCTTGCTTTTGTAACTGCCTCCAAGGTGGGTACTGGGGTTACGACAATTATGCATTTCCCCTGGGCTAGCTCTCGCTCTCTCACTACCGCAGTCTGTACTGCTGTGAGTATTTTTTGCAGTTGGTGCAAAACGCATTTCAACGTTCGTGTACAAATGTGATTTGTATGCAATAGGTACTGTATCGCCTTCATTAAAAGTAATGTAGCTGTACCCAGTTGTTCCAGTGACTACGCGGATCACCAGGTTAGTTGTGTTAACACGTTTGTGTAAATGCCTTGAAGCTAGCATGTCCGCTTTTACGGAACGTAAAATATCAGTATGTTCCTATGTCCAATGTTGCGCTGAAAAATCAGGTCTAATTATTTCGTAGAAAGGTTTCACCCTTTCTGCATAATCCAAAATGTATGTCCTGCCAAAATTCAAGAATCCTAAAATGGATTGTAGTCTTTTTAGAGTTGTTGGAAGTTGAAGTAGTGCACATTTTTCTAAAAAATGTGTCGACAGGCTTTTGGCTTCACTTGAAAACTCATACCCTAAAAATAGGACACTGAGTTGGACAATTTTTGACTTTTTAAATTGAATTTGTAACTCAGGTGAGCAAACCCAAGAATTATGTGGTTTACTCTGGCCAAGTGTTCCATTAATTTATTGTCCGTCAGATGGATATCATCTAGATAGAACAATGCCTCCTCGTCAAAATTTTGAAGTAACTCTGTTACACTGTCTGAAAACAACCCTGGGCTGTTCTTATACCCCTGGGGTAATCACCAAAATTGGCATTGAGAGCCTAGCGGCAAAAATACTGTCAAATATCAGCTTCAGGCGCTGTGTTTTGGCAGAAAATCCATTTGAGATGTCTAGTGTTGTTTTATATTTCTTCCGCACAATGTTATTCATTAGTGCGGCACTGATTGCATTCTGTACTGCAAATGTGCATGTGGATGCATTTAAATGTCTGTAATCCAAGACTAGACGATATGAATTATCGTGTTTCATTACGGGAAACAAAGGATTTTTCATATGTGAGGTGCAATTTTCTATTGCACCCTGGTACTCAAGTTGATCTAAGATCTCCCTGACTTGTTTCTTTGCTTAATGTTTAATCGTGTATTGTCTCTGTGGCAGAGGAATTTATTTTAATGGGATTTCGTGATGAGGTAACACTACGAGACACCATAGAATCCCCCCCAACATGATTGCGGTAAAGTGCATGAGCCAACGTCCACTCCTGCGTGTATGAATTTTTAACTGATTCTGCTTGGAGGTTGCAAAAAGCAGGTAAAATAACTTCTTCTCCCATTGGGCAATCCATTACAAACTCAGGTGGCCAATCCTTTTCGGCCAAAAGAATGTCGTAACCATAGGTCAGGTTCTCCCAAAAGGGACCCTTTACTGTCCTGGGTATGTCTCCCCCTCCATTTGGAGCATTATTTCGTATAAACGATGTGGGACACTTACCCTTGTGTTAGGTGTTTTTCACCATGATATGCTCACTCAACGCTACTACCCCCAGAAAGTCCATCAGATTCTGGCGAGCTATTGAAGGGGTATCATGTGTTCTGGTGTGTACTGACGCGAAGACTGCACCCCACATGGCGCAATCTTCTAACTGGGAGCCATCCCCATCTGCAAGCAAATTGTCTGTATTCTGTGATTTTCCGGTGGGCCCATATGGGGGAAAGACTGCTTCAAGCTGTGCTGTTTTTTGTGCTATGCAGAACGGGATTTGCTCCTGGCTGGTGGGAACTTTGCCCATAATCGCATTTAGTGTTTGCGGGCTACTACCTGAGGTAGCCATGTGTGGTTGTGTAACCCGAGCAACCCCCACAGGTTGGACTGTCATTACATATTGTATTAGATTTCTGTAAATTTTTACTAAATCTCTGTAAAGTTTGCGCATCCCTGCTGGTGCTAGGGCAGCATCATCTGGATGCGGTGTGTATGATGCTAAGACCGGCCAGGTCGCTCCTTCTCTGCTGAACGGACCGAGTCTCACGTGTTCTGTTGTATGGGGTAGGGTGCCTTTAAACCAATTAATGTGCTCTCAGTAATTTAATGGGACTTCTAAGTGCACGTATGGAAAATACTGTTCAGGTGGTTAATTTTCAATGTATTAATGAAATAACCGTGTGTGTGCATCTGCAGGCGGGAATTTAACCCAAGAATAGAATATCTCTGTTCTGAATGCTTCGTGTGCCTCAACTACGAAGGTAACATCTCCACCCGTCGCCGAAAGGCCATGTTATAATAATTTCATGGTAACTGCCTGTCTGCAATTTTCTGAAATATTTAGTCCTACTAACTGTTCTCCAATGTCATCATCTTTTTCTGTCATTGTCACAGTAGTATTATAGTATTCAAATTTTATAGAAATATGCGTGGTGGGTGCGTGCCAGCGGAAGTACCTCCTCTGCCAATCTATAGGGATGCCTATTATTTAGAATAAAAGGTGGCCTCGCGATGTGCGCGTTAGATTAGTGATGTTATGGATATGTAGATAGCATTGTCGCCTCGTGGATGGAGATAGATCAACTTTTGTACCAAGTGCGTAGAGAGGCCTAGTACATGATGTTCAAAGCGTCGTGAAAATGTTGTCCGAAGCTGGATGTGTAAACAAAGTAGTTTCAGAGAAACTAATCCAACATTGTCATGCATGCAAATGTGTGCAGAAGTTCACAGCTGAAATGTTATTTTCTAGGGCAATGTAAGAAATAAGCTGCTTTGCATCATAGGCCTAACTCTGGAATATAACACTCCGACGATACGCATTACGCACATTTGGAGATCTTTTCGCCGGGGGCCATGCGTTCTCCCGAACAGAAGACCCATGTTTCCAAAATGCCACTTACATGGATCACTTTATCCTGGCTAGGCTTCAAGCAGCACTTAGAGACAGGATATCAAAGTGCCCGCTAGAACCGGACAGCTTCACTCCACTTACACTGCTCATTACCGACACTACGTGAGACTACCTCATCCAGATTATACCGCGCATGGCTGTCACTTGTACCAACACATGACAACAGTGAGGGCAGCATGGGAAGCAGACCTGGGACACCCACTTGCAGACAAGGTCTGGCTAGAATGCTGCACGAAACTAAATTAGTGTCCTGCAACCACCGACATAAGCTAATACACTATAAATTCTTGCAGAGGGCATACACCACCCCAGCATTGATGGTTCGCACAGGTACTACCTGTTTCTCGCATTGCCCCAAGTGTCACGCGCATGCGGCGGATTTTGCACTCATGTCCTGGGCATGAGATAAACTTGCTCCATACTGGAATAGCATTTTTGCTGAACTGGCACGAATGAAGAATTTGCAAATAACTCCTTCCCCACTGGTGGCACTACTGGGACATGTTGCAGATATACCTAAAGCGTCCCACAGATTTGCGGCGATAGCGCTACTATTGACAAAATGAGAAATAGCCCTGCGCTGGGGTAGTAAACAAAGTCCCACACTGGAAAACTGTATTAAAAGTTTGATGTATTGTGACACAAATAGTGGAATATTCGCTGAATTAAAACCCTTACATCCAGGCCAAAAGATATTTGGCAGCCCTTGCCATACTACTTAAGGGAGCGGGAAGCGAGAGCTCACACCTAACACTCAAACGCACCCCAAACTTCTTATTGAACAGGGCGAGATACACTGCAGGAAGCAGAGAATGCACAGCACGGGTCATGCAGAAACATTCTGATATTGCACTAACACTACGAGACACCATAGAACCCCCGCACCGTGTTAACTTGACCCCGCTGGATAGAATATACGTGAAAGATGTGATGTCCTCTCTGGGAATCTTGGACATTCTATTGCTGTACTATGAATGGCTATGTATGTATGACACCGTGGAAATGTAAGCATAAATAAAGTTAAAAAAAATTTTTTTACACAGAGACCTTAACTCTCTCATCTCTAGATGGAGGTAGGGGGTGAGGTCGAGCTCCTCAACCCTGTCCTGTGCATCGGTCATGATTTCATTAATAGTAGGGATCTTTTTACTGGAGGTCAAAAAACATCTAAAATACTTTCACCCCTAACTATAGTAAGTTATTTTTAAAAAACGCTAAAGGAACTTAACCAAGGCCCTTACAGACTTTTGCAAATTTAGAAAGAGTTGTCAATTAAAAAAATGAGTTGAACTAAAGGCAATTTTTGGATTGTAGTCGTGTGATAAGGTTTTGACTAAGTAGTCCAACAAATGCAAAGTCGTAGACCCCACCACTGATCCACCAATGTAGGAAGCTGGCTCTGTATATACTATACCAAAGTAAGGTATAGTGTACACAGAGTCCAGTGGATCCCCAGAGGTATAGTTGAGGATAAAGTAGATGATACCTTACTCTCAATGTAGTTGTAGATGGGCTGAGCAGTTAGGCTTATCAGAGGGCTTTGTTAAGCATTTATTGTACACACTCAGGCAAGAAATTATAGCAAACACGCACAGACTGAATCCAGACCAATTGTTTGTATACAAAGCGTCAGGCGGCCAATGCTTTCCAATGGAGGTCGTCGGTTTCAGAAAGATGCTACAGACTTGTCCAGGAGGCTGGGCGAAGGCGACCAATGGCTGGGCAGGTAAGTTGGGCAGCCGGGGGACACCTGGGCATGGTCAGCTAGGCTCCCCAGAGTGGGGGGCGAAGGATGCAGGGGTACCTTTTGGTGTCTGGTTTTCTCAGCTGGTTCTGGTCGGGGATCCCTTTGAACAAAGGCTGCAGGCGTCTGTTAGAATAGACCTGTAAATGCTTACACAGTGTCTTATAAAAGTTAGCATTCTCGGCACCATTTTCTGCTCAGATGCCATTTTGAATGATGATCGAAACTAATCCTTTACTGTTTCTGAGAAATGCCTCTGCTGAGTTTCGTTCTGCAATAATGAACTGTTAGTGCCAGTGCATAGCTTTCCCACTAGATAAAGGCCCTCTCCACCTGTCTGGTAGTTTGATCATGGCTCAGGGTGTAACAGCCTTCGTCTGTGCTGAGTTGTGAAAATATGAGAGCAGAAACCTTTTTTTGTATTCCACTGTCCAGCTGCATCTGCCTGGAAAATTCCATTGTGGGCGTGTTCTAAGTCGACTAAGAAATGAACATAATGTATTGTTTTGCCTGCTGATCTTTAGTTCCCTCTGTACCACTCTTCTAGACTGTGCAGACGGGGCTCCACTCTGAGTGTATCTGAATAAAACAATTATTGGTAAATATTCTCCACTGTTCCTCTGACTTCATTTGGTATGGAAGGCTGAGAGGTGGTCCGAGGTGACCAGGGTGACCCTAAGCTGGAAACTTCCTTCACGTCGAGGGGGGCACTGTTCCTGTAGAGGTCAGCCACCGATGCAGACGAGGTCAGGATCACCGGGGAGACTTCACAAGATAGGTTAGTCACTCGAACTCGGGCGTGAGCTTCGAGTGCATAGTGTGCAGGGGTCGCGGATCCACCTGAATCCGGAGTCCTTGAAGTTCTTGTTGGACAATCTGTGTCCATGGGAGAAAAGAGTATTTGTTGAAGTCAGCTCAGGTCTCTGGAGAGGTGCTGGCTGGAGGACGCGCCTGTTTCTTCGACCAGGGTCGCTGGAGGAGGAGACAGGTGGGTAGGGCTGGGGCCAAGTCAGTTGTCTTCTCCACTGCTGCACGGCTCTTTGGTCCTTGTTCTGGAGAGCCCTTAAATATTAAATTTAAGGGTGTTACTGAGGTCAGGGCTGTAGCCAATGGCTACTGTCCCCTAGGGTGACTACACCCTTCTAGGTGCCCCCTCCCTTTGGGGAGAGGGGCACAGCCGTGTTGCTATTGGTCTAATTCTCCAATTCAAGATTGAGAATTTTTCAGAGAGGGGTTCACCTCAGCTCCTCGCCACATTAGGGGTGTGCCAGCCCAAGGGGGACAATCCTCCTCTGCCTATTAATTTTCCTACTGGTGCTGCTGCCAAAAGTGGAGCCTGGACAGGGGGGGTGGGGGGTAGCATTTTCACTAGTTGGAGCTGCCCAAATCAACATATCACAAGGTGAGAGCCTTTGAGGCTCACTGCCAAGTGTTGCTGTTCCTACCAAGGGAAGGTGTGACGCACCTCCACCCAAAGCAGGCTTTGTTTCTGACCTCCGAGAGCACAAAGGACCCCATTAGGTCAGAAGCCTGTCTGGTGGTGGCTGGCTGGGGGGGACCAGTCAGCCAATACACTAGAAGTTGGTCGTTTTTCAGGGGGCATCTCTAAGATGCACACTCTGAGTGCATTTTATATTAAATCCAACACTGGCATCAGTGTGGGTTTATTATGCTGAGAAGTTTGGCAGCAAACTTCTCAGTTTTCAGTAAAGCCATCATGGAGCTGTTGAGTTCGTGTTGACAAACTCCCAGCCCATGTACTCAAAATGGCTTCACTGCTCTTACAATGTTTGTGAATTGCAGAGACTCATGCAGCTATGCCCTCACCTGGGGTATGGTGCACCCTGCATTTAGAGCTGTAAGGCCTGCTAGAGGGGTGACTTACGCATGCCACAGGTGGTGTAAGTGGGCATGGCACACAGGGATGTGTGCCATGTCGACTCTTCAGTTTGGCCTGCACCAAAACATGCAACCTGCAATGGTAGTGTGTGGGTGTTAAGGTGAGGGGTCTCTGAGGGTGGCATAATATATACTGCAGCCCTCAGAGGCCCTCTCTGATCACAAGGCTCTTGGTACCAGGGGTACCTTTTACAAGGGACTTGCATGTGGCCCAGAGGTGTGCCAATTGTGGAAACAAAGGTACAGTTTTGGGAAAGAACACAGGCCCTGGGAACCTGATTGGCAGGGACCCAGAGCACACTCATTCAAGTTGGCATCTGGTATCTGGCAAAAAGTTAGGGGGTAACCATGCAAAAAAATGGCACTTGCCTACAGTGTACATTCGTTCAGTCTCTGGGGAGTGTCAATTTAAACATTGAGCGTTCTGATTGGCTCAGGGAGCTTTTTTTTTTCCCTTGAGGCATCTCACTCCTGTGGGAGTCCGTGCTCTGATTGGCTGTTAGCAACATGAGAAAGATGTAGCTTGCAACCATTGCAGGACTTGGGGACTTAGTATACGATCCTGTACTTAAAAAAGAAATTATATAAGGGTACAGAGTAGGGATACACTGCCCTTCTAGGCCCTGTGGGGGGACTCAGAGGGACTCTCTCCCTACAGCCAAAATAAAAAAAATTGCCAAATTTTGCCAAATCCGGAGTGACTTCCATGGGATTGCATTCTTTAATTAAGGGGGGGCCACGCAGCCCCCCTCCCCAAGCTGTTTGAGGCCCAGGGACCCCATCCACCTGGGTCCAATTGTTTTTTTTTTTAAGGGGAGGGGGTATGTGTCCCCCCTCCCTGAGCCGTATACGGCCCCAAGGACTCCATCCCCTGGTGCCCAAAGTATTTGTAAGGGGAGGGGGGCCGAGGGGGGCCAAGCAGCCCCCCTCCCTGAGCCTTTAAAAGTCCCTGGGGACCCCATCCCCCAGAGCCGTTGATTTAAAAAGAGGGAGGGGGCTGTGGGACCCATCCTCCGGAGCCGGTGCACTTGCTGTGTCCCAGGGAGCCCATCCCCAGGACACAGTTGTTTCCCTGTCTACCATAGGCAGGGAAACAGGTGTTTGCTCTCATCTGGCGGTAGCGTTTTCAAATCTCCTTCCCAACTGGAGCGCAAACAAATTCTGCTCCCAGTGGGCGGAAGCTTTAAAAATGCTCCCATAGGCAGCGAGCAGACTTGAGATCGGTTTCCTGCCTGCACTGATGCAGGCAGGGAAACAGAACAAAGATTGCTCCTACCCAGAGGGAGCAGTATAAATAGCTGCTCCCCTGGGTGGGAGTAATGCCGGCTCCTGCAGCATGTTGGGAGCCGCTTGTGCTCGCGGGGGCCCTGGGGCTCTCCCCGTGGCCCCCAAAGTGTGCCTTGTGGATGCTCCGGGTGGACACCCGGGCACCCACCTTTAAATGATGTGGCCCTTACGGGATGTACTCCCCCAGGCCTATTTATTTAGTTCAAGGTATGCGGTGCCCGGGGCCTAATGAGGCTTGGGAAGGGGGTTGCACGCTCTCCCCCCCACCCCAAGAATTTGGCTCTGGGGATGGGGTACCCAGAGCTTATTTTATTGTGTATGGCCCCGGGGAATGTGGTCGCCCGGGCTATTAAGGCTTGGGGAGGGGGACTGCATGCCCTCCTCCCCATTTAATTGTATTTAGCCTCAGGGCATAGGTTGCCCTGGGCCTTCTGAGATTTGGTGAGGGGGGCCACACGGCTTCCTCCCCTTTTTATTTGAATTGGCCCCTTAGGATGGGGTCCCCATGGCTAATTAAGGATCGGCGAGGGGGCTGAATGCCCCCTCCCCATAACATATATGTTTAGGCCTAAAGGGATGGGGTCTGAGGCCCCGAAGGCCAACCCTATGCTGCGCATGCAAAAGGCTCTGCGTGGGGTGGGGTTGACAGCCTGCTGGGGGTTTGGCCACAGGGCAGCGGGCAGACCAAGCCCTGTGGCCAATACGCCACTGAACACGGCCAAAGACTGAGTGCAGGCAGTGGGGGGGGTTGGATGCCTGCCGGGGAGTTGGGAGCAGGGTTTGGTTGCCAACCATGTGTGATCAATCAATCAATCAGGGGTTTTATAAAGCGCGCTACTCACCCGTGAGGGTCTCAAGGCGCTGGGGAGGAGGGGGGGGCGCAGCTCCGGTTCGGTCGAAGAGCCAGGTCTTGAGGTTCTTCCTGAAGGTGTGGAGGGTGGGGGAGCGTCTGATGTTCACAGGGAGCTCGTTCCAGGCTTTGGCTGCGATGTAGGAGAAGGCTCTTCCTCCTGCTCTGGTTCTGTGGATGCGGGGGGTCTCTGCAAGGACGAGGTCTGCGGAGCGAAGGTTCCTCTTGGGTACGTGGAAGGAGACTCTCTCGTTGAGGTATTTGGGTCCGATGTTGTGGAGGGATTTGAATGCGTGGGTGAGCAGTTTGAAGTTAACTCTCTTCTCGACGGGGAGCCAGTGGAGGTCACGTAGGTGTTGGGTCATGTGTTCGTGCTGTGGTGTTCCGAGGACGAGTCTGGCTGCGGTGTTCTGGATGGTCTGTAGCCTGTGTAGGAGAGTTCTGTTGATTCCAGCGTAGAGGGCGTTACCGTAGTCCAGTCTGCTGGTTATGAGTGCCTGGGTGACGGTTTTTCTGCATTCTGGGGGTATCCATTTGAAGGTCTTGAGGAGGATCCGAAGGCAGTTGAAGCTGGTGGAGGCGATGGAGTTGATCTGGCGGGTCATGGTGAGGGAGGAGTCCAAGATGATGCCGAGGTTCCGTGCGTGGTCTGTCGGGGTGGGCGGACTCCGGAGGGCCACCAGGTGTTGTCCCATGCGGAGGTGGAGGGTCCGAGGATGAGGACCTCGGTCTTCTCCGAGTTGAGCTTCAGGCAGCTGCTTTTCATCCAGGTGGCTACGTCTCTCATTCCTTCCTGGAAACAGAGTCTGGTGTCTTCGGGGTTTTTTGTGAGGGAGAGGATGAGCTGGGTGTCGTCGGCGTAGGATACTATGCTGAGCCCGTGTTGTCTGACGATGGTGGCGAGGGGGAGCCATGTAGATGTTGAAGAGCGTTGGGCTGAGCGATGATCCTTGGGGAACTCCGCAGTTGATCTGTGTGGGTTCGGAGAGAAAAGGAGGGAGTCTGATCCTCTGTGTTCTGCCGGAGAGAAAGGATCGGATCCAGGAGAGGGCGGTTCCTCGTATCCCTGCGTCATGGAGTCTGGCTGCGAGAGTGCGATGTGAGACGGTGTCGAAAGCTGCGGAGAGGTCAAGTAGGATGAGGGCTGATGTTTGCCCCTGGTCTAGTAACATGAGGATGTCATCGGTGGCAGCGAGGAGGGCCGTCTCAGTGCTGTGGTTGCTGCAGAATCCGGACTGGGAGGCGTCTAGGATGGAGTTTTCTTCGATGAAGGCGGTCAGCTGGGTGTTCACGATTCTCTCGGTGACTTTGGCGGCGAAGGGGAGGAGAGAGATGGGCCGGTAGTTTTTCAGGTCTGTCGGGTCGGCCGTGGGCTTCTTGAGAGTTTTGACCTCCGCCCGCTTCCAGTCGTCGGGGAAGATGCCGGATTCGAAAGAGGCGTTGATGGTGCGTCCTAGTTCGGGTGTGATGGCGGCCGCGGCTCTGTGGTAGATGTGCGGTGGGCAGGGGTCCGTGGGGGCTCCTGAGTGGGTGTTCTTCATGGTCACGGTGGTGTGTTCGACGGTGGCAGGATTCCAGGTAGTGATGGTCGGCTTGTGATGAAAGGCCATTTGCAGTGTGTGGTTGGCTGCCTGCAGGGGGGTAGGCTGCCTCCAGGTGGGTTGGCCGCCTCCAGGTGGGTTGGCCACAGGGCTTGCTCAAGGTCGTATGCAGCGTGGGGTTGGCTGTCTGTGGTGGGTTTGCTGCTGGGCCTGCCAACAGGCCAGGCCCTGCAACCAGCCTTCTCCACGCACGGTCTTCAGTGATGTCATAAATGATGTCATGAGTGATGTAATTTGTGAGGTGCATTTTTTTTAGTTCAAAACGTTAATATTTTTCACGGACATATTCACCTAAATATAACGTTACTTTAACCAGTGAATTTTTCAATGAAGTATATCTATTTATATTAAGATGCATTGTTGTGACATCTTTAAGAATAAGGCAGCTAATGTATGTTCATGTTGCCAATAATGGTTTTACACCGATTCTCCATTATGAATGGATTTTTTTAAATTACCATATATATATATAATTAGCTTCACTGAATGATTTCTTAGAAAAAGGGTATTTAAAGCCCATTGTATTTCCCTAGAACAGCCACCCTAATAGTGAAGGCTTTATACTAATGGGTGATATGGAAAATGTGACGACCAGCCGATCGAGGATTAATCCCCAATGTTGTTACTATTTTATATTGTAAATAATTGTCTTTTTAGTATTATTTTATGCATTTTAACTTCGTCATTTGTCTGACCACGAGTAAGGGCAATTTTAAGGGAAAACGGGGCCTTGAGGAATTACCGCCTTCATTTGAGTTGTAAACATGGTGACTGTCCCATATAATATATGTGAATGCACTTGCATTTTAGTTATCTGGTTCTATTGCCCTGCCTTGTATTCCTGGAGACATCAAAACAATGTCCCACCTGAGAATTGTATCATTTATGCTCTTTTGCACGTTGCCATTACTATGCCAATCACAGCCATTTTTTATCTTCAAATTGTTTCATTCGTTATTTGAATGTTGCTTTTAACTGAGAATGTATTTAATTATGACTTGTGTGGCTGTATCTTTTATGGTTTTTTCATTAACCGAAATAAAGAGGATTTGGATTTAATGGGTAATATGTAAGTTTGAACATGTTTACATATGAAAATACATTTTGCATTAATGGCAGACCATTCTCTTTTACAGATCCACACTGGGGTACTATAAACTGGCAGTCAAATGGTTTGTGCTTCATGGGGAGGCGCAAGGTTTTCAATTTCTGCCATAAGTTAGGTGGGTCTGTCTGCGCTGTCAACGACTGTGGGAAAGGCAATAAAAGCTGAATAGTCTGGTTGGTGCTTAACTAAACTATATTTATCCAGAACTGACACCAATATTGACATATATAGAACATTGAGAAGAGAAACCACATTGTTCTTTGTGCTCCCTCTCTGAGTCAGAACTGAACCCGACCAGTAGCATTCCCTGAACAAATGATATAAAAAATGTGCCCCAACTCAGCAGATTCCTTTTATTTATCGTGATTAAGGCTCCCAGTTTTCCGTTTTTACTGATTTGTACTGATGAATACAGATGAAAAACAATGTGTTTGCTGTCTGTATTTATTTTTAAAAGCAGAAAAATACAGAAAATTGTGCTTGTTTAGAGTGACTGTCCATGCTGTCCTTCATGAATTCTAGGCCAACAGAGCAGATAGACATCATGGAGAGTTAAAGATAACAACATTAAATTTCCTTAAATACATGCACGTTAATAAATATTTGTATACAATGCTAATATTTAGCTGTGGGTGTAGTGTTTTGTTATAGTTGGGTGCCTAATTAGCTAAAACTTGACAGGAATCATCAGTTACATAAATGTGGAAATATACCATTTTACAACTCCATTTATCCTCAAAACACAAAATAAATATGGAAAAATGCCAATAAGGCAGCCAAAAAATAAATATGGATAAATACAGATGGAAATGTTCAAAAAATAAATACCAAAAAATCGGGAGCCCTAATTGTAATTGAGATACCAACTGCTGGTGAGCTTCTAGCCTTTTTTTAGAAGCTGTGAAGTCAGCAATAGATGAAAAAGTATAAGTTGGAGGTAAGTTGTGGGGCAGCAAAGGCGCCAAGATTAAGTTACTGCAAGCCTTTGAGACCATATTGTTCTCAGCATGTAATGCAGAAGTGTAATTGATTTGTTTTTGCTCAGTATAGAGACTGTAGACCCAGGTGACTTTGACTCCGCGTAGACTGCAGACAAGCACCAGTACTTTTGTGAACAATGATCCGTGGCAACCTCTTGGCGGGGACTCCAAACTTGATCTTGTATTTTTTGCTGGCATTCATTTTTATAACTCTTCTTTTTTTTTTTAATTCTTAAGTTTGATTAAGCATGATAACGACAAATATTGCCCATGTCTTATTATGGGTATCTCCGAACTAAGTTGTTGCTCCACAGTATCTTCAATCCTAATTGCACTTGGCTCATCATTTCTTTTTTGTCCTCTCTTTCAATGTTATCTTAACATCGATTTTTCAGATACTAAAGTCATAAAGTAAGAATATATTAGTTGTTTTTGCTATGATTTCTGCTTGAGTTAATGCAAATATTAAGATCACTGTCCATTTACAGAACACAACCTATTTTTTTAATTTTTTAAATATATAAATATTCAGAACTTGACCTCCTTCCCATACAGATTCCAACTCTGATCTTGAAGTAGATTAAGAGATACTTGGCATAGAAGTTCATGGGCACTATGACAGGTAGAAACCATTGTCATTGTAATTGGTACATAATTTTGCAATTTACAAAATCAATTTGAGATTGAGACTTTGCCCCGACCCAGGTGATGTTGGCTAAATGTCCCTTTCAATGCTGCCATTTATATGCTCACAACCATTTAATAATTGTTAAAGCTGACACTGGGTAGATTTCTCATTATTGTGCTATTTCTGATGATATGAGCACTCTCTCCTGGCTGTTAGCCATGATAAAGTTTTAGAAAAAGCTGACACATGCTCTGCACACTCCTGCCATTGGGTGTTGAAAACGGGCGTTGCAAGTTTTTTTTCTTTTTCTTTGAACTTTAAGTTTTGGTTGTTGATCCCCAAACCTGCTCACACAGAGAGCCCACCTCTGCCCTGGAGAAGCCTTGAGCCAAGGCTCTGATCCTTAACTCCAGGTCATACCTTCTCCACCCCAAGGTACAAGCTCAGTACCGTTGTTGCTGAAGTTCGCTCGAGGCCAGCACCGCGACAACTCTCGACTCTAGCCTCGATATCGAGTGACACAATGCCAACCAGTAAGCTTCCAGTGGTGCCTGAGGTCAGGCAAAGGAAACTTCCCCTAAACCTTCAGAAAGATTCTCGCTCAATTTTGAGAACAGGTGGCACACTCTACACACCCGGAAATAGGAGGCTCACTTTTGAGGAGTCTGTCTCTGAGCATCTCTATCACTCTCCTATGGCCATAACGCATAAGGAGCTAGACACCAATCCCTCTCCACGACCACCCATGAGCCCCATTCCAACACCACCACAGTCGTCAACAGGCCAACTTCACAACAGGAATCGGTCTTCTCAGTCTATACGCACTCTGACCATGAGATCCACTATTACCCACAGGACCTCTACCAGATAAAGGGGAAGATTCCTGGCAGGTCTACAGTATTGATTCCCAGGATGACACAACCATTGAGCCCCATCCAGTGAAAGCTTCAGTTCCAGACAACACGACAGCCTCGCACACTGCAGATCACCACAAGGTCAATCTCCATGTTGTTGAAGAGGAGGAGGACTTTTTAGGAGAGACCTTATCTAATTTGAGAGGTCTGCGCACATCTCCTGATACTCAGGCTGGACAAATGCACAGCAGAGAATTTCAGGGAACTTGTTAAGGCCAGGTGACAACCACGGGGGAAACCCACAATGGAGAGAAAAATATAAACCAGAACCTGATGACCTGCTCTATATCAGGGGTCATGCCCCACTGGACTCGCTTGTCTTCCATACAGCTCAGAAGAGTGTACTCGCCCAAGCCACTGCGGATGCATCGCGTCCAGATATTGAAAGCCGAAAAAGTGATTCAGATGGAAAACACATTGTTTATGGGGGCGGCAGCACAGTGGTGCATAGGCAATTCCGTGGTCGTCCTTTCATGACGCAATGGATATCATTGGGTGTAAATGGAGCAGCAAATCAAGCTCTCCCCAAGGCCTACCGCAAACAAGGCGGGGACTGGAGCATCTGAAAGGTCATCATCTGTTGTGCATTGGATACAGCAGACACCGCCTCCAGGGAGGTGTATAGCAGCATTAATGTCTGTAGACCCACCTGGCCGTGTGTCTCTAGATTTCAACCAGTGAGCTTCTTTTCGAGCCTCTGGTGGTCAAAAAGAACACACATCCTCCCAAAGACATGGTAACACTTCAGATCGTCGGTGCCAACAAGCTTGAGGAAGTGCGGAAACACCACAACTTTCTGGTTTTCAGGTGCATCAGTCCTTTCAGGAGGGACAAGCCCAGATGTGCTACAGCCGAGGAACAGATGGAGATTATGGTGGAGGAAAGGCTCTAGAAATAGCATTTTCACTGCCAAATAGTGAATTCCCTGCCGATCACACAACGCCTGTTGGTAAGAGTCAGGTTATTCCTTCTACAGTGGGAGGAAATGACTCCAGATAATTGAATCCTATCCATCACTCAGCAAGGATATTGCTTGGAGTTCCACACCACCAAACATTCCATCTTGCTGCCATGCAATCAGTTAGGAGCATCAAGGACTGCTGCAAGAGGAAGTACAAGCTCCTCTCAGCAAAGATGGGATTGAAGTGGTGCCATATATCGGTGAAGACAAGGGGTATACTCCCTATACTGCCTGATTTCAGGAAATCTTGCACCCCATCTTCGATCTTATGCCAGTAAATATCTACAGCCTGTTCGATCATTTCTTGATGACAACACTACAGGACTTCATTCCACTGCTCAGCACAGGAGATCGCATGGCAACCCTCGACCTTAAGGACGCCTATTTTCACATCTACAGTCAACTGGCCTATCATCGGTTCCTCAGGTTTGTGATAAGTTAACAAGTTACCAGTTCAAAGATGTATCCTTTGGAGTCGCAGCCGAAAGGTCTTTACCAAGTACCTGGTGTTGGTCACAGCACCTCTTCACCCCAGCTCCTTTTGTGTCTTTCCATACCTTGCCGGTTGTCTGCTAGGCATTGCAGACAGCTACTGCTCTTTATCACTCACTTAGCTAACTGTGTCGTTCCTGCACAGGATAGGGTTAACCGTCAAGGCCAAAAGTCCCATCTCTGCCCTCACCAGATTCATCCCTTTTTAGGAGCAGAACTAATCTCTATGAGAGGCAGAGCTATTCCAGCCAAGTGAGTATGATGGCATTTCAAAAGCTGCTTCCTTTTTTTCAGGCATTAAGAATGGCCATGAAACTGTGGTGGATGATGGCTGCCATAGTGTTATATCGGTCTAGGCAGTGGCCACAAGCAACAGCTCAATGGAAAGGTCTAGTGTTGGTAGAGCCTAGAGTTCATCACAGTCTCAAGTGGTATACCACAAAGAACCTGTTGCTGGGCAGAGCTTTTCTGGACCCACAGCAGCAGATGACTATTGCCACAGATGCCCTGCTGATTGGGTTAGGAGCACATCTGAACAACTTGGTTGCTCAGGGTAACAGAACACAAGAACGGAAGAGCAACATCAACTTCCTAGAGCTGACAGTGGTCCAGTGGGCAATCAGAAAGCTTTACATGCTCATTTTTTAGGATAGACAATATGACTGCAATATATCATATTAAAAAACAAGGGGTGCTTATTAGCCACAGTGTTTAGTGTTAGCATAATCAATTTGGCATTTTGCTATTTGACACCAGATTCAGCTCCAGATGCCAGGAGTGGGTAACGACTTTGCAGACCTGATAAGCACGCAGCTTCAAGTAACAAGTCAGAGTTGAAACCCCAAGTACTTCAACAGTGCTTTCAGAAATGGGGAAAGCAGACAGTTGATCTGTTGACCACCACAGAAAACACAAAATTGCCCAAACTTCACCTCCAGGTACCCACAGTCCATGTCCACTGCAATATGGAGGAGCTGGTAAGGGATTATTTTTCTTAAACTTTTCCTCCACCATCTCTGATCCCTTAAATGGTGAGAAAGCTAAGGCCGATGTAGGTGAAACAACCTTGATTCTCAACACTTCTGGAAATGTATGTTCACCTACACGAGAAGGTACCATCAGAGCGGACATCTTAACTCGCTATCTGAGTCAGATGGGACCAACAACCGCTGCATCCACTTCTCCTTCAAGAAAACCACCGCACACAACCATCAGCAAAGAATGCCCCACTGCAGTTGGAACAAGGTCACCGAAGACCAGCTCACCACCACCCTCGCCCGAGACCCACCGACCGACCACATCGACACAGCCGCCCGCAACCTCAAGCGATGGATCGAGGACTGCGCCAACACTCTCGCCCCGATCAAAAAACCCACAAACAGACGCACCGACAGAAGAGCCATCTGGTTCACCGCCGACCTCCAAACATCCAAGCAGACCTGCCGGAGACTAGAGAAGAAATGGCGCCGCAAGCAAACACCGGACAACCATGCAGCCCTCAAGAACGCCAGCCGCAGACACCACCAACTCATTCGAACGGCCAAAAGGACCTCCTTCAAGGAACGCATCGACAACAGCGCACACAATAGCAAAGAGCTCTTCAACATCGTGAAGGAACTCGCCAACCCCAGATCCAGCTCCAACGACATCCCGCCGTCACAAGACCTCTGCGACTCTCTAGCTACCTTCTTCCACCGCAAGATCGCAGACATCCACGACAGCTTCAACACCCAGACCTCTCCGGCAGCCACCGACACCCCAGACTCACCGCCCCCCAGTCACACTGGTCGCCTGATCTCCTGGAACCACGTCAACGTCGAAGACACCATCAAGACCATGAACACCATCCACTCCGGCTCACCATCAGACCCCTGCCCCCACCACATCTTCAACAAAGCAAGCTCCATCATTGCACCCCAACTCCGTAAGGTCTTCAACAGCTCATTCGAGACCGCCACCTTCCCGGAAAGCTGGAAACACGCAGAGATCAACGCCCTACTCAAGAAACCCAAGGCAGACCCAAAGGACCTCAAGAACTTCCGAACCATCTCCCTGCTCCCGTTCCCGGCGAAAGTCATCGAGAAGATCGTCAACAGACAACTGACCCAATTCCTTGAAGAGAACAACACCCTGGACTCGTCCCAATCCGGATTCCGCAGCAACCACAGCACCGAAACCGCCCTCATCGCAGCCACCGACGACATCAGGGCCCTGCTGGACAACGGCAAAACCGCGGCCCTCATCCTCCTGGACCTCTAGGCCGCCTTCGACACCGTCTGCCACCACACCCTGCGCACACGACTCTACAATGCGGGGATCCGCGACAAAGCCCTGGACTGGATCACCTCCTTCCTCACCGACAGAACCCAGAGAGTCCGCCTCCCTCCATTCCGATCCGAAGCCACCAAGATCACCTGCGGCGTACCCCAAGGATCATCCCTCAGCCCGACCCTCTTCAACGTCTACATGACACCGCTCGCCAACATCGTCCGATCACACGACCTCAACATAGTCTCATACGCCGACGACACCCAGCTAATCCTCTCCCTCACCAAAGACCCCGCCACCGCCAAAAACAACTTCCACGCAGGGATGAAGGCGTCGCCGAATGGATGAAGAGCAGTCGCCTGAAACTGAACTCGGACAAGTCAGAGGTCCTCATCCTCGGCTCCACCCCTTCCGCCTGGGACGACTCCTGGTGGCCAGCCTCGCTGGGAACTGCGCCGACACCCACCGACCACGCACGCAACCTGAGGTTCATCCTGGACTCAACGCTCTCAATGACCCAACAAGTCAACGCCGTCTCCTCCTCCTGCTTCAACACCCTCCGTATGCTTCGCAAGATCTACAGATGGATCCCCACCGAAACCAGAAGGACGGTCACCCAGGCCCTCGTCACCAGCAGGCTGGACTACGGCAATGCCCTCTACGCGGGAACCACGGCCAAACTCCAGAAGAGACTCCAACGCATACAAAATGCCTCCGCACGCCTCATCCTCGACATCCCCCGCCACAGCCACATCACCGCCCACCTGAAGGACCTGCACTGGCTTCCCATCAACAAGAGGATCACCTTCAAGCTCCTCACCCACGCTCACAAAGCACTCCACAACGCAGGACCAGCATACCTCAACAAGCAACTCACCTTTTACACCCCCAACCGCCAGCTCCGCTCCGCTGACCTCGCCCTCGCCACCGTCCCACGCATCCACTGAACAACCACCGGCGGCAGATCCTTCTCCCACCTCGCCGCCAAGACATGGAACACCCTCCCCATCCACCTACGACAGACCCAGGACCTGCTGACCTTCAGGAGACTCCTCAAGACCTGGCTGTTTGATCAGTAGCTGCTCTCCCCCCCCCCCCCCCAGCGCCTTGAGACCCTCACAGGTGAGTAGCGTGCTTTACAAATGTTTGATTGATTGATCCCAATCTCAGGGAAATTAACCTTGTGATTTGATACCGGAGGTCATTAAGTTTGATTTCTTACCTTTACCTGAAGAGTGTGTGTGCATTTTGCTGGAGGCTCACAATCCAACCATGTAAACTTGTTATGCGGCAGAATGGAATTCATTTGTCCTCTATTGCATGAACTTTTTTTTACAGAAATATTTTTTTTATTGGTGTACACAGTAGAACAGTCTGAGCATACTTAGTACATCAGGATCTTTTCTTAAGCCAATAATCGGTGCTTGTACATGAAGCGAAGTAACCGGTTATAATGAGATATATATCACCTTCGTTTTCCCCCTTATTTTCTTAAACCAGAAAAAGAAACTGTGTGGAACTCTATCTAAGCCCAATTAACCCCCTCCCTCCCCTCCCGTTCCCTCTACCTGGTCTGCTTCTATCAATCTTTCCATTCTATAGAATGAATAATTAAACACAGGTCCACACTTGCTCTCCTCTGGCGCTGCTCAGAGATATATTATTATGAATAGCTTTCACTACTTAGGGCAGGTTAAGGTAGGGGAGAAAATAGTGTACACAATATGTATATACGTTTGCGATATTCAGGGCATGTGGATGTCGTCTTAAGTGGTGCCTTTGAATTGCTCATTAATATGTCCCATGTTTGGGCAATGAAGTACTTCCTTATCCAGGCCCACCCTTCTCTGTGGAGTAAGACGCTCTCGGTTTGCGCCCACTACAGAGTGGCTCTAGCCCAGGTGCTGGTTGTAGGGGGTGTGAGTCCTTCCATTGCATCGTGACATTTCCCACCAGGTGCAAGTCCAAATCACTAAATTTGACATCTGGTCTATCAGGTTTAGGGTGTGGGAAGAGACACCCAGCAATATGGCTTATGGGAAATATGTGACTGTGAGCCTATGGTTAATATAACGGACCAATATGTCAGGAGCCGTGGGCAATCCCAAAGCATATGCGGAAGGTTGGCGCTTGGAAGAGAAAATCTGGGACATTTCGCCTCTGCTCTTTGGAAGATCCTGCTAATGCAAGTTGGTGTGAGATATGCTCTATCTTGGACATTTAATTGAGTGTACTTAAATTGCGCCTCCCAGGACACTCTGTGAGGGTATTCTAATACTTTTTCCAGTCAGCGTCATTAAGGGCCACATGTGCGATCATTTAATTTTGTAAGTCTCGAATTGCGATTTTTTGCGACTCGCAAATAGAGACTCGCAGAATGAAGCATACTAATGTCTCTGAGACATAAGCGATTCCCAATGGGGTCGCAATGACCTGCCTCATCAATATTCATAAGGCAATGAAGTTTGCAAAGGTTTTAATAAATGATTGTGACCCAGGCCGTGTGGGGGCGGGATCAATGGTGGATAAATGGAATTATATTACCTCATCTTTGGTTGAAATATTTACAGCACGAAACCGTGCAAAAATTAATCCGTCATTAACCACGCCTAATGAAAGGTACTCGATTAAGTTATTTAAATTAAAACAATCACTCAATAGAGCTGCACATGTAGCTTTTTCCCATAGATACCGGCAACCTTAAGAACAAATTGTGGTCCCTTAGAAGGTCATATAGACATGAGGTGTGGTTGGCGAAATCATGTTATCAAACAAGACTATGGCACAGATTATGACATGCCTCTATTTCAAACAATGCACAAACTTTTTGGGATATCATTAACGAACTCGAAAGGGAGGCAATAGGGCCTATAGTATTAATATCACAGAGTACGATTTGGTGAGGTATATTACCAACTCGTTTGGTGTGTGTGATTCCGACACAAATAGGCCGGATTTGAGTTCCCACTGTGTGAAAAACAGCAAGTTTCGTACAGATGAAAGGGGCAGCTCTAATCTGGAGAATGGTCTGAACTTTATAAGCAATACTGAAATAGTCAATATTTTGCGATCTTAGATCAAAGGGAGCTCTGGGCCCCAATGGACTTCCTAATGCCATATTCCATGCCAACGCCGTTATGTGGGCCGAAGTGTTGACTCCAATACTTAATGAGACGTTGGCATTGAATATTGTTCCTGTGTCCTGGCAAGGTAGCATTATAGAACCAATATTTAAAAGCGGCCCGTTTGACAAGCCCGTCATTAATCGGTTAATTGCCTTAATTTATGTAGATGCTAAGGTCTTTGCCTCTCATTTACTTATGGACCTGGAAAACTGGGCAGCGCTTCAGGAAATAATCCCAACTAACCAGACAGGCTTTCATAAGGCTCAATCTATTATTATTAACTAGATGGCCCTTACTTTATTAGCTGAACGGTCAATTTTAAAAACGCGAAATCTATTTATCTGTTTCATAGATTTAAAAGCTGCCTTTGATTCAGTGCCTCGTGTTTTATTATGGAAAAAGTTTGCTGAGTGGGGTATTCCCTGAAGGTTGTTGGATGCTATAATTCTACTTTATATCAATACATGGGTCCAGGTCAAGTTAGGTGATGGTCGTACTCTACCTCAAAAAATCAAAACCTTTAATGGCCTTAAACAGGGCTGCGTGTTTGCACCTCGCCTTTTTAATCTTTTTATGGCAGATCTTTTAGTGCATCTTGAGTCTGTTAACGCCCATCCTCCAAAATTCGCTGAGGTGCACCTTAGCTACCTGCAATATGCTGATGTCATTATTCTTTTGAGCCACACCCCAATAGGCCTACAAAGATTGATCAATGCATTTGATGATTACATATAAGTTAATGGTCTGGAATTGAATGTGAAAAAAACTAAAATTATGAACATTGGCCCAGCAAAATTTCAGACTGCTTCATGGAGGGCTAGAGGTGAGCCAATTGAAGTGGTGAAAACATATAAATATCTGGGTATTTTATTTGATAATAGAGTGTCATTCAGAAGCCATTTTAAAGTTTTGAGGACGAAAACTTTGACTTTAATTTATGCCTTTAAATATTTACGCAAATCATTGAGATGCCAATCGTATGAACATCTCCTTAAAGTTATGGGTACGAAGCTACAACCAACAATTGCTTATGGCTCGCCTATTACCAGGGGTCAAGATGTTAAAATAATGGATTTATTAGTCATTAAGGCCTATAAGTCAGTCTTTGGGATCCCAAGGTTCTACTGGCCAAGTTGAAATAAGACTGGAGTTTGGTCTCCAATGACAATCCATGGTGGCGCAAGGTTCATTTTTAAAATGTATGTATTCCCTATTCCTGTCTGATCGTGACTCTACAGCAAATTATTGTTGGCATGAAATAGCCCATTCTACTTATGCATGCGCTTGGCGTTCCCATATTTTATCATGCCTTCAGAGTTTTGATTTGCGGATAGGGCTTTCTGGAATGACAAAAGCCCAGTTTTAAACATATATATATATTTTTTTAATATAAAAAAGATCAAAAGTCATTCACTTAGTCTGGATAAGGCAGCTTTAGTGGCAAAAGCTCATGCCAGGCCTGTGATTAATTCCTATAATTCCTTGCAAATTCAGCCATATTTAAATGCCCATTTTACAGTCCACATGAAGGAAATATTTTTAAAATTAAGACTTGGCATATACCCAACTAAAGAAGGCACACCGATATGGATACAACAATGGCCAAACATGGAATGTAGACTGTGCGGATGGCAACGTGAAACCTTGTTACATATTGTGTGTGTGTCCTAAACTGCTTAAAGTACGCCGTGCATTATTGAAACCTCTATTACTTAAAGCAGGGGTTAGATCGGCCCGCTAGGCTCTTATTTTATGTTTATCAGGAGAATCAATTCCACTACTATGTCAGATGATAAAAATGTTATCATTTATGGAAAAATTGCTGGTATCTGCAGTGTGCAATTAAGGACTAGGTACATTTTAGGAAATATATGGATGCTGTTGCCAGGTTATTCGCACTTTGAATGCGTTTGCAGTTGGATTTTATGATTCGGTCTTAGGTAATTTTTGTGACTAGCACCTAAAGAGTATATAGAAGCATCTGTTTTTTTTTTTATTGCTTATTTGCACAAGGACTTATAATGTCTACACTTTTTGCACTTTGACGTTACTATAACTATTTCACTATGTCATATAATGTTTACAGTTTTTATTGCACATCCCTTGGAATCCGGCTATCACATGTTATTTGACTTACAGATTTTTAACAATTGGGATAAAATAAGTGCAACTGTGGTATCAATGTTCCAGTGTGACATGTAACTATAGAAATAACCATCCTTTTATGTGTACACAGTTGTATACTAATTGGTGAATAATGGATCTGTTTTTTACTCATGATTTTATTGTTTTTAATTGCAATGATTTTTGATAATCAGGCAATAAAGAATTACTTTACAATATTCATGAGGCAGGTCCCAATTTGTGACTCATTAGGAGTGGGCAATAACACGGATGGTGACCTGCTTGGGACAGTAGACCACCATGTCTGTGTTTGCTTTTAAATAAAGGAACTTTTTTTTCAATGCAGCCTCTTTTCCTTAAAGGAAAACAGGATGCGTTTCAAAAGAAAAGTTAAATGTTTGTTTCATTTTTTAAAGTAGGCAGTGGTCTGTGGGACCACTGCCTGTTCTTAAAAACTTTTTGCTGCCAGTCACAAAGGGTAAGCGGTCACCTGGCAACCGTTTCCATTTGCGATTGGCTTACCATCTACTTGAAGTAGGCGATAAACTGCAATTGTTTTGCGACTGCATTCTTGTCACAGAACAATCATACATGCCCTTGCGGCTCACTATTAGGAGGGGATGCCCTTGGCACACCCCTTACTAATAGCAACTCGCAAATCCTGTTTTGTGAGTCGGTGATAGGTTACTGACTCACAAAATAGGGTTGGTACATTGCACAAGCTGTTTTAGCTGTCGCAAACGGCTCGTTTCTCCGTTTGTGACCACTAAAAACGGTAGTACATGTGCCCCTCTATGTTTTAGCTATGTCTGTTTCCCATGCAGCCAACAACTGAACTCTTTTATTATCCCCCTGCACCAGGAATGCCCTGTAAAGCCACTTTACCAGCCTACAACCCATTCCGGCTGTATCAAGAGTGGGGTATAGTTCATGCGCAGGAGATGAATTGGGATGGTGATTCACATGTAAGACATTGTTTGGTGGGAGATTATATTCCACTGTGAGCGTTTGGTAGTCTACCATTTAACCATTAACAAAGAGGTCACCCACTGTGTGGAATCCCGCATTCTGCCACTGATGTATGTCTGTCTCCGTCATCAAAGATATCCTGTTTTAGTAGGTAGGCCCAGTAAGGGAGTAGCTGGGACATAGTGCGCTACCGTGTTTGTTAATTTTTTCGTTCTGGCCAGGCATGCACATGCGATGCGAAGTAATCTTGTAGCTTGTGGGCCTGGGTGAGTGGTGGATAATAGGGAATAGTGCAACACACCCTTTCTAAACTCTGCATTCTTGAACCCAGCTTCAAACAGGGAGTGACCGGTAAGCCAGTGAGTCGGCCGCTGTAGGTGAGCCGCTAAGTGATATCGCTCGGAGTCTGGAAGCACCAGTCTGCCTGCCTTTACGGAAGTTTTAATTAGGCTAGGGTGGAATTTTAATTCTGCCTGCGAAATTGGCAAAATTTGGCAACTCCCTGTTTCTCTTGTAAGGCGGAGTTTCCGCTAATTGCCGCGTGGTGGAATGTTTTTCTTGTTCAAGCAACACGATGAAAACCAGAACTACGTGGGTCTCTAGCATAGGAGCTGGCGAGCGAGATTTGGCATCCCTTAGCGCGATTTTCGATTGCTTGAAGGAGTTCTGTCGAGATTTTCTAACTCGGGTGTTCGTTGTTAGAGGGCTGGTTCTTGAGTAGATTTTCTACCCGAGAAGCAGCAAAATCAACTCAAATACTTTTTTGAGAGGGTATTTTACCCGAACAGACAGTTCATGTTGTTTTTTTAGCGTAAAACATATTTTTTATTTTAGTTTAGTTTTTTTCAACAGGAAGGAAGTGCTACAGAGACTCAAGCTTTCTGTTCCCGTTCCGAAGGCTCGTCCCACTACTTTTTCCATCCCTTGGTCACTTTTCATTTGGATTTGGGAGAGAAGGGAGCACTCTCTTTGCAATCCCTGCTGCATATACCACTTGGATTTTAAGTTTTTTTTCTGAGAAATCAGGTAAGTTAGATGAATTTTTGATAAGTTTGTTATTTGACGGAAGGAGTGCACTGGTATTTTATTTTTATTTTTTTACCTTTCATTTTTTCTTAAATTTTATTGTGGGTGGCCTGGAGTTGCAGTATGGGCCTATTTTGCATTCACGTTTTATTTTTTTCTAAGGTAAAAAGTTTGCACATTTTTGGGACAGCTGGGTGCCTGCCTGGTTTTAAAGTACTTTTTCTCCATTTTCTTGTGTATTGTTGGTACATTTTGCACAATTTTGCTCATTTACCTACCTGGTGCCATCTGGTCATGGCCAGCCAGCACTAGGCATTGGGTGTATCTTTAAAAAAAAAATATTCTGTGCTATGCTTTTTAAAACATCTATTGATTCATGGATGGTCTATATATTAAATGCAAAATGTCTTTTTTTCGTATTTTACGTTTTTTTGCAAAATATCAAAGTGCATTTTTGTGGGGTAATTTGTGATGCCTTGGGATGTTTGTGGTTGTGGAATTTTTAAAGTTGACTTAATTTTCATTTTTGCCATTGCTGAATTAGTGGTAGTGCTTTTTCCTTTGTTTACCATGCCTCCTGTCTTTGCTGGCCAAGTGGCCATATTTGTGTGGCCAGTGTGTGTGTTTGCCATAGGCCACCATTTTTTCTTTGTTCCACCCCTACTTTGTTTTCCATGCCATGTGGCAGGGTGGCGATTTTGTGTGGCAGTTAGGGGTGGGCAGAGTTGGCGTAGTGCCACTACGTGGAGTTCCACGGAGTTATGGAAAAAATCAGTGGAACAGGATCCCACGTCCTGCGGCCAGCCGAGGGTCCGTGTGCCCGGGACGGGGGTACCTTGTGCCCGGGCAGGCTCCCAGATCCCCCCCGGCCTGGCTAAGTTGAGAAGCAGGGCCCGGGGCCTGGGTTTCGGGCAGGGCCTGGGGTGTGGGAGCCCCCGGCCTGCCAAGGGTCCGTCTGCCCGGGACAGGGGTCCCTGGAGCAGAGCCCCCGAGCCCTCCAAAGGGCAAGCGGGAGCCCTCCCCCGAAGGCTCGGGCGGTCAGATTGGCGTCCTTCGAGCCCTGCCATCTGGTCGCGCCTTTCCCCTCGGCCATCTGGTCGTGCGCAATGGTTTCCAATGGGGTGACCAGATGGCCGGGCTGCCTTGGAAGTCCCAATTAGGGCTCGTTTGCCTCCCCGATCCCAGCCAGGGCTCCAGGAGGTCGGGCGCCCCCGTGCCCTGGGTCCACTCCGTCACTCGGTGCGCACGGGTTATCAGAAAGAAGAGTAGCTTTCCTCCGGATTACTAGGGACAGGGTATGCCGGAACTGCCCCTGGGCTGGAGGTTCTCAGCCGGGGACCAGATGGGCTGGGACCAGACAACACCTTCCCCCCTGTCCGGGGCTCCGTCCTCTGGCCCGCCGCGCAGCAAAGTGCCCTGGACGGGCTCCATCGGGCCCCGGCCGGTCCTCCCTTGGGCGTCCGGGCCCGAGAGCTCCTGCGGCCCTCGCCGTGCCTGAGGCCCAGCTGGGGTCTCCGAGCCCCCGGGAGGCAGAGCCCCCGAGCCCTCCAAAGGGCAGGCGGGAGCCCTCAGGCGAAGGCTCGGGGCGGGCAGATTGGCGTCCTTCTGGCCCGGCCATCTGGTCGCGCCTTTCCCCTCAGCCATCTGGTCGCGCGCAATGCTTTCCAATGTGGCGACCAGATGGCCGGGCCGGCCTGGAAGTCCTGATGAGGGCTCGTCCGCCTCCCCTATCCCAGCCAGGGCTCCAGGAGGTCGGGCGCGTCCGCTCCCTGGGTCTCCTCCGTCACTCGGTGCGCACGGGTTCCCAGAAAGAGGGGTAGCTTTCCTCCGGATTTCTAGGGGCAGGGTGTGCCAGAACCCCTCTTGGGCTGGCGGTTCTCAGCCGGGGACCAGATGGGCTAGGCCTGGGCACCACCTTCTCCCCTGTCCGGGGCTCCCTCCTCTGGCCCACCGCGTGGCAAAGTGCCCGGGACGGGTTTCATCGGGCCCTGGCCGGTCCTCCCTTGGGCGTCAGGGCCCGAGAGCTCCTGCGGGCCTCGCCGTGCCTGAGGCCCAGCTGGGGTCTTCGAGCCCCCGGGAAGCAGAGCCCCCGAGCCCTCCAAAGGGCAGGTGGGAGCCCTCCTGCGAAGGCTCAGGGCGGGCAGATTGGCGTCCTTCGGGCCCGGCCATCTGGTCGCGCCTTTCCCCTCGGCCATCTGGTCGCGCGCAATGCTTTCCAATGGGGCGAACAGATGGCCGGGCTGCCCTGGAAGTCCCGATGAGGGCTCGTTTGCCTCCCCGATCCCAGCCTGGGCTCCAGGTCGGGCGCGTCCGCGCCTAGGGTCCCCTCAGTCTCGCGGTGCGCACGGGTTACCAGAAAGGGGGGTACCCTTCCTCCAGATTACTAGGGCCTAGCGGTCCTCAGCCGGATGGGCCAGGATGCCCCCCCCAGCCCTGGACACCGTCCCCCGGCCCAACGTGTGGCGTGGTGCCCAGGATGGGGGCCCGGGGAGGCCTCACCTCTGCCCGGGACCCCCAATGGGGTCCAGGGGCCCCAGGCTCAGTCTCCTGGCCTGCCGCTCCGCCAGGGGCCCGAGACGGGGTTCAGCTGGGCCTGGGGAGCCTCCCCCTGCTTGGCTGGGTTCAGGAGCTCCAGCCAGGGACCCGGGACGCCTCAGGGCCCGGGAGCACCGGCTGGGTCCAGGGGCCCCACCGGGCCCCGGGTCAGGCGCTACAGCCCTGGGCCCCGTCCCCCAGCCTGCCGCCATGCCAAAGGCCCGAGACAGGGTTCCATCGTGCCCGGGGAGCCCCCCTCGATTGGCTGGGTGCAGGAGCTCGGTCCAGGGCCCCTGAGGCCCCCGGGGGGTGCGGCCTCCCCCACTCCGGGCTCCGTCCTCGGGCCTGCCGCGTGGCAGGGTACCGGGATGGGGTCCCGTGGGTCCGGGGAGGCTTCCCCTGCGCCTCTGGGCCTGGGAGCCCCGCCTGGGTCCAGGGGCCCACCGGGCCCCGGGTCGGGTGGTCCAGCCCTGGGCCCTGTCCCCCGGCCTGCTGCCATGCCAAAGGCCCGACACGGGGTTCCGTCGTGCCCGGGGAGCCCCCCTCACTTGGCTGGGTTCAGGAGCTCCGTCCGGGGTCCTCAGGGCGGCCTCCCCACCCCGGGCTCCGTCCTCAGGCCTGCCGCGTGGCAGGGTGCCTGGAACGGGGTCCCACGGGCCTGGGGAGGCTTCCCCTGTGCCTCTGGGCCCGGGAGCCCCGGCTGGGTCCAGGGGCCTGCCGGGCCCGGGTCGGGTGCTCTAGCCCTGGGCCCCGTCCCCTGGCCTGCCGCTATGCCAAAGGCCCAAGATGGGGTTCCATCGTGCCCGGGGAGCCCCCCCTCGCTTGGCTAGGTTCAGGAGCTCCGTCCGGGGCCCCTGCGGGCCCGGGGAGGCTTCCCCTGCGCCTCTGGCCCCGGGAGACCCGGCTGGGTCCAGTGGCCCCACCGGGCCCCGGGTCGGGTGCTCCAGCCCTGGGCCCCGTCCCCCAGCCTGCCGCCATGCCAAATGCCCGAGCTAGGGTTCCGTCGTGCCTGGGGAGCCCCCCTCGCTTGGCTTGGTTCAGGAGCTCCGTCCGGGGCCCCTGAGGGCCCCCGGGAGGGCGGCCACCCCACCCCGGGCTCCGTCCTTGGGCCTGCCGCATGGCAGGGTGCCCGGGCCGGGGTCCCACGGGCCCGGGGAGGCTTCCCCTGCACCTCTGGCCCCGGGATCCCCGGCTGGGTCCAGGGGCCCCGCTGGGCCCCGGGTCGGGTGCTCCAGACCTGGGCCCTGTCCCCCAGCCTGCCGCAATGCCAAGGGCCCGGGACAGGGGTCCGTCGGTCCCGTGCAGACCTCCCCTGCTTCGCTTGCTTGTCAAGGTGTCCGTGGGCCCCGGGTCGGAGGGCCCTTTGGCTCCCCCCCTCGCAGCCCCATGGCTGAGGCCCAGCTGGGGCCCCAGGCCTCCGGCCCCCCATGCCTCGGCACCCGCTCGCCCTTTTTGTTAGGGCACAGAGCGACCAGATGGCCGCCCTTCGAGCAGGTCCATCTGGTCGCGCCTTTCCCCTCGGCCATCTTTTCGCACCCAATGCTTTCCAATGGGGCAACCAGATGGCCGGGCTTCCATGGAAGTCCAGATGAGGGCTCATTTGCCTCCCCGATCCAAGCGAGGGCTCCAGGAGGTCGGGCACATTCGCGCCTTGGGTCCCCTCTGTCACCTTGTGTGCACGGATTACAAGAAAGGGGGGTCATTTTCCTCCGGATTACTAGGGAGAGGATCAGTCTCGCCTCCGTGATGTCCGGCGATTCTGAAACAGGGAAGGCAGCACCGTGGCTCGCCGGGGCCCCCAGGGTCCCGGGTCCACGCCTGCCTCTCAGCCCCTTCCTGATGGGCCTTTCCTCTGAGCCTGCTCGCCCCGGGAGCAGGCAGGGATGCATAGCCGGCATCACCTGCGCAGGTTGGCCTGCCAGGGGAGGCCCCGGCCGTACTCCGATCGATTGGGCACTCTCGGTCTGTTTAGGGTTTGGACTGCTTGGCCAGCCTCGCCTGTTGTTTCAAGCAAAGAGCTTCCACCTTGCATGGACCGCCCGACTCGAGGACCTGCCGCCTGGCGGGAGGCCCTTCACCCTACCTGTAATGTTGGTTCCCTGCCCAATAAACACTAGGGCAACGTTAGCTGAGATGGAAGTACTTCTTTATTGCCGGAGAGAGGGAGGCGCGTATCACCTCCGCTACCTGAGTCCTAATGGCGCGTCCGCGCGCGCGCTATCCCGTCAGGCACCGCGTCCCAATCACGTGGGTGCCTGACGACTAGACTGCTACACCACATATCTCCCCCCTTAATGACAACACACAGGGAAGTAGATAACAATGTAATTACTTTCGTAGGTTCCAACAATCTGAACATAGGGTCTGAGGGAGACCAATACTGTAATGTCTTGGCGAGAGAAGAGCAGGGAGAGGAGGCGGGAGGCAGAAGGAGAGAGAGGGAGAAAGAGAGAAAGAGCAAAAATAAGTCTGTCCCAAGATGGGATAGATAAGTCCCCAGGGGGGGGTTTACATTTCAAATTCGCTATATCTACTGGGACGCACCACTAATCTGCCTGTGCGGGTACGTGTGTAGGAGGCCTGCTCCCCTTGTGTCCCCCGTGCCCGAGGCGTGGTCTGCGTGTTGCTCTCTGCTTGATTTTCGTTATGTGTGCTCGGTGCCCTCTGCCCCGTGCCTGGGTTGCCTGCTTCATTAGTCTCTTGGGGCGGTGTGTGCTGTGTGGAATTCTCATTGTTACTTGGCCCTGTGCCACCCCCTGTCCCCCCTGAGGTGCTGGAGCCTCTGGAGTTCTCTGGTGGAGGGGCAACATCGGCCTCCGCTACCTCACCATCGTAGCCAGCCCTGTTGATACTGCTGTCCGTCGCCCACTGGAGGACTTTGTTGCACTTTGCCATACGGCTGTGTGACCACACTTTACCATCACTCAAGAGAGCGGAGCGTGAGTAGAGTTCTTTGATTTGTAGTGGTCTGCTGAATTTGCTGTCTCCTTTCTTGCTGAGGTGGCCTAGCTTCACCCTGACCCAGTCTCCTATCGCCAGAGAGACTTGTCGTACGCCATGTCTCCTGTCATAGTTGTCTTTGTAGATCTTCTGGGCCTTTTCAATGTTGCTTCTAACCACCGCCGGGGACCACTTGCTTTGTAGATTGTCCCTCGTAAATGGTTCTCTGCCTCGTAGGATCTTGAATGGGCTGTAACCTGTCAGTGTGGGCGTTATGCGGTATGCCCAGATCGTGTGTTTAAGTTCTGTCTCCCAATTCTTGCCCGCGTTGATGGCCGCTTGGACTGAGCCCATGATGACGCGGTTGAAGCGTTCGGCTAGGCCGTTGCCGGTGGGGTGATACACCGGGGTGTGCTGTGTCTTGATCCCATTTCTGCGGGTGAAGGCTGTCCATTTGCCGGAGGTGAACTGGGGTCCATTATCGCAGGTGATGACTCTCGGGATGCCTTCCCTTAAGAGCGCGCTAGTGAGAAACGCGATGATTGCATCCGTGTCCGCCTTCTCACAGACTTCCAGTTCCGGCCATTTCGAGTACCTGTCGACAAGAACGATTACGTATTTGGACACGCCCCACTCATCCAGGATGGGACCCAATATGTCGACTGACAGCTCTTCCCAGGGGTTGTTGGGAGTGGCGAATTCACCCATCGGGGGTCGCAGTAGAGTAAGCGATTTGTCAGCAGTGTTGCAGTGCCGACACGCCCTTACATATTTTTCCACATAGGCGTCGATGGCCGGCCACCATTATGACTGCTTTAGTCTCCTCTTGGACTTTACGATCCCTAAGTGGCCTTCATGCACTATGCAGAGGATGCGGTCCAGTAATGACTTCGGGGGTACCACCTTGTCACCCCGGAGTAAAAAGACAGTGTCGTCGCTGAGGGATAATTCATCATGCACTTCCCAATACTTCCGGGTATCGTCTGTCACATGTTTTTTTTGTGGCCATCCCTGCGTGACAAATGTTCTCACTCGGGCTAGAGTCTGGTCGTTGTCGTAGGCAGATGCCCAGTCTTGAGCACTGATGGTGTTCTCATGGTCTTCGGTGAAAGCCACCTGGTACTCATCCCATTCACTGGGCGTGGGTGCCGCTTCCATGGCGGCGGAGCGGCTGAGGAAATCAGCGACCTTGTTCTACTGGCCCGGTAAGTATTGCACGTCGTAGACTAAGTCCAGGAGCTTGAGGGACATTTTTGCGATGCGCGGGGTGGCAATCGCGTGGCCGCTAGATGTCAGGACCTTTATCAGCGGTTTGTGGTCTGTTCTGAGGCTAAAACGGGAACCCCAGAGGTACTGTTGAAACTTGTCCATGGCCCATATGGCGGCCAGCATTTCCTTTTCGATGACACTGAATTTCTCCTCGTTGGGGGCGAGCGGCGAAGCCTATCGTGGTTTCCGTGCCGTCAGTGGATTGTTGCGACAAAACCGCTCCCAGCCCCTTCTCGCTGGCATCAGTGGTCAAAATGCTGGGGGCCGAGCAGTCGAACCCCTGGAGAGGAACAGCCTCGCATATGTCCTTTTTTATGGTTTCGAACTCCAGAGTGGATTCCGGTGTCCAACAGAAACTGTTCTTGTCCTTCAAGAGTTGGCGCATGGAGTGGGTTTTTGTGGCGAAATTGTGGACAAATTTACTATAGAATTCCGCTAAGCCTAGAAAGGATCGGACTTCTTCTTTGGTTCGCGGTTGGGGTGCAGCCTTGATAGCCTCCACATTTGCTTGTTTGGGGAAGATCCCATGTTCACCGAGCTCGTGCCCCAGGTACGTGACTGAGCGCAGTCCAAACTTGCATTTCTCCAATTCTGCCGTGAGGCCGTTGTCTGACAGTGTCCGTAACACTTCCCGGAGAGTGGCGTCGTGTTCCCTTTTGGTTGTCCCCATGATGAGAATATCATCCTGGAAATATATGACGTTTTTGCTGTGCTTAAACAATTTGTGCATGAGTTTTTGGAATACCGCCGCCGCGGATGCCAGGCCAAATGGCATGCGTCGAAATCTGTAGCAGCCAAACGGGGTGATGAAAGAGGTCAGTGCCCTACATGAGGGGTGGAGCAGAATTTGGTGGTATGCTGCTGTGAGATCTATTGTAGAGAACCACTTAATGCCTTTGGTCTGAGCCAACAACTCATTAATGCGCGGTAACGGGAATTTGTCCACCTTCCCGTTCGGTTTCCGTGCCACGACCAGGGGCGCCAGTCACTCGGCGCTTTCGATGGGCTCTATGATGCCGCCATCCTCCAGGCGTTGCAGTTCCAGCTGTACGGCTTCCCTGCAGTTCAAAGGGATATTGCGCACTTTGTGGCTGACCGGTACGGCTCCTTCCTTTAGGACTATCTTGTGCGTGAATTTTGATAGTTGGCCTATGGTGCCACCCAAGACGCTCGGAAAGTCTTTCTTCAAGTTGTCTAGATCCGGTCTGTGGGAATCGTCTGCCATGAGGACTTGAATATCTCCACTGGGATTGAGTTGTATGCCTAATGCACCTTGGTCAGTCCATCCAAGAACCGAGGGGCCTTTTTCTGCCACGTACAATTTTCCTGTCGTCATTCGACCTTTGAACTCGAATGTGAGTGGTCTGAACCCTACCATGGGGATCTTCTCCCCTGTGTATGTGACCGGGTGTACGTCTGTCGGGTGAAGTTGGCTCCCTACTGTGTTGGCAAATTCGCTGTCCCAAATCTCTCTTTGTATGATTGTAAACGGGGAGCCTGAGTCGGCCACCATTGAAATCTGGACCCCCCCAATGGTCAACAAACAGGATGGTTTCTTTCTGGTATTACAATCTATGCCCGAAACTTGGTCATCAATGCACAATATGCAATCTTCATCCCCGTCCCCCTCCCCCGTTTCGGGTTCTGAGTCATACATGATGCACTTCACTGAAGCATTGTTGGGTCTCCGCCTGCATACTTTGCCAAAATGTCCCACCACCCCGCAGAAGGAGCATTTGACCCGGTAGGCAGGGCAACGTTTGTCATTGGCCATGTGAGTGTGGCTGCCACACCTGTAGCAGGAACCCTTCCTGTCTGGAGGAGGTTTGGTGGGGCCAGTCGGGGTCCTTGTGGGCCGCCTGCTAAGTCTGTAGCCTGTGGAGGTGGCGGGTCTGTCGCTGGAAACTTTGGCGTCACTCACTTTACAGACTGCGGGTTTTGTCTCTGTGTCCTTCTTGGCCGCTACTGCGCACCGTTTGGATAGTTCAGCTTTCTTGACAAAAGCAATGATCTCGTGTAGGGGCGCTTCACCACTCACCCACAACTTTTCTTGAACACTGGTGTTGACTGTGTGCATTATCATTTGGTCCCGCACCAAGTCGTCGTGTAGGTGACCAAATTTGCAGTTGACCGCTAATTTGTTGAGTGCTGCAATGTAATCTTCTACCGTCTCCGTCTCACTTTGTTTCCGCTGGAAAAAATTGTATCTATCTATGGCCGTACATATGACCGGCTGGTAGTGGCTGTCTAAGTCTTCCAATGCGTGCTGGAACACGTCTTCGTCCGTCGCGGCTCTCGGTTTCTTAACCATATTGTCGTAGACCCTCAACCCTTCAGGACCCAGGTTGTGCAGCAGTATTTTCTTCCTGCGCTTGCCGGGAGCCTTCGGGGGAGGGCTCCCGCTTGCCCTTTGGAGTGCTCGGGGGCTCTGCACCAGGGACCCCTGTCCCGGGCAGACGGACCCTTGGCAGGCCGGGGGCTCCCACACCCCAGGCCCTGCCCGAAACCCAGGCCCCGGGCCCTGCTTCTCAACCCAGCCAGGCCGGGGGGGATCTGGGAGCCTGCCCAGGCACAAGGTACCCCCGTCCCGGGCACACGGACCCTCGGCTTGCCGCAGGACGTGGGCTCCTGTTCCACTGATTTTTTCCATAACTCCGTGGAACTCCACGTAGTGGCACTACGCCAACTCTGCCCACCCCTAACTGCCACACAAAATCGCCACCCTGCCACATGGCATGGAAAACAAAGTAGGGGTAGAACAAAGAAAAAATGGTGGCCTATGGCAAACATACAAACACACACACTGGCCACACAAATATGGCCACTTGGCCAGCAAAGACAGGAGGCATGGTAAACAAAGGAAAAAGCACTACCACTAATTCAGCAATGGCAAAAATGAAAATTAAGTCAACTTTAAAAATTCCACAACCACAAACATCCCAAGGCATCACAAATTACCCCACAAAAATGCACTTTGATATTTTGCAAAAAAACGTAAAATACGAAAAAAAGACATTTTGCATTTAATATATAGACCATCCATGAATCAATAGATGTTTTAAAAAGCATAGCACAGAATATTTTTTTAAAGATACACCCAATGCCTAGTGCTGGCTGGCCATGACCAGATGGCACCGGGTAGGTAAATGAGCAAAATTGTGCAAAATGTACCAACAATACACAAGAAAATGGAGAAAAAGTACTTTAAAACCAGGCAGGCACCCAGCTGTCCCAAAAATGTGCAAACTTTTTACCTTAGAAAAAAATAAAACGTGAATGCAAAATAGGCCCCTACTGCAACTCCAGGCCACCCACAATAAAATTTAAGAAAAAATGAAAGGTAAAAAAATAAAAATAAAATACCAGTGCACTCCTTCCGTCAAATAACAAACTTATCAAAAATTCATCTAACTTACCTGATTTCTCAGAAAAAAAACTTAAAATCCAAGTGGTATATGCAGCAGGGATTGCAAAGAGAGTGTTCCCTTCTCTCCCAAATCCAAATGAAAAGTGACCAAGGGATGGAAAAAGTAGTGGGACGAGCCTTCGGAATGGGAACAAAAAGCTTGAGTCTCTGTAGCACTTCCTTCCTGTTGAAAAAAACTAAACTAAAATAAAAAATATGTTTTACGCTAAAAAAACAACATGAACTGTCTGTTCGGGTAAAATACCCTCTCAAAAAGTA
Source organism: Calotriton arnoldi (assembly GCA_963921515.1). Classification (NCBI taxonomy): domain Eukaryota; kingdom Metazoa; phylum Chordata; class Amphibia; order Caudata; family Salamandridae; genus Calotriton; species Calotriton arnoldi. The sequence continues at coordinate 32,598 of CAWUFW010008912.1, read as the reverse complement.
TTTGAGTTGATTTTGCTGCTTCTCGGGTAGAAAATCTACTCAAGAACCAGCCCTCTAACAACGAACACCCAAGTTAGAAAATCTCGACAGAACTCCTTCAAGCAATCGAAAATCGCGCTAAGGGATGCCAAATCTCGCTCGCCAGCTCCTATGCTAGAGACCCACGTAGTTCTGGTTTTCATCGTGTTGCTTGAACAAGAAAAACATTCCACCACGCGGCAATTAGCGGAAACTCCGCCTTACAAGAGAAACAGGGAGTTGCCAAATTTTGCCAATTTCGCAGGCAGAATTAAAATTCCACCCGAGCCTAATTAAAACTTCCATAAAGGCAGGCAGACTGGTGCTTCCAGACTCCGAGCGATATCACTTAGCGGCTCACCTACAGCGGCCGACTCACTGGCTTACCGGTCACTCCCTGTTTGAAGCTGGGTTCAAGAATGCAGAGTTTAGAAAGGGTGTGTTGCACTATTCCCTATTATCCACCACTCACCCAGGCCCACAAGCTACAAGATTACTTTGCATCGCATGTGCATGCCTGGCCAGAACGAAAAAATTAACAAACACGGTAGCGCACTATGTCCCAGCTACTCCCTTACTGGGCCTACCTACTAAAACAGGATATCTTTGATGACGGAGACAGACATACATCAGTGGCAGAATGCGGGATTCCACACAGTGGGTGACCTCTTTGTTAATGGTTAAATGGTAGACTACCAAACGCTCACAGTGGAATATAATCTCCCACCAAACAATGTCTTACATGTGAATCACCATCCCAATCCATCTCCTGCGCATGAACTATACCCCACTCTTGATACAGCCGGAATGGGTTGTAGGCTGGTAAAGTGGCTTTACAGGGCATTCCTGGTGCAGGGGGATAATAAAAGAGTTCAGTTGTTGGCTGCATGGGAAACAGACATAGCTAAAACATAGAGGGGCACATGTACTACCGTTTTTAGTGGTCACAAACGGAGAAACGGGCCATTTGCGACAGCTAAAACAGCTTGTGCAATGTACCAACCCTATTTTGTGAGTCAGTAACCTATCACCGACTCACAAAACAGGATTTGCGAGTCGCTATTAGTAAGGGGTGTGCCAAGGGCATCGCCTCCTAATAGTGAGCCGCAAGGGCATGTATGATTGTTCTGTGACAAGAATGCAGTCGCAAAACAATTGCAGTTTATCGCCTACTTCAAGTAGATGGTAAGCCAATCGCAAATGGAAACGGTTGCCAGGGGACCGCTTACCCTTTGTGACTGGCAGCAAAAAAGTTTTTTAAGAACAGGCAGTGGTCCCACAGACCACTGCCTACTTTAAAAAAATGAAACAAACATTTAACTTTTCTTTTTGAAACGCATCCTGTTTTCCTTTAAGGAAAAGAGGCTGCATTGAAAAAAAAAGTTCCTTTATTTAAAAGCAAACACAGACATGGTGGTCTACTGTCCCAAGCAGGTCACCATCCGTGTTATTGCCCACTCCTAATGAGTCACAAATTGGGACCTGCCTCATGAATATTGTAAAGTAATTCTTTATTGCCTGATTATCAAAAATCATTGCAATTAAAAACAATAAAATCATGAGTAAAAAACAGATCCATTATTCACCAATTAGTATACAACTGTGTACACATAAAAGGATGGTTATTTCTATAGTTACATGTCACACTGGAACATTGATACCACAGTTGCACTTATTTTATCCCAATTGTTAAAAATCTGTAAGTCAAATAACATGTGATAGCCGGATTCCCAGGGATGTGCAATAAAAACTGTAAACATTATATGACATAGTGAAATAGTTATAGTAATGTCAAAGTGCAAAAAGTGTAGACATTATAAGTCCTTGTGCAAATAAGCAATAAAAAAAAAAACAGATGCTTTTATATACTCTTTAGGTGCTAGTCACAAAAATTACCTAAGACCGAATCATAAAATCCAACTGCAAACGCATTCAAAGTGCGAATAACCTGGCAACAGCATCCATATATTTCCTAAAATGTACCTAGTCCTTAATTGCACACTGCAGATACCAGCAATTTTTCCATAAATGATAACATTTTTATCATCTGACATAGTAGTGGAATTGATTCACCTGATAAACATAAAATAAGAGCCTAGCGGGCCGATCTAACCCCTGCTTTAAGTAATAGAGGTTTCAATAATGCACGGCGTACTTTAAGCAGTTTAGGACACACACACAATATGTAACAAGGTTTCACGTTGCCATCCGCACAGTCTACATTCCATGTTTGGCCATTGTTGTATCCATATCGGTGTGCCTTCTTTAGTTGGGTATATGCCAAGTCTTAATTTTAAAAATATTTCCTTCATGTGGACTGTAAAATGGGCATTTAAATATGGCTGAATTTGCAAGGAATTATAGGAATTAATCACAGGCCTGGCATGAGCTTTTGCCACTAAAGCTGCCTTATCCAGACTAAGTGAATGACTTTTGATCTTTTTTATATTAAAAAAAATATATATATGTTTAAAACTGGGCTTTTGTCATTCCAGAAAGCCCTATCCACAAATCAAAACTCTGAAGGCATGATAAAATATGGGAACGCCAAGCGCATGTATAAGTAGAATGGGCTATTTCATGCCAACAATAATTTGCTGTAGAGTCACGATCAGACAGGAATAGGGAATACATACATTTTAAAAATGAACCTTGCGCCACCATGGATTGTCATTGGAGACCAAACTCCAGTCTTATTTCAACTTGGCCAGTAGAACCTTGGGATCCCAAAGACTGACTTATAGGCCTTAATGACTAATAAATCCATTATTTTAACATCTTGACCCCTGGTAATAGGCGAGCCATAAGCAATTGTTGGTTGTAGCTTCGTACCCATAACTTTAAGGAGATGTTCATACGATTGGCATCTCAATGATTTGCGTAAATATTTAAAGGCATAAATTAAAGTCAAAGTTTTCGTCCTCAAAACTTTAAAATGGCTTCTGAATGACACTCTATTATCAAATAAAATACCCAGATATTTATATGTTTTCACCACTTCAATTGGCTCACCTCTAGCCCTCCATGAAGCAGTCTGAAATTTTGCTGGGCCAATGTTCATAATTTTAGTTTTTTTCACATTCAATTCCAGACCATTAACTTATATGTAATCATCAAATGCATTGATCAATCTTTGTAGGCCTATTGGGGTGTGGCTCAAAAGAATAATGACATCAGCATATTGCAGGTAGCTAAGGTGCACCTCAGCGAATTTTGGAGGATGGGCGTTAACAGACTCAAGATGCACTAAAAGATCTGCCATAAAAAGATTAAAAAAAGGCGAGGTGCAAACACGCAGCCCTGTTTAAGGCCATTAAAGGTTTTGATTTTTTGAGGTAGAGTACGACCATCACCTAACTTGACCTGGACCCATGTATTGATATAAAGTAGAATTATAGCATCCAACAACCTTCAGGGAATACCCCACTCAGCAAACTTTTTCCATAATAAAACACGAGGCACTGAATCAAAGGCAGCTTTTAAATCTATGAAACAGATAAATAGATTTCGCGTTTTTAAAATTGACCGTTCAGCTAATAAAGTAAGGGCCATCTAGTTAATAATAATAGATTGAGCCTTATGAAAGCCTGTCTGGTTAGTTGGGATTATTTCCTGAAGCGCTGCCCAGTTTTCCAGGTCCATAAGTAAATGAGAGGCAAAGACCTTAGCATCTACATAAATTAAGGCAATTAACCGATTAATGACGGGCTTGTCAAACGGGCCGCTTTTAAATATTGGTTGTATAATGCTACCTTGCCAGGACACAGGAACAATATTCAATGCCAACGTCTCATTAAGTATTGGAGTCAACACTTCGGCCCACATAACGGCGTTGGCATGGAATATGGCATTAGGAAGTCCATTGGGGCCCAGAGCTCCCTTTGATCTAAGACATCGCAAAATATTGACTATTTCAGTATTGCTTATAAAGTTCAGACCATTCTCCAGATTAGAGCTGCCCCTTTCATCTGTACAAAACTTGCTGTTTTTCACACAGTGGGAACTCAAATCCGGCCTATTTGTGTCGGAATCACACACACCAAACGAGTTGGTAATATACCTCACCAAATCGTACACTGTGATATTAATACTATAGGCCCTATTGCCTCCCTTTCGAGTTCGTTAATGATATCCCAAAAAGTTTGTGCATTGTTTGAAATAGAGGCATGTCATAATCTGTGCCATAGTCTTGTTTGATAACATGATTTCGCCAACCACACCTCATGTCTATATGACCTTCTAAGGGACCACAATTTGTTCTTAAGGTTGCCGGTATCTATGGGAAAAAGCTACATGTGCAGCTCTATTGAGTGATTGTTTTAATTTAAATAACTTAATCGAGTACCTTTCATTAGGCGTGGTTAATGACGGATTAATTTTTGCACGGTTTCGTGCTGTAAATATTTCAACCAAAGATGAGGTAATATAATTCCATTTATCCACCATTGATCCTGCCCCCACATGGCCTGGGTCACAATCATTTATTAAAACCTTTGCAAACTTCATTGCCTTATGAATATTGATGAGGCAGGTCATTGCGACCCCATTGGGAATCGCTTATGTCTCAGAGACATTAGTATGCTTCATTCTGCGAGTCTCTATTTGCGAGTCGCAAAAAATCGCAATTCGAGACTTACAAAATTAAATGATCGCACATGTGGCCCTTAATGACGCTGACTGGAAAAAAGTATTAGAATACCCTCACAGAGTGTCCTGGGAGGCGCAATTTAAGTACACTCAATTAAATGTCCAAGATAGAGCATATCTCACACCAACTTGCATTAGCAGGATCTTCCCAAGAGCAGAGGCGAAATGTCCCAGATTTTCTCTTCCAAGCGCCAACCTTCCGCATATGCTTTGGGATTGCCCACGGCTCCTGACATATTGGTCCGGCATATTAACCATAGGCTCACAGTCACATATTTCCCATAAGCCATATTGCTGGGTGTCTCTTCCCACACCCTAAACCTGATAGACCAGATGTCAAATTTAGTGATTTGGACTTGCACCTGGTGGGAAATGTCACGATGCAATGGAAGGACTCACACCCCCTACAACCAGCACCTGGGCTAGAGCCACTCTGTAGTGGGCGCAAACCGAGAGCGTCTAACTCCACAGAGAAGGGTGGGCCTGGATAAGGAAGTACTTCATTGCCCAAACATGGGACATATTAATGAGCAATTCAAAGGCACCACTTAAGACGACATCCACATGCCCTGAATATCGCAAACGTATATACATATTGTGTACACTATTTTCTCCCCTACCTTAACCTGCCCTAAGTAGTGAAAGCTATTCATAATAATATATCTCTGAGCAGCGCCAGAGGAGAGCAAGTGTGGACCTGTGTTTAATTATTCATTCTATAGAATGGAAAGATTGATAGAATCAGACCAGGTAGAGGGAACGGGAGGGGAGGGAGGGGGTTAATTGGGCTTAGATAGAGTTCCACACAGTTTCTTTTTCTGGTTTAAGAAAATAAGGGGAAAACGAAGGTGATACATATCTCATTATAACCGGTTACTTCGCTTCATGTACAAGCACCGATTATTGGCTTAAGAAAAGATCCTGATGTACTAAGTATGCTCAGACTGTTCTACTGTGTACACCAATAAAAAAAATATTTCTGTAAAAAAAAGTTCATGCATAGAGGACAAATTAATTCCATTCTGCCGCATAACAAGTTTACATGGTTGGATTGTGAGCCTCCAGCAAAATGCACACACACTCTTCAGGTAAAAGTAAGAAGTCAAACTTAATGACCTCCGGTATCAAATCACAAGGTTAATTTCCCTGAGATTTGGATCAATCAAACATTTGTAAAGCGCGCTACTCACCTGTGAGGGTCTCAAGGCGCTGGGGGGGGAGCAGCTACTGATCAAACAGCTAGGTCTTGAGGAGTCTCCTGAAGGTCAGCAGGTCCTGGGTCTGTCGTAGGTGGATGGGGAGGGTGTTCCATGTCTTGGCGGCGAGGTGGGAGAACGATCTGCCGCCGGTGGTTGTTCGGTGGATGCGTGGGACGGTGGCGAGGGCGAGGTCAGCGGAGCGGAGCTGGCGGTTGGGGGTGTAGAAGGTGAGTCGCTTGTTGAGGTATGCTGGTCCTGCGTTGTGGAGTGCTTTGTGAGCGTGGGTGAGGAGCTTGAAGGTGATCCTCTTGTTGACGGGAAGCCAGTGCAGGTCCTTCAGGTGGGCGGTGATGTGGCTGTGGCGGGGGATGTCGAGGATGAGGCGTGCGGAGGTGTTTTGTATGCGTTGGAGTCTCTTCTGGAGTTTGGCCGTGGTTCCCGCGTAGAGGGCGTTGGCGTAGTCCAGCCTGCTGGTGACGAGGGCCTGGGTGACCGTCCTTCTGGTTTCGGTGGGGATCCATCTGTAGATCTTGCGAAGCATACGGAGGGTGTTGAAGCAGGAGGAGGAGACGGCGTTGACTTGTTGGGTCATTGAGAGCGTTGAGTCCAGGATGAACCTCAGGTTGCGTGCGTGGTCGGTGGGTGTCGGCGCAGTTCTCAGCGAGGCTGGCCACCAGGAGTCGTGCCAGGCGGAAGGGGTGGAGCCGAGGATGAGGACCTCTGTCTTGTCCGAGTTCAGTTTCAGGCGACTGCTCTTCATCCATTCGGCGACGCCTTCATCCCTGCGTGGAAGTTGTTTTTGGCGGTGGCGGGGGTCTTTGGTGAGGGAGAGGATTAGCTGGGTGTCGTCGGCATATGAGACTATGTTGAGGTCGTGTGATCGGACGATGTTGGCGAGCGGTGTCATGTAGACGTTGAAGAGGGTCGGGCTGAGGGATGATCCTTGGGGTACGCCGCAGGTGATCTTGGTGGCTTCGGATCGGAATGGAGGGAGGCGGACTCTCTGGGTTCTGTCGGTGAGGAAGGAGGTGATCCAGTCCAGGGCTTTGTCGCGGATCCCCGCGTTGTAGAGTCGTGTGCGCAGGGTGTGGTGGCAGACGGTGTCGAAGGCGGCCTAGAGGTCCAGGAGGATGAGGGCCGCGGTTTCGCTGTTGTCCAGCAGGGCCCTGATGTCGTCGGTGGCTGCGATGAGGGCGGTTTCGGTGCTGTGGTTGCTGCGGAATCTGGATTGGGACGAGTCCAGGGTGTTGTTCTCTTCGAGGAATTGGGTCAGTTGTCTGTTGACGATCTTCTCGATGACTTTCGCCGGGAACGGGAGCAGGGAGATGGTTCGGAAGTTCTTGAGGTCCTTTGAGTCTGCCTTGGGTTTCTTGAGTAGGGCGTTGATCTCTGCGTGTTTCCAGCTTTCCGGGAAGGTGGCGGTCTCGAATGAGCTGTTGAAGACCTTACGGAGTTGGGGTGCAATGATGGAGCTTGCTTTGTTGAAGATGTGGTGGGGGCAGGGGTCTGATGGTGAGCCGGAGTGGTTGGTGTTCATGGTCTTGATGGTGTCTTCGACGTTGACGTGGTTCCAGGAGATCAGGCGACCAGTGTGACTGGGGGCGGTGAGTCTGGGGTGTCGGTGGCTGCCGGAGAGGTCTGGGTGTTGAAGCTGTCGTGGATGTCTGCGATCTTGCAGCGGAAGAAGGTAGCTAGAGAGTCGCAGAGGTCTTGTGACGGCGGGATGTCGTTGGAGCTGGATCTGGGGTTGGTGAGTTCCTTCACGATGTTGAAGAGCTCTTTGCTATTGTGTGCGCTGTTGTCGATGCGTTCCTTGAAGGAGGTCCTTTTGGCCGTTCGAATGAGTTGGTGGTGTCTGCGGCTGGCGTTCTTGAGGGCTGCATGGTTGTCCGGTGTTTGCTTGCGGCGCCATTTCTTCTCTAGTCTCCGGCAGGTCTGCTTGGATGTTTGGAGGTCGGCGGTGAACCAGATGGCTCTTCTGTCGGTGCGTCTGTTTGTGGGTTTTTTGATCGGGGCGAGAGTGTTGGCGCAGTCCTCGATCCATCGCTTGAGGTTGCGGGCGGCTGTGTCGATGTGGTCGGTCGGTGGGTCTCGGGCGAGGGTGGTGGTGAGCTGGTCTTCGGTGACCTTGTTCCAACTACGGTGGGGCATTCTTTGCTGATGGTTGTGTGCGGTGGTTTTCTTGAAGGAGAAGTGGATGCAGCGGTTGTTGGTCCCATCTGACTCAGATAGCGAGTTAAGATGTCCGCTCTGATGGTACCTTCTCGTGTAGGTGAACATACATTTCCAGAAGTGTTGAGAATCAAGGTTGTTTCACCTACATCGGCCTTAGCTTTCTCACCATTTAAGGGATCAGAGATGGAGGAAAAGTTTAAGAAAAATAATCCCTTACCAGCTCCTCCATATTGCAGTGGACATGGACTGTGGGTACCTGGAGGCGAAGTTTGGGCAATTTTGTGTTTTCTGTGGTGGTCAACAGATCAACTGTCTGCTTTCCCCATTTCTGAAAGCACTGTTGAAGTACTTGGGGTTTCAACTCTGACTTGTTACTTGAAGCTTCGTGCTTATCAGGTCTGCAAAGTCGTTACCCACTCCTGGCATCTGGAGCTGAATCTGGTGTCAAATAGCAAAATGCCAAATTGATTATGCTAACACTAAACACTGTGGCTAATAAGCGCCCCTTGTTTTTTAATATGATATATTGCAGTCATATTGTCTAACCTAAAAAATGAGCATGTAAAGCTTTCTGATTGCCCACTGGACCACTGTCAGCTCTAGGAAGTTGATGTTGCTCTTCTGTTCTTGTGTTCTGTTACCCTGAGCAACCAAGTTGTTCAGATGTGCTCCTAACCCAATCAGCAGGGCATCTGTGGCAATAGTCATCTGCTGCTGTGGGTCCAGAAAAGCTCTGCCCAGCAACAGGTTCTTTGTGGTATACCACTTGAGACTGTGATGAACTCTAGGCTCTACCAACACTAGACCTTTCCATTGAGCTGTTGCTTGTGGCCACTGCCTAGACAGATATGGCACTATGGCAGCCATCATCCACCACAGTTTCATGGCCATTCTTGATGCCTGAAAAAGAGGAAGCAGCTTTTGAAATGCCATCATACTCACTTGGCTGGAATAGCTCTGCCTCTCATAGAGATTAGTTCTGCTCCTAAAAAGGGATGAATCTGGTGAGGGCAGAGATGGGACTTTTGGCCTTGACGGTTAACCCTATCCTGTGCCGGAACGACACAGTTAGCTAAGTGAGTGATAAAGAGCAGTAGCTGTCTGCAATGCCTAGCAGACAACCGGCAAGGTATGGAAAGACACAAAAGGAGCTGGGGTGAAGAGGTGCTGTGACCAACACCAGGTACTTGGTAAAGACCCTTCGGCTGCGACTCCAAAGGATACATCTTTGAACTGGTAACTTGTTAACTTATCACAAACCTGAGGAACCGATGATAGGCCAGTTGACTGTAGATGTGAAAATAGGCGTCCTTAAGGTCGAGGGTTGCCATGCGATCTCCTGTGCTGAGCAGTGGAATGAAGTCCTGTAGTGTTGTCATCAAGAAATGATCGAACAGGCTGTAGATATTTACTGGCATAAGATCGAAGATGGGGTGCAAGATTTCCTGAAATCAGGCAGTATAGGGAGTATACCCCTTGTCTTCACCGATATATGGCACCACTTCAATCCCATCTTTGCTGAGAGGAGCTTGTACTTCCTCTTGCAGCAGTCCTTGATGCTCCTAACTGATTGCATGGCAGCAAGATGGAATGTTTGGTGGTGTGGAACTCCAAGCAATATCCTTGCTGAGTGATGGATAGGATTCAATTATCTGGAGTCATTTCCTCCCACTGTAGAAGGAATAACCTGACTCTTACCAACAGGCGTTGTGTGATCGGCAGGGAATTCACTATTTGGCAGTGAAAATGCTATTTCTAGAGCCTTTCCTCCACCATAATCTCCATCTGTTCCTCGGCTGTAGCACATCTGGGCTTGTCCCTCCTGAAAGGACTGATGCACCTGAAAACCAGAAAGTTGTGGTGTTTCCGCACTTCCTCAAGCTTGTTGGCACCGACGATCTGAAGTGTTACCATGTCTTTGGGAGGATGTGTGTTCTTTTTGACCACCAGAGGCTCGAAAAGAAGCTCACTGGTTGAAATCTAGAGACACACGGCCAGGTGGGTCTACAGACATTAATGCTGCTATACACCTCCCTGGAGGTGGTGTCTGCTGTATCCAATGCACAACAGATGATGACCTTTCAGATGCTCCAGTCCCCGCCTTGTTTGCGGTAGGCCTTGGGGAGAGCTTGATTTGCTGCTCCATTTACACCCAATGATATCCATTGTGTCATGAAAGGACGACCACGGAATTGGCTATGCACCACTGTGCTGCCGCCCCCATAAACAATGTGTTTTCCATCTGAATCACTTTTTCGGCTTTCAATATCTGGACGCGATGCATCCGCAGTGGCTTGGGCGAGTACACTCTTCTGAGCTGTATGGAAGACAAGCGAGTCCAGTGGGGCATGACCCTGATATAGAGCAGGTCATCAGGTTCTGGTTTATATTTTTCTCTCCATTGTGGGTTTCCCCGTGGTTGTCACCTGGCCTTAACAAGTTCCCTGAAATTCTCTGCTGTGCATTTGTCCAGCCTGAGTATCAGGAGATGTGCGCAGACCTCTCAAATTAGATAAGGTCTCTCCTAAAAGTCCTCCTCCTCTTCAACAACATGGAGATTGACCTTGTGGTGATCTGCAGTGTGCGAGGCTGTCGTGTTGTCTGGAACTGAAGCTTTCACTGGATGGGGCTCAATGGTTGTGTCATCCTGGGAATCAATACTGTAGACCTGCCAGGAATCTTCCCCTTTATCTGGTAGAGGTCCTGTGGGTAATAGTGGATCTCATGGTCAGAGTGCGTATAGACTGAGAAGACTGATTCCTGTTGTGAAGTTGGCCTGTTGACGACTGTGGTGGTGTAGGAATGGGGCTCATGGGTGGTCGTGGAGAGGGATTGGTGTCTAGCTCCTTATGCGTTATGGCCATAGGAGAGTGATAGAGATGCTCAGAGACAGACTCCTCAAAAGTGAGCCTCCAATTTCCGGGTGTGTAGAGTGTGCCACCTGTTCTCAAAATTGAGCGAGAATCTTTCTGAAGGTTTAGGGGAAGTTTCCTTTGCCTGACCTCAGGCACCACTGGAAGCTTACTGGTTGGCATTGTGTCACTCGATATCGAGGCTAGAGTCGAGAGTTGTCGCGGTGCTGGCCTCGAAGCGAACTTCAGCAACAACGGTACTGAGCTTGTACCTTGGGGTGGAGAAGGTATGACCTGGAGTTAAGGATCAGAGCCTTGGCTCAAGGCTTCTCCAGGGCAGAGGTGGGCTCTCTGTGTGAGCAGGTTTGGGGATCAACAACCAAAACTTAAAGTTCAAAGAAAAAGAAAAAAAAACTTGCAACGCCCGTTTTCAACACCCAATGGCAGGAGTGTGCAGAGCATGTGTCAGCTTTTTCTAAAACTTTATCATGGCTAACAGCCAGGAGAGAGTGCTCATATCATCAGAAATAGCACAATAATGAGAAATCTACCCAGTGCCAGCTTTAACAATTATTAAATGGTTGTGAGCATATAAATGGCAGCATTGAAAGGGACATTTAGCCAACATCACCTGGGTCGGGGCAAAGTCTCAATCTCGAATTGATTTTGTAAATTGCAAAATTATGTACCAATTACAATGACAAGGGTTTCTACCTGTCATAGTGCCCATGAACTTCTATGCTAAGTATCTCTTAATCTACTTCAAGATCAGAGTTGGAATCTGTATGGGAAGGAGGTCAAGTTCTGAATATTTATATATTTAAAACATTAAAAAAATAGGTTGTGTTCTGTAAATGGACAGTGATCTTAATATTTGCATTAACTCAAGCAGAAATCATAGCAAAAACAACTAATATATTCTTACTTTATGACTTTAGTATCTGAAAAATCGATGTTAAGATAACATTGAAAGAGAGGACAAAAAAGAAATGATGAGCCAAGTGCAATTAGGATTGAAGATACTGTGGAGCAATAACTTAGTTCGGAGATACCCATAATAAGACATGGGCAATATTTGTCGTTATCATGCTTAATCAAACTTAAGAATTAAAAAAAAAAGAAGAGTTATAAAAATGAATGCCAGCAAAAAATACAAGATCAAGTTTGGAGTCCCCGCCAAGAGGTTGCCACGGATCATTGTTCACAAAAGTACTGGTGCTTGTCTGCAGTCTACGCGGAGTCAAAGTCACCTGGGTCTACAGTCTCTATACTGAGCAAAAACAAATCAATTACACTTCTGCATTACATGCTGAGAACAATATGGTCTCAAAGGCTTGCAGTAACTTAATCTTGGCGCCTTTGCTGCCCCACAACTTACCTCAACTTATACTTTTTCATCTATTGCTGACTTCACAGCTTCTAAAAGAAAGGCTAGAAGCTCACCAGCAGTTGGTATCAATCACAATTAGGGCTCCCGGTTTTTTGGTATTTATTTTTTGAACATTTCCATCTGTATTTATCCATATTTATTTTTTGGCTGCCTTATTGGCATTTTTCCATATTTATTTTGTGTTTTGAGGATAAATGGAGTTGTAAAATGGTATATTTCCACATTTATGTAACTGATGATTCCTGTCAAGTTTTAGCTAATTAGGCACCCAACTATAACAAAACACTACACCCACAGCTAAATATTAGCATTGTATACAAATATTTATTAACGTGCATGTATTTAAGGAAATTTAATGTTGTTATCTTTAACTCTCCATGATGTCTATCTGCTCTGTTGGCCTAGAATTCATGAAGGACAGCATGGACAGTCACACTAAACAAGCACAATTTTCTGTATTTTACTGCTTTTAAAAATAAATACAGACAGCAAACACATTGTTTTTCATCTGTATTCATCAGCACAAATCAGTAAAAACGGAAAACTGGGAGCCTTAATCACGATAAATAAAAGGAATCTGCTGAGTTGGGGCACATTTTTTATATCATTTGTTCAGGGAATGCTACTGGTCGGGTTCAGTTCTGACTCAGAGAGGAAGCACAAAGAACAATGTGGTTTCTCTTCTCAATGTTCTATATATGTCAATATTGGTGTCAGTTCTGGATAAATATAGTTTAGTTAAGCACCAACCAGACTATTCAGCTTTTATTGCCTTTCCCACAGTCGTTGACAGCGCAGACAGACCCACCTAACTTATGGCAGAAATTGAAAACCTTGCGCCTCCCCATGAAGCACAAACCATTTGACTGCCAGTTTATAGTACCCCAGTGTGGATCTGTAAAAGAGAATGGTCTGCCATTAATGCAAAATGTATTTTCATATGTAAACATGTTCAAACTTACATATTACCCATTAAATCCAAATCCTCTTTATTTCGGTTAATGAAAAAACCATAAAAGATACAGCCACACAAGTCATAATTAAATACATTCTCAGTTAAAAGCAACATTCAAATAACGAATGAAACAATTTGAAGATAAAAAATGGCTGTGATTGGCATAGTAATGGCAACGTGCAAAAGAGCATAAATGATACAATTCTCAGGTGGGACATTGTTTTGATGTCTCCAGGAATACAAGGCAGGGCAATAGAACCAGATAACTAAAATGCAAGTGCATTCACATATATTATATGGGACAGTCACCATGTTTACAACTCAAATGAAGGCGGTAATTCCTCAAGGCCCCGTTTTCCCTTAAAATTGCCCTTACTCGTGGTCAGACAAATGACGAAGTTAAAATGCATAAAATAATACTAAAAAGACAATTATTTACAATATAAAATAGTAACAACATTGGGGATTAATCCTCGATCGGCTGGTCGTCACATTTTCAATATCACCCATTAGTATAAAGCCTTCACTATTAGGGTGGCTGTTCTAGGGAAATACAATGGGCTTTAAATACCCTTTTTCTAAGAAATCATTCAGTGAAGCTAATTATATATATATATATATATATATATATATATATATATATATATATATATATATATGGTAATTAAAAAAAAATCCATTCATAATGGAGAATCGGTGTAAAACCATTATTGGCAACATGAACATACATTAGCTGCCTTATTCTTAAAGATGTCACAACAATGCATCTTAATATAAATAGATATATTTCATTGAAAAATTCACTGGTTAAAGTAACGTTATATTTAGGTGAATATGTCCGTGAAAAATATTAACGTTTTGAACTAAAAAAATGCACCTCACAAATTACATCACTCATGACATCATTTATGACATCACTGAAGACCGTGCATGGAGAAGGCTGGTTGCAGGGCCTGGCCTGTTGGCAGGCCCAGCAGCAAACCCACCACAGACAGCCAACCCCACGCTGCATACGACCTTGGGCAAGCCCTGTGGCCAACCCACCTGGAGGCAGCCTAACCCCCTGCAGGCAGCCAACCACACACTGCAAATGGCCTTTCATCACAAGCCGACCATCACTACCTGGAATCCTGCCACCGTCGAACACACCACCGTGACCATGAAGAACACCCACTCAGGAGCCCCCACGGACCCCTGCCCACCGCACATCTACCACAGAGCCGCGGCCGCCATCGCACCCGAACTAGGACGCACCATCAACGCCTCTTTCGAATCCGGCATCTTCCCCGACGACTGGAAGTGGGCGGAGGTCAAACCTCTCCTCAAGAAGCCCACGGCCGACCCGACAGACCTGAAAAACTACCGGCCCATCTCTCTCCTCCCCTTCGCCGCCAAAGTCACCGAGAGAATCGTGAACACCCAGCTGACCGCCTTCATCGAAGAAAACTCCATCCTAGACGCCTCCCAGTCCGGATTCCGCAGCAACCACAGCACTGAGACGGCCCTCCTCGCTGCCACCGATGACATCCGCATGTTACTAGACCAGGGGCACACATCAGCCCTCATCCTACTTGACCTCTCCGCAGCTTTCGACACCGTCTCGCATCGCACTCTCGCAGCCAGACTCCATGACGCAGGGATACGAGGAACCGCCCTCTCCTGGATCCGATCCTTTCTCTCCGGCAGAACACAGAGGATCAGACTCCCTCCTTTTCTCTCCGAACCCACACAGATCAACTGCGGAGTTCCCCAAGGATCATCGCTCAGCCCAACGCTCTTCAACATCTACATGGCCCCCCCTCGCCACCATCGTCAGACAACACGGGCTCAGCATAGAATCCTACGCCGACGACACCCAGCTCATCCTCTCCCTCACAAAAAACCCCGAAGACACCAGACTCTGTTGTTTCCAGGAAGGAATGAGAGACGTAGCCACCTGGATGAAAAGCAGCTGCCTGAAGCTCAACTCGGAGAAGACCGAGGTCCTCATCCTCGGACCCTCCACCTCCGCATGGGACAACACCTGGTGGCCCTCCGCCCTCGGGAGTCCGCCCACCCCGACAGACCACGCACGGAACCTCGGCATCATCTTGGACTCCTCCCTCACCATGACCCGCCAGATCAACTCCATCGCCTCCACCAGCTTCAACTGCCTTCGGATCCTCCGCAAGACCTTCAAATGGATACCCCCAGAATGCAGAAAAACCGTCACCCAGGCACTCATAACCAGCAGACTGGACTACGGTAACGCCCTCTACGCCGGAATCAACAGAACTCTCCTACACAGGCTACAGACCATCCAGAACGCCGCAGCCAGACTCGTCCTCGGAACACCACAGCACGAACACATGACCCAACACCTACGTGACCTCCACTGGCTCCCCGTCGAGAAGAGAGTTACCTTCAAACTGCTCACCCACGCATTCAAATCCCTCCACAACATCGGACCCAAATACCTCAACGAGAGAGTCTCCTTCCACGTACCCAAGAGGAACCTTCGCTCCGCAGACCTCGTCCTTGCAGAGACCCCCGCATCCACAGAACCAGAGCAGGAGGAAGAGCCTTCTCCTACATCGCAGCCAAAGCCTGGAACAGAGCTCCCTGTGAACATCAGACGCTCCCCCACCCTCCACACCTTCAGGAAGAACCTCAAGACCTGGCTCTTCGACCGAACCGGAGCTGCGCCCCCCCCCCTCCTCCCCAGCGCCTTGAGACCCTCACGGGTGAGTAGCGCGCTTTATAAAACCCCTGATTGATTGATTGATCACACATGGTTGGCAACCAAACCCTGCTCCCAACTCCCCGGCAGGCATCCAACCCCCCCCCACTGCACACAGTCTTTGGCCGTGTTCAGTGGCGTATTGGCCACAGGGCTTGGTCTGCCCGCTGCCCTGTGGCCAAACCCCCAGCAGGCTGCCAACCCCACCCCACGCAGAGCCTTTTGCATGCACAGCATAGGGTTGGCCTTCGGGGCCTCAGACCCCATCCCTTTAGGCCTAAACATATATGTTATGGGGAGGGGGCATTCAGCCCCCTCGCCGATCCTTAATTAGCCATGGGGACCCCATCCTAAGGGGCCAATTCAAATAAAAAGTGGAGGAAGCCGTGTGGCCCCCCTCACCAAACCTCAAAAGGCCCAGGGCAACCTATGCCCTGAGGCTAAATACAATTAAATGGGGAGGAGGGCATGCAGTCCCCCTCCCCAAGCTTTAATAGCCCGGGCGACCACATTCCCCGGGGCCATACACAATAAAATAAGCTCTGGGTACCCCATCCCCAGAGCCAAATTCTTGGGGTGGGGGGGAGGGCGTGCAACCCCCTTCCCAAGCCTCATCAGGCCCCGGGCACCGCATACCTTGGACTAAATAAATAGGCCTGGGGGAGTACATCCCGTAAGGGCCACATCATTTAAAGGTGGGTGCCCGGGTGTCCACCCGGAGCATCCACAAGGCACACTTTGGGGGCCACGGGGGGAGCCCCAGGGCCCCCGCGGGCCCAAGCGGCTCCCAACATGCTGCAGGAGCCGGCATTACTCCCACCCAGGGGGAGCAGCTATTTATACTGCTCCCTCTGGGTAGGAGCAATCTTTTGTTCTGTTTCCCTGCCTGCATCAGTGCAGGCAGGGAAACCGATCTCAAGTCTGCTCGCTGCCTATGGGAGCATTTTTAAAGCTTCCGCCCACTGGGAGCAGAATTTGTTTGCGCTCCAGTTGGGAAGGAGATTTGAAAACGCTACCGCCAGATGAGAGCAAACACCTGTTTCCCTGCCTACGGTAGACAGGGAAACAACTGTGTCCTGGGGATGGGCTCCCTGGGACACAGCAAGTGCACCGGCTCCGGAGGATGGGTCCCACAGACCCCTCCCTCTTTTTAAATCAACGGCTCTGGGGGATGGGGTCCCCAGGGACTTTTAAAGGCTCAGGGAGGGGGGCTGCTCAGCCCCCCTCGGCCCCCCTCCCCTTAAAAATACTTTGGGCACCAGGGGATGGAGTCCTTGGGGCCGTATACGGCTCAGGGAGGGGGGCACATACCCCCTCCCCTTAAAAAAAACAATTGGACCCAGGTGGATGCGGTCCCTGGGCCTCAAACAGCTTGGGGAGGGGGGGCTGCGTGGCCCCCCCTTAATTAAAGAATGCAATCCCATGGAAGTCACTCCGGATTTGGCAATTGTTTTTATTTTGGCTGTAGGGAGAGAGTCCCTCTGAGTCCCCCCACAGGGCCTAGAGGGGCAGTGTACCCCTACTCTGTACCCTTATATAATTTCTTTTTTAAGTACAGGATCGTATACTAAGTCCCCAAGTCCTGCAATGGTTGCAAGCTACATCTTTCTCATGTTGCTGCCAGCCAATCAGAGCACGGACTCCCACAGGAGTGAGATGCCTCAAGGGGAAAAAAAAGCTCCTTGAGCCAATCAGAACGCTCAATGTTTAAATTGACACTCCCCAGAGACTGAACGAATGTACACTGTAGGCAAGTGCCATTTTTTTGCATGGTTACCCCCTAACTTTTTACCAGATACCAGATGCCAACTTGACTGAGTGTGCTCTGGGTCCCTGCCAATCAGGTTCCCAGGGCCTGTGTTCTTTCCCAAAACTGTACCTTTGTTTCCACAATTGGCACACCTCTGGGCCACATGCAAGTCCCTTGTAAAAGGTACCCCTGGTACCAAGAGCCTTGTGATCAGAGAGGGCCTCTGAGGGCTGCAGTATATATCATGCCACCCTCAGAGACCCCTCACCTTAACACCCACACACTACCATTGCAGGTTGCATGTTTTGGTGCAGGCCAAACTGAAGAGTCGACATGGCACACATCCCTGTGTGCCATGCCCACTTACACCACCTGTGGCATGCGTAAGTCACCCCTCTAGCAGGCCTTACAGCTCTAAATGCAGGGTGCACCATACCCCAGGTGAGGGCATAGATGCATGAGTCTCTGCAATTCACAAACATTGTAAGAGCAGTGAAGCCATTTTGAGTACATGGGCTGGGAGTTTGTCAACACGAACTCAACAGCTCCATGATGGCTTTACTGAAAACTGAGAAGTTTGCTGCCAAACTTCTCAGCATAATAAACCCACACTGATGCCAGTGTTGGATTTAATATAAAATGCACTCAGAGGGCATCTTAGAGATGCCCCCTGAAAAACGACCAACTTCTAGTGTATTGGCTGACTGGTCCCCCCCAGCCAGCCACCACCAGACCGGTTTCTGACCTAATGGTGTCCTTTGTGCTCTCGGAGGTCAGAAACAAAGCCTGCTTTGGGTGGAGGTGCGTCACACCTTCCCTTGGTAGGAACAGCAACACTTGGCAGTGAGCCTCAAAGGCTCTCACCTTGTGATATGTTGATTTGGGCAGCTCCAACTAGTGAAAATGCTACCCCCACCCCCCTGTCCAGGCTCCACTTTTGGCAGCAGCACCAGTAGGAAAATTAATAGGCAGAGGAGGATTGTCCCCCTTGGGCTGGCACACCCCTAATGTGGCGAGGAGCTGAGGTGAACCCCTCTCTGAAAAATTCTCAATCTTGAATTGGAGAATTAGACCAATAGCAACACGGCTGTGCCCCCCTCCTCAAAGGGAGGGGGCACCTAGAAGGGTGTAGTCACCCTAGGGGACAGTAGCCATTGGCTACAGCCCTGACCTCAGTAACACCCTTAAATTTAATATTTAAGGGCTCTCCAGAACAAGGACCAAAGAGCCGTGCAGCAGTGGAGAAGACAACTGACTTGGCCCCAGCCCTACCCACCTGTCTCCTCCTCCAGCGACTCTGGTCAAAGAAACAGGCGCGTCCTCCAGCCAGCACCTCTCCAGAGACCTGAGCTGACTTCAACAAATACTCTTTTCTCCCATGGACACAGATTGTCCAACAAGAACTTCAAGGACTCCGGATCCAGGTGGATCCGCGACCCCTGCACACTATGCACCCGAAGCTCACGCCCGAGTGACTAACCTATCTTGTGAAGTCTCCCCGGTGATTCTGACCTCGTCTGCATCGGTGGCTGACCTCTACAGGAACAGTGCCCCCCTCGACGTGAAGGAAGTGACCCGCTTAGGGTCACCCTGGTCACCTCGGACCACCTCTCAGCCTTCCATACCAAATGAAGTCAGAGGAACAGTGGAGAATATTTACCAATAATTGTTTTATTCAGATACACTCAGAGTGGAGCCCCGTCTGCACAGTCTAGAAGAGTGGTACAGAGGGAACTAAAGATCAGCAGGCAAAACAATACATTATGTTCATTTCTTAGTCGACTTAGAACACGCCCACAATGGAATTTTCCAGGCAGATGCAGCTGGACAGTGGAATACAAAAAAAGGTTTCTGCTCTCATATCTTCACAACTCAGCACAGACGAAGGCTGTTACACCCTGAGCCATGATCAAACTACCAGACAGGTCGAGAGGGCCTTTATCTAGTGGGAAAGCTATGCACTGGCACTAACAGTTCATTATTGCAGAACAAAACTCAGCAGAGGCATTTCTCAGAAACAGTAAAGGATTAGTTTCGATCATCATTCAAAATGGCATCTGAGCAGAAAATGGTGCAGAGAATGCTAACTTTTATAAGGCACTGTGTAAGCATTTACAGGTCTATTCTAACAGACGCCTGCAGCCTTTGTTCAAAGGGATCCCCGACCAGAACCAGCTGAGAAAACCAGACACCAAAAGGTACCCCTGCATCCTTCGCCCCCCACTCTGGGGAGCCTAGCTGACCATGCCCAGGTGTCCCCCGGCTGCCCAACTTACCTGCCCAGCCATTGGTCGCCTTCGCCCAGCCTCCTGGACAAGTCTGTAGCATCTTTCTGAAACCGACGACCTCCATTGGAAAACATTGGCCGCCTGACGCTTTGTATACAAACAATTGGTCTGGATTCAGTCTGTGCGTGTTTGCTATAATTTCTTGCCTGAGTGTGTACAATAAATGCTTAACAAAGCCCTCTGATAAGCCTAACTGCTCAGCCCATCTACAACTACATTGAGAGTAAGGTATCATCTACTTTATCCTCAACTATACCTCTGGGGATCCACTGGACTCTGTGTACACTATACCTTACTTTGGTATAGTATATACAGAGCAAGCTTCCTACATTGGTGGATCAGTGGTGGGGTCTACGACTGTGCATTTGTTGGACTACTTAGTCAAAACCTTATCACACGACTACAATCCAAAAATTGCCTTTAGTTCAACTCATTTTTTTAATTGACAACTCTTTCTAAATTTGCAAAAGTCTGTAAGGGCCTTGGTTAAGTTCCTTTAGCGTTTTTAAAAAATAACTTACTATAGTTAGGGGTGAAAGTATTTTAGATGTTTTTTGACCTCCAGTAAAAAGATCCCTACTATTAATGAAATCATGACCGATGCACAGGACAGGGTTGAGGAGCTCGACCTCACCCCCTACCTCCATCTAGAGATGAGAGAGTTAAGGCCTCTGTGTAAAAAAAAAATTTAAACTTTATTTATGCTTACATTTCCACGGTGTCATACATACATAGCCATTCATAGTACAGCAATAGAATGTCCAAGATTCCCAGAGAGGACATCACATCTTTCACGTATATTCTATCCAGCGGGGTCAAGTTAACACGGTGCGGGGGTTCTATGGTGTCTCGTAGTGTTAGTGCAATATCAGAATGTTTCTGCATGACCCGTGCTGTGCATTCTCTGCTTCCTGCAGTGTATCTCGCCCTGTTCAATAAGAAGTTTGGGGTGCGTTTGAGTGTTAGGTGTGAGCTCTCGCTTCCCGCTCCCTTAAGTAGTATGGCAAGGGCTGCCAAATATCTTTTGGCCTGGATGTAAGGGTTTTAATTCAGCGAATATTTCACTATTTGTGTCACAATACATCAAACTTTTAATACAGTTTTCCAGTGTGGGACTTTGTTTACTACCCCAGCGCAGGGCTATTTCTCATTTTGTCAATAGTAGCGCTATCGCCGAAAATCTGTGGGACGCTTTAGTTATATCTGCAACATGTCCCAGTAGTGCCACCAGTGGGGAAGGAGTTATTTGCAAATTCTTCATTCGTGCCAGTTCAGCAAAAATGCTATTCCAGTATGGAGCAAGTTTATCACATGCCCAGGACATGAGTGCAAAATCCGCCGCATGCGCGTGACACTTGGGGCAATGCGAGAAACAGGTAGTACCTGTGCGAACCATCAATGCTGGGGTGGTGTTTGCCCTCTGCAAGAATTTATAGTGTATTAGCTTATGTCGGTGGTTGCAGGACACTAATTTAGTTTCGTGCAGCATTCTAGCCAGACCTTGTCTGCAAGTGGGTGTCCCAGGTCTGCTTCCCATGCTGCCCTCACTGTTGTCATGTGTTGGTACAAGTGACAGCCATGCGCGGTATAATCTGGATGAGGTAGTCTCACGTAGTGTCGGTAATGAGCAGTGTAAGTGGAGTGAAGCTGTCCGGTTCTAGCGGGCACTTTGATATCCTGTCTCTAAGTGCTGCTTGAAGCCTAGCCAGGATAAAGTGATCCATGTAAGTGGCATTTTGGAAACATGGGTCTTCTGTTCGGGAGAACGCATGGCCCCCGGCGAAAAGATCTCCAAATATGCGTAATGCGTATCGTCGGAGTGTTATATTCCAGAGTTAGGCCTATGATGCAAAGCAGCTTATTTCTTACATTGCCCTAGAAAATAACATTTCAGCTGTGAACTTCTGCACACATTTGCATGCATGACAATGTTGGATTAGTTTCTCTGAAACTACTTTGTTTACACATCCAGCTTCGGACAACATTTTCACGACGCTTTGAACATCATGTACTAGGCCTCTCTACGCACTTGGTACAAAAGTTGATCTATCTTCATCCACGAGGCGACAATGCTATCTACATATCCATAACATCACTAATCTAATGCGCACTTCGCGAGGCCACCTTTTATTCTATATAAAGGCATCCCTATAGATTGGCAGAGGAGGTACTTCCGCTGGCACGCATCCACCACGCATATTTCTATAAAATTTGAATACTATAATACTACTGTGACAATGACAGAAAAAGATGATGACATTGGAGAACAGTTACTAGGACTAAATATTTCAGAAAATTGCAGACAGGCAGTTACCATGAAATTATTATAACATGGCCTTTCGGCGACGGGTGGAGATGTTACCTTCGTAGTTGAGGCACACGAAGCATTCAGAACAGAGATATTCTATTCTTGGGTTAAATTCCCGCCTGCAGATGCACACACACGGTTATTTCATTAATACATTGAAAATTAACCACCTGAACAGTATTTTCCATACGTGCACTTAGAAGTCCCATTAAATTACTGAGAGCACATTAATTGGTTTAAAGGCACCCTACCCCATACAACAGAACACGTGAGACTCGGTCCGTTCAGCAGAGAAGGAGCGACCTGGCCGGTCTTAGCATCATACACACCGCATCCAGATGATACTGCCCTAACACCAGCAGGGATGCGCAAACTTTACAGAGATTTAGTAAAAATTTACAGAAATCTAATACAATATGTAATGACAGTCCAACCTGTGGGGGTTGCTCGGGTTACACAACCACACATGGCTACCTCAGGTAGTAGCCCGCAAACACTAAATGCGATTATGGGCAAAGTTCCCACCAGCCAGGAGCAAATCCCGTTCTGCATAGCACAAAAAACAGCACAGCTTGAAGCAGTATTTCCCCCATATGGGCCCACCGGAAAATCACAGAATACAGACAATTTGCTTGCAGATGGGGATGGCTCCCAGTTAGAAGATTGCGCCATGTGGGGTGCAGTCTTCGCGTCTGTATACACCAGAACACATGATACCCCTTCAATAGCTCGCCAGAATCTGATGGACTTTCTGGGGGTAGTAGCGTTGAGTGAGCATATCATGGTGAAAAACACCTAACACAAGGGTAAGTGTCCCACATCGTTTATACGAAATAATGCTCCAAATGGAGGGGAGACATACCCAGGACAGTAAAGGGTCCCTTTGGGAGAACCTGACCTATGGTTACGACATTCTTTTGGCCGAAAAGGATTGGCCACCTGAGTTTGTAATGGATTGCCCAATGGGAGAAGAAGTTATTTTACCTGCTTTTTGCAACCTCCAAGCAGAATCAGTTAAAAATTCATACACGCAGGAGTTGACGTTGGCTCATGCACTTTACCGCAATCATGTTGGGGGGGATTCTATGGTGTCTCGTAGTGTTACCTCATCACGAAATCCCATTAAAATAAATTCCTCTGCCACAGAGACAATACCCGATTAAACATTAAGCAAAGAAACAAGTCAGGGAGATCTTAGATCAACTTGAGTACCAGGGTGCAATAGAAAATTGCACCTCACTTATGAAAAATCCTTTGTTTCCCGTAATGAAACACGATAATTCATATCGTCTAGTCTTGGATTACAGACATTTAAATGCATCCACATGCACATTTGCAGTACAGAATGCAATCAGTGCCGCACTAATGAATAACATTGTGCGGAAGAAATATAAAACAACACTAGACATCTCAAATGGTTTTTCTGCCAAAACACAGCGCCTGAAAGCTGATATTTGACCGTATTTTTGGCGCTAGGCTCTCAATGCCAATTTTGGTGATTACCCCAGGGGTATAAGAACAGCCCAGGGTTGTTTTCAGACAGTGTAACAGAGTTACTTCAAAATTTTGACGAGGAGGCATTGTCCTATGTAGATGATATCCATCTGACGGACAATAAATTAATGGAACACTTGGCCAGAGTAAACCACATAATTCTTGGGTTTGCTCACCTGAGTTACAAATTCAATTTAAAAAAGTCAAAAACTGCCCAACTCAGTGTCCTATTTTTAGGGTATGAGTTGTCAAGTGAAGGCAAAAGCCTGTCGACACATTTTTTAGAAAAATGTGCACTACTTCAACTTCCAACAACTCTAAAAAGACTACAATCCATTTTAGGATTCTTGAATTTTGGCAGGACATACATTTTGGATTAGGCAGAAAGGGTGAAACCTTTCTACGAAATAATTAGACCTGATTTTTCAGCGCAACATTGGACATAGGAACATACTGATATTTTACGTTCCGTAAAAGCTGACATGCTAGCTTCAAGGCATTTACACAAACGTGTTAACACAACTAACCTGGTGATCCGCGTAGTCACTGGAACAACCGGGTACAGCTACATTACTTTTAATGAAGGCGATACAGTACCTATTGCATACAAATCACATTTGTACACGAACGTTGAAATGCGTTTTGCACCAACTGAAAAAAATACTCACAGCAGTACAGACTGCGGTAGTGAGAGAGCGAGAGCTAGCCCAGGGGAAATGCATAATTGTCGTAACCCCAGTACCCACCTTGGAGGCAGTTACAAAAGCAAGCATTCCGAATGCCAAAGCACTGCATCCACAATGGATTCAATGGGCTAACTCTCTCACTGTAACGGATGTAGATTACAGATTTGATTCTACATTACAAACACAAGCATTCCTACAATACGAACAAGAATATCCTCTGCCGAAAGAGATAATGCCTCTAGATTGATATAAATGTATTATTTATACCGATGGATCTGCCCACCGGCCGTAGGAACGAAACAGCAATATTCCGTAGCATGTGCAATTGTAAAAGGGCGCATTCAGGACGGAAAGTTTCTTCTTTTGAAAAACACACACGCAGTCACTAGGAGACTGTACAGCGCAGCTGGCTGAACTAAAACCCCTAATAGTGCCGCTACTAAATACGGATCACGAATTCCCCACACTCATAGTGTGGGATTCATGTTTCTGCATCCAGTCCTATAACGAATATTTACATTATTGGGGCCAGAATGGATTTAGGGATTCCAAAGGTTGCACAGTAAAGCACAAGATGCTCTAGAAACAAGTGGCGCAGCTGAAAGAAGGTCTGCCACGGGCTCATGTTATTCATACATTGAGTCATCAACGTGTTGGTGTTCACATTGTAGGGAATTCAATGGCGGATGAAGCCGCAGTTCGTACTGCTGTCGTTGCTGGAATAACACGCTCTAGCACGAGAATAGATGGAGCAACTATGATAGCTGTCAATGCCACGCGCAACAGCTCAGCACTGCCTAAAGGTTTTCCACTCAAGTACTCCTACAAGTTAGATGCGCAATACATTCTGTATGCTCAAATTCCAGAGTGGGGGATAGAGTAATACCAAACACTGATCCCAGATTGGGAAAAATACTAGCTACACATGAGGGTCTGGGTTCAGCACATGCAGGGATCACTGCAACAGTTTCACTACTAAAGCAGAGCTATTGGTGGCCAAGTCTAACTAAACAGACCAAGGACTCTGTCCTCAAATGTGACATCTGTCAGTGGATGAAGGGCTCCACTGTAGCACGTCCACCACAAACACCTTTATTGATCTCAGACAAACCTCTCATATGTCTATTTGGATCACTACGGCCCCTTACACTCGGACGGGGCTTACAAATACATCTTGGTGGCAGTGGATTCATGTTCTATATTCCTGTGGATTTGGCCCCAGCGCTCGGCTGATGCTCGAACTGTTATAAAGGATTTGCGAGTCTTTATCGGGACATACACAATTGGCACACTACATTCCGACCAGGGCCAAGCATTTAGCTCTCTGGCCTACAAAGAAGCCATTGGAAGTTTGGGTGTGGCCTTGCGGTACTCCTCCCCTATCATCATGAGGGAAATTCAGTGGTGGAGAGGAAAAACTGTGACTTAAAGCAGTCCTTAACAGCAAGGGTGTTAGACTCGGGTGGTAG
This sequence comes from Calotriton arnoldi, assembly GCA_963921515.1. Lineage (NCBI taxonomy): Eukaryota > Metazoa > Chordata > Amphibia > Caudata > Salamandridae > Calotriton > Calotriton arnoldi. The sequence continues at coordinate 6,648 of CAWUFW010008912.1, read as the reverse complement.
TTGGGTCAATCACCTATATGGGGTCCAGAGGGCACTTAACATGCCAAGAAAATCCCTGGGGGGTTGTATGCCATATGAGCTCCTGTTTGGGGTAAGAATGTGGGTACCCGACCTCAATAGTGCCAGCATAGTGGCGGCTGAAACCCCATTTGACCTCAATGATCGTTTGGATGTTTTACAGGACCTAAAAGAATACAGAGCTTTACAAAGCAACGTCCAAGTAAAACGCACCGCCACTGGGGAAGTGAAAACGGTAACAGCAAGACCTGCCTGGATCCCAGGGATTGGGGACCTGGTCAGAGAACATTTTGGACAAAAATGAATTTGGGCTGTCTCACAGAGCACCTGTACCTGTCCTAGCTGCCAAAGGAACCAGAATTGTCCTTCTTCCGCCTCTTGCTGGGCGTTGAGACAAAAGGTTGTCTCACTTGATTTGATCAAACCACACTATGTGGCCGATTCTCAACAGTAGGCCACGTGGGCTCCTGGGTAGCTGCCGCACTCCTCTCTCTACTGTACAGGAAGTTCAAATAGAAGCTCTAATAACGACTGAAGACTCTACCTTCCAAAGAGAGGCCGTAAATGAAAATGAGATGATGCTTCTCCCTATTGAAACAACTACTACTGTACAGTCAACAAGAACAGAAATTTCAATTCGAAAAGTTGACCACGTCTATGTCAACATGCCACAGATTGAGTCATCTCCCACTTCTACAAAAGCTGCTGAGCTGCCAACAATAGACCTGGCGGCATCTGGCTACTTCATGCATTATGACGATTTTCATCAGATCCAAGTGAACCTGTGCTGCTGACACCGCCTCTTCCTTTTAAGCTTCGAGTTTGTGCTTTCTAATTTTGGCTGAAAAAGATTTAATTTGTTGTTCCCCGGATACATCCATGGATTACAATTGGCTTACTTTTCCTGGCATTATGGATTGGCTTGGTAACTGCCTTTTTTCTACTTCTGAATGGACACTATCTTCCAGAAAGCTCTGCAGTCCAACACGTGAACTTGGTTCTAAAACCAAATGCATCATCACACCGTGAACAAAGAGACTTGTCCCTGGTGAACATTACAGCGGTTTTAGTTCCTGAAGGAATTGTATGGGACAAGGTATCGTATGATGTGTATGGTCCTACTGAACTTTTGTAAATTCCATATTTGTTTCAAATTTCTTTAAATTATATCATCACCTCTAGTACTTTCTCTGATGATTAGGACATTGAAACTGTGCATAATTTGCTTTCAGATTTAGAGCAATCAGCTGCATTTTCTAATGATGAATTGTATGAGGGTACATCTAACTTTGGAGACATGTTCTATTATCAACATTATGGTCACCATTTTTTACACTAAGCTAGTATCCCACGTGCTGTTTACAATTACACACAATGGGAACACTGCCCAACACCACCGAAAGGTAGTTCAAAAACATTTTCACAGAAGTTTGCATATTTTTCTGGTTTTGACACATCAGACCCAGCCTCTTATTACTATCGGCTTGCACCTACATCTGCAAAGAAGAATATGTTCACAAACACCAAGTTGATTTACTCTGCATCCTTTATTTTCCAGCTGTCTATACAGGGTTTCGACCTTTGGAAAGTCACAATAGACAGAGTCTATATGGGGAACAAGAGATTGGCAGGTTCAGGGACAAGAGGCCTTATTCAGAGCATTCCTCATACCACATCAAATGATTTTCCTGAATAAAACAATGCAACAGACTTCCTGTCTTGGTTTAGCTAAGGCGAAAGCTTTGAACACACCTCGCTTTCCCACATTTCCATGTTTTGAACATTGGCAACAATACACAAAACACAGTGAGGATAAGCTAGATGCCGTGCTCTGCAATGGATCATACAATACATCAGACCCCGATCAGCAGGATTGGTTGGTTTGGCCTCTAGACACAGATAAATGTCAGTCTAGATTCCTGGGTAATACAGGAGGGTTTAAGATCAACAGGAGTGACCTACGCTATGCACAATCAGAAAACACAGGGGTGAGGAGGCCATATAGTGTTGGGAAGTTATGCCTAGATTGGCTAAAGACCTCAACACTTTCCCAGGTGAAGCAACACTTGTCCCTCCTTTCTGATGACCTGGATCTCAGGGATTTTTCACTAGGTCCCAAAACCCACGTCAAAAGCGTTTCTTGTATGGTATATACAACGAGCTATGGAAGATTTCTCAGCAGGAAGCTGCAGAGAGATTGCGTGAGATCAACAGGGTTAATATGGAAAAGGCTTTGGCTGTGGTTGACAATGGAATGACCACATTATCATTCAGAATTTATTCACTGGGCAACATTTTGTCTCCTGCAATCGACATAATTCCGCAGGACATGTCTATTTTACAACATGGACAGTCACAATTACGATCAATCATAATACTGAGCTGGATGTTACAAACACTACATTCTGGCCACGTGCCATGGCGTTACATCAACACTACCAGCCTGTTTTTGAATATGATCTGTCAGAAAGGCAAATACCTATGGCACACAGAGATACAAAATACACCATGCTGCACATTGAAAAATTAGACCAATTACCTTTTACCGTGGCCGAGACACCATCCACAGACTGGGTTATCCATGGTTATATTACCGGACCTTCCAATTCCAATATCGTCTCCAATACCAACAGGTGGGCAGATATTAAGTGCTAGGAGAAGGTTATGTGCACGAGTATTGGGAATTACCGTTCAGGTTTAGATACAGGAAATGGGACACAGGTTTTCCTTAGTGGTCCCAACTGTGAGGAGGCTTTGAGCGGATCCTTAGTTTGCAAGGACATTTCTCTTCATGGGGCATGCGATGCTTCTGTTGCGAACTTGTCTTGTTATCTGAAGGGTTCCCCAGCTGCCGTGATATGTCTGGTTTTCAAACTACTCTCGAATGGGAGCTATTTGCTGCTGAATGATCAAGGTTGGTGAAGAATGGAACCAGGCATCGCTTATCTGGTGACGGTTAATTTCTTAGTCACTTGTTGTACACAAGTACTGTTTCCACCTGCCCGCAAAATTAGGGAGGCAACGCTGTGGCGTTCGATAAATGTTGCCAACATATGCTTTGATTCCCTTAGCAGACTGAAAGCCATGCTTTTTCAACAGGATGTGGCCTTAATTTCGGCCAGACGCTTGATCTCCAGGTTGCAAGGTCCTCGTCTAAGATACAGACACTACTCCACACTAACTTCCTGCTGCATTATGGGGAGCTAGTCCATTGTATCTTTAACGTTTGTGATACAAAGGGAATAGTTCACTTTTTAAAATGTATCAGCTCTGGGCTGGTTAGCACCTTTGAGACAATCTTCGGAGTTATTCCATCATTTATACACCCCGTGCTGGGAAGCGTTTTTGGGGGCTCCCGCTTGTCCTGCTACTTTTGGAGGGAATCCTGATTTGAAATTTTCTGCTCCGCAATGGACATCCCAGTTCGATTCGGACTGGAGACAGCGCTGCTTGTGCTACGATGCTGTAAGCACATTGTTCACATGTTTGGCAACTTTGAGAACTGGACGAGCACTGGTTCTTGTCCTTCAGACCTGTTTGGCTTAACTGCATACAACCTGTATTCTACTGCCTGCTTTGCGCCCACGAATGCGTATTGGACATATGCCTAGGATCACAATTGGTTGCGCCATTGGACATTGATGTACTGCAGGACCCGTTAACGGCCCATGGGTATTGTTGTCCCCAGTGTCTTCCATTGCTGATGAATGCATTTCTTGAGCCACCCTGGGATGCTTCGACTCCTAGTGACTTAGACAACGGCTCTACAATACGCATACCGGCTGCTGTGGGAACTGGATGGAATCACATTTGCTCCATAAATCTGCTTTGAGGTACGCCTCTGGGATCGTCGTCTGCGATTATGGGCAACAGCAATGTTGCATCTGGCACTCGGAACACATGAAATAAATGGCATTTTCCGTGTGGGAACAATTCGGCTTGTTTTTAAAAAAACTATTTGATCCAAAACAGTTTTGTTTTATTTATCCAGGCACCATCGCTTTTGGAGTGCTTAGGATTTCAACCATGTATAATCACTTTAGGCCTCTTTACAGTCTAATGACTAAGGCTTTTAGGATATTTTAAAGAGAAGCTTGCTTTTAGACAATTTTAGAAGTAATGTTTTAACCTTTTATTCCATATTTTGGTATGCTGGCTTTTTAGATAGCTTTTAGATATCGACCCTTAGAATGAGGAGTGGGTGTTATATTCCTGAGTTAGGCCCATGTTGCAAAGCAGCTTATTTCTTACATTGCCCTAGAAAATAACATTTCAGCTGTGAACTTTTGCTCACATTTGCATGCACGACAATGTTGGATGAGTTTCTCTGAAACGACTTAGTTTACACATCCAGCTTCGGACAACATTATTACAACGCCTTGAACATCATGGACTAGGCCTCTCGACGCACTGGCTACAAAAGTCGCCCTATCTTAATCCACGAGGCGACAATGCTATCTACATATCCATAACATAACTAATCTAATACGCACATCGCGAGGCCGCCTTTTATTATAGATAATAGGCATCCCGATTGATTGGCAGAGTAGGGACTTCCACTGACACCGAGGGTCTGTGCATGCTGAGAATCCACCATGCACCGGTCTGACATTCTGTGAAGGGTGTCCAACTCGAGACCAGGACAGGTCCTTCACTCTATCCCATCAGGTAAAGGGGTTGGATCGACCCTTTGGGGGATTCTTGGCTCTACAACTACACACACACTCTAGGTACACTTAGAGTAGGGTTCGCATAGTTGGAGTACGGTAGATTACTGCCTCGTTTATATGCTTGCATATATACGACTGTTTAGCACCATGGTAGAACTACATCTACTCTATGTTGTTGATGCTTGTAGTCACGTTTATCTGCTCTGGTCTAGTAATCATTGCAGCACACGTATTTTATACAAGAATAACGTTGGTTCAATAAATATTATTGAAAATGTCCCTCTGTGTATTCTCTGTATATTCCTCTGAGAATAAGTGAGCACAAGTTACTGAGCAAAAGGTTCTGTACTGTTTTCACGATTTCTGAGGAATCAGGGTTGTCATGTTCAGTGGTTGCCAGAAACTAGTCACTCCCTGGTAGGTTAGGGTGGCTTAAGGTGGCACTGTGAGCCAGCTGGTCTATAGGCCAACATATCCTGTGGGGGTGTCTGGAATCCGTCTTGACACCAAGCCCTTAGTTCAGGTTATGCGAACAATGCGCAGTTCCTAAGGATTGGTAGGAACTACACAACAGGAGGGTACTCTGAACTAGGGGCTCCAATGTGATAAGCACCCACGGATTTGCCATCAACGGAATTGCTGACTAATAAATTGTTGCACCACCTGTCTTCCTTAGTAGTCTCCTCCATGCCCAGCATGTAGTGGACACGGTCTGTATATCATTCCGGTCTTGCGGCAGGCCAGTCGGGAGGAGAGCCGCCATCAGCGTGGGGGCCACTAAATCCCTCTCCAGTTTTGCGTAGGGTATACGGACATCTGGATGATACCAGTGTCGTGAATAGCTACACTGCGCCACCAGATAGTAAAGTTGCATAACTGGAACCCTGAATACCCGCCGTTCGTACGGAAGAATGTGTGTTCCAACCAATGCTGGCCTGTTTACTCTCAGATGAGGCGTGTCAATATCATGCGTATTTTGGCAGAAAAGGCATTCGTTAATGGAATGGGAATGTTATTGAATAAGTAGAGGAATTGAGGCAGGACTACCATTTTAATAATGGCTATGTGCCCCGCTACAGACAGCGGAAGGCGAATCCACCTCTCCACTTTAGCACTCGGCTGATCTATCGCTGAACCGTAGTTCAGCCGCACTCTCTGGTCACTGTCCCTGTGCAGATACACCGCTAGGTGTTTTGCCTCACACCAGGTCACTAGGGAACCCACTGCTGTCTCGGCTCCGCACCTCCATCAACGGAAAAATCTCAGATTTTCCCCAATTCATGCACAACCCCGATAGTGATCCGAAATGGTCCACCTCAGTTAGGAGTGGTGGGAGATTGTCAGCAGGGGTTCTCACATATAACACAATATCATCTGCATATAGGGTCACCTAAAGAGGACTAGGTTTAAACTGCAATCCCAGATGAGTGGTTTCCTTGTAGGTGTTGTACCAGTGAGTCCCTCGCTAGTATGAAAGAACAAGCTACTTACCTTCGGTAACAATATATCTGTAAGAGACATATATTAGTTATAGATTCCTTACCTTAGAATTACCCCCAGGCCAGGGGCATAACAAAGGCCCCAGCAGTGCAGGGGGCCCCGAACTCCAGGGGCCCCCTCAGCAAACTATGCTGGCCTGAGAGCTCCTGAGTGAGCCGGAATGGGGGCCTCCATGTACTTTGCAGGGGGCCCCTCGAGTTTCGTTACGCCACTGCCCCAGGCATCAGACTGGATCCGGAGAATTTTCTCAGCAGTACCTTTGCGCGTTGGTAGGTGGTGTCGGTCGACTCTGCGTTTGTCGTCTGGATCGCCGGGATGACATTGCGGTATCTACTTAGACGCCGCCCCTGCGCGCTGATGCCAGTTCTTTTACACGACATTCCACGCCAGAAGCGCAGAGCCATGCAAGACACTGACCACTGGTGCACAAAACTATGGCCCTGAAAGGGAGTCCCTTACT